>CM048851.1:7272517-8472517 GCA_026545225.1 Cornus controversa | reverse complement strand
ATGTAATTTTTTAAAAATTACAGATCATTACATTTTACAAGGATATATATCTATGTATTAGCATTATTTTGATTTATTATGTGCCTCATTTGGATAATAATTGAGTGAGTGATTAAATATTTCTCGCGACTGCACATAATCTATCACACTTGGATTGTTTTGGTAATAAGTCAACTTATGAGCGGAATTTTGAGTTATTTCAAATTGGGTTTAAACATAGACTTGTTGTAGAATAAGTCTGGAGAATTTTGGCGTAAAAGGCTGAACTTGTGATTTATGGTGAATTTGTAAAGTTGTGAGTTAAGAAACTGTTTGAATAGAATTTTAGCTACGTTTTTTTTATATTAAAACTGAACTTATGGGTTGCAATACTTGTTATTTTGATTATTTGAGATGATAGTAGAGTAAGTTATATTTCACATGGCCTTGTATTCATTTGATTTGGATTAGTATACTATTTTTGATGAATTCTTAAAGAAAGTATGTATTTGCTGAAAAAAAATTTTTGTTTGGGCAAAAATTTGAATTTCCTACGAAGTGGGTTATCGATTGTAGTATTTTTAATAATTCAAGGTTTTGGAGTTTTCACTCCAAATTTAGGTAGGGATGCCTAACCTACAAAATTTGAAGTTTGTGTGAGTATATTGGTTATCTATGGCAACCAATTGGTTATGTGTATAATTAGATGTTTTTCAAAACTAAAGCATGCTAGTTATACAGTTGAATGAATTCTCCATGTGAGATGATAAAATTATGTGCTTATAAATGCTATATGTGATTACGTGATATGTTGAATGAGAAATGTGAGGGAATTATATGTGTTTCATGGGTATATGTGATTTGATACTTGTGTGTTTGATAAATTGCTTTAAGGAGCATGATTAGATGTAAAATATGTATGATCATATTTATAAATGCTATGAAATGTGAAAATGTGATACATGTTTAATGTGTATGTAAGGACCTGATTATTTTGACCGGTTTCGGGTGATTTTGAACCGCATTTATTTTTTTTGAATTAATTAATTTATATATATATATAAATGGAATTATACATATATATATATATATACACACACACAAATGGAGAGAGTTTTTATACGTGGAATTATAGTATGTGTGGAGGATTTTTATATATATATATATATAGATGTGTATATATATATATTTGATATATTTATATTTAATTATAAATATATATGGGTTCATGTATATAATAAATGCATGTAATTGTGTATAGTATTGTATGTTTATAAATAAACATGTGGGTATAGATATATATATATATATAGTATATAATTTTCGTGGTTGAGAGGGATTTGGGAACAAGTGGTGTACAACAATAAGAAAAGAAAAGAAGATAATAGCAAGTGGTCGACTGATATATAGGGAAAGAAGAAAAGAAAGAGAGAAGAAAAAGAAGAAGAAGAGATAACCGAGAGAGAAACTGAGAGGGGAGAGAGAGAGAGAAAGATCGAGAAGAAGAAGGTGGAGCTTCAGCTTGGGTCTTCTCGGCTGAAATGGTGGGAAGCGGGTCTGCTGGAGGTTGTTGGGTGGTGCAAGGTGGCCGGTGGTGGTCTCGGTTGTAGTTGGATGGGTTTGGTGGTGGTCACAGGTGGTGAACTCGTGGGCTGTTGGTTCACGACAACAGGTGGTGGAAATGGGTTTAGGTGATGATGGGTTTGTGCAGGCGACGAACTTGGCTATTGGGTGGAGATAGGTTCATGTGTTTTGGGGCAGTTGATATAGGTGGTGAACATGGTGGCTATGAGTTGGGTTTCGGCCAGTGGTGGGTCTTCCATGAATGGCAGTTGTAGTTGTGGGCTATTGTGCAAGGGAGGAGGCAGTGAGTGGTGGTGCTGTTTGTTGAAGATGGTGGTTAGTGGTGATCATAATGGAGCTCATGGTTTGGACAGCTTGTGGGTCTGCTAATTTGGGTCTTGGTGGGCTGCAATATTGTGTTCATGTTTGGTGAGGAATAAGAGGGTGATGATGGAATTTTCTTGTAACATATGTTATTTCATCTTCAGACTCTTCTGAGTTTGATCCTTGCTTACTTGAAACTTCAACTTCCTTAGCTTTCAGAGCTGATTCTTTCTTTGATATCGAAGGAGGTCCAATTCTCATCTCATAGGTAGTGAGAGATGATTCTAGCTCATCAATGGACATTCTGGAGATATCTTTGTCTTCTAGTATAGTAACCTTGGGATTGAAGCTTTCAGTCATGGTGTGTAGTATCTTTTTGCACACCATTTTGTCTTCGATGTCTTCACCAAGGGCCCTCATGTCATTTACAACCTCCTTAATTCTGAAGAAATAATCAACCACAGTTTCTTTCTCATCCATCTTTATACCATCAAATTTAACTTGATGAAGCTGAATCTTGTTTTCTTTGATGGTGTTGCTTCCTTCGTGTGCAGTTACAAGTGACTCACAAATTTCCTTTGCACTTTTGTAATTCTTGACTCTTGTGAATTCTTACTTTTGTAATGCCTTGTATAAGGCTTTTCTAGCCTTTCCATCAATTGATTTTGCCAACTTGTCGGTGCTGAGAGGTTAGTAGGATCAAGAATGACAACGCCTTCCAATGTAGCATGCCGAACGTCAAAGGAGATAGATAATAAGAAAGCCTCCATTTTAATCCTCCAAGTGTCAAAACTTGTACCATCAAAAACAAGAACCTTGTGAGTGGAACAGTCTTCAGCCATACTTAGGATCTTTACTGCCGGTGGTTAAACCAAGAAATGTAGACTTGTGCTCTGATACCAATTGATGAACCTAGATGGGGGGGGGGCGAATAGGTTCTTCGATTTTTCTTCGTAATATTGTAAGTTTGGCTGGCACATGAAATCACACAATTTATGGACACATATATTTATAGAGGAAAACCCCAAGATGAGGAAAAAAATCTCTTCGAATTGAGCTCCACTATGTCTGAAAGGGTAGTATAGTAATTCGCTCAATCATTTTCTCACTCACCCAACTCACAACATAGTTCGCTCCAGCACTCACCAAGTTCACAGCCTCCCTAGGCTTGAACCACTCTCACCAAATCTCACAACAACTTTTCCGCACTCAATCCCAACTTAGGCTTCCCAAAACCCAAGCTATCTCACCTCAATCTCACCATAATCACTCACACTCCCATGTCCAAAGTATCCCAACACTTGGACTATACATAGTGATAGTGGAATCATGTCAATGTCTTGAGCAGCGGCAAGGTCTTTAAGCTTTTTTTATTGGTCTTCAAAATCAGTCTTCAAATCTAGTATTTGGTCTTCAATGTTGATCTTCAAATCTTCAAACTCTGATAGTTAGTCTTCAAGGTCCAGCATGACAATGACACGATCACTTGTCTTCTTGGCAAATCATGACACTTGAACTCTTCAATGATAGGCTTTAATATGTACACCCTTGAGTGTAGCTGCAACAGTCTTGAAGTAGAAGCATTCTTTCAATAACTTCCGTTCTCAGATACTTAGAATCTCCTTCAGCTTGGTATCCACCTTAAGCAACTGTGTTGGTACTACTTTGTCTTTTAATCTGTTCTTAAAAATAAACACGACTGCCATTGGAATCGAAATTAGTAACACAAAACTTATGGATACACATATTGTAGTTGGCAGTTCAAATGGCAAACAACTTGAATACAATTTAGCAAAATCAGCATATAGGCATCAGCAAAGTGGCATATAAAATTCAGCATTATAACATATAGAAATCAGCATAATAGTTTTGCAAAATCAGCATCAAATAAGACTCAAAAACAGCATGTTTTGAACCCGAAACAACAACTTTTTAATTATCAAAATAGCACAATTTATCCTTTAAGACAACAAATTCAACACACTAAAAATCAGCATTTCTAGAATAGTAAAATCAGCAATAGAAATCAACACAAACGGCCCACTAATTCAGCAAATTTAAATGTCCAACATAGCAATATAAATTAGGGAAAATTATATTTTGGTGACCAAAATTAAAAAAAATTGCTTTCCAGTGACCTTAAACTCAATAAAAGGTAAATAGGGACCAATCTTGAAAAATAATTGCTAATGAGTGACCATTTAACTTTAATGTCTAAAATATCCTCTCTTTTATTCCTTTTTCGTACCTCCAAATACCAAAGTTTCAAAAGGTATAAAAGAATTCTAGGAAAGAAAGTATATATATATATATATACACACTTAGACATATATGATGGTCTTACAATTAATACATGTGACTTTTTCAATTTGTTCCATGTATGTCTAAGTTTTTTTTTCCTTTTTGCCTCCAGTATGTCAAAGTTTAGCAAATTAATCCTAATTACAATTTTTAAAAATGAACAATACATTTTTCAATCTATCCCGGGTATTCAAGAAACAGAAATATATATATATATATATATATATATATATATATGATTCGTTGGGCTATTAATACTAAATGTGAGGTTTGTAATTAATTGCATCCAAATTAATTTTTTTTTTAGTTAATGAGATATTAATATATAAGAATATATTTATATATATTATTATATTTTCTTTATAATGTATATCATCGGATTCTTTGAAGTTTATGATAGTTGGGGGTTGAAGTAGACTGAAGAAAGGATGAGGATCTATAGAGAGAATGATGGGTATTTTGGACATTAAGATTAAATGGTCACTCATTAGCAATTAGTTTTTAAGTTTGGTCACTATCCAGCTTTTATTAAGTTTAAGGTCACCAAAAAGCAATTTTTTTTCAACTTTGGTCACTAAAATCTAATTTTCCCTATAAATTAACAATTTCAAGATTCTAAATTCAGCATGTCGGCATTTTAATTCAGCAAATCAACACACTTAAATCAGCATATCAGATTTTTTGGACAGCAAGTTACTCAATTCAGCAATATGAAATTTTTGGACAGCAAGATACTAAATTCAGCAACATAGGTTTTTGGACAGCAATTCAGATATTTATCAACAGAGAATTTTGAACAGCAATTCAAACATCAGTTACACAGAATTCTGGAACAGCAATTCAGAAATCAATTTCACTTAATTTTGGACAGCAATTCAGATATTTATCAACACAGAACAGACCCAGCAAGTTTAGGTTTCAGCAAAAAACATGAAACAGACCCAGTAAGTTTAGCAAAACAAACCTACCAAATTTAGCAAAATAGACCCATAATTCAGAACATATTTTCGAATCATATATCAAAAACATAGAAACAAATTTCAGAATCATATATCAAAAAACACAGAAATAAATTTCAGACAATTCGAAGATGCAAAAACACATGTATATGTGGAATCGTGCGCCTGTGCATAGTGTGTGTCAGCAAGTAAGCCTCAACTTGTGCGCCTATGCATAATGTGAGAAGACAGTTAGAATAAATTTACCAATTTTGAGTTTCCCCATTCTTCAGACTTCACAAGCTCATAACTATTTAGTCTAGACAAGGAACGAGCTCATAGCATTTCAGTCTGCATAGTGAATCGACGAAGAGAGCTCAGATTTGCAACAATGATTAACCGATCAATAAGAATGGATAAACGGTGATTTTTGTGCTCGACGATGATGACGGCTGCGTTGGATCAATAACTAATGAGGATGAACTCAGACACGCTAGTAACATTGAATCGCTAATTTTGATGAACTAATCACGCTGTTGGCATTGAATTGTTGATGAGGTTGAACCCAACATGCCAGCATGAGTGACCAAGTGTGGTTACGGCGATTCTGGCATGTGCGTTGCGTTGGTCGAGTCTTTGCCTCAGTCTCTCTTTCTCTTTCTTCACATTCTCTGTATCTCTCTTTCAGCTCTCACCCATCATATCTCTATATTGCCGCCCCTCTCTTCTAGAAATTTTCTCTTTCTTTACTCTCCCGCTTTCTCTCTCTCTTTTGCTCTCTGTCTCACAGTGCCTCACTTCTCTCTTTTTCTTTTTGTATTTCAGCTTGCCCTCTAAGTTAACTGAGAATAAAATCCATATATATCAATCTCTATCTTACCCTCTCACTGCCTCACTCATACAAATATTACAGCAATGCAATACCACCAGATTTTTGTCCCTTATATCTCTCTTTGTGGGCCACCTCCTTTCAACACCTATCCTGTTGAGACCGTGACCAATTTTGGCCAATTTTTAATTTTTGAATCATTTTCACTGTAGACACATTCTGGATAATGTAAAGGACATTCTGAAAGTGTGAAACATGTTTGAAAGCATGTTATAAGGTTTTTGAAAGTTTTTAGAAGATTTGGAGAAATTTGACTTTTTGGTCAAACTGGGCCCCGAGATGCAGTCCGAGTGGGCCCAGAAATCCAAATTTTTTTTAGAAAATAATTATTTTTGAAATTGGCTTAGATGAAATGTTTATATAGTAGAGGTAATGATTTTGAGACCGTATGAGTTTTCAAAATAAAAAAACTAGGACTTGTAAATGATGTAGACTCATTTCTTGTATGATTTGGAGGTTGTTGGAATGGATTATTTTGGTAGAAATGGCCTAAAAGGTCAAAAATAACTATTTGCAAAGTTTCAGCTTTTGGGCAGTTCGATGCATCGAAACTTCATTGCATCGAAAAACCTGCAGGATTTTGGAATTGTAAAAGTCCCGAGAGTTATTTTTGGACAATACTTGTTCGATGAATTAAAACTTCGATGCATCGAACTCGTCACTTCGATGCATCGAAGCTTCGATGCATTGAACTTGTCACTTCGATGCATTGAAGTCATTTTTTATAGCATACACTAAAAATTGCCCCAAACTTTAATCGGGCATAACTTCTTTGTTATAAATCAAAATTAAGTGAGTTTTTTTTTTGAAATTAAGTATTTTTGGACCCTATTTCTAATAGACTAAGTATCACACTCAAATTCCAAATGAACATGAAGTTAGGTTTTGGATACTTGGCTATTTATGGACGTGAACCGAGCAGAACATCTACTGTTCACCCTCGATTCCCGAGAGTCAGGAATTAGGGTGTGATAACATTGTATTAGAGCACTTGGTTTGAATACCTAGGGGTGATTGGTAAGGGTTGAGAATTAAAATTTTGGATTTTAAAAGTCTAGGGTAGCAAGGCTGTGGGAAATGAATACGTTGCACAATTGGAATTAAGACTTGGAATATAAGGATTTAGGCTTGAGGTTATAAATTGCTTTTGTAGAACGTGATTATTTATTTATGCATTCATGACATGCAAATTGTGGGTTGACTTAGCATGATGTTATGTAAGCATGATAAGAGTGGATTAGTCAATTGAGGTATATGTTGTTCTTGAGTATTACCTTGTTACCTTTGTAACAAAATGACTTCGGGAAAAGATCATAGAAAGACACCTTGCAGATCACGAGAAACCAATGATGAAATTCAGGCTGTTATGGATGTAGTTACAACCCTGCAACAACTTGCAAGGGTGATGAGTACTGCAACAGGACCGCAGCAAGCGAGTCCGATGCAGGTGAGTGAAAGTGCTAAGAAAAGGCAAAGACGAGCTGTGCCAATAACCACTTTACCCACGGGATCCTCCCGATTGGATGGGTTATGATTTCATTGCCATCAACCAGACCACCAGTGGTCTGAGTACCCAAGAAGACAGATGGCACCAAGGGAAGCTCAATTTTGTTACCTCATCAACATGGCCACAATGGATTTGTTTGCCCTAAGAGGATGAGTACACAGTATGAAACAATGTCTTTACAGTATCCTTCACAACCTTCTATGAGCCAGTCTAGCATTGGGATGATACCACCAGCATCAATGACTCTGTGGTTTCCTTTACCTGTGGAATCCTCTCAACCACCAAGGAATTGTTTTCATTATCGCCAGCCGAGACACATTAGACGTGATTGTCCTTAGGGGCAAGTAGTAGCACCAGTGCCAGAGGCACGGGTGAGGGATCGAGCATGTTACCATTGTCAGTAACCTGGCCATTATCGTAGTGAGTGTCCTCAGAGGCACACAATCCCACCAGTGCCAGCAGTGCCAGCAAGGGATAGGGCATGCTACTATTGCAAGCAGCTTGGACATATCAAGGCTAACTGCCCACAAAGGCATAATGTAAGAAAATGGACAGGGTTTTAGCGATAGCTTGGTGACGAGGTATGTTTACGAGTTTTAGTCCAAGGACTGGGTTATCGGTTGTGTAGATGCATCATGTGTCATGCCACGCATTGTATGTGTTTATTTGAATTAACATGTTATATGTTATGTGCTATGTGGAAAAATGTTATTTATGTGACTGAACATTACATTTTAGTGCTTTCTTGTGTGTCACATGATTAGTAGTGACATGTAGTTACCACATAAGAATCCCGAATTTTGAGGATTGGTGAACCTAGGTGGAGGTTTGGAATTAAGTCAATTAGGATGCTGAGATTGACATGATTATTGCTTACGCTTTTAATTGCATGTTAACTGTACATTGAATTTTCATTGTATATGTAAGCATGGTGGGGGCTATATACAGGTATAAGTGTATTGTGTTGAATTCTCTTGTTGTGCATATAGTAAAATGCCACCAAGAAGGGAGCGAGATAAGGGCGTTGATGCTCCACAGGGACTAATAGATGGGACACAATTCATGCACGACATGGTATACACCATGAGACTAATAGCAAGGGAGGCTAGAGAAGAAGAAGTTCAGACACAACCCAGTGTTGTCTTGAGCAGGCAGATGGTTGCAATGAAAGAATATGTGAAGTTTAAACCACCTACTTTTAAGGGTGGACACGATCCACTAGTGACAGAGAGTTGGATTGATCAAACCTACAAGCTTATGGCTGCTCTCGCAATCGATGAGGGCCTAAGGGTGGGAGTGACAACACTTTACTTACAAGGAGAAGCGGATCGGTGGTGGCAATTCGTTGGAAATACCCACAACACCGAGACTATGGAGTGGAACACCTTTAAGAGGTTGTTCTTTGATAAGTTCTTTTCGGCTTCAGTAAGAGACCGAGTGAGGCAAGATTTCATGGACCTAATCCAAGGGGACATGGATGTTATGGAGTACGAGACAAAGTTTACATCATTGGCTTGTTTTGCAACAAAAATAATGAATGAAGAGGAACTGAAGGTAAAGAAGTTTATGAAGGGATTGAAGACCTCTATTAGGAAAAGAGTGTCTGTTCTAGGTTTGAAAACCTATAACGAAGTAGTTAATAGAGTTTTAGTGGTAGAGGAAGATGACAGAGATACCCAAAGGATATGGAACTCTAAGAATCAGGCTAAAAGCACCAGAATGTTTTCGGGTGGCCAGGTTAGGAAGAGATAGAGAGGTGGTACCTCATTTTCTCAAGGGCAACAGGGGATTAGCTCGACAATATCGACATCCTTGCCTACAGGATTTTACGTGTCACCAATGTCAGCAGTTGGGTCACTATAGGTCTGAGTGTCCCAGCATACAGTTGGCACCAGTGGTGGAACAGATTTGTTATCATTGCCACCAGACTGGTCACATCAAAGCAGATTATCCTTGGGGACAAAGTGTACAGAGTGGAATGAGATCTCAATAGCATACCACTCAGCTTTCGGTGAGTCAGCCTAATTTAGGGCACCATTGCCACCGCAGCTTGCTCAAGATTCATGAGCAGTGAGGGGAATCAATCCTAATGTGTCAGATAAATAGTTGAGGTATCAGAGGATTGGTCTGTAAGAGCTGAGGTATGATTATTGTTTCTAGCTTATGGGTTAAAGTGTTGATCCATTTGAGCATAATCTAATACATCATGAGTTGTATATTGCATCTATTACGGCATGTTCAGCTTTATATGCTAGATATAGTGGGTGATGTACTAGGTGATTAGCATGACTTATGTGACTATACAAGTGTATAAGTATTCACATTATAAATTGTAAGATATATGTAGGCATATTATTATCGCCTAAAGATTCTAGTTTTGGGAATTCGATGAGACAAGCCAAAGATTTGAGCTTGAACAATCTCACAATAGTTGAGAAGTAGGAGTGGTGGTAAACTCCAGTTGCAAAAGTCTAGAATCTTGAGAAAGATTTAATGTAGTGTTTCCCATATAGGAATAAAAAAACTGGGAACTGATTATGGTCATAGGTTTGAGGGAATCAAAGTTGGGAGGACAAGTATGACATATTGTCGGGGTTGGACTAACGGAGGAAAGTGGCCTGGCTAGACATTTTTCTTTGATTAGTGTAATGACCCGGATTATTTTGACCAGTTCCGGGTGATTTTTGGACCGGATTTATGTTTTTTCTCTGAATTAATTAATTTCAGAAGGGTGAAGAAATATATATATATATATATATATAGAGAGAGAGAGAGAGAGATGGAGAAAATTTTGTATGAGGAATTATTGTAATGTTGGAGGATGTGTGTGTGTGTGTGTGTATATATATATATATATATATATATATATATATGGATGTGTATATATATATATATAAGATATATTTATATTAAATTATAAATATATCTATTAGTGAATGTATTTTTATATGCATGTAAAGTTGTGTGTATGTATTGGTATATATATATGTATATACGTATATGTGTATATGTGTATTAGATGCCCATGTAGTATATATGTATATTATATATATACATAATTTGAACATGTGGCTTAGGTTAGCTTATAATTTATGTGGACCAAAAAGAGAAGAGTATATAAGAAGATAGAAAAGGAGACCAAAGTGAGGTCTTCGGTTGAAAGAGGGAGATGGAAAGTAGAGAGAGAAACCGAGAGAATGGAGATAGAGTTTCTAGAAAGAGAAAGAGAGAACTACCGAGAGAGAGAAGGCTGGGTTTCACGGTTGGGTTAGTGACTCGGTCAGCTGCCATGGTTAATGGCAATAGCTTGGATTGCTTTGTCGATGGTTTCGGGTGGTCCCGGCGAGGAGCTAGTGGCCTGTTTGATGCCGACAGTGGGTGCTCAATATTGGGTTTGGTAGCCAGCAACAGTGGCATGAGGACACTGGTGTTGCTGGGTTCGGTTTGAAGGTTGTTCATTGAGTTTTTCGACACCGGGGTAGTCGAAGAAGAAGGGTACAGAATTTGGTGTTTTGGTCAATCGACAGAATGCTTCGGTCGGTTGAAACTACCATTTCGGTTGACCGAAACTATTCTTCAGTCGGCTGATCGCATGGTCTCCTTGGTTTGGTTGAAGGCTGTGTTTGTAACAACTAGTTCGTGGCTGGGTCTTCTCCTTGGGTGTGGCTGGTGGTGCTCGATTTTGTGACTTTGGGTGAGGGCTGTTCTGACCTTGGTGGCAGCTATTCAACGGTGGTTCGGATGCTCGGTTCGGTGGTCGAGCTTCTTAATGGTAGAGGGTGGTGCTCAGACTGTGTTGGGTCTGTTTCAGTGAACTCCGGCAACGGTTGAGGTTGGTTTCATAGTGGGTTATGGCTGGTGCATGGGGATACCGAATGTGTGTGGTTCGAAATGGCGCCGTTTGGTGCATGGTTGGTGTAGCTAGTGGTTGGGTTTAAGGATGGTGGTGCGTGGTGGTGAACCACCGTGGTGTGGTGGCTGTTGGCTCGGCTAGGAGAGGCTCGGTTGTGTGGGTCTTCGGCTACATAGAAGCAACCATGGTAGTTGGTGTTCCATGGATTGGGTTGTTTGGCAGGGAAGCTAACATATATATATATATATATATATATATATATATGCATATATATATAATGAAGGATGATGTGTCGAGGCTTAGTAGAATGGGCTAAACTTGGGTTATTGATTGGGCCTTATGATTATTTGACATTAGTGAAATGGACTATCACTTTGGGCTACAATTGGATTTGATTTCCAATGGAGAATTAGAACTGGGCTTTAGACTTGAAATGGGGCCTGGATTGAATTGTACCCAAGACATAGGTTGGATCAAACTTTGGGATCAATAAAGAGGAAAATGGTTTGGTGGATGGATTGCATGGACTTTGGCACGGGACTGGACCGGGCATGGAAATGGGCCGCTTTGCAGGAGCGGGACCTAAGGCAAGTTGATTCTTGCCTCTATCTCCAACGTATATATTTTAATTATGTCGATTAATTTTACATATGTTCGTAATTTGATCATATGTGGTGTGTGTGTATATATATATATAGGTGCATATATATATATATATATGAAAGAAGGTGATTGTTATATATACGTGAGACGTGGTGATATGTATATATATGTGTGTGTGTGTGTGTATATACATATATATGGTGGGAAGGAAAGCATGTTAATTTAAATGCTAGTTTACATTGTGATATGTATATGCGTAGATTGAGCCCATGTGATTTATGCTAAATAATATATATTTAACTAAGCGTTGTTTCGTATGCACAGGTGGATTTTATGCACTGGTTGAATATATATGTGATTATATATTGGGTAGTGATAGAGATGCATGCTAAATATGACTATAGCGTCAATGAGCATTTGAGAAGCATGACTTATGTTAAGTGTTATATATGTGCATAATACATGTATGGGTGATGCAATATATATATGTGAATATATATGGTGATTAGAATGCATGCTAGACATTTGTGGTGAATGTATGCATTGAATGAGAGCATGACTATATTTATGCTAGTATATGTGCACATGTGATTTATATGCATGATTTGACATGTACATGATTATATGTGAGTTTATGTGAATTAAATGCATGCTATCTGTATATAGAAAATGTATGCATTGGTGAAGCATGACTAAAATGTGCTTAAGTGAGGTTTATGAGCATATGTGAACTGTATGCTAGATTTTACCTGTATTGGTGAATATATGTGTAGCTTGGTGGAGATGAAACATATGATATGTTCCTTTTTAACTAGCTTATGTATTGTGAAGCATGAATTTTAAATGCTTGATTTATATGTTTGAAATGCATATATGGTGCCGTTGTGAGGAAACAGGGAAGTGTGGTTGAATTACCTAGAGTAGATCAATACTCAATGAGGGCGTTTAGTGGTCGAACCACTTAGAGGATGCGAGTTCTCGGTAGTGGTGGGACGACAACCACCTGGAGGAGGTAAATCCTCGGTAGTGGTGGGACAATCACCTTGGAGTAGGTAAATACTCGGTGAGAATTCAAATACTGGATCGGACCACCTGGAGGATGCAAATTCTAGGTAGTGGTGGGATGATGACCACCTGGAGGATGCAAATTCTCGGTAGTGGTGGGATGATAACCACCTGGAGGAGGTAAATCCTCGGTTGTGGTGGGACAATCACCTTGGAGGATGTAAATTCTCGATGACGGTGTTGCAGTTGTGTGAGAAGTGTCTCGGTCACATGGTTGCATAAGAACCATGTCAGGGTTCCGATTGAGTTCGAGAGAGAGATAAGTGTGTGTCTAATGCTCTCATTCTAAATTGTGAAACATGCTATGTGTATAACGCATTCTTATATATGCGTTGCTTGTGAATGAACATGATATATGTTGGATGTTTATTGCTTTTAAGCATGTTGTACTGTTTAAATGCATGTACATTGCATTTGAAATTTACTACTTGTTGAGTAGGTGATGTGGTATTTGATTTACATTGTTCATGTAAATGTTTCTATTCATACATGTTTTCTATATATATTGATGTTGGATGTGTATTGCTTTTGAGTATGTTGTAAATGATTTTCATAAGTCATGTGTAGTAGATTTTGTATGTTCATATGTGCTAGAGTAGCCATATACATTGTTGGTTCATGCATGCTAGGAGGAGTATGGTCTTAAATATTGTGATATATTTAAGTGCATGTATATTTTTGAGAATATGTGAGGATCGACCTGCTGCAGCAGTGATAGTATGGTTCGACATACCTTGTTGGGCCTTTGAGCTCACCCCCTCCCAGGTTTTGCAGGTATTGTTGATTTCAGAGTCAGTTAGGGGGACTGATAGTACCAGTTGCAGAGGTAGTGATTAGACTAATTAGAATCTAATTTATATCCAGGATATTAGATGGATGTTGTACATTTGGATTAAATGTAACTGGACATTGTATGTTAGGTAATTTATTCCAGTTGTACATTTCAATTGATGTATGTATATGAGACGGACATTCAGGGACTGAGTTATTATTTCCATTGTAATATACATGTTGTAGGAATGCTGGGGGGACACGTGCCCAGAAGTGTCCATTTTGAATTTGAAGTATGAATGACATAACATGATCTGATTTATTCAAAAGGGGTGATGCCTAATTTTCTTAAAAATAATAGGAAATTGAGATTGTATGATCAGGTGATGGTTATGTCGTGAGGGTGATCTCATGGGTTCACACTCGGAATTCGGGTCGATCCGGGGGAGTCTCGGCGGTCCGGGTTTCGGGGCGTGACAGCATAGTATCAGAGCATGGTACTTTATAGGGGGTAAAAAGGGTCCATTGGGACTAATGGATGGGTTAACCTTCGATTTCCCAGGAGTAGGGGGATCGGGGCGTTACAATTAGTGTTTCTCTTACAATATGCTAGGTCTAGATAGTTATGGAATTGAGTCATTAGATATTAACAAGAAAGGAAATGCGGTTTGGATGGTTTTGAGTATGAAAAGATTTATACTCACAAATGAAAATATGACTGAAAAAGGTCTACATAAGGAATTACTGGAATATACGGTTTTAGATAAGCAAGAAAATGCTTATCGAATGATTCAAAATGATAAGAGTAGGTTAAACTAAGACCACTCTTGAGGTTACTCGTCGGAATACTTAAGGAGATAGTTTGAGGTTCTCGAGAAGTGATAGATTTCAGGATGGTTGTCGGGAAAGGATGTCCTTAAGGCACAATCTTGCCTATTGACATACCTATTGAGTTGGTTGTTGTCAATATAGGCACAGTTTTGTCTATAGACACATCCATTGGAGTAACGAGTGTCTTAAAGACACAGTTTTGTCTATTGACATGCTGGTGGGGATGATGTCATCATAAGGACACAATTTTGTCTGTTGACACATCAAATGAGGGATAGGTGTCACTTCTGGACACAGTTTTGTCCATTGACCCATCCATTATTACTGGTTGTTGTCGTCAAGGACACAATTTTGTTTGTGACGTAACCCTTGGATTTGGTGATCGTCTATTGGGGACAATTTTCTCCATTGACATGCCTGATGGGGTGTTGCCATCTGAACACAGTTTTGTCTATTGGCACACTTATTGCTAGTTGTCGTTGTTGAGGACACAGTTTTGTCTATTGGCACACTTATTGCTAGTTATCGTCGTTGAGGACACAGTTTCATTTGTGACGCAACCCTTGGATTTGGTGATCGTTTGTTGGGGGCAGTTTTCTCCATTGACACGCCTGATGGGGTGTTGCCATCTGGACACAATTTTGTCTATTGGCACACTTATTGGAGGATGTTATCATAAGGACACAGTTTTTTCAGTTGACACATCAAATAAGGGATACGTGTCACTTTTGGACACTGTTTTGTCCATTGACCCATCCATTGTTACTAGTTATCGTCGTCAAGAACACAGTTTTGTCTGTGACGCAACCTTTGGATTTGGTGATTGTCAGTTGGTGACAGTTTTCTCTATTGACACACCTGAGAGTACTTGTCGTCAAGTAAACATAGTTTTGTCTATTGACGCATTCGTTGAGGAATAATTTTTATCTCTGGACACAGTTTGTCTATTGAGGTATAGTTACGGGTAATACGACCCTGAGAGATCAAAGTTTTGATCATTGTGCAGGATTCGACTCAGTTTTGGAACATGATTAGTTTTGACATTATGAGAGAAGAACGGTGATAACATCGTTAGTTTTATTCTTGGTTAATCATTGACCAAAGGACATGTGTGATATGTAGGCAGTAAGATTTATGCTAAACCATACCTCCTGCTATTGGTGAAATGGATAGAATCCAAGGATTTATGGTGAGATATGGGTGGATGGGAGTTTCATATGTCTTGAAACGCCGCCACAATGGAACGTGGGTGAACTGATTGAGGATTTCATTATAAATCCTTAGAAAATATTGGCCCTAGGCCAGGTACAAGAAACGTGGGTTAGATTTGTACACGTAGTGTGATCTAATGAAGAGATTCTTAAACTTGAGTGGATTGGAGTATGCACACATACTTTCACTATTTTGACAGTAGGTTGATTTTAGTTTTAATCCTTCCTGAACTTGGCTTAGAAAGTGATAATTGCCCTGAGGATTCATAGCGTAATGTTTACACCACATTTTTGGTGATACTTGGATACATATATGTATATATGAGGGTGATAGTAGCTGAGATATTTCATGGACTCCGAGTTAAATTGTGTATAAGGGTAACTTGGAACCTCATTGGTTAAGGAACGAAGCTGAGTCTTAGAGACCGGCAAGTCGATAGCTTTTACCGAAAGAAAAAGGGAGGTAAGAGGGGTCAATAAAGATTTTGTGACAAAGTTTGGAGACTTGGAGTATCTTCCTAATTTCAAGGACGAAATTCCTTGAAGGTGGGGAGGTTGTAGAGATCGTGACCAATTTTGGTCGGTTTTTTAATTTTTGCATCATTTTCGCTGTAGACGCATTCTAGATAATGTAATGGACATTCTGAGAGAGGGAAACATGTTTGGAAATATGTTATGAGATTTTTGAAAGTTTTCAGAAGATTTGGAGAAGTTTAACTTTTTGGTCAAACCGGACTCCAGGATGCGGTCCAGGTGGGCCCGGAAACCCAAATTTTTTTTGAAAAATAATTATTTTTGAGATTGGCTTAGATGAAATGTTTATAGAGTAGAGGAAGTGATTTTGAGCGCCCTAGATATTTTAAATATCAATGGTAGAGATGTTTTTGCATATCTCACGTCTCTTTCTCTCCCTAAAATACTCCATCTTCATAGCTCTCCCTTATCTCTGCATTTCGGACCCATTCAGCTTGGATTCAAGACTCGCCGAAGAAGGGAGACACATAGGGGACGACTAGGGCTTCCATTTGAACCGAACATCTTCGTGATTTGGCAAGGACGAACTCGGCCAGAATCTTGGAGAGTTCTTGGGAAGCTTTCAAACTCGAGGTAGGGGCTCTCCTTCTCATTTACTTGTCAATTCTAGGGTTTCGGGTGAAACGATAAGAGCTAGGGTTATGTATTATATGAATTAGAATGGTAAGAGGGGTGGGATGTGGTGAGTTTCTATCTCTCTTTAGTTTCTTAAATGTAAATTGTATGTATATGTTGTATGCATGATGTGAGGAGTGAATGAGTGAGAGAAAATGAGTATGTACACTTATATGCTAGGGTTTGGTGCACTTTTGTGAAAATGTGCTAAATGAGCTTATTTGTGTGTTACATGATGTTGTATGAGTTAAAATGCATGCCTTCTTTATATAAAAAATGTATGCATTGGTGAAGCATGTCAAATATGTGCTTAAATGAATGTTGTGAACATATGCGATGTATGTTAGGGTTTACATGTATAGGAAATTATATGTGTGGCTTGTGGACGTGAAATGCATGCTAAGTGTTTTTATAACTAGCTTATGCATTATGAGGCATGATATGTGTTGATACATTCTTATAATATGCGTTATTCTGAACGAACATAATGTATGTTGGATGATGCATGTAATGTAGTGACATGCATTCATGTTGGTCATGTTGAGTCGACACTTAGGTGTGGGGTATCTCTACTGAGCCGCCGTGGTGCTCACCCATTTCTTCCCCAAACATTTTACAGGTATGACACCGTGGGTGGAAAGGACTTGATGATTTAAATGAAGCTCATAGGAGCACTTTTGGATATTTTGGTGCATTTTGATGTTTCGTTCATAAACTATGAATTTGGCTATCCATGCCGTCTTGTGGCACGTTGATCTATGTAGTTGTAGTCATAGTAGGATTTATGATATTTTGAACTTTATGCGTGGATTCTTGTAATGACTATGAACTCGAAAATCTCATAGATGAAGTATATGTTCTGGACTTGGAGTGTATTTTGGACCCATATGTATGTCATGATAAATGTGTGAATTTCAAGACTATAACCTCTCTTTATGTTATAGTTATGTGCATGGACACATTTCATGGATGAGATGTGTAGCTTGTATGTTTATGATGGAGAATGACTCATATTGGTACATGATTTGATTACAAGCATGATTTAGGACTTGTAAATGATGTAGACTCCTTTCTTGTATGATTTGGAGGTTGTTGGAATGGATTATTTTGGTAGAAATGGCCTAGAAGGTCAAAAATGACCATTTGCAAAGTTTCAGCTTTTGGGCAGTTCGATGCATCGAAAAACCTGCAGGATTTTGAAATTGTAAAAGTCCCGAGAGTTATTTTTGGACGATACTTGTTCGATGCATCGAACTCGTCACTTCGATGCATCGAACTCATCACTTCGATGGATCGAAGTCACTTTTTACAGCATACCCTAAAAATTGTCCCAAACTTCAATTGGGCATAACTTCTTCGTTATAAATCAAAATTGAGTGTGGGCTTTTTTGAAATCGAGTATTTTTGGATCCTCTTTCTAATGGAATAAGTATCACACTAAATTTACAAATACATAGGAATTTAGGTTTTTGATACTTGGCGATTTATGGACGTGAACCGGGCGGAACATCTACTGTTCACCCTCGGTTTTCGAGAGTCGGGAATTGGGGCGTGACATATCCTCTCCTTGTATATATCAATATCATATGTGATGATGGTTTCAACAACCAGTCAAAAAATGGGTCTTATTTTTCTGTACATTTTGAATTTTTTTTATAAGAAAAGACATGAAACCCTAATGCCTTTAATTACCAAATCGCCCCTGCACTTTATTGCCCTAGAAATAATTCTCAAAATTTCCTTCCAATTTAAATACCCAGCATGTCCCTGCAAATAGGTTAGTGCATATAAAATAATAACACTATAATTAAATAAATTGTGAATAGCAAACCCCGAACTTTATCATTCAAACTAAAATGATACTAATGCCCTTATAGATCCTTTTGACATTAAAACTTGGGCAAACATGCTCATGGGCTTTCTGGACCATCAAAAAGAAAGAAGGCCTTAAGAGCTAGATGACCCCAAGAGCCGAATGATAATATTGGCTATAGCATGACCGGCCGAACTCTAATTAAAAGTGGTAACAAGCCAAAGGGGGCTGACTGCTAATAAAAAAGGCATGACCAGCCGAGCGCCAAATGTGAATAAACTAGCGACGACATGACCAGCCGAACACCAAGGCCTTAAGTGCCGAACGAATAAATTGGCTAAGGCATGGCCAACCGAGCTCCAAATGTGAATAAATTGGCGATGGCATAACCAGCCGAACGCCAAGGCCTTAAGTGCCGAACGAATAAATTTGCTAAAGCATGGCCAGTCGAATGTCAAATGTGAATGAATTGGCGAAAGCATGGCCTATCGAATGCCAAATATGAATGAACTGGCAAAGACATGACTACCCGAGTGCCAAATATGAATAAACTAGCAAAAGCATAGCCAGCCTAGTAGCATAAAAAGTAACAACAAGCCAAAAAGAGTTGATAGCTAATAGCACAAGGGAGTTGACTGCCAGTAAAGTAACCAAAGAAAGGCTGGTCACCAAAACTGGTGAAAAGCCATCTCATTACATGCTCAAAAATGAATTAAGTCTAATAAGCCTAAGATGAGGGAAGTGCAAGAGAAAGCTGAATTGAACAGGAACGTCGGGAAGCACTTAAGATGGAGTAGTACCAATGATCCAAGAACTTCTTTCGACAAAGAGCCCGTCAGCTTCAGACAACTTAGGGTCATTATACTCACCCAAGTCCAGAATTTTATTGCACAAATTAAATTGGTCAGAATCTATTTTTTGTTCGAATGCTTCATCACTTCCTATCTCATAAAGCATGTAGGCTTATACTTCTGCACCAACTCTCCATAAACTGGATCAGAACCTTCAATTACAAAATGTCATCCTACCTCTAAAATGATTAAAAGTATAAATTTGTATAAATTATCTCCAGTTGAGACTGCTACGTCCAACTAAAGGGAATTGGGGGCTGAGTGTGGGGGAAGATAAATTTCCACCAATAGGAAGAAGACACCTGAGCATAAGAAAGGTCAACATGGTACACGTGGCATGATATGGGTCAATATTGAGAAAGATATGTGGTAAGTAATTTTGTTAACGTGGACATTACACATGGTAACTATAGTTAACCGGTCAAAAAGAGATTCAAATCTAGTTCAAAAAAGGAAAGACTAGATTCTTTGCTTGAGAGAAGGGATTGATGCAAATTAATCAAATCACCGAATAATCTGCACCAAATCAGCACTAGAATGGTATTATTCTGGTATAAATATGGGTAAAGACTCTATGAAAAAGGAGAGAGAAAAACAGATTATTGTATCCAATAGTGGTTAGGCCATTGAGATTATCAGCGTAACCCTTGTAATTTCTAAGGAAATATAAAAGAAAGTCTCCTTTTATCCATGAACGTAGATCGAATTCTGCCGAACCATGTAAATCTTTGTTGTCTATTATTCTCGCATTTATTTTCTCGAGTGTTCTTTGTGCATCAATTTTTTTGACTTTTTGTTGGACAATTTTTTGCACTTACATGATGCTTTGTTAGTTCATATTCCATTTGATATTTTGGCTCTAGCTTGTAGTGAATGTTTCTAACAATTATGTTACACATTTAGGGGTGACAATTTCTTCCGCCCCGCTCCGCCCCTAATGGAGAAGATTTGATCCGCCCCTAATAGGAGTAGGGCGGGTATGGTGTTTTTAAGAAAACCCCCCTAGTACCCGCCCCGCCCCGATTATATACATACATACATACATATATATATATGTATATATACATATATATATATATATGAAGTGTGCCACTTCTTTTATTATTATATTACTTATATAAATATAGTATTCTAGATATATGGCAGCCACTAGGGTTTACCTTGTTATGCTCTATTTCTCTCTTTATCTTATGGCTAAAAGAGAACTCACTATCTTGTGTATATAATAAATCTATAATAAAAAAAAATTTGAAGACCAAAACTGTTTATCACCATCTACATATGTATGTATGTTTGTGTCATTTTCTTTGGTCTTATATATTGGGGTTTTGATTGTAGGAGTGTTGTATCATCGTTTGTGTACATTTAGCCCAAACATCGAATTCAAAGCAAATAAAGCAAATAATTTTAAGGATTTTGTTATTCCTCTCTTTTTCTAAATGGGGCGGTGGTGGTATGCTTACCACAAATCCGTTAGGGTTCTTAACGGGAGATGGATTAAGTATTTCCTTGACGGGACGGGGTAGGGTTTTGACATACTCGCCTCGTTGCGATCCCTATACACATTGTGACAATCAATTTATAGACAATGTGGTGGATCGATAACCAAATTTAGTATTTGATTATAGTTGACAGTATGGGACACTTGTCTAATACGGATACGCGGCTGATGCGCCTGACACTATGAAATTTTTTAGGGTATTATAGCTTGTATATGTGGGGATAAGCAAATTTGTAAGAGCAATGCTACACGTCTCGAATAAATATCACGAATTTTAACTCGAATCTATGTGGCAGGTGATATAGTCCATTATTTTAGGAGATAAAATTAAATGGTAAGTTATTATTGGTGGGATTCCCCCATACACGGAGTTCCTATGGTATTATCACCTGTCACATAGATTCGAGTTAAAATTAGTGAAATAAAATTGTGACGTTTAGCATTTCTCAATTTATAATTTACTTTTAGAAAAAGGTCACAACGTAATTTTGGAGAAATTATAGATCAGATTGTAATAAGAACCTTTTAGAATCCCAAATCCTTTCTTGCAAACGTGGGATCGCATATCATCTGAGAGAGAGAGAGAGAGAGAGAGAAAAGAAGAAGAAGAAGAAGGAGAAGGAGAAGAGGAAGAAGAAGAAAGAAGGTCGCTCCAGCCATCTACAGAAAGGTATAAATTTTTGTATCTTTCGTATTCTTGAGTTTGGTAGTTCTTCTTCACTCTTTTTTCTACTCAGTCTAGGGTTAGAGGTTGATTGAAAAGGTACCTAGTTTTTTTGGTGACGATTGATAATTCTTGTTTAACATGTTGTGAAAGGAAATCATGTGTTTTATGAACATGCTAATGATTGCATTTAAATTCCTAATATTATAAGAAACTGATAAAAAAATAGAGGGTGCTACTGGCTTTCCAAGCTTTCCTCCTCTCTCTTTTGTTCCTTTCCAATAGAGTTTCTTGTCAGAGTTATTGTTGAAATGTGAAAGCTATCGTGCGATAATGCTTTCCATTTTTCGGGAAGGTCATGTGATCATACAGTATATTTATATAGATTAATAAAATCTATATGTATACTTTTTATATACATATACAGCTATATAAATGTATATAGATTTTATTTTTTACAATTTAGATCATTTTTACTATATAATTATGCTTTTTAACAATCGCTGAATGAGAGTATATTCAAAGTCGTCTTAAGGGTAAAATTAGTATTGTTAACTAGATCTGGATGGTAAGAAGGTAGTTAAGGACATGTGGTGAATCTTCTCACGACTGATATCCTCTACCTTCTTGGCAATTTGGGTCAATTATAGGTAGGGAATATTTTTAGAGAGAGCATACTTAGTTTTTTTAAGCCTTTTGGAGTCAATGCTGCTATCCAACTTCTTTTCTCTGTTGGATGAACAATACAAAGAAAAAATATAGTTTTTCCCAGGGAGATGAAAAATATATATAAAAACTAAAAATTGTTTACACTTTTAATAATAGTATAGATATAAGTTTGACATTCAGTTCCTTTGAGAAATTTCAAATCTGTAGATGATATATTTAAATATGTTTTAAAAGCTAACTTTCTTAAATTTCAAATTTGACCTTTTTTTTTTTCCGAAAGGTAACTTTCTTAAAAACATCTTTATGAAATGATCTTTATTTCTAACTTCCTTCTCTAGTGGATTCTCAATGTTTTCTCATAATTATTTTACTGTTGTTTGAGGAACCCATTCATATCCTTGCTGTCAACTGTTATATGGTATGCGTTAATGGTTAAAGAAATCCATTTGGAATTTGAAGGTTATATTCCCAATTACACTCCACATTTTCAATTTTGCCTATGGAGTAGATAATATAAAAGATACTGGTGTTTCCAAATTTATTCTTTAATAGTATGAAGTAATAGGGTTTTCAAATTTTCAGGTTTATTTGGAACCATGAATGCAAAACCTAAGAGGAGAACCGTAACAGAGAATGGTGATGCCGGCGAGGACTTGGTCCTTGCTACTTTGATCGGAAATGGGGAGGATTTGGGGCCGATGGTCAGGCATGCTTTTGAAATGGGACGGTCCGAGGCCCTTCTCCAGCAGCTTAAAACTGTTGTGAAGAAGAAGGAAGTAGAAATTGAGGATCTTTGCAAACTCCACTATGAGGAATTTATTCATGCTGTCGATGAGCTCCGTGGCGTCCTGGTTGATGCTGAAGAGCTGAAAGGTGAGCTCTCAAGTGATAATTTTAGGTTACAAGAGGTTGGAAGTTCTCTTCTATTCAAAGTTGAGGAACTCCTTGAATCTTATTCAATTAAGAAGAATGTTACTGAAGCCATTAAAATGTCGAGGAACTGTGTTCAAGTTTTGGATCTCTGTGTAAAGTGTAACAATCACATTTCCGATGGCCGGTTTTACCCTTCTCTTAAAACTGTTGATCTGATAGAGAAAAACTATCTGCAGAATATTCCTGTGAGGGCACTTAGGATGCTGATAGAGAAGAGAATACCGATAATAAAATCACATATTGAGAAGAAGGTTACTAGTCAAGTTAATGAATGGTTGGTTCACATAAGGAGCATTGCAAAGGATATTGGACAAACGGCAATAGGGCATGCTGCGTCTGCCCGTCAGAGAGATGAGGATATGCTAGCTCGTCAGAGGAAAGCTGAGGAACAGAGTTGTTCTGGGTTAGGAGATTTTACTTACACTTTAGATGTTGAAGAAATTGATGAAGAATCTGTTCTGAAGTTTGATCTTACGCCTCTTTATCGGGCATATCACATCCACACTTGCCTTGGGATTCAAGATCAGTTTCGTGAATACTACTACAAAAATCGGCTGTTGCAACTAAGTTCGGACTTGCAAATCTCTTCGGCACAACCATTTCTTGAATCCCATCAGACTTTTCTGGCTCAAATTGCAGGTTATTTTATAGTGGAGGATCGGGTCTTAAGGACTGCTGGTGGACTATTATTGGCTAATCAGGTTGAGACAATGTGGGAAACAGCTGTAGCTAAAGTTACATTGTTGATGGAGGAGCAATTTTCCCACATGGATACTGCTAGCCATCTTCTCCTTGTCAAGGATTATGTGACTCTTCTTGGGGCAACCCTTAGGCAATATGGTTATGAAGTGGGCCCAATTCTTGAGACTCTCAACAGTAGTCGTGAAAAATACCACGAGCTTCTTCTGGCAGAATGTCGGCAACAAATTACTGATGTCCTTGCGAAGGACACGTGTGAACAAATGGTAATAAAAAAGGAGTCGGACTACCAGACAAATGTCTTATCATTCCATCTTCAAACCTCAGATATAATGCCGGCATTTCCTTATATTGCTCCATTCTCTTCCATGGTACCTGATTGCTGCCGCATTGTTAGATCATTCATCAAGGACTCAGTCAATTACTTGTCTTATGGGGGCCAAGTGAACTTTTTTGATTTTGTGAAGAAGTATTTGGACAAACTCTTGATTGATGTATTAAATGAAGTTATACTTAACACAATTTATAGTGGTACCACTGGTGTGTCTCAGGCAATGCATATTGCTGCAAATGTAGCTGTTCTTGAAAGAGCTTGTGATTTTTTTCTTCAACATGCAGCCCAACAATGTGGAATCCCAATTCGATCAGTTGAGAGGCCTCAAGCTAGTTTAACAGCCAAGGTGGTTCTTAAAACTTCAAGGGATGCAGCTTATCTTACTCTCCTAAATTTGGTGAACTGCAAGTTAGATGAGTTTATGTCCCTTTCAGAAAATGTAAATTGGACTTCAGATGATACGTCGCAGAATGGAAATGAGTACGTAAATGAGGTGGTTATTTACCTTGACACTCTTATGTCCACAGCTCAGCAAATTTTACCCCTAGATGCGTTGTATAAGGTGGGGAGCGGCGCTCTTGAGCATATTTCCAACTCCATTGTGGCAGCTTTTCTTAGTGATAATGTAAAAAGGTTCAATGCTAATGCAGTTATGGGCATCAATCATGATTTGAAGACGTTAGAGTCTTTTGCAGATGAGAGGTTCCATAGTACTGGATTGAGTGAGATATACAAGGAAGGGAGTTTTCGAGGCTGCTTTATAGAAGTAAGACAATTGATAAACCTTCTGTTAAGCAGTCAGCCTGAGAATTTCATGAATCCTGTGATAAGGGAGAAAAACTACAATACTTTGGACTATAAAAAGGTGGCTACTATCTGTGAGAAGTTCAAGGATTCCCCTGATGGCCTTTTTGGAAGCCTTTCAAACAGAAATACAAAGACAAATTCTCGTAAGAAGTCAATGGACGTGCTAAAAAGAAGGCTAAGGGATTTCAACTGAAGGGGCTTGAAGTTCTTTTTGTATTAGAAGTAGCTGAACTTTTTATTTTTTATTTATCTTTTTTTACACTTTAGAATGAAATTGAATTTTTAATATTCATGCTGAATTATTTTCTTAAAATAAAAGTTCTCACATTGCTTTATCTTATTTGTTGATTTTTTTTCTGATTTAAAGTTCTTTACTTGTGTGTTTTAAGCTTTATTTCCTCTAATGATAATGAGTCACAACAATGTAAGGGAGCAAAAAAACTTCTCAGAGCTTTATATGCTCAAGTCTTTTCCTGTTAAAGGCGAGATGGACTTAGAAGCTCAATAGAGGGTTCTAATGGCTGCTAAGCACTTCCAGAGCATGATTTGGTATTTGTATATTTCTGTTGTTACCTTATTTCATTGTTCTTTTGGCAAAGAAGTTCTGGGCAGCACTAACAATTGCTGCACTTGAACTATGTTGCATTGGCATGATATCTTATAGAATAATGATAAGTTGTGCATGCTCTGTACAGCAGTTTATCTTTCCTTCTTAATTTAAATGGTATTGGAATCACAGCTGAAGTTTAGTCCTTCTTTCTCTATTATTTATTTTATACTTACTGATGGTTTGGTTTTTACTACGAGCTTATTTCTTTGGCATTCTTCCAGGTACCATACATTTAATCATAAGACTAAATAGGAGCTTGAATGGTTGGAGTTGGTATGAGATCAAATGTTGATATTTTTTTATGGATTTCTGGATTTAGATTATTGAGTGGAAGTGTGTCAAATTTTTACCCTTACAGTGAGTCTTATATATACTGGCTTTTCTATATCGAGGTTATGAATGGGAATCTGTGATTGCATCTTTTGTTGATTGGTGTGAGTTTTAGAATCATGTCACAGTTATTGACTGTGATTTTGAACGCGACCATTCTGTTGTTTTTAAACTATTTTAGGTCTTCACACTTTGTTCTGCTTTTCTTTTAGGGTCTTTGAACATTGTATTGCTTTCTGATTATTTTTTATTTCGTTTTGTGTGAATCATTTCTTCTCCGAAAATAAATGTATTTTTTTGTTATTTATTAATCAAACTGATATTAGGTCTATCTATAATAGCTACAAAAACTTTCAAGATTTTTTTTTTCATGTCATTATTGGAGGGGAAGTTTTTCCTTTTCCTTTTGTTTTCCCTTCTCTTTAAATTGAGTGGAGCTGAAGTTATCTGAACTATTGTTGCCCAATTTACTAGCCATATCACACTATCTCTATAGTTGTCATTTTAGACTATCTCTATAGTTGTCATGGAAGGCATTTTCTTCTGTTTTTTGCTTTTAAGTTATTTTTGATAAGTAAAATTCACAACAGAGCACCAAAACTTGGTGGCACAACCCCATGACCAAATAAAATATACAAGATCTCCAAGGACTAACTATACAACAATTCCAAAAAAGATCGAGCACGAGACAGAGATGCCGCCTCATTGAGCCACCAAAGGCTTTAAACCCTATTTGACGGAATGCCTTTTGTGGTTTGAATGAATTAGTTGATACCGTATTAATTTGATCCTCAGAACAATTTTTTAACCTACATCCACACTACAAACTACCAGAAAGAGAGTGAAAATATCATCAGAGAGTGTGACATCTTGAAAAGAATGTCATGTTGTGGTTTGAATTCTCGAAATCTTCATTTATCTAGATTGTTTAACAAAATTGTATGATTATTTAATTTCCAAAAAAGTATTTGTGTGATTATATTTTTGATTTTGCAAGGTAGATAGTCGGTTCGGACATCCTTCTTGATGCCATGATCCATGAATAATACAGACAAGAGGAAAAGTATGGAAACTCGAGGACTCAGATGAAGAGACACCCACAGGATTGTATTGGTAACTTGCTTCTGGTTTAATTACTCTTAACCTAAATTTTATTTATGTTATACTGAATGTTGGATTGGGTAAGGAGAGACCAGAGTCTGCAACAAAAACCATGATCTTTTTTACTTTTTGCAAGTAAAACCACCATCTTTGGCAATAAAGGAAAAATGAACTGCGCCTCCAAAGAAAGAAAAAGATGTTATGCTTGTTTTTTTACTGGGTTTATCATTTGGAAATGATTAATTTTAATGCTATAAGTTAGAATGTCCCAGTATATAATCTTTTTCTTTATTTTTATATATATGGTACAAGACCCTGTAAGAAATAACAGGTTTCGGAGATGCATATGGTTTATCATGTTTATTCCCATGTTCGTTTTGGTCGGCTTATCTATCTCTTATATTTTATGTGAAGTAATCTTTATTTTCTCTTGTTAAAAAAAAAAAATCTTCATTTTCTCACAGGTGCATCTACAAGTTTGTGTCGCATGTGTCCACACCACCTAAGCTTTCTTTATCTAATTTTATAAAATAATAGACACCACTTCTAATATCTCCATGACAGGTTGAGTATTAATTGATGGGGCTAGTTGCAAAAGTTGAATAGTAGAAGGGGGTTTGTAAGCAATTAACCAATCACTTTTTTGAAATGTTTTTTTAAGTACTTTCTGAATCTGAGGCAGATTATTCCTTGTTGTATGCCGAATTTAAGCTGATAAACTAAATCCTCCCAACCCGAGCTCAAAAAATTGAGTGTAGATTGAGCTTGGTTTGGGGAGCGCTTGAGTTAAAAGTTTCATACCTTGGGTATAAGCTCTCAACCAGAAGAATCTTTTGAGTTGTGCACACTTTTATGGCAATAGGTCCACCCTTTGTGCAAATCATGAGTTCTTTTATTTGCTAAATTTTCATTTTAGCTTAAACAGGCTACTGTTTAGTGCAAGGGTATAAAAGTTTGAGTTGAGAAGCTAGATAAACTGGATATATCTAGTCTAGCCGTCCCAGCACTTGATTTATGTACTGTTGCTTTTCAATCGAAGTCTAACTTGTTATCTTTTGGTGAATCTAGCTATGCCTCTTGAACTTTGATAAGTAAGCAAATATGAATAATTCTTGAAATGTAGTGATGATGCCATTGGTATAAGGGCAGCAAATAGCAATTGATATAATTTATTCCCATGAGTGACTTTTTTTGGGGCCCTTCAGCTACCTGCCATCATGACCTTGATGAACTAGTTGAAATGTTTGCTTATGACTTATGGCATGATCGTCACAGAGAGAGGCAAATGGAAAATGTTTTGCTCTAAATCAACCGAACACTTGAAGGTTTTCACAGTTTGCCTTGTCCCTTGGTAAGAGCCTTCCAACGCTGAAACAGTTGTTGTGGGTGGATGCTAAGAAGGGTGGTGTTCAGGCAGAAAAATTATAGGAAAAGTCCTCCCATTCTTACAAATCAAAGGTATGGACTTTAAAATGTTTTGATGTCTCCTGTAAATACTTTGGCAATTTTGTTCACTGAAATTGCTGAAAGGTCTTTTGGTTTAGAGTTGTGAAGGCTGATAACATACCCATTATAGCATAACATTAGACTCAGAAAATGCTCTGCCTTTTTCAAAGGCAAAGCATGTTGATGGCCGATAGAGCTGGAGTACGATTCTGAGTTACGGAAAGATAGAGACCATTGCATGCATGCTAAGGTTTTGGTAGTGTTTGGCGCATGAAAGTAAAAAGAGGCTGGGTTAGCATTTGCTCTTTGTTTTATTATTTTGTTTATGTTTCAAAGTTTGGTATATATTCACATGTTTTCCTATTCCGATAGGGTTTTTATTCTATTTTCTACAGTGTATTTTTAAATTACAGTAAGCGCAGAGGATTCGTGAAAGGGATAATGTACTTGTACTTCCTCACACACACGCATAATGATTGTTACCTAGTTCTTGCAGTTGTAGAAGTTTAAGTTTGGCAAGCATGGAATCGTAGGTTTGAGACTTTTAGAGTAGTCGCTTTATCAGTTTGAGTCTATGGCTGCTTTGTGCAAATAAATGCCAAAATTTAGTCTCAATTTGTTTAGTCCTCGCATTCATCACCCAAGATCAAGTATACGGAGCGGCAGTTCAGACTTCTGAATTTGAAACTATTTTAAATTATTCATATGAGCTTGTGGCATACACGTTCCTTTTCAATTGGTTCATCATTAGATGTATCTCTTTCTTTTGCATATTATTAGAAAAAAATAGGTTCTCTCTTTCTTTTTTTGTTTTTGTTTTCTTCTTATTAGTAAGTAGCGCCCAAAAGGAGGGTGCGGCCCAAAACAAACAACACAAAAACCTCAAGCTTCAAGTTATCCACAAAATTCAAAAGACTCCATCAGCCCATCCACATCCACTCATCCATCCCCACCTTGGAAACAATCTGAAGCATAGCCAAGAACTCAACCGTATCCTTAACCTACAAATTGTGTAAGAGCCTCTTGAACTGCACATCCTAAGTCAAACTCCTATCATCAAGATGATTGCATTGGACAACTAAGACATGCCTATCCCCCGTGATCTTGGCCAATCTCGGGAATGCTCTCTCTAGAGGCCTTCGACACACCACCTAATAATCTCACCAAAAGGGAACACCAACCGCCTTTGGACTCACCATATGTGGTGCAAATGACTCTCCTCCATAAACTCTGCCTCCCCTCCCAGAACCTCCAAAGCCACTTGCCTAATGATTGCATTGGGCGACTAAGAGATGCCTATCCCTCGCGATCCTGGCCAATCTCGGGAATGCTCTCTCCAGAGGCCTTTTGACACACCACTTGATAATCTCACCAAAGGGGAACACCAACCACCTATGGGCTCACCATATGTGGTTCAATTGACTCTCCTCCATAAATTCTGCCTCCCCTCCCAGAATCTCCAAAGCTACTTGCCTAACAAAGCAATGTTGAACAAGTCCAATCTTACCGTAGAAATATAGAAATGAATCTATCCCCTTCACCTCTCACCAAACCCCATCCTCTCCAGAACATACAGCAAAAACTCCCAACACATGTGGTAATAAGCTTTCAATATCAAGCTTACAAACCACATGACTCTCCACTATTGACTCCAGCATCCACACACTCACTAGCCACCAAAACAAAATCAAGTCTCTAACGATCACCTACAAACGCATTCTGAGATTTTGAAGCAACTCCATTTAGAACATCCTTTAGTCTTGTCACTCTGAAACAACTCCATCCAGAACATCCTTCAGTTCTGTCGCTAAGACTTTGACTATAAGCTTATACATACTAGTTATAGGTAGTGGGTATTGATAAGTAATAAAATAGGTATACACAGATGATATCACACGACAATATGAGGGACCCAGGGAGTGATCTAGTGATGAGGGAGAGTGTCACGCCCTGATTCCCGACTCCCGAAAATCAATGGTGAACCCGTCCATTAACTCCAATGAACCTTCCTTTTTCTCCTTAAATACCACGGAAGCTTAAATCTAATATTGCATATAAATATGCATCATTTAACCTTAATCAACCACCATGGGCCCCAAACCATGCCTCGGTTGTATAGCCAACTAGTTGCGGCCTACATATTTTCACACATGCGAACCTGTGTGACCACAACTTGAGGTTGAAACGTACCCCATTGGATAGAGGATTTAAAAATACACAATTTAAAAAAAAAATGGCACTCAATTTCGATCTAAAATGAAGAAATTACACTCGTTTGAAGTTCGGATGCAAATGGAGCTGCCCAGGTTTCCTTTGGCCGGCTGATGGGTAGTTTCGGTCGATCGAAAGGGGACTTTCAGTGCTATTCCAACTCTCGGGATCTTTCACTTTCGGTCGACCGATGCAGAGGGCACTCGACCGAAAGTCCAAAAATGCCTTAAAACCTGATTTTTCAAGCCTCAAAGCATTCAACCACTTTACCAACTCATAATCAACTCAAAGAATGACTTAAATCATGATTAAAACCTACCAAAAATAATATAAATTCTCATGATCACTCAATGGTTCTAAATTGAATACCTTTGGGCATGTGTTTCCCCCAAAGACTACTCCAATCCCTCAACTAGCATAAAAAACATTCACACTACTTATAACATGTGAACGAAAATATAATTTCATAATCTTTGCATTCCAAATCACCCATTCTATCCAAATCATACTTCATACATTTTTACTCAAAAACACAAATAAGGTCCATTCCTTCAAACCACATATCCATTCACTTCATTCCCAACTCATTCACTCGAGAAAAGTCCATACTTAAAGTTATAACACAAGAAGAAAATCATAACTTTACAATTCGTAAATTAAGTTTGGTCCAAGAAAAAGAAATCACAATACATATGAATTTCAAGTTTATAGTCATTACAAGGATTTCACGCATAGGGTCCAAAAATGCTAAAAATCCAACCATGACTACAACTACATAGATAACGTGCCACAAGCCGGCACGGATAGCCAAATATACAACATCTCCAAAATAAATCAAAAGTGCTACCAAAGTCTCGCTTAAAGATTCAAGTCCCATCCGTCATCGGCGCCTTATCTGTAAAAGAGTTTACAATAAAGGGGTGAGAACCACTGCGAGGCTCACCTTACTTGGACATTCTCCGATTCCAGGCCTTAAGCCTGAGCATGGCGGGTCCACTCCGAGGGCCATACTTAGTGGAAAATCTTTACCACAGTTCACAACATGGTTGGACCACTCCGAAGTCCCGTGTACCTCTTTCGTGTCATTTTCTCGCAACCTCCCACATATGCATTATGGATGCATAAACACATGGCATATTATTTTTCATGCTCTACCCATGCTCATTGATACTAAAATGAAGTAAAAAGCATGCTCCTCATCACCACATACCACATATAGCACCCATATGTGTAACACATGCATAAGACCCTCTCATATGCATACAATGTCAAATTTAGCATACTTTACTCATGTTACACTTAATGCATAAATCTTAACACATAGAGCTTAACATGCATTCAACCACCACATATCACACATATAATCACAAATATGTCATACATTTCACATTTATAACATATACCCCCAAATTGAGCACATAATTATGCATTCTCATAATTTCTCCAATCTATACACTTTGAACACACATGCTATAATCAACACAAGAAGCACCAAATGCTCAAAGATAGGATTCAAGAGAAAGATAAAATCTAGCTTCCCACCCCTCTCACCCTCCTAAAACATGCAATACACAACCTACACCTCTCCTCTTCACCTGAAATCCTAGAATCGACAATTAGAAGAGAAGAAGAACCCTTACCTCAAAATCCAAGCTTAAAAGTGGAAGACCCAAATTTCACCAAGCTTCAAACTCCTCCAATGGCAACTTTCCACCGATCAAAATGAAGAGGAGAGTGAGGGGAACAACTTTTATTCTTGGCTTTACCTTCAAATCTCACTTCTTGGCCTTCAAAAGTTAGAGAGAATGAGAGAAGAGAAACTTGTAGAGAGAAAGAGAGTAGGAGCCGAATGTAGAGAGAGAGAGAGAAGTGAAAATCTAATCTTTCTTCCCCTCTTTACACACACACACACACATATATATATATCATATATTTCATCTTTTGCAACTAAACCCTCTATCTTTCTCTTATTTGCTGCTTGTTATGGTCCATTTGCACTTATTCGCAAACTAACCTTTTTCTCATTTTTGAAAACTTCATTGATGTCCTTAAAACTTCATCCATACCCCCACACCACTCTCTAGAGCTTGTGGTTATTTTCCCGGGTTACCCGAACCAATTCCGGTCCCACTCCCGTAACCGAAAACATAGAAAGGATTATTCAAGTCTACTAAGCATGTCTTTAGGCAACTAATCATGCTTAAAAAGAAAATCCACTTAACCTTTAGTCATGATTAATATTCGGGTCGTTACAACCTCCCCACCTTAAAGGAATTTCGTCCTCAAAATTAGGGACATACCTCAAGTAGTAAACAACTCGGGGTATTTTGAGTGGACTTCTTGTTCTTGCTCCCACGTAACTTCCTTGACTCCGTGATGTCTCTAAAGAACTTTGACCAATGGAATGGTCTTGCCCCAAAGTACTTGTTCCTTAGTATCCAAAACTTGCACCGGTCTCTCCTCGTAAGATACGTCCTCCTCCACCTCAAGATCTATCCAATCTAACACATGTGAAGGATTCGGTTCGTACTTTCTCAGCATCGAGACGTGGAAGGTATTGTGCACGCTTGATAACTGTGGAGGCAATGCCAAACGGTATGCAACCTCACCCACATGATCCAATATCTCGAATGGACCGATAAACCGTGGGGTTAGCTTCCCGCTATGCCCAAACCTGATCAAGCCCCGTCGTGGCGAGACCTTCAAGAAGACATAGTCCCCCACCTCAAATGCTAAAGGCCTCCGCCTTCTGTCGGCATAGCTCTTCTGACGACTCTGAGCCGTAAGCAACCTCTGCCATATGATCTTTATCTTTTCGGTAGTCTCTCTGACTAACTCTGGCCCCAAAGCCACTGTCTCGTTGACCTCTGTCCAATAAACCGGTGACCTACAAGGTCTACCGTACAAAGCCTCAAATGGGGCCTTCTCAATACTAGCTTGGTAGCTATTATTGTAAGCAAACTCCACCAATGGAAGGTGATCCTCCCAACTACCTTAAAAATCAAGTGTACATGCTCTAAGCATATCTTCTAAAATCTGTATAGTACGTTCTGATTGACCATTTGTTTGAGGATGGAAAGCCGTACTGAAATGGAGATCCGTATCAAGTGCAGCCTAAAAACTCTGCCAAAATCGTGACGTGAATCTCGGATCCCTGTCAGACACAATGAAAACTGGCACTCCGTGCAGTCTCAAAATCTGATCAATGTATAACCGACTAAGGGTATCCACATTATCCGTCACTCGAATAGGAAGGAAATGAGCCACCTTGGTCAATCTATCCACAATGACCCAAACTGCGTCGTGACTCTTCATTGTCCTAGGTAACCCCGTCACAAAGTCCATAGTGTCATGTTCCCACTTCCACATAGCTACCGGCAATGGTTGTAACAAACTTGCCAGCCTTTGATGTTCGGCCTTCACTTGTTGACAAGTAAGGCACCTCGCCACAAACCGTGCGACGTCCTTTTTCATGCCCTTCCACCAATACTGTCTACGAAGATTATGGTACATTTTGGTGTGATTCGTGTGTGAGTGTGACTCAAAAAGTATATTAATTAAAAATTTCCACACTTCGCAATAGAACGAATTCCTTGCAGAATAGGGTTATCGAAAGGGGTATCGTACCTCAGGGATTATGGTCTGATGAGTTGGAATACTGAATTAATTCTAATTAAATTTAGAAGAAAAGAATTCTGATTTTTAAACTAAACTAATTAAAAAGATAAAATAAAATAAATCAAAGGTAACTAGATAATGAAGATAATATGAGAGAAATCTAGGGTGTTTGACTTCACCACTAACTCCACAATCAATGGTCAATTGAATCAACTATAGGGAATTACATCATGCATAAGTGGTGTCGGTGGCTACAAGCTCACCTTCATCCGTCAAGAAGATAACATATGATTAAGGCTAAGTCATGGACTATCTTCGATTGGCATGGGCCATCTGCCTAACTACTCTAATCTAGGGTGCAGTATGGTTCATCTTCGCTAGGCATAATCCATCAAAGCTCTTAACAATATATTCAGTGATTACCATTGTGTAATAATCTCTCTCATGATCACAGAAAACAAGAGAGATTGAGTTCAATAATAACAACTAAATATCTAAGACAAGATAAGAAATCATTGAGATTGAATTTACAAGACTTTTATTGCTCAATTCTATAATAAGAATCCTCTGAATTACACAATCTATGCATGTATATAAAGGTCCCCAATAATTAAAACAATCAAACCATTGATGCTTTGTTAGGGTTACATCAAAACCCTAGTGGATGAACTAGCCGCTCATGGTAGAAGGAAAAGCTTCAACTGTTGAGGAAGAAGGCATCATCTTTCTGAATTATGCGTATGACTTCGTTCTCCAATGGCTCTGCGAATATGTTTTTGTTTTCTTCTCAGCCCTCTCAGACTCTCCAATCTCTCTGTTGTCTCTGTCACTCCCTCAACTCAGCCTCCAAGTCTTCACTTTATTCCCCCAAGAGAATCCACCAAAGTCCTAATCCAATTAGGAATAAATTAGGGTTTCCCGCAGCACTAATCAGGTGGGTTTTTCCTGCTGACTTCGGCCCAATTTTTGACCCACTAGAAGTCCGATTTACGGAATTTTCGTGAAATACAAAAGCGTGCAGAATCAAATTTCGTTCAACCTTACGCGAAAATAATGTCGATTTGAGGCTCGGAAATAAGACTTCTGATCCGTTTTTCAAAATGGGATTAAGATTGTATTATGCGCAGATTTGGGCTTCAGGCCCGAAACCTTCTTAAGCAGTTGTAATTCTCTTGGACCTCTTCCTTGGGCTGAATTGAGTTGAAATAAATGGTTGAGTGAATCTCCTTGATGTAGGCTTCATCTCACCATCTTGGATGTCTTATTTAAAAGCCCAAAAGCTTGGTTTTAACTGAAATAATCATTAAGGCCCTAAAAATACAGAAAACACTAAAACAAAGTAAAATCACAAAATAATCTATCACTAAGAGAATAAAATACATAAGTTAAGAGGCTAGAATGCGTAACATTCAACACCTATCATGGTGCCACCGGGATGTACTACAAATCTGGAACTATGAAACTCTCCCAGAACTTCATCCCTACAAGCCAATGGAACAACCATTCTGCCTCTGAACCTCAGACCTCCATCTGAATGGATAACCCAATCCTCCATTGCTTCGCCACCCGCAATTAGAGTGCAAATGCTCTCAAACTCACTGTCATATTTTTGCTCCTCAACCGCCCTACTCACTAGAGTTGGTTGTGCTATAAGTGTGAACAAAGTGGCCTGTCCATCACTCTCACTGAAGCACAATCCCATTTCTGAGATGTCTTCCATCATCTTCCATTCTTGGATGGCAATACTAGCTAGAGTGCCATGTGACTTCTGGCTCAATGCATCGGCAACCACATTAGCCTTTCCCAAGTGATACTGTAGATCAAAGTTGTAGTCTTCCACGTATTCAACCCATCTCATCTATCTCATATTCAAGTCCTTTTGTGTAAAAAGGTACTTCAAGCTCTTATGATCAGAGAAAACTTCAAACTTCTCTCCGTAAAGATAATGCCTCCATGTTTTCAAAGCAAAAATTAATGCCGCCAACTCCAAGTCATGAATCGGGTAATTCTGCTTGTGGATCTTCAACTGCCAGGAACCATATGCAACAACCCTCTCGGTTTGCATCAACACGCATCCCAAACCATCCCGTGAAGCGTTACAATAGATGACATAACCCCAACCGTGCTTGGGAATAATTAAAATCGGAGCACTAGTCAATCTACGCTTCGATTCCATAAAGGAATGCTCACAAGCCTTATTCCACTCAAACTTAACTCCTTTACGAGTAAGCTTGGTCATCGGTGCTGCTAACTTTGAAAAGTCTTTCATGAAATGCCGGTAATATCCTGCTAATCCCAAGAAGCTACGTATCTCAAATACGTTCTTAGGCCTTTTTCAATTCATTACTTAGAATGGTCTACCGATACTCCTCCTTCTGACACCACGTGCCCTAGGAATTTCACCTCCGTTAGCCAAAATTCACATTTTTCAAATTTGACATACAAACAGCATTCTCTCAAAATCCGCAACACTGTCTTTAAGTGGATCTCATGCTCCTCTATAGAAGAAGTATACATAAGAATGTCGTCCACGAAGACTACCACAAACCTATCCAAGTACACCTTGAATATCCGATTCATCAAATTCATGAACGCTGCTAGTGCGTTCATCAATCCAAATGGCATTACTAGAAACTCGTAGTGGCCATATCTAGTCCGAAAAGCTATCTTCGGAATGTCTTCTTCCCCTACCCTCAACTGGTAATACCCCAACCTCAAGTCGATCTTCGAAAAACAAGTCGAACCCTTAAGTTGATCAAACAAGTCATCTATCTTTGGCAAAGGATACTTGTTCTTAATTGTTACTTGCTTCAACTTACGGTAGTCTATGCATAACCGTAAAGATCTGTCTTCCTTTTTAGCAAATAGGACCAGAGCTCCCCAAGGTGATGTACTAGGTCGTATGAACCCCTTATCTAATAGCTCTTGCAACTGCTCTTTCAACTCCTTCAACTCAGCTGGTGCCATCCGGTACGGTGCCATAGAGATAGGCGCGGTACCAGGAGCAAGATCAATGTTAATCCTTTCTATGTTTTCGGTTACGGGAGTGGGATCGAAATTGGTTCGGGTAACCCGGGAAAATAACCACAAGCTCTAGAGAGTGGTGTGGGGGGTATGGATGAAGTTTTAAGGACATCAATGAAGTTTTAGAAAATGAGAAAAGGTTAGTTTGTGAATAAGTGCAAATGGACCATAACATGGAGCAAATAAGGGAAAGATAGAGGGTTTAGTTGCAAAAGATGAAATATATGATATATATGTGTAAAGAGGGGGAGAAAGATTAGATTTTTACTTCTCTCTCTCTCTCTACATTCGGCTCCTACTCTCTCTCTCTACAAGATTCTCTTCTCTCATTCTCTCTGACTTTTGAGGGCCAAAAAGTGAGATTTGAGGGTAAAGCCAAGAACAAAAGTTGTTTCCCTCGCTCTCCTCTTCATTTTGATTGGTGAAAAGTTACCATTAGAGGAGTTTGAAGCTTGGTGAAATTTGAGTCTTCCACTTTTAAGCTTTGAGGTAGGGGTTCTTCTTCTCTTCTAATTATCGATTCTAGGATTTCGGGTGAAGAAGAGAGGTGTAGGTTGTGTATTGCATGTTTTAGGAGGGTGAGAGGGGTGGGAAGATAGATTTTATCCTTCTCTTGAATCCTATCTTTGAGCATTTGGTGCTTCTTGTGTTGATTATAACATGTGTGTTCAAAGTGTATAGATTGGAGAAATTGTGAGAATGCATGATTATGTGCTCAATTTGGGGGTATATGTGATAAATGTGAAATGTATGACATATATGTGATTATATGTGTGATATGTGGTGGTTGAATGCATGATAAGCTCTATGTGTTAAGATTTATGCATTAAGTGTAGCATGAGTAAAGTATGCTAAATTTGACATTGTATGCATATGAGAGGTCTTATGCATGTGTTACACATATGGGTGCTATATGTGGTGATGAGGAGCATGCTTTTTACTTCATTTTAGTATCAATGAGCATGGGTAGAGCATGAAAAATAATATGCCATGTGTTTATGCATCCATAATGCATATGTGGCAGGTTGCGGGAAAATGACGCAAAAGAGGTACACGGGACTTCGGAGTGGTCCAACCATGTTGTGAATTGTGGTAAAGATTTCCCACTAAGTATGGCCCTCGGAGTGGACCCGCCATGCTCAGGCTTAAGGCCTGGAATCGGAGAATGTCCAAGTAAGGTGAGCCTCGGAGTTGTCCCCTCACTTAATGGCAATCCTATACATTGTCATGGTAGAATGACCTTTCGGAGTGGTCTAGGTCATAGGATGGTTATTGGAGTTGTCCTAGGTCACATGATCTTCGGAGCAGACCAATCATGTGGGGTATCGGATGAGGACCGAGAAAGAGAGCATTTACTTTCTTAATGCTTTTATGTTTGAACATGTTAAACATAATTCGTGAAACATGCAATCCTTTTAATTCCATCTGTTAATTTGATTGTATGATCATTGACATGACATGTGTATTCATATGCATTCCATATATGTGGTTATATGTGGTATGTGAAAGTATGAAGTATGTTAATGTTGTTATAAAGCATGGGCATATGTCGGTAAGCATAATATAAATGTTATTTGTGATATGTTTGTTGGGATTGTATGCCCTTTACAGCACCAATTGGGATGTAATGACATTGGCTTATCAATAAGAATCTGTTTGCTTATCAAAAATATTGTTTATATATTATGAATGCTATGTATTGATTCGATTCAAGACCTGAATCGTAGTGTCCATTGACTACTCAATGGATTGGTGCGTGCATGATATGGTTACCGGTGCGTGCATGGTATGGTTACCAAAGTCGGGAACATAATTCTGGAGAGACCGGACCCAATTTTGACCGATTTCTATTTTAAGCATCATTTTGGCCCTAATTGCATTTTAAATGATGTTTAATATGTTTTAATTATGGGAAACATGTTTCGGGGAGTGGTATTAAAGTTTTGGAAAGTTTTGAGAACATTTGGAGAAGTTTGACTTTTTGAGTCAACAGGGCCCCGAGACACAGTCTGGTGAGCCCGGGAATTCAAAATTTTTTTAAAAAAATATAATTTTTGGTTATGGACCAAACAAAATGTTTAGAGAGTTGAGGAAGCGATTTTGGAGCCATAGCCGCTTTCAAAATCGAAAACGGAGCTTAGGAGGGTACATGTAGTGAATTGGAGGCAATTTAGTCATTTCACGCCCTAAGAGGTGATAAATATCTAGAGGAGCGAATCTCAGCCATTTTAACAGCTCTCTCTCTCTCTAACTCTCCCATTTCATCTCTCACCATTCTCTCTACATTTTGGAGGTGCTAGGTTGTGATTTGGAAGTTCTAGAAGAAGGGTAAATTTTTCCTCGGGCTAAGGACTTTGGTTTGAATCGAACAAAAGGAATTTTTGGAAAGGTGGAAAGGGCTAAAAATTTGGGACTTTCTAGGATAAGCTTGAGATTTGAGGTAGGGGTGTGAATCTCTTCCATATTTTGATCTATAGGTTACATAGTTGTGACATGAAACTTTACTTTGAGAATTTTGTGAAAGTATGACTTTCTTTTATATATATATATATGAAAATTATGTTTTATGCATGACTTAGTGATATTTATTATTGCATAGTGTGAATTTTTATTCATTTGTGAAATGATGAGAGTCTTAATTTCATATGTTAAGTTTATGCACAAAAGAACATTTTTTTTAAAATGCACAAGTGTGGTGATTTTCATGAGATGATTGAATTGCATTGAATATGCATGAGTTGAGATTTAAAATGCATTGACTTGGTACATGTCATGCACTTAGTGAGAATTGTGACAATCTTGAGTTTTGGTACACTTATGTGATAATGTGCATTTATGTGAAAAACGCGTTTTTGGGACATGTGTGAGAATTAAGAAGGGTCCGGAGCCCTAGGGTGCAAGACCCAAAACTTGATCAAGCGGATGTCACTTTCGTCGGGTTAGCAACCCGTAAAGCGTAAGTAAAGTTTGTGGTTTCGAAGAAACCCTTACTATGGTATTGTGAGAAGCAGAACTCCTCCATTGAATTGATTTCTAGTTATACGTGGTGTGAGTTTACTTGTGAGTAGTGACTTCATATAAATTATCATATATTGAAATGTGAAGCATCACTCATGATTTCTATAACTTGTATGTTTTAAGTGTGAAAAGAATGGATATTTATCATATAGTCATGTAGAGACTTCATATGCATTCATGCATGGTTACTTGAGTTAACGTAAAGTCGGGTGGTTCATTCCTACTGGGCGTAGTTGTATGCTCACCCCCTTCCCCCAAACTCTTTATAGATAAAGCTCCCATGGAGGACAAGGCATAGAGCTTTAGAGTGAATTTTGGACTCCTTTTGGATTTCCTTTTGACATATGTATATAGAGGTCTATGCCGGCTTGTGGCATGTTGACTATAACTTTTGTATTGCCTTTACATTTGGTTCTTTATACGTACACGAACATCAAATGTAAATGCCACATATGGTATAATTTGAACTTATGGGAAATGTATGTTTAATGAACTCTTTTATGCATAACTTTTAAGAATGAATGAATGATGGACTTTTGAGCTTCCTTATATATAAAATTGTGAGAATGAATGTCGAAGACTAGATTTATACATCTTTATCATGCCATGTACTTTATGGATTAATTGTGGATGTTTTGGTTTCAAGGAAAAGTAGTTTTTGGAGTAGAATTGTGAGAACTAAGGACTTTGCATCCATGAGGCTCAAATGCACAGATTTGTATAAGTTTTATTCATGTTTAGGATTGTAAATGGATGTATGAATGTAGAGAAAGCTTATGGACTTGTGAAAATCAAGTTTTGAGGCATTTTTGAACTTTTGGTTGCCTAGTCTCTACAGTAGCCGACCGAAATTGTGAGATATTGAATATTTGTAAATATGGTACCTATTTTGGATGACTGAAGGAGGGTTTCAGCCAGTTGAAAGCTCTCTTTCAGTCGACCGAAGCTACCCTTTAGCTTACTGACAGTATTGAAAACTTGAAGGTCAGCTGAACCCAAGTTTTAGCTAATTGAAACTTGGATTGAACTGAAATTCCTCAAACCTTAGAATATGAACGAGTATGTATGGATACATAGACCAATGTGGAACCATTATGATGGTATTGATGAGTATACGCCAATGTAATAGCACATGTATAGAAAGCTTCCGCATCATTTGATTTTGAGATAATTGTGTGTAAGATTAGAGATATGAGATGAGGGTGTGACAACCTAATCACCCTCAATTCTGGAAGTCAGAAACTGGGGCGTGATAGCTTGGTATCAGAGCATGGTATCATTTTAGAGTTATTGATGAATAGTGGTTTGGATATTGATTTCACTGTTCACCCCTCATTTTCCTCGCTCTTAATCAGGTGTCAGAAATTGGGGCATGACAACTTGTCACCACCATACGACAAATTTCTAGGGAAACTCAAGAGGAGACACAAGCTCTGCCAAGACCACCTCCTCCTAGCTGAATGATAACGACATTAGGACATGTCAAGAAGCATAGTCCACAACATATTCGGGAGGATCTGATTCTATGGTGGTGAAAACTTGGTTGGATGAATTGTTACACTTCTTACCATGCTTGAGATAGAAAAGGATCTAAGGGTGAAAGTGTCCGCCCATTATCTTAAGGGTGAGGCCAGTTGTTGGTGAAAATTTATAGGAAACTACCATGACATCGAGACGATGGATTGGGATATGTTTCAAGTGCTCTTCTTTGAGAAGTATTTTTCGGTGATGGTAAAGGACAATCTAAGGCTGGAATTCTATGAGTTGGTTCAAGGCTCGATGATAGTGATGGAATACGAGACCAAGTTCACATATTTGGCTCGTTTTGCAAGAGAGATGATCCTAACTGAGGAGGTTAAGATCAAATAGTTCGTGAAAGGTCTTCAAACATTCATACGGGATCGAGTGGCAGTCTTGGGTTTGACTAGTTATGCGGTGGTAGTAGAGAGAGCATTGATAGTTGAGGAGCTCGACAATGACAATCAAAGGATAAGGGAAGCAAAGAACCAAGCGAGGCGCACGGGGTCCCTTCTAGACAACTGTGCTAGAAAGAAGCGAAGAGATGGTGGGTCATTTTCACAAGGGCAACAATAAGCCCAATCGACACCATCTGTGACTATACCCACTGGATTTTCACAGTCTAGAGTGGTGTGCTTTAACTGTCAGAAGGCTAGACACTATAGGTCCGAGTGCACCCAAGGGCAGACTACTACAGTGGTAGATAAGAAGTGCTACCATTGTTAGCAGATGGGGCACATTAGTTGGAATTATCCACAGAAGAAGGGTACTTAGAGTGGGGTTGATTCACAGCAGTGTCCTATCCAGCTTACTACTCCACAGTAGAGCTTTAGGGCATTGCCACCACCACAGATAATGTCATTTGTTTAGAGTTCGCAGGCACTGACTAGAGGAGCCATGTTTAGTGCTCCTAGTCAGTAGTCTGGACATTAGGGTATGGGATAACAGGGTCATAGAACACAAGGCCGCGCCTTCATTCTTGTTCCATTAAAGACTTCAGCAGGACCGTCAGTGGTCCGAGGTATATTCCTTGTATCTAGCTTATGGGCTAGGGTTTTAGTGGGCTCGGGTGCATCACATTCATTCATTTCATATGTATTTGCTTGTGCTTTGGGGTTGGAGGTGTCATCTTTGGACTCGGTTTTATTCATTGATACGCCAGTTGGTGGTAGAGTGACCTTGGGTAGCGTTTGTTGGTCTTGCGAGATCAAGATTTCAAGACACTGATTAATGTTTGATTTCATTCTCCTCGATATGGCTAGTTTTGATGTGATATTGGGTATGGATTGTCTATCAACCTACAAGGCCAATATTGATTGCTATCGGGGGAGAGTGACCTTGTGCACACTAGAGGGTGTTAGTGCTTTCTTTATGGGAGAGTGAGACGACCTTTATTTGTCTTCTTCGCATAGCCCTAGTGATCGGAAAGGACTTGGGTATTTCTTAGCAAGTTTGTTAGTTCATGGTGATGATGGAACACTTAGAAAGCTTCCTCATGTAGTATGTGAGTTTATGGATGTATTTCCGAGGGACTTGACATAGTTATCTCCGAAAAGGAAAGTGGAGTTTGTTATAGAACTTGCTCCAGGCACCGCGCCCATTTCTATGGCACCGGCTGAATTGAAAAAGCTAAAGGACCAATTACAAGAGCTACTAGACAACGGATTTGTACGTCCTAGTACTTCTCCTTGGGGAGCTCCGGTTCTTTTTGCTAAGAAAAAGGATGGGTCTTTACGAATTTACATTGACTATCAGAAGTTGAATCGGGCAACGATCAAGAATAAGTATTGCCAAGAATAGACAATTTGTTCGATCAACTTAAAGGTTCCAAATGTTTCTCAAAGATAGACTTGAGATCCGGATATTAGCAGTTGGGGGTTAGAGAGGAAGACATTCAAAAAATTATTTTTCGGATACGATACGGACACTACAAATTTTTGGTGATGCCGTTTGGTTTGACGAATGCATTGACAACATTCATGGATTTAATGAACCGAGTGTTCAATGTGTATTTAGACAAGTTTGTGGTTGTGTTCGTTGATGACATTCTAGTGTACTCGTTTTTGGAAGAGGAGCACGAGGGGCACTTGAGAATTGTATTGCAACTTCTAAGAGAGAACCGATTGTATGCCAAATATGAGAAGTATGAGTTTTGGTTAGCAGAGGTGAAATTCCTTAGGCACATTGTGTCCGAAGGAGGAGTTTCAGTGGATCCATCCAAGATAAAGGTGGTGATGAGTTGGGAAAGACCTCAGAGCATATTTGAAATACGAAGCTTCTTAGGGTTGGCCAATATTATCGGAGATTCGTGAAGGATTTTTTGAGGTTGGCGGCACCGATGAAAAAGCTTACTCGAAAAGGAGTGAAATTTGTGTGGAATGATGCTTGCGAGCATGCATTCATGGAATTGAAGAGTCATTTGACTTCGGCGCCAATATTAATCATTTCGAAATGTGGGTTGGGGTACACAATCTATTATAACGCGTCATAACTTGATTTGGGCTGTGTGTTGATGTAAACCAAAAGAGTAGTAGCGTATGGTTCAAGGAAATTGAAAACACATGAACAAAATTACTTGACACATGAAGTGTTCTCCAATAACAAAAGTCTCAAATACATTTTCTCACCAAAGGATTTGAATATGAGGCAACGGAGGTGGATGGAGTACATGGAAGATTACGATTTTGACTTGCAATATCATCCGAGAAATGTCAATGTGGTCGCAGATGCTCTAAGCAGGAAGTCATATGGTAGTTTGGCAAGCATAGCCATATGGGAGTAGAAGATGATGGAGAATATCTCAGAAATGGGATTACATTTTAGTGAGGATGATGGACCGGCAACCTTATTTACTCTTATCGCTCAACCAACTCTTGTGAGTAGAGTGATTAAGGAGAAAGGGAAGGATAGTTGAGGCTATTCACACTCGAATTTTGGGTGGCGAATTAATGGAAGGATGGACAATTCATTCAGATGAGAGTTTGAAATTCAAAAGGAAGATGTTTGTTCCCTTAACTTGTCGGGACAAGGTTCTGAGGGAGCTTCACAGTTCGAGGCTAGCAGTACATCTGGGTGGTACCAAGATGTACCATAACCTATGCCTACAATATTGGTGAAAAGGTTTGAAGAGGGATGTAGCTCAGTTTGTAGCGAGGTGCCTCACTTGCCAACAAGTGAAGGTCGAGTACTAGAGATCAGCGGGGTTATTACAACAATTGCCTATGGCAATGTGAAAGTGGAAGCATGTCAATATGGACTTTGTGACGGGGCTTCCAAGGTCAAGGAAGATTCACGATGCAGTTTGGGTTGTAGTCGACAGATTAACCAAGGTGGCTCATTTTCTTCCTATTAGAGTGAATAATGATGTGGATACTCTCAGTAGATTATATATTGAGCAGATCATTAGACTTCATGGCATGCCAACTTCTATTATTTCAGATAGAGACCCATGATTTACATCACAATTTTGGCAGAGTTTTCAGACAGCGCTTGATACAGATCTTCACTTTAGTACGATTTTTCATCCTTGGATGGATGGTTAGTTAGAACGTATTATATAGATTCTAGAGGATATGCTACGGGCGTGTGTGCTTGATCTTCGAGGCAGTTGGGAGGATCACCTTCCACTGGTGGAGTTTGCATACAATAATAGTTATCGACCTAGCATTGAAATGGCTCTATTTGAGGCTTTGTATGGTAGGGTGTGTAGGTCACTTGTCTATTGGACCGAGGTCGGAGAGACAGTTTCCTTAGGGCCAGATTTAGTTCAAGAGACTATGGAGAAGATCAAAATAATAAGGCAATGATTGCTTATGGCCCAAAGTTGTTAAAAAAGCTATGCTGATAAGAAACGACAACCGTTAGCCTTTGAGGTGGGAGACTATGTCTTCCTAAAGGTATCGCCACAGAGAGGTTTGATGAGGTTCGATCGTAGTGTCAAGCTAGCGCCACGATTTATCAGACCATTTGAGATTTTGGATCAGGTTGGAGAGGTCGCTTATCACTTGGCATTGCCACCGCAAATGTCAAGTGTGTATAACACTTTTCATGTATCTATGTTGAGAAAATAAGAATCAGATCCTTTACATGTGCTTGATTGGATAGACCTTGAGGTGGAGGAGGATGTGTCGTACGAGGAGAGACAGATTCAGGTTTTGGATACTAGAGAGCAAGTGTTTCGGGACAAAACCATTCATTGGTTAAAGTGCTTTGGAGGCATCATAGAGTAGAGGAGGCTACGTGGGAGCGGGAACAAGAAGTCCACTCAAAGTACCCCAAGTTGTTTACCACTTGAGGTATGTTTCTAATTTCGAGGACGAAATTCCTGAAGGTTGGGAGGTTGTAGAGACTTGGCCTAATTTTGACCGGTTTCTATTTTAAGCATCATTTTTGACCTAATTACGTTTTAAATGTTGTTTAAAATGTTTTAATTGTGGGAAACATGTTTGGGGAGTGGTATTAAGGTTTTGGAAAGTTTTGAGAACCTTTGGAGAAGTTTAACTTTTTAGGTCAACGGGGCTCGGGATGCGGTCCAGTGGGCCCGGGAATTTGAAATTTTTTTAGAAAAATATAATTTTTGGTTATTAACCAAACGAAATATTTAGAGAGTTAAGGAAGTGATTTTGGAGCCATATCTACTTTCAAAATAAAAATGGAGCTCGGGAGGGTACGATAAGTGACCCAAGGGCAATTTCGTCATTTCGCGGCCCCAAGAGTGATAAATATCTAGAGGAGGGAATCTCAACCATTTTAACAGCTCTCTCTCTCTCTCTCTCTCTAACTCTCCCATTTCATCTTTCTCCCTTCTCTCTACATATTGGAGGTGTTAGGTTGTGATTTAGAAGTTCCCAAAGAAGGGTAAATTGTTCCTCGGGCTAAGGGCATCGGTTTGAACTGAACAAAAGTCATTTTTGGCAAGGTGGAAAGGGCTAAAAATTTGGGTCTTGCTAGGATAAGCTTGAGATTTGAGGTAAGGGTGTGAGTCTCTTCCCTATTTTGATTCTATAGGTCACATAGTTGTGACATCAAACTTTACTTTGAGAATTTTTTGAAAATATGACTTTCTTGCATATATATATATATGAAAATTATGTTTTATGCATGGATTAGTGATATTTATGAATGCATAGTGTGAATTTTTATTCATTTGTGAAATGATGAGAGTCCTGATTCCATATGTTAAGTTTATGTATAAAAGAACATTTTCTTAAAAATGCACAAGTGTAGTGATTTTCATGTGATGATTGAATTGCAATGAATATACATGAGTTGAGATTTGAAATGCATTGACTTGGTACATGTCATGCACTTAGTGAGAATTGTGACAATGTTGAGTTTTGGTACAATTATGTGATAATGTGCATTTATGTGAAAAGCGCATTTTTGGGGCATGCATGAGAATTAAGAAGGGCCCAAAGCCCTAGGGTTCAAGACCCAAAACTTGGTTAAGCGGATGTCACTTCTATCATGTTAGCAACCTGTAAAGCATAAGTAGAGTTTGTGGTTTCGAGGAAACCCCTACTATGGAATTGTGAGAAGCAAAAATTCTCAGTTGAATTGATTTCCGATTATATGTGGTGTGAGTTTACTTGTGAGTAGTGACTTCATATAAATTTTCATATATTGAAATGTGAAGCATCATTCATGATTTCTATAACTTGTATGTTTTAAGTGTGAGAAGCATGGATACTTGTCATGTAGTCATGTAGAGACTACATATGCATTCATGCATGACTGCTTAAGTTAAGGTAGGGTCAAGTGGATCATTCCTACTAGGTGTATTTGTATGCTCACCCCCTTCCCCCAAACTCTTTTCAGATAAATCTCCCATGAAGGATGAGGTATAGAGCTTTAGAGTGAATTTTGGACTCCTTTTGGATTTCCTTTTGACATATGTATATAGAGGTCTATGCCGGCTTGTGGCATGTTGACTATAACTTTCGTGTTGCATTTACATTTGGTTCTTTATACAAACACGAACATCAAATGTAAATGCCACAGCTGGTATAATTTGAACTTATGGAAAATATATGTTCAAAGAACTCTTTTATGCATAACTTTTGAGAATGAATGAATGATGGAATTTTGAGCTTCCTTATATATAAAATTGTGAGAATGAACGTCGAAGACTAGATTTATACATCTTTATCATGCCATGTACTTTATGGATTAATTGTGGATGTTTTGGTTTCAAGGAAAAGTAGGTTTTGGAGTAGAATTGTGAGAACTATAGACTTTGCATCCATGAGGCTCAAATGCACAGATTTGTATGAGTTTTATTCATGTTTAGGATTGTAAATGGATGTATGAATGTAGAGAAAGCTTATGGACTTGTGAAAATCAAGTTTTGAGGCATTTTTGAACTTTCGTTTGCCTAGTCTCTGCAACAACCGACCGAAACTGTGAGATACTGAACATTTGCAAATGGGGTACCTATTTCGGATGACTGAAGGAGGATTTTATCCAGATGAAAGCTTCCTTTCGGCCGACCGAAGCTAACCTTCAGCCGAGCGACAGTATTGGAAACCTGAAAGTCAGTTGAACTCGAGTTTCAGCCGACCGAAGGAGGTTCCACCTGCCTGAAGCCTGGACTGAACTGAAATTCCTCAAACCTTAGAATATGAGTGAGTATTTATGGACGTATAGACCAATATGGAACCATTGTGATGGTATTGATGAGTATACGCCAATATGTACGTATAAAAAGCTTCCGCATCATTTGATTTTGAAATAATTATATGTAATATTAGACATATGAGATGAGGGTGTGACAACCTAATCGCCTTAGGTTTCGAAAGTCAAAAACTGGGTTCACTGATATTGGGTTATCATAAAGTGTTTTATTCGTTCGGCAATTGTGAGTGGACTCCTTATTGATAAAGAATAGAAGAGGATCGCCGACAAGTCATTATCAAAGTAATTGTAAGGTCGTCATTGCAATTACTGCTTGTCAGTGTTATGGTGAATGTTATACTCAAATATGAGGGAGTGATGAACCCTAGGCAAGGTTGGTTAACACTTTGATATATGCGGTGGACCCCAAGGTCTAAAATTCAAATATGTTGGATGTTAGTTGATCATGTGCTTTGAAATATGCTTCCAATATTTACATATATGCTAGGTAATTTATTATGGCTTGATTAGTTTAATCAATAGTAAATCCAAACTCGTGGTTTGGTTTTAATAAAATAGGTATGCACCTTGGTTTGCATAATTTTTATTAAAGGCTTGTTGATTGAACGGGAAGTAATTAAGTGGCTTAATAAATATTTAATTATTGATTTGGATTGAGGGCACTTATACGTCCATATCTAATTGTGCGTAGAGGGATAATTTCGTATAATTAACACGGGTGTTGTGTGTTGAGGCAACACAAGGTTTAAAGACAACACATGGTTAAACCATTATCGAGTTGGAGTGCAACTATACTTATATAGTGGAATTAAGTTATGGTTAATGGATTACTGTAATTTAGGGTCATGGGATGACTGAGCCAATTATAATCCATTGGAGCTAATAAGAGTTTGGACCCTTAAATAAGATCCTCACTTCTAGCCCGGTGTGTCAATTTAAAACCAACTGGGATGTTAAATGTGAATTGTTATAATGTGTTAGGGACTTTTGTAATTTAATTACATGCTAATGGCACAAGTGAAATTATATATAAATATATATTGGATATTTTAATATCTTATAATATATATTAATATATATAATTTAAATATATACATAATATCTTATTTTTCATAGAAGAATATAAGATATGGAGTGTGTATATAGTTTTCTTTTATATAAAGATATGATTTATCATATTTTACATAAATGAAAATGAAGACTTGACTTGAGAGAGACTCTCATACAAATATGTCATGTTCTCTCCCATATCAAGTACGTGCGTTTACGTAGAAATCAATTCACAATACATTGGGTTCTCCCATAAGAACTAGGTTTTTAGATAATCAACCTCAAGGTCATAGCAGTGATTCTTACGCCAGTACACCAAAGGAGATCCTTTACTTCGCCAACTGTTGAAGACTAGGGGGTTGAAAAATTATCCCTATTAGGTATTTGATCTCTGAATCCCATATTCTCCATGCAATCATATTGGTGTTCATGAGAAAATTTTTTTGTTGCTTGCATAATCTTTCATACATCAAGGGGTTCGATTTTATTTCAATGAGTGATGCTTCCACAAACTGTTTTGATGATATTTTTTTTATCTACCCCACCCACCATCAAATGGTACTCGAGCCACCTTGATGTTTATGAAAAATTATGTATTTAAATTTTTCCTAAATATTATGGGTTCTAAAAATCATGTTATTCATATGTTTGCATTGGTTATTGATTGTCGTGAATGATTGATTGTATTGATTCATGTATTTTATATTTTTGATGTAAATATTAGAAAGCCTTGTAATCAAAGAACCCTAGATCGCACGAAGAACACGAAAATGCCAAAAACGCATCCATGGAGGATAGGCGAAGAAGAAAGAACATTAGCGCACAAGCACCAGTACTGGCAACAACCGCTACATGCACGGCCATAGGGCAGCACGCGTTGCTCTGTGCATAGTAGTAGGCTGTGCACAGGATGGCTAGTGGCAGAATTGCACACTACGCATAGGCTGCCCGCATAGTAGTGTGTGCGTTCACAGGCGAACACGTGTTGTTGCGACGCATGCACGACACTGCCCTAGGGTAGCGGCTGTGTGCGAGAAGCCGCGCGCGTGCGCAGATGGGCCTGCACACAATGTTGTCTTTGGGCAACGGCTATGCGCGCATAGGGTAGGCTATGCTGCTGTGGTGGGTGCATAGTACTGCCCGAGGGCAACAGTTGCGCATGCGTGCAGGCGATGCCATGCTTATGCTGCGCGTTCGAATGCACCATGGCGGTGTGTGCTGTGCTTCCTTAGGGTAGCATATGCACATGCGTGCCCGCATGGTGTGTCACCATGCTATGTGACACGTGGGTTGCCTACGGGTGATTCTTGTAACAACTTGCTCCACCTGATGGTATGATATTGTCCGTTTTGGATCTAAACCCACACAGTTTTGTTCTTAGATTTTACCCCAAAATGCCTCATACCATTTCGAAAGAACACACTACATATAAACACATTCCTTTATCCACACCCAGGCGATGTAGGATTGAACACCCTATAGCCTGCCAGTGTGGTAGCTTGCCCAGTGTCTCTTGCACCCGCCCACATCACACCCGCCCACAATAGTCACCACAATCCACCCCCTAGGAGCCCGACGTCCCCGTCGGCACACTTCTAGCTAGGTCTAGTTCTGATACCATTAAAAATAAAAATCCCAAAAATAAATATATATATATATATATAATAAAATATTTAATAAAACTATTACACACTTATTTAAAACAACCAAAGCATTTAATACCACACAATTGCATCTAAATTAAACATACATAAACACATTGACAAAACTTAAATTAAAGCAATTAAAACACTCACAAATCAGTAATCTAAATAAATAAATGACTTATTTAAATAACCTCAAAATAGCGGTGTATTACATTCTTCCCCCCTTAGAAAATGAATTTAGTCCTCAAAATTCATCCCATACCTGAAATAAAAGGCTTTGGATATTTTGCCTTTATTTCATCCTCCCTTTCCCAAGTGAATTCCACCTCGTTGCGGTGGCTCCACTGGACACGCACTAAAGGAATAGTCCTGGAATGAAGAATCTGGTTCCTACGGTAAAAAATACAGTAAGGTTGTTCCACACACGTTGCATCTGGTTACAACTCAATCTCCCCAACTTCAATATGCTAATAAGCATCCTTATCTCTAAGGAATTTCCACAACATAGACACATGAAAGACGTTGTGCATCCTGTGCATTGTGTCTTGTAATGCTAATCTGTATGCTACCACCCTAACCTTATCAGTAATCATGAAAGGACCCACAAAATGAGGCGATAATGTTCCCTTTTTCCCAAACTGCATTACTCCCTTCATGGAAGAGACCTTAAGCAACACCTGCTCCCCCACTTTGAACTCTAATGTATGAGTTTGACGATCATCATAACTCTTCTGCTTACTCTGGGCAGTGCGCATACGATCTCTAATGAGCAACTTTTCCTGATGTATCCTTAATGAACTCCGGACCAAAAAATATTTTATCACCAACTTGTATCCAACAAATAGGAGACCAACATGGTCATCCTTACAAAGCCTCAAATGGTGTCATACAAATAGTCCTCTAATAATTATTGTTATTAGCAAACTCACAAAGCGGAAGATAAAACTCCTAATATCAAAGTCTACCAATATCTATGGTGACTTGCCTGCAACTTTTCCATAAAATCATACTAACTCTGAATGGTGTAGAAATACTAAGAGAAGGACTACAAAGCAGAGTCACTAATCCAGATTAAGCAACAAAAGATCTAGATACAAAAGAGTGTGATGCACTGGTATAAAAATTAACTCAACCAATTCTACCATGTATGGGAAACATACCTTCAATACCCCAATAACGGACTAAAAGATAGAGTACAATAAGTCCTATACTTAGGCTCTATTTATTAGAATACGCAATGCGAAAGATATCATACAACAGACCCTAAGGACCCAAGAATACTTAAACTTAGAATGCTCTGATACCATTTGTAATAGCCCGTTCCACCTGATGGTATGATATTGTCCGCTTTAGGCCTAAGCCCGCACGATTTTGTTCTTAGGTTTTACCCCAAAAGGCCTCATACCATTTGGAGAGAACACATTACATATAAGCACATCCCCTTCTCCACACCCAGATGATGTGGAATTGAGCACCCTGTAGCCTACCAGTGTGGTAGCTCACCCAGTGTCTCTCGCACCCGCCCACATCACACCCACCCACAAGGGTCACCATAATTCCCATGTGTGCAGATCCATAGGTTGTGCAGTTCGAGTGTTATGTGCGATTGGTTAGACCTTCTGCTACTTGTCGGTGGGCCCGGTGATGATTTCTCTGAAGCTAAGGAGTAGACCATAGAGGAAAATGACTGAAAATAGATGTTTTTATTTCTATTGTATTGCTTTTATAGAAATGTCTTATCCATGAATTTTGTTCCTTATTTGTTTATGTTTATGTATGCAATTAGAAGTATAGATATATGACAAAGGTAGTTGCATGCATTGGGACCCATGAATCTAATTTTGTATTAATTTGATGATTGCAAGTTTATAAGAAAATTATAGAATTCAAAGTTTTCTTAAAGATAATTGGAGATTTATTTTGGGAAAGTATTGAATTTTTTTTATTTTATAAAACCCTATAAATTTTGAAATTGGTGAAGTCTAAGTTTTCTCATAATAGGGCGAAAGATTCAAATTAATTATCATATGCATGTATATTATAAATTGAAAAACTCTTAATGTTTTAAAATATCAAATGGGAGAGGGGTCTTATAATGCAAAGCCCCACGGGCCTTCATTATCAATCATAGTATGATTTTTATATTAATCCCCCTTCAGAGATAATATAGAGCATGGAGTATGCAAGATTGATTTCTCAATATTATTCCATTAGAATATTATTCTCATCAGAATGGAAATATTTATTTTGGATAAATTTTGAGATCGATAATGGTACACACTTGACTTAGAATAATAACATTTGTTCTCATCGGAATGGTAAATGTTATTATTCTAGTGAGGCCGAAGGAAAATCAGGAGTTACTCATAAGGGGCATGGAATGCCTAGGTTGAATAATGAAGCAAGCCCAACTAATTAGTGGGCATAGTACCCTCATCGGGGTATTACTTTCGCAATAATTAGTATTCTAATTATCATGCTTAGTGGTTGAGGGAGCCATTTTGGTGCTTGTTTAATTACATAATGTTAATTCATTTTTCTTATATAAATATGTATTTTTCAGATTCGCCATGTCAAATTCCTTCAACCCCCTTGCTACTATTCTCAAAGATAACAAACTTACTAGTCTAAATTATATTAACTGGAAAAGAAATCTTGACATTATCTTTAAAGCTAAGGGGCAGTTACGTTCTCACTACACCATGCCCTGACCCTCCTTTTGCAGATGACTTTCCTGAGGATATTGGCCTTAGGGAGATGTTTGGAAAAATTTGTAAGAGCAATGCTTTTATGGCTCAAGCTTATCCCTCTGGATTAAGGCGAAGAAACAAAAGGGGGCAAATAGAGAGCCATTCTTAAATAGGGTAGGTTAGAAGGGAAAGAATGTGGTTAAACCAGACACTAAGGGAGCTTGTTTTGAATGTGGTGAGAAATCCCATTGGAAAAAGAACTCCCCCAAGACGCTAGCCAAAGACAACGAAGGCAAATGTATGTTTGTCATTAAGGCATGTTACGTGTGTCACACCCCAAAATCTGGACCACCGGGACTCCCCTAGTCCGAGCCCGAATCCTGGGTAGTGAGGTGTCATGATCGCCTAATCGTCATTCCATGACCCGGACGACCATGACAAACTACCATTATCACCCTCAGTTCCTACCCAGACCATCGAGATCATTACATACAGCAGAAGTCTTTACATTTATCAATACATTTATCCCTCACCGGATATGTCACAATGATCAACAATCTAAGTTATCATTTCATAATCAGCAGAAGCATTACTTATACATCAATACCATCATATACAATAATCATTCTCACTATGGAACTCCACATGTACACTGCACTGCATATCCAACATAGTTATGGACTGCAAATTTTGCATAATCAAAATCATAGTTTTGCACAATCGAAATGCTGAGTTCGCACAATCGAAAATCTCAATCAAACGAACTACTTGCGAGACCTCACTAGAATTTAACTTCCATTGAAACTTTCGCTATAAGTTCACACAATTGAAGGCATTTCAATCATGCGAAAATGACATTTCACACAATCGAAATAGCCTTCTGCAGAATTCCTGCAACCTCACATTTTGTCCATTTTATGCTCAAATCTAATTCTAGCAACCTAGAATCAAATCTCATATTACCAATTCATGAATACCACCATCCTCACAAGTTTATACATGTAAAAATGAACATAAATGAAGAGTCAACATTTAAATTGTGTAGCATCTACCATGCTCAAAACCATACTCATAATTTATAAAATTAAAAGGCATAAATAATACATGTTCTCAAAACATAAGTGGTCTTTATATGTTCATCACATGCACATAGTCCACAATCTGGACATGCATTCAAATAAAATATTTTAAGTCTTTAATGAAATCGAACCCGCTCTACGCCAACTCTACCGTTGGGGAGACTCCGTCACCTCTTTTTTATTTCCTAAAAAGAGTTAATACTCGTGGGATGAACTACAACACGCTCATTAGGAATGTCTAAAACACAATTTCACAAGTTTCGTGATTACCGCATAAACATACATTTGCATTTAATCATGTTAAGCAAATATCCGTACATAACAACTATATCACAAGCAATGTTTAATGCAACATGATATGCATAACTCCCTTATACTCTCCACACATCCATTGGTCTCCAATTCCCTTAGACGGACCAATCCCACCTATCCGAGGCTCTTATACCATTCCACCTCATCGTAGGACTTTGTTTTAGGGAGTATCGTCTTCCATTTTAATGGGGTTCTTTTACCAGTCCACCTCACGAGGGTTCCCATGTGTCGAATTACCTCACTACTCCTCAAGAGAACGTTACCGTCTAATTGAGCTCACCACTGTCATGTGCTAATGAAGATGAATCCCACATGTTTATGATAGTGTGCAAATGCAATTCAAAATAATGTAATACTAATTGTCATGCTTGTATAATTTTTAAATAAACATCACATATTTTCACATTTAACATATTTCACATATTGCACATTTCATATCACTCACATTGACAATTAAACATGTTTCACATTTAAACATGCTCTCAAGACAATTATCAAACACATAAGTGTCATTTTCACAAATGCACATGAATTCACATAATCTTTCATAATTCGATCTCAACATGCTTATATAATAATTTAAGGTAAATATAAACATGTAATTACATCATTTAGCATTGATAATTCACTAAGTAATATAATATAGCATGCTGCTTTAACCTTGGAAGGCATCTAATTATATCCACATAACCAATTGGTTGCCATAAACAACTAATATACTCACAAAACCCTCAAATTTCATGGGTTAGGCATCCCTACCTCAATTTGGAAGAGCTTCTAAATGATTTCCTCAATTTCTCACCAAAAATCAAATTTCTCTGAATTTAATTATGGACAGATCGAACTTGAACCCTCAATGCATAGATCAACTTCTTCTTCTTCGACGCCTTCCAATTATCGCCCCAAGCCTCTCAAAATTAATGGAGAAGGGAAGAAGATGATACAATTTTTGGCCAGTTTTCTTTTTATTTTCATTTATTATCATATAAGTGATTTAACTGATGGTATGCATGTTTTAAATGTGAAAAACATGTTCAAGTACTTATATAACGGTCTGGGAAATTTTTGGGAACGTTTGGAGAAATTTGAGTTTTTCGGGTCAGGCCGGCCTAAGACGCCACCCTGTGGGTCCGAAAAATTCAAAAGTGTTGAAATGACACCAAATTTTGCGAGTAGCTTAAATAAAATATTTGATGCACTATGAAATCGATTTCGAGTCCGTAGGAGTTACCGAAAGTGAAAATGGAGCCCTTGAAGGTTTAGTGAGTGGCTAGTGACATTTTTGTAAATAGAGGAAGCTAGGTCTATAAATAGGAAAGAGAAGAATGCATAATTAATTTCTCTCATTCTTCATCAGTCGTGAGAGAGAAATATGGATATTGATATATCTTTACATTCATCTTCTTCTTTCTTCATTGGAATTGAGAGACTTGGGGCGAGAATTGAAAGGCGCCGAAAAAGAGAGAATTGTTTTACACATCGAGAACTCAATATTTGTCCGATCAAAATTGAATTCGGACAAAATTGAGTTTGGTAATTGAGGTAGGGGTGTTCTCTCCACCTTATCATTGATTCCTTAGGAATTGATGTGGTTTAAATTGATTAACATGTTTAGGAATGATAGGAAGTGGGCATTACATCTTGAATTATGCTTAATTTTGTTAATTGAGTCTCCACATATTAATTATAGTAATAATTATATAAATTGATGCTATATGTGTATATTTGGATGATATTGATAAATGTAAATGTATTGGAGTGTGTATCAAAGTAAATTACAATGCAAATATTGTATACATGCCTTGTGTGCTAGCAATTGTGGATATATGTTGCCTATTAGCATAATTTATAGTTGTGGATACTATATTATACATGTTACATTTCACTTTTTTGATAAAATGTATGAAAATGGTCTTTCCTACAAAAAATTCATTTTTGGAATGTCTTGAGAAAGAATTGAGATTGCCCTGTTATATGCATGAGAATTACATGTTTAAACATAGAAACAAATGGCTTATGATACGCTTGGAATGTGGAATTATTGCATTGTTATATGCATAAGAATAACACGTTTTAGCATGGAAATTAAGTGGCTTATGATGCACTTGGATTGGTATGTGTTGTCATACTTGAACCCTGTGTGATTGGTTATTGATTTTGGGAGAAGGTTGGAAAGCAATGAGGGCTTAGGTCCCTAGGGTGCAAAACCCAGAACTTAGCCCAGGTGGTTCTTTCTAGACCCTCGGGTTAGTAGCCCGTAAAGTTGGATATCTTTCTAGACCCTTGGGTTAATAGCTCGTAAAGTTAGAAATCTTGGATAATTGGCTCTATAAGCGGTTATCCAGTGGTTCTACGAATACTCCCACTATGTACGATTTTGAACTTATTTGTCATTTGTTTGATTTCAGAATTTATATAACCTGGTGTTAAGTTAAGTTATTGAACTGTGATATTCATGTTGATAGTTGTGTAACCTTCTAATTTAATTGAGCATTGTTGAGTTTATGTTCTATTTAAGTATTGAATTGAGATCCCTTGAGCATGTGTATTGTCATATGCCATGAAGTGTGTAGGAATGCCATGATAGCATCTCACGAGCAGTAAAAGTATGTCACGTAGTACATAGGAATGCCATGATTACATTTCATGTAGGTTGCGTCGAGTCGATGCATAAATTAGTTTGAGTATCTCTACTGGGCATGTTGATACTCACCCCCCTTCCCCAAATATTTTACAGATAAGGCACTGGCGGTTGATGGAGCTTGAAGCGCTCAAATTACGAGATCTATATTTCATTGCTATCGTTTATGTTATGCTTTCACATGCTATGTTTAGGCATTTTATCGAGCTTGTAATTTGGATATAAGTATTGGATTTGATATGCATGAGCCACGTTTGGCACTTGGAACAATTGAGGATAAGATATGGATTTATGTTTAAGTTGGATTATTTTCCTTTATATGGTATAACTTCAATTCTTCTATCATTTATGTAAATTGTGGATTAAATTGGACATTGCTAAATTAAATCGAAGGTTAAACCATGAAATTGCCTAAGTGTGAAAAATCAGGATTCCAGTTGAATAGCTTTTGATCAATCGAAGACCCCTCTTCGATTAATCAAAAGTCTTCGATTAAATCCTTGATCCATCGAAAATTGTTCGATGGAATTGGACCCAAAACAGTGTGATTACGATGGTCCTTCAATAGTACTACGATTGAGCATAAATCTCGATTGATCAAAATTCCACCTTCGATTAATCGAGGGAGGGGTTACGATTAATCAAAGGACATGCTTTGATTAATCGAACTAGGTAATCTATAAGGATCATTATTGAGGCTTAAGTACAAATATGCCCCTATGAGGGACCCACTTGTATGAGACGACTTATATGTGTATACACACACCTAATGTATACATAATTAAGACCATGCTTCTGCGGTTATGAGATTTCAAATGAATAAATGGTTAAATGAACGGGTTCACTCTCAAAATTTAGACTCGAAATGGGGATTCCGGTGACATGGATTTTGGGGCGTGACAAGCATAATCATTATCATAACTACAATGTATACATGCATGCATAAGCGATTCAAGTCCACTATGTGAGTCCTTCATTGAAAAACATGCATACATAAGTCTCTTTAAAAAGCACTGTTTTATGCTATGTACGATTAATCAAAATGCATCATTTGATTAATCGCAGTCCTCACTTTGATTAATCGAAGTGGGGGTTTATATCAATTGAAAATTGCACTTGGTCGAATTTGTATCGTAGTACCATTGTAATCCCACTGGATTTGATCACTCATTCTTGTCTAAGATTTTGATTAATTAAAAGAGTGCTTTCGATTGATCGCTGGTCTTCACTTAATCAAAGCTAGGCCTTCGATCAATCGAAGGTCCTCGGGTTTGTTTCCCTACAGAATACTTTAAGTATTCACCCTCATACCTTGTCTCCCATTTCTATCATACCATACACCTCAGCTTACCAATTCATCAACACAACCATTTTCACAAGTTTATACATGTAAAAATGAACATAAATGCAATATAATCATCCTCATTATCTAGCATTCACCATGCCCAAAACGTATACATAATACATGAAATCATAAGCCATAGTTATAACATGTTCACCACATGCATATAGTCCACATCCTGGACATGCATTCAAATAAAACATTAAATGTCTTTAAATGAAACCGCTCACGCTCCACACCAACTCACCATTGGGGAGACTCCATCACCTCTTTACCATTTCCTAAAAAGAGTTAATAGTTATGAGATGAGCTACAACACGCTCAATAGGAATGTCTAAAACACAATTTCGTAAGTTCCTGAATACCACATAAACATACATTCGCATTTAATCATGTTATGCAAATATCCGTACATCTCAACCATATTATGAGCTACATATGATGTAACACCACATCTCCCTCATCCTCTCCACACAACCATTGGACTCCGATTACTGGATCATCCAATCTATGTAATGAGGGCTCCTACCCAGATTACCCCATGGGGCTCCTACCCGGATTACCCCACATAGGACACCAATCACTAGATTATCCTATACCACTCGTCAAGAGGATTCACCATCCAATTGAGCTCGCCACACTCACCATATGCTCGCCAATTAATGAAGATGAATTTCACATGCTCATGCTAAATGTGCACATACAATTCAAAGTAATATAATACTAATTATCATGCTTGCACATTTTTCGAATAAACCTCACATACATTCACATTGAATATGTATCACATTTTCCACATTCCACATCATTTATATCGATAATCAAATATGCTTTACATCTAAACATGTTTTTAAGGTAATTTATCAAACACATAAGTGTCACCTTCACATATACACATGAACCCATATAATTCTCTCATATTCTACATTCAACATGCTCATATAAATATTTAAATCAATTATAAGCATATAACCACATCATTTCTCATTGAAAATTCATTGAATTGTATAATCTAGCATGCTTTAACCTTGAAAGACATCTAATTATACTCACATAACCAATTGGTTGTCATAAACAACTAATATACTCACATAAACCCCGAATTCCATGGGTTAGACATCCCTACCTCAATTTAGAAGAGCTTCTAAATAATTTTTCCCAATTTCTCACAAAAATCAACTTTCTCCGAATTTAATTTCGAATGGATCAAACTCGAGCCATCAATGAGTAGACCAATTCTCTTTTCTTCGGCGCCTTCCAATTCTCGCCCTAAGCTTCTCAATTTTAATAGAGAATATATATATATATATATATATATATATATTGCTCTCTCAATCGGCTGATGAAGAATGAGAGAATGAGAGCTGTATTATTCTCCTTTTTATTTATAGACCTAGCCTCTCATATTTATAAAAAAGCCACTAGCCGCTTACTAAACCTTCTCGGGCTCTATTCACTTTTGGTAACTCCTACGGACCTAAAATCGATTCCATAGCTCATCAAATATTTTATTTAAGCTAATCTCAAAATTTGATGTCATTTCGACACTTTTGAATTTTCTGAGCCCACCTGACCCGCGTACTGGGCCACTCGACCTGAAAAATTCAAATTTCACCAAACGCTCCCAAAACTTCCCTAGACCCTTATACAAGTCCCAAACATGTATCTCACATTTAAAACACACTTATACTTATTTAAATAACTTATATGACAATAAATAAATAAAAAAAGAAAAATCGGCCAAAAATGGTCATGGTTCTTACATCGAGTGATTGATGATGTAGATACTTTGAGTCGGTTATATCTTGAGTAAATCCTAAAATTTCATGGCGCGCTGGTTTTTAATGTGTCAGATAGAGATTCGCGGTTTACATCACGGTTTTGGAAGAGTTTTCAGGCAACTCTTGATACCGATCTCTATTCCAGCACAGCTTTTCATTCCCAAATAGATGGTCAGTCGAAGAGGACTATTCAGATTTTGGAGGATATGCTTCGGGCTTGTACCTTGGATTTTTGTGATAGTTGGGAGGATCACCTTCCACTGATGAAATTTTCTTACAACAATAGCTATCAAGCTAGTATTGAGATTGCACCATTTGAGCCTTGTATGGTAGACCTTGTATGTCACCTCCCGAATTCTGACATTTGAAAATGGGAGTGATTAAGTTAAACATCCACACACCTAATCACAATTACTCTCTGATATCATGCTCTGATACCAAGTTGTCGCGCCTCGATTTTTGACACCCAAAATGGGAGTGATTGAATTACACGTCATCACCTCTCATATATAATCATTCCAAACCATACAACCGCGGAAGCTAACTATATATACGCAATTACATAACTGTATACTCATCACCATTCATCCCAATGGGCCCCACATTAGTCCATACATCTATACATGTTCATTCCCATCCCAAAGTTCATGAAATTCCATCCCAGCCCAATTTTAGTTGGTTGACACTCTCCTTCGGTCAGCTAAAACCTGGGTTAAGCTGACCTCCAGTTTGCCAGTTCTATCGGTCGACTGAAGAGTAGTTTCGATCGGCCAAAAGGATGCTTTCGGTCGGTTGAAGCCCTCCTTCAGTCGTCCGAAACTGGTACCCAACTTACAATCATTCGAGATCTCACACTTTTGGTTGACTACTGTAGAGAACTAGGTGACCGATAGTTCCCAGAATGCCCAAAACCTATATTACTTAAGTCTAAATTCATTCTCTAGTCCCATACATTCATCCACCACTCTAAGAATATGCAAAAATCAATAAAATCTATACATTTACATTTCATAGATGCCAAATCCATGCATTTCATAAATATAAACCAAAAACATACACTTAAACATGTTTTCCTCAAGTTCTCAACACCACAAATTATAGGAGCATTTACATAATTTCACATGCATTCCTATAAACAAGTTTCTATCCAAAAAGTTCATATCATTTCAAATGTTAAACATGCCACGAGCCGACATGGATAGCAATATATGTAATCCTCAAAAAAATTCAAAAATGCCACTAAGAGATCCATTTAGCTATTCAAGTCTCGTTTGTCATCGGTGCCTTATTTGTAAAAAGGTTTGGGGGAGAAGGGTGAGCAAAACAACGAGCTTAGTAGGAATGCCCTAACCCACCTAGGCATCAACCTGACACTGACCTATATGATATACAACCATGATGTCGCTACACTACATGACATATTAATGTTCTCATGTTCAATCAACGCAAATGCAATTCGATAAGTGCACATTTAATCCATACATCATGCTTAACAGCTAAAACATATAAGCATCAAGATATTTACATCTTCGGGCAAAATTCGATACATAGATATGATTGATCAAGTTCGACGATTATGTGGTGTTGGACAACTCCGACGACACTCGTATGATTTGGACAACTCCGAAGGATCGTACATTCCCGATAATATATTGGTCTTGCCATTGTGAGTGGACAACTTCAAGGGTCACAAGATTTTGGACAACTCTAAATTCTAGGCATTAGCCTTGGTATGATGGGGCAACTCCGATGGTCATACCTTAGTGAATAATTATAGCACTTCTGTAACATGGTTGGACAACTCTGAATCCCATATACGACTCACTTAGACAATCCTCTGATATTTATATATACATGCTCATTAGGCACATACATCACATAGCATATATTTTTCATGCTCTTCCAATGCACATTCTTACTACATATGATTTCTAGCATGTATTTCATCTACACATTCTCCATATAGTCACATATATGCTCCAAAACATATATATTATTCAGATATGCATACAATTCACAATACTTCAAAACATAATCACATAATCATGCATTCAACATGTATAATCTCATATTCATCATATACCACAATATGAATAACATAACATATATAAATCATAAGGAAGAGGAGAGTACAATACATAACCCTAACACTCTCCCATGCATACCAAACTCAACCCAATTCAACCAATACAATTCAAAGTAATATAGCACTAATTATCATGCTTGCACATTTTTCAAATAAACCTCACATGCATTCACATTGAACATGCTTCACATTTTTCACATTTCATATCATTTATATTGATAATTAAACATGCTTCACATCCAACCAAGCTTTCAAGACAATTTATTAAACACATAAATGTCACCTTCACATATACACATGAACACACACAATTCTTTCACATTCAACATGCTCTATAATCATTCTAAACAATTATAAACATGCAATTACATCATTTCACATTGAAAATTCACTAAATAGTATAATCTAGCATGCTTTAACCTTGAAAGTCCCCTAATTATACCCACATAACCAACTGGTTGTCATAGACAACCAATATACTCAAACAAATCCCAAATTCCATGGGTTAAGCATCCCTACCTCAATTTGAAAGAGCTTCCAAATAAAATTCAATTTTTCATCGAAATCAGCTTTCTCCAAATTCGATTCCGAACAGATCAAACTCGAGCCCTCAATGCGTAGACCAATTCTCTCTTCTTCAGCGCCTTCCAATTATTGTCCCAATTTTCTTAAATTCAATGAAAAGGAAGAAGATGAATATATATATATATATATATATATATATATATATTGCTCTCTCAATTCAGTTGATGAAGAATGAGAGAATGAATTATTTATTCTCCTCATTTCTATTTATAGACCAAACCTCCTCTATTTATATAAATACCACTAGTCACTCACCAAGCCTTCCCAGGCTCCGTTTTCACTTTTTATAACTCCTACGGACCCGAAATCGATTCCATAGCTGATCAAATATTTTATTTAAGCTAAATTCAAAATTTGATGTCATTCTGACACTTTCAGATTTTTCAGGCCCAACAGACCCGCGCCCACCCGACCCGAAAAACTCAATTTTCACCAAACGCTCCCCAAACTTCCTCGAACCCTTATACAAGTCCCCAAACATATATTTTACATTTAAAACACATATACAATTATTTAAAGAATTAATATAACAATAAATAAAAATAAAAGAAAATCGGGCAAAAATGGTCACAGTTCTTACATTGTGAAAGGAACTTTTTTGAAGGCTAACTCAAATGGACCCAAAGTTACTTGGGTACCAAAAGAAGTTACTTAAATTCTTCTCATAGGTACGCTTGAAGTCTTTCTCCACATCTAAGGATAAATAGTTCCTCAACAGTGGTTGCTTAAGACACATGACGGGAGATCGCTCAATATTCACTTCTATCAAACCCTAAGATAGTGGACATGTCACATTTGGAGATAATTTAAAATGGAGGGTCATTGGCATAAGGACAATAGGTATTTCTTTCCTCTTATCTATTGATAATGTCTTTTTAGTTAATAGATTAAAATATAATTTGTTTAGCATTAGTCAACTATGTGATATAGGTCTTAGTGTCACCTTCAAATCTAATCGATGCATTGTTGAAAAAGATAGAAAATAATTTTTTTTCGCTAATACAAATGAAAATTTATATTCCTTGCTTCTATGTGAATTGCATGCTCAAAATGTTAAATGCTTGATATCATCTAGTGCTAGTAGTTATTTATAGCATAGAACACTAAGGCATGCTAGCATGGACTTAATCTCTAGATTATCTTCAAAAGTCTTAGTCAAAGGCCTTCCAAAGACTAAGAATGTAAAAGACATGATATGTAGACTTTCCAATTAGGAAAATAAGTCAAAACGTCCTTTAAAATAAAGAAGGATATCACCTCCACAGGGCCACTTGACCTAATTCACATGGACTTGTTTGGCCCGGAAAGGATTGCAAGTCTTAGTGATAAACTCTATGCCTTTGTAATTGTTGATGACTATTCTAGATACACTTGAGTCTTCTTTATCACTCACAAAAGTGAAACTCCTTTGCCAATTTTTGTAGAAAAAGTACAAAACGAGAAGGATTACAAAATTAAGACCATTAGAAGTGATAGAGGTAGAGAATTCGACAACCAAGACATAAAAAGTCTTTTTGATGAAAATAGATAAAATCACAATCTCCCAGCACCTAGAACTCTCCAACAAAATGGTGTTGTTGAAAGGAAAAATAAGTCTCTCCAAGAAATGGCTAAAACGATGCTAAATGAGCATAACTTACCTAGATACATATGGGCCAGAGCCGTTAGCACTTCTTGTTATGTTATAAATAGAGTTATCATTAGAAAAATTATTGATAAAATTTCATATGAAATATGGAATGAGAAGAAGCCCATCTTTTGTTACTTCAAAGTGTTTGGGTGTAAATGCTTTATTTTAAATGACAAAGATAACTCAAGAAAATTTGATGTCAAATTCGATGAAGGTATCTTCCTAAGATATTCAACTAGAAGCAAAGCTTATAGAGTGTTTAACAAGAGAACATTAACAGTTGTAGAATCCATACATGTAGTTTTTGATAAATCTCTACCACCATCTTCTAAAAGAATTCTAGATGATGATGATGAAATTATTGAGCTTGAAGTGAGCATTAGTGATCTAAAGATAGAGAGTAAGACAAATAAGCCTACACTTGATGACTCCCCAAAGGATAAATCAAGTGATGACCATTCCTTAGAAGAAACAAATGATAATCTTCCTAAAAGTTGGAAGTTTGTACAAAATCACCCTATAGACCAAATCATTGGTGATCTGTCCAAAGGTGTTAGCACAAGATCCAAACTTAGCAACATATACAATCATTTTGCATTTGTATCTCAACTTGAGCCAAAGAACTTCCATGAGGCCGAAAATGATGAGACTTAGATCCTTGCAATGCAAGAAAAGAAAATTCAATTTGAGAGAAATCAAGTTTGAAATTTAGTTCCTAGACCTAAGGATAAAACTATCATTGGCACCAAATGGGTATTTAGAAACAAGAAGGATGAATTGGGTGTAATTACTAGAAACAGAGCAAGACTAGTTGCTAAAGGTTATAATAAAAAAGGAATTGATTTTGAAGAAACCTTTGCACCTGTAGCTAGATTAGAATTTATTAGAATGCTACTTGTTTTTGGTTCTTACAAAAACTTCAAGTTATTTCAAATGGATGTAAAAGTACTTTTCTAAATGGTCGAAGAAGAAGTTTATGTAGAGCAACCACCGGAATTTGAGAGTCGTGATTTTTCAAATCATATCTTTAAATTGTCAAAAGCCCTATATGGTTTTAAACAAGCCCCAAGAGCTTAGTATGAGAGACTAAGTGGTTTTCTACTTAACAATGGTTTCATTAGAGGTAAAATTGACAACACTCTTTTTACTAAAACCATTGACGGCAACTTATTGATCATTCAAGTATATGTTAATGATATCATATTCGGTTCAACAAATGATAAGTTGTGTAAAGAATTCTCTTCTAGTATGCAAAAAGAGTTTGAAATGAGCATGACGAGAAAACTTTACTTCTTCTTAGGTTTGCAAATCAAACAAACACTTGATGGCATTTTTATTTTTCAATTTAAGTATGTTAAAAATTTGCTAAAGAAATTCAGCTTGGAGGAAGCCAAACATGTGAAGACTCCCATGAGTCCCTCCTCTAGTCTAGATAAGGATAAAAAAAGAAAAAGACATTGATATCAAGAAATATAGAGGAATGATTGGAAGTCTATTATACTTAATCACTAGTAGACCTGATATTATGTTTAGTGTTTGCTTATGCGCTAGATTTCAATCTTGTCCTAAAGAATCTCATTTGAATACCGTTAAATGTATTTTTAAATATTTAAGTGGCACTATTTATTAGGTATTTGGATGTCGACTTTGCCGAATGCAAAATTGATAGGAAGAGCACAAGCGGCACTTGTCACTTCTTAGGACACTCACGTGTCTCTTGGTCATTTAAGAAACAAAATTTTGTGACTTTATCAATAACGAAAGCTGAATATGTAGCCATCGGAAGAAGTTGTGCTCAAACAATTTATATAAAACAACAACTACAAGATTTTTGTCTTAACATTTGATCACATTCCCATCTATTGTGACAACACAAGTGCAATTTGCATTTCCAAAAATCCTATTTGACATTCCTGTACCAAGCATATTGAGATAAGATACCATTTTCTTAGAGATCATGTGTCCAAAAGAGATATAGAGCTTATGTTCATTAGTACTGATAAGCAACTAGCTGACGTTTTCACTAAACCTCTCCAATAAGATAGGTTTAATACTTTAAGGAGAGAAATAGGGATGGCACTTGAGAGAGTAGTCAAAAATGGCAAAAATTAAAGCTTTCCACTTCTCAGTCATCTGGTGAAGCTATCAGCCGTCTGATGAAGCTATCAATCGCCCGAAGAGGACCTTCATTCAACAGAAAGGATTCTTTCAACGGATTGAAATATGGCTACTCATCAAACTAAAAAAGCACAGCCACTAGAATAGAACAATCCTTCAGCCGACTGAAATTGCGATCTGGGCAATTTTAAGTCCCTAACTTCATTTCATTCTTTCTTTCCTTCCTAAATCCAACTGACTGAAGATATCTCTTCCTCCATAACATATGCACCCTAAGGTACCATTTTTGTTTAAGTTCATTCCAATCAAGGACTATAGTTCACTTAATCTCTTGATTATATTCGATTGATTTGGGAATTTTCCATTTCATTTCACTCTCACTCCAAACTCTCATCCATTATTCCTCCAAGAAAGAATCTGGAAAGGGAAACACATCTCAAGAAGAAAAGTAAGGTCACTCACAACCTTGAGGTGGTTCAAATCCAAAAATTATCGATTGACATATGAGAAAAATATCTCAATCGAACTATGGCTAAAAGTAAAGTCCTCACTCGCTCCGAATGTGCATCTCTTCACTTGAATACCTATGATCTGTTTAATCACATTAGGTTAGGAGAATTCATATTAATGGATATCCTATTTTATTCTAAATTGGTGAAGCTATTCTATGCTCACCTAAAACCAAAAGAAGATACTCTAGTTCAAACTCTCTCCTCCTATATCGTCGGAACAGACATCCTTCTTGATCAAGGGGCAATCTGAAGGCTTCTCAACCTCTCGAAAGGAGAAATTCTCAATACTACAACTCTCACATTTGGTACGAATGAGAGGATTTCAATCCCTTAGAGGTCATTCATCAAATGATCCATGACAAGATGATGAAAAATACTATCAAAGTTCAATCAAGTCAATTGACAGTGGAAGCAAGAATCGTGACAACATTATTATGTATACAATTTTTGCAAAATCGAGTGGACGTTCGAACGTCTCATACATGGAAGCCGTTCTAGTATGGTGCGTACTCAATGGAAAGAGATTTATCTCTAATTTCTCATTTACCATCATATGCTAGACAGTAAGAAAAGTAGCGTTCATCTCTATTATGCCACGCCTCTCACTCAAATCTTTACAACTAGGGCATCAACTTGACTATTGTTGACTCGGACACTCACGGACCCAGGAACAGAATTAACTCCACAATTCTAAAAATCATGAAGCTATAGGAGGATGAAAATCATTGTTGGTATGACCCTAAGTTTGTGGTCAAAGCTGCCATGGAAGAAGCAATCAATGAAGAGGAAAGAGAAGAAGAAGAGGAAGAAGTGGAACGCAATGAGCCTATAGGGGTTACTGATCCCACTCCACCTCCTGTGGTTAGGTCATCCTCATTCCTACAGGATATCCAGGACATGTTAGCTGAACACCTTGCCAACTCTAAGAAAAATGGAGAGAAGCTTGATGAATTGGCTAAACGAGTTAAAGAGATCGCTTGTAAAGATTTAGAATTTTTTTTAATTTTTGTTTACAATTAATTATGTTTTAATTGTGATAAAGCATGAAAAATTAGTTTAAATATGTGTTTTGTGCATGATGAGACGTTTTCTTAAATTTTTGAGTTTGAGTGTGGGACCCGGGAGGAGTCGGATGACCCGAAAGACTCTTACTAGTCTTGGAAATTTATATAAGGGTGTATGTGAATAATAGAGGGGCTTAAAAGATAAGTTGGGATAAGAAAATATTAGTATGTGATTAGTAGAGAGTTAGTAGTAACAAGGAGCAAATTAATAGAAAGAGATGGACTTAGTTGCAATGATGGTAAATATAAATAGAGTTTTATCATTTATTTTACCACAAAAAATAGATTTTCTCTCATCTCTCTCTCACTACAACTTCATCCCAACTTCTCTCTAGAATTTAAATGGCTTAAAGTGAGATTTGAAGATTGTTCTAAGAGGAAATATTGTTCTCCTCGTCATTATCTTTGATTTGATTGGTTCAAAGTTCAATTTGGTGAAGATTGAAGAAATGGGTGAAACTAGGGCTTGGATTTGGGGATAGCTTAAGAAGGGAAAGTTATTCTAAATGCTATGATCTACGTTTCTACAGTTCAAAAATCAAATTTGGAGCAAATTGAACATTTGGTGATTTGGGGCTTTTCAAAATTTAAGCTTAGAATTGAGGTAGGGGTGTTCTCTCCACCTTCTCATCGATTTCTTAGAAATTGATGATGATTATTGCATTGTTTAGCATATTTAGAAGTGCTAAGGAGTAGGGATTATGAGTCTTGCATCTTTTCCTAAGCTTATACTTGTTGATTGAGTCTTCACATGAGAATTATAATGATAATAATGTGCATTGACATCTTATATATATATATATATATATATATATATATGTCTTGATGAATTGGTTGATTGAAAGTATGTTAAAACATGTATCGATGTGAACTATGGATATGAATTGTGGATATAGCTAGCAATTAAGGATACATGTTGTCTATTGGAACGATTTATAGTTGTGGAGACTATGTTATACGTGTTGCATGCCACATGTTTGATAAAATGCATGAGAATGTTCTTTTTTAATAAAATTACATTTTATGAATACCTTGTGAAAGAATTGATATTGCATTGTTATCTACATGAAAAGGATATGTTTTAGCATGAAATTAAATGGCTTATGATGCGCTTGAAAATGGATGATTATTGCATTGTTATATGCATGAAAAGGATATGTTTTAGTATAGAATCAAGTGGCTTATGATGCGCTTCGAAATGTGTAATACATTTGAAATTGTATGTGTTGACATACTTGAAACCTATATGTTTGATTGTTGATTTTGGGAGGATGACAAGAAAAATAAGGACCTAGAGCCCAGAGGTGCAAGACCCAAAACTTGGCCAAGGTGGTTACTTTAGACGCTTAGGTTAATAGCCCGTAAAGTATTGGAATCAGGATATTTGACCTAAGGGTACTTATCTGGTGACTCGAGATTTCTCCCACTCTTGTTTGATTTTTAAATTTATGTGACTTGATTTTTAAGTCTTACTATTGAATTATGATATTCATGTTGATGCTTGTATGACTTCCCATTAATTAAGCACTATTGAACATATGATTATCTAAGTATTGTGTTGAGGTTTCATGAACATGAGCATTGAAAGCATACCATGTAGCATATGAGAATGCCATTATTACATTCTGTGAGCATTAGAAATATGTCATGTAGTACATTGGAATGTCATGATTGCATTATATGTAGGTTGCGTCGAGTCGACGCATAACTTGGCTTGGGTATCTCTACTGGGCATGTTTGCACTCACCCCCTCCCCCAAACATTTTTACAGATAAGGCATCGGTGGTCAACGGAGCTCGATGTGCTAGGATCAAAGGACTCATTCTTTTATTGCAATTATCAATATTATTTTCCTTTATACCGTGTTTGGGTATTTAATTGGAGTTTTGTAACTTGAATATAGGACAAGGGACAAGTGTTTTGTATCTGGTTTTGCATGCTTAAACCTTGAGTAAACATGTATTAATGGTGGATGAATGTATAAGGATTATTTTATACTCTTTTATATGTGAATGAATGATTTTAGTATAAGAAATGATGGTTTTAGTCCACATATATGAGTTGGTTTGTACATGGGAACGTTAGGGAGTTTGAAATGGCAAAGTATCAGGATTTTGGGACGTTCGGTCGACTGGTTGGTCTTTCAGCTGACTGGTACATCAAAAGTCCCGAGAGATGAAAATTGCAAACTCTGCAGGAAAAGGTTTCGGCCGACTGAAAGTGTCCTTCAACCGACTAAAAGAGGACCATCAGCCAACCAAAGAAATTGGTAAGCTGACCAATGATGTGCCCAGGTTTTAGCCGACTGATGGGGAGTCCATCAGCCAACCGAAATTGGGTTGGCCTAGAATACTGTCACGCCCCGAAACCCGGACCGCCGGGACTCCCCCGGACCGACCCCGAATCCCGAGTGTGAACCCGTTCACTTAACCCCATGAACAATCTCAATTACACTCAATGCATTAGTATCAAGGTTTGATACCACGCTGTAACGCCCCGATTTCCAACTCTCGGAGAACCGGAGGTTAAACTGTCTATTTAGCCTAATAGACCCTCATTACCCTCATTCCCCGCGGAAGCTTGACCTAATTCTTGCATATGAATGCACACAAATCCACCTTAACTAATCCCCATGGGCCCTACATTAAATCACACACCTTAGTGAACATTTACTTGCCCACACTTTTAAGAATCACTCACTTTTGAGCCTCAAAACTTTCTGTGTTTGGAATCTGTAACTGAGGCTTACACCATTGGATAGAAAATCCAAAAATACTCAAGTTCAAAAAAAACCACGCTTAATTCCAATCTAGAACAAAGAAATTACGTCAAAATGAAGTTTTGAAAAAAGCTGTAAATAGTAATCTCGATCAATCGAGATTGGCATATCGATCAATCGAGATGCATCTCGATTAATCGAGATTTTGACCCCATCAATCGAAGCAAACACCCTCTCGGTATCTTGGACCTGCATTATTTCGATTAATCAAAATTGGGACTTCGATTAATCGAAATAAAGCTTGAAAATACATAAAATCTCGCAACCATTTCGATCAATCGAGATGGACATCTCGATTAATCGAAATGGGCATTTCGATTGATCGAAATGCACTGCCCGGAAATTCCCAAACACCTATACAAGATCAAATTGAATCCAAATCTCAACCAAACCACCTTAGATCATTCATATTTCATATAAATCATCTACCATTGATATAGAATCATACTCGCACATCAACCTACACATTTGAATCTCAAATCTTGCATAATCATAGGAATTTCTCTAGGTTCACAATACACCCAAAACTCAAGTGTATAAACCATCCTTGATTCCCAAATTCATTTCCATAACACCAATCTCACACTCAAATCACTTTCATAATTGAATTCATACACCAAAATGAATCATTTCTTTCATGCACCCAACCCATTCAAAATGGAAACATCATCAAATGAATCAAGTGCCGCCATGGGCATTACATAAATTAAACCGTTGTCTTTTCACACCCAACAAGTTTATAATCCAATACATACATCAAAAGTACATATGTCCAAAGCATAACCACAACTTAAAAAGTAAGTCGCATGCCACAAGCCGGCATGGATAGCCACACAAATGCACAAAATCCAAAAGATAGCAAAACCACCACTAGTTTTCCACTTGGACACTCACGTCCCATCCGTCATCGGCGCTTTATCTGTACAAGAATTTATAATAAAGGGGTGAGCACCACTGCGGCTCAGTAAAGGTTCCCCAACCCTTCTAAGTGCCGACCCGACACGACCTACATGGAATGCATATGAATACACTACATGCCACATCCACAATTTCACAAGCACTTCAATAATAGCAATTTAAGATAATTGCACATATCATGAATCATGTATAACATGTTCAAACATAAAAGCACTAAAGTGAGTAAATGCTCTCTCTCTCGGCCCTCATCCGATACCCCACATGATTGGCCCGCTCCGAAGATCACGTAACCTTGGACACCTCCAATAACCATCCAATGACCGGGACAACTCCGAAAGGTCATTCTACCTTAGCAATATATATGATTGCCATAGAGTGAGGGGGCAACTCCGAGGCTCACAAATCATGGACATCCTCCGATAATCATCCTATGACCGGGGCAACTCCGAAAGGTCATTAGTATTGGACATACTCCGATCCTAGGCATTAAGCCTTGGTATGGCGGGTCCACTCCGAGGGCCATACGTAGTGGATGATTTTACCACATCTCACAATACGGTTGGACCACTCCGAAGCCCCGTGTACCTCATTTGCGTCATTTTCCCGCAATTTCCCACATATGCAATATGAATGCATAAACACATGGCATTTTTATTTTCATGCTCAACTCATGCTCATTGATACTAAAAAGAAGTAACAAGCATATTTTTCCATCACCACATACCACATATAGCACATATATGTATAACGCATGCATATATCATCTCATATGCATACAACTTCAAAATTAGCATATTTTACTCATGCTACACTCAATGCATAATTTTAGCACATAGAACTAACATGCATTCAACAACCACATTTTCACATATAATCACATATATGACACTTAGCACACATTTTCCCACATATACATCAAATTGAGCACATAATGCCTATGTATTAATTTCTTATACTCACATACTTCAAACCCACATGCTACCACCAACACAATATACACAATTGTGGAAAGATAGGACTCTAGAGAAGAAGAAAATACAACTTTCCACACCTCTCACCATCCTAAAGCATGTGAAACACAACCTACACCTCTCTTCTTCACCCGAAACCCTAGAATCGACAATTAGAAGAGAAGAAGAACCCCTACCTTGAAAATGAAGGCCTTCCAAGCACTTCACCAATTTTCCAGCGGAGTCTACCTTGCCGAATCACCACTTTGTTCGGTTCAAATGGAAGCCCTAGTCGTCCCCTACGTATCTCCCTCCTTCGGCAAGTCTTGAATCCAAGCCGAACGGATCCGAAATGTAGAGAGAAGGGAGAGCTTTGAAGATGAAGAGCTTTAGAGAGAGAAAGAGGCCTGAGATATGGCTGGGACTCTCAGCCACCGATATTTAAAATATCTAGGGCTCGCAAAAAGACTAAAATGCCCCCGGCCACTTAACGTACCTTCCCGGACTCCTTTTTCGATTCTGAAAACTCCTACGGTCTCGAAATCACTTCCTTAACTCTCTAAACATTTCATCTAAGCCATTCCCAAAAATAATTATTTTCAGAAATTTTCCGGATCACCGGGCCCACTTAAGTCGCACCTCGGGCCCCGGTTTGACCAAAAAGTCAAACTTCTCCAATTCTCCTGAAAACTTCCCAGAACCTTAAAAACACTTCCCAAACATGTTTCCTACACTCAAAACATGTTAAACACCACTGAAAATGCATTTATGGCAATTATAATGCGAAAATGCAAAACCGGCCAAAATTGGTCACGGTCTCTACAAATACTATTGAATTCGGATTGAAAATGATAAGTGTAGAGACCGTAACCAATTTTGGCCGATTTCTATTTTTCACCTCATAATTGCCATAAGTGCATTTTGAGTGATGTTAAACATGTTTTGAGTATGGGGAACATCTTTGGGAAGCGTTATAAGGGTTTTGATAAATTTTTGAGACATTTGAAAAGTTTGACTTTTTGGTCAAACCGGGGCCCGGGATGCGATCCTAGTGAGCCCAGGACTCTGAGAAATTAAGAAATATTTAATTCTCAGAATGGCTTATTTGGAATATTTAAAGAGTTAAGGATGTGATTTCAAGGTCGTAGGAATTTTTGAAATCAAAAACGGAGGCCGAAAAGGTACGTTAAATGGCCCGGGGCATTTTAGTCATTTCCCATCCCAAGATATTATATATATATCAGTGGCAATGATATTTCAGCCACATCTCACGCCTCTTTCTCTCTCCAAAACCCTCCATCTTCATACCTCTCCTTTCCCTCTACATTTCAGACTCTTTCAGCATGGATTCAAGACTTGCCGAATGAGGGAGATACATAGGAACGGCTAGGGCTTCCATTTGAACTGAACATCGTCATAGTTTGGCAAGGTAGACGTCACTGGAAATATTGAGAAATGATTGGACAGCCTTCAAATTCGAGGTAGGGGTTCTTCTTTTCTTCTATTTGTCGATTCTAAGGTTTCGGGTGAAAAGGAGAGGTGTAGGTTATATTTTGTATGTTTTAGGATGGTGAGAGAGGTGGGAAGTTAAGTTTACTACTTCTATTGAGTTCCATATTTGCAAAAGTAGCATACCTTATGTTGGGTATATCATGTGGGTTCAAAGTGTGTGAGTGGGAGAAATTATGTACATATGTTTTATGTGCTAATTTTGGTGTATATGTTTAACATGTGCAATGTGTGTCATATATGTGTTTATATGTAGAAAGTGTGGTTGTTAAATGCATGCTAATTATATATAGATTAGATGTTAACATTGGCTCTAGCATGATAAGAGTATGATATGTTGAGGTTGTTAGCATATGTGAAGTGTTATGCAAGTTTTGATCATATATGTGTTATAAGTGCTGGGAAGTGATGAGAAGCATGCTATGTACTTCTTGTTAGTATTAATGAGCATGAGTTATGCATGAAAATAATATGCTAGGTATGTACGCGTCTATATTGCATATATGGGAGGTTGTAGGAAAATGACGCAAATGTGATGCACGGGACTTCGGAGTGGCCCAACCGTGTCATGAGATGTGGTGAAACTATCCACTACATATGGCCCTCGAAGTGGACCTGCCATACCAAGGCTAAATGTCTAGAATCGAAGCATGTCCAAGAATGGTGAGTCTCAAAGTTATCCCCTCACTTTATGGCAATCCTATATATTGCTATGGTAAAATGACCCCTCAGAGTTGTCCCGGTCATAGGATGGTTATCGGAGATATCCAAGGTCACGTGATCATCGGAGCAGACCAATTATGTAGGGTATCGGATGAGGGCCGAGAGAGAGAGAGCATATATGCTTTCTTATGCTTTCATGTTCGAACATGCTAAACATGAATTGTGAATGGATGCAATCCTCTTTAATTGCATTTGATGATTGATTGTGAAATTGTTGACGTGGCACATAGTGTATTCATATGCATTCCATGTAGGTCAGTGTCATGTCTAGTCGGCACATAGGAGGGTTAGGGTATCTCTACTAAGCCGCTGTGGTGTTCACTCCCTTTTTCTAAATTCTTTTACAGATAAGGCGACGATGACATATGGGTCTTGAGTGTCCATGTAGTGCTTATCGTAGCATTTTTGTGTACCTTTTGGATATTAGAGACTTGGCTATCCTTGCCGGCTTGAGGCACGTTATCTATGTAGTTGGAGTCATAGTAGAATTTGTAGCATTTGGACTTCATATATAAATTCTTGTAATGACTATGAGCTTGATAGTCATATGGACTTGGAATGTATTTGGACCATATGTATATTATGGGTAATGTATGGATTTCAAGACTAACCTCCTTTTATGTTATAGCTATGTGTATGAGTCTTTTTCACGTAAATGACATGAAATTTGTTTGAAATGAGGAGATTGGAAGTTATGAGACATGAAAGTGGATGAATGTATGATTCAAAGCATGTAGATGATATAGATATTTTTCATGTACATTTCATAGTAATATGAATGGATTATCATAGTGGAAATGACTTAGAATGCCAAAAATAACAAATTGCATTGTTGCAGGTTTTGCTGCAGGTGCATCAATCCAGGAACTTCGATGCATCGAAATGTCCATTTTGATACATCGATCTTGAGATGCATCAAAATGACAAGTACAATGCATCACAAAACCTACAGGATTTTGGAATATTAAAATTCCCGAGAGTGTGTTTTGGTTGATAGATGGTCGATACATGTACAATGCATCGAATTTATAATGCATCGAAATGTATGGATTCTGGATTTTCATAGAGAGATGCAAGGGAAAGTTTGAGGGGCCCATTGAGATTAGTATGGTCTGCAGTTCACGTATATACGTGTACATTTGAAAAGTATGTTTTTGCGGTACTCGAGAGATAGAAAAGGTCCGTTTGTGTTAATGGACAGAGGTCACTACCGGTTCTCTAGGAGTCGAGAATCGGGGTGTGACAGCATGGTATCAGAGCATGGTACCTTAGTAAGAGTGTTGAGGTAAAATCTTGGTATCAAAGTATGATATCAAGAGGGATTGTGGTTCGAAGTGTGGCTTGGTAAAGATAATCACACTCGGTTTCTAGGAGTCGGGAACCGGGGCGTGACAGCTTGGTATTAGAGCTCTATGTTAGAATACCTAGGGACGACGGGTAAAGGTTTTACCACATTTTGATTTGAAAGGATTTGATGATTTTTAGATAATTATCAGAACATTAGGTTCAAAAACCTAAGGACGAAGGGTGAAACTTGATCAAGTGATTACTTGAGGTTAAGAACGTAGACATAAGGGATTTGACTTAAAGTCGTAAATTGCGAAAGGACCATCCCAACGTGAACGAAGCTTTCCAGGAAAGAGGTTTAATCTAGAATTGAACAACCAAACTTTCTGTCCTGGAACAAAGGTTTTATTCACAATATTTTTATCATGAAATGCCTTCATTTTAGCTTTATAAATTTTGGCACTTTCATAAGCATCATTTCTCATCTCTTCAAGTTCATTCAGTTGGAGTTTTCGAGTTGAGCCAGCCATTTTCATGTCAAAATTGAATTTCTTAATGGCCCAAAGGGCTTTGTGTTCTAATTCAACTGGGAGATGGCAAGCTTTCCCGTAAACAAGACGGTAAGGGGTCATTCCAATGGGAGTTTTGAAGGCAGTTCGATAGGCCCAAAGTGCATCATTTAATCTTAAAGACCAATCTTTTCTATCCGGCCTAACCGTTTTTTCAAGAATATGCTTTATTTCCCTATTAGATACTTCAACTTGTCCACTTGTCTGAGGATGGTAAGGTGTAGCTATTTTATGAGTAACAGAGTATTTGATGAGCAAGGTTTGAAGAAACCTATTACAAAAATGTTTACCTCCATCACTTATTATTGCTCTCGGTGTACCAAAACGAGTAAAAATGTTAGTTTGAATAAACTTAATCACAACTTTGTGATCATGCGATTTGGTCGCAACCGCTTCAATCCATTTAGATACATAATCTACGGCCAACAATATGTACTCACATCCAAATGATGGTGGAAATGGTCTCATGAAATCTATACCCCATACATCAAAGATTTCAACGATTAAAATGGGATTTAAAGGCATCATGTCTTTCCTAGACATTGATCCTAATTTCTGACATCGCTCACAAGCTCGACAAAAATTATAAGAATCCCGAAATAATGATGGCCAAAATAATCCACTTTGTAAAACCTTTTGAGAGGTCTTTTTAGCACTGAAATGTCCTCCACATGCTAAGGTGTGACAAAAAGTAAGAATACTTTGAAACTCACTTTCAGGGACACAACGACGGATTATTTGGTCTGGACAGTATTTAAACAATTCAGGATCATCCCAGAAATACCTCCTTATTTGGGAAAAGAATCGATCTTTTTCTTGTTTGGTCCAATTCAAAGGAATTTTACCTATTGCTAAGTAATTCACAATGTCAGCAAACCAAGGTACTTTCTCATCAGTAATTATCAATAGTTGCTCATCAGGAAAGGAATCATGAACTGGGATGGAATCAGAGGATTTAATGATAATACGAGAAAGATGATCGGCTACTACATTCTCAGAACCTTTCTTGTCTCGTATTTCAAAATCAAACTCTTGAAGCAAGAGTATCCATCTAATCAAACGGGGCTTGGTTTCTTTCTTGGCTAGCAAATGCTTTAGAGCAGCATGATCAGAATACACAACTACCTTGGATCCTAACAGATATGATCGAAATTTATCCAAGGCAAACACGACGGCTAATAATTCCTTCTCAATTGTGGTATAATTCAACTGAGCATCTGAGAGGGTTTTACTAGCATAGTAAATAGCATGATAAAGTTTATCTACACGTTGTCCTAGGACAGCTCCCATAGCATATTCGGATGCATCACACATGATCTCAAATGGTAAAGACCAATCAGGAGGTTTCATAATTGGGGTAGAGGCTAGAAGAGAACGGAGCTTTTCAAAAGCTTCAAGACATGTTTTATCAAAGTTGAAAGGAGTATCTTTGGCAAGTAAATTGCACAATGGTTTAGCTATCTTGCTAAAGTCTTTGATAAATCAACGATAAAATCCTGCATGTCCAAGGAATGATCTAATTTGCCTCACCGATGTAGGTGGTGGAAGATTAGAAATGAGTTCAACCTTGGCTCTATCTACTTCAATTCCTCTTTCTGACACAATGTGTCCTAATACAATTCCTTCTTTTACTATGAAATGACTCTTCTCCCAACTCAAGATCAAATTTGTCTCTTTACAACACTGAAGAACAATTGACAAATTTTGGAGACATTTTTCAAAAGAAGGTCCAAAGACTGAAAAGTCATCCATAAAAACTTCAAGAAATTTTTCCACCATGTCCGAAAAAATAGACATCATACACCTTTGAAATGTTGCAGGTGCATTACATAACCCAAAGGGCATGCGTCTATAAGCAAATGTTCCGAATGGACATGTGAAGGTTGTCTTCTCTTGATCCTTTGGATCGACAGCTACTTGATTATAGCCAGAATATCTATCTAGAAAACAAAAGTAACTCTGACCAGCGAGACGTTCTAGGATTTGATCAATAAATGGTAAGGGAAAATGATCCTTCCTAGTTGTAGAGTTGAGTTTTCTGTAATCAATGCACACACGCCAACCAGTTGTTGTGCGTTACGGAATTAATTCTCCAGTCGAATTCTCAACTACGGTGATTCCAGACTTCTTAGGTACCACTTGAATGGGGCTCACCCATTTGCTATCAGAGATGGGATAGATGATTCCTGCATCTAACAACTTGACTACTTCCTTCATAACAACTTCTTTCATATTTCGATTCAATCTTCTTTGTACCTCACGAGATGGTTTAGCATTATCCTCCAGATGAATGCGATGCATACAAATAGAAGGATCGATTCCTTTTAAATCAGCTATAGTCCATCCAATCGCCTCTTTGTGCAGTCGAAGTACAGTCAACAAACTACTTTCTTGGTCCTTTGTCAAGTCTGAAGCAATGATAACTGGAAGAGTTTCATTAGAACCTAAGAAAATGTACTTTAGCTTATCCGGAAGTGGTTTGAGCTCTAATTTGGGTGGGGATTCAAGGGATGGAATTGGAGGAGTACTAGACAATAACGGAAGTGGCTCCTTTGACATTTTCCATGGTGAAAAGTCCATGATAGTATCAATCTCAAATGCAGAATTGACTTCACTATTTTCGATGTCATATCCTTCCAAATCATAGTGAGTCAAGAATGCCTCTAAAGGGTCTTTCGATAAAAAGGATGAAAGTGAATCTTCAACCATTTCATCAATGATGTCAAGGGAGAAGCATTCTTTTACATCTGACGGATGCTGTGAAGCATTGAAGACATTTAATCTTACATTCATGTTCCCAAAAGATATGTCCATAACCCCTGTTCTGCAATTTATGCATGCATTAGCCGTGGCTAAGAAAGGTCGACCAAGGATTATAGGTACATATTTTTTTGGATTTTGGACGGGTTCGGTGTCAAGGACAATGAAATCAACTGGAAAGTAGAACTTGTCTACTTTGATGAGAACATCCTCAATGACTACTCGAGGTTGCTTAACCGATCTATCTGCAAGTTGTAGGACAATTGGAGTTGGTTTAAGCTCTCCTAAGCCTAACTGTGAGTATACTGAGTAAGGAAGTAGATTAACACTAGCACCTAAATCAAGTAGGGCTTTTCCAATTTCATAGTTTTCGATGACACACGAGATTGTAGGAGCACTAGGGTCCTTGAATTTTGGAGGTGTGTTGTACAGCAGTATGCAACTAACTTGCTCAGTGAGAAGAATTTTCTTTGGAACATGACTCCTTGATTTTCTCTTCTGTGTACACAAGTCCTTGAGAAATTTGGAATATGAAGGAATTTGTTTGATTGCATCAAGAAGAGAAAGATTAATCTTAACTTGCTTGAAAACTTCCATCATGTCCTGGATCTTTTCTCATTGCTTTCCATAACAGTATGGTTCTTTGAGACGTTCAGGATATGGAGCTTTGGGCTCATATCTCATCTCAAGAATGGGAATAGGTGAAGAAAGAACTTCATTCCTGACTTCTTTGTCCTTTGACAATTGTTTCACCAAATCTTTTGGATTTTGGGGCAAATTATTTGGATTTTTAGGGATTTCTTTTGAAACTTTTGGAATCTCATTTTTTTCATCTTCCTTTTTCTCAATCTTGTTATCTATCTCCTTCCCACTCTTAAAGGTCATGATGGCTTGGACATGCTCATGATGAGAGGAACTAGATGCATTCTCATCAATCATGTATTGTCCTTTTGGTTTAGGATTGACCACTGGCTGACTTGGAAGTTTTCCCTCCTCTCTTCTATTCAACGAATTAGCTATTTGCCCGATTTGGGATTCTAGCTTAGAAATGGATTGAGAATGGGAATGTAGCAATTGAGTATTTGACTCAAGATTGCTCAATGCAGCCAACACCTTGTCTTCAAAAGCTGAATGCCTAGGAAGTGGAGTTGTTTGGTTCTGGTGTTGTTGAGAAGGTTGATAATTGGATGAGGGATTGAAACGATGACTATTGGACGCAAAATTGGACTGTATGGGTTGTCCAATAGGTTGAGGATTTGAATTTCCTGTAGCTTGGGGTCTCCATGAAAAATTAGGATGATTTCTCCATCCCGGGTTATAGGTATTGGAATATGGATTATTCCCTGGTCTAGAGAAAGTAGCATTCACTTGTTCTTGCCCAAGTTCAGAAAATTGGCCAATGATTTGACAATCTTTGGCATGATGTGATGGACTAGAACAAAATGAACACAACTCAGGTGGCACAGATGACTGAGTAGGAGGTGCTTGATTTGCTACCATCAATTGATCCAGCTTCTTTGACAATGCATCCACTTTAATAGACACATCTACTGAATTGCCTATTTCAAAGAGACCTTTGACCTTAGAACGACTAGATGAAGCATGATGCATGGAATTTTCACTAAGATTCTCAAAAAGTTTCCAAGCTTCGCTTTCACTCTTTAGCATGAATGTTCCACCACAAGAGGCATCAACTATTTGTCTATGTGGTTCAGTTAATCCATCATAGAAACATTGCACCAATTGCCATTTTGGGACAGCATGATGAGGACACTTCCTAAGAATATCTTTAAATCTCTCCCAAGTTTCATAGAATTGTTCTCCTTCACTTTGTGCAAATCCAGTGATAGATTTTCTAATTTGATTGGTTTTTCCTATAGGAAAGTACTTCTGGAGGAACTCTTGTTGTAATTGTGTCCAAGAAGTAATCGTGTTATTTTCTAAGGATTTCAACCAATGCTTAGCTTTGTCTTTCAAAGAGAATGGAAAAAGTTGCATCCTTAAGGCATCTTCAGTAAAACCTTGCATCCTTAGGGTAAAGAAAATTTCAAGGAATTCATCAAGGTGCCTATATGGATCTTCATTATTAAGTCCATAAAAAGATGGTAACATTTGGATAACACTGGACTTAATTTCATAATGGGTGGCCGTTACATTTGGTAATTGAATTCCTGAAGGAAAGTTGTATGTGGTAGGAATGTAATGATCCCGAAGGAGCATTGGTCTTTCCTCAACCATTATGGGTGGTACAACTTCTTCTACAATTACTGGTCTTACACCATCTTCTGCCATGTTTTCAATTGAAGATTCTCTAGGTAAATTAAAGTCCCTTGCAGTTCCTTTAAGATGCCTCAGAGTTCTTTCAAGATTAGGATCTAATGGAAGTAATGGTAGTGATAACAAACGGCGACCAAACATAAACTAACAAACAAAATAAGAAATTAATCACACAAAAGCAACCAAAAAAAAAATTATTAAAAACTACTTCTCTTTGGATTTTACAATCAATAGCTTACCGATTAAGGTCCTTTAAAACGAGAACAAAGTAGTACATATGAAAGGAGGAGAAGCACTAGGCTTGCTTAATGACGGAACATCCAAGCTTTCATATTAACTATCCTTCGCCACTCAAATTAAAGGGTACTCACCGGAGTGACTAAAAATTGAGTCATTCGGAGAAGAAAATCTTTTTTTTTTTAGAATGAAAATACTACTAATACTCAAACAAACATACTAAATATAACGACAAGAAAACAAGCAAACAATGTAAATTGCAAAACTTACCCGATATCCTTGAAAGATCAACTCTCAAGGGTGCCGACGTTGAACATGAGATTTGACAATTCACAAAAATAAACAAAACAAATATATATACTACAAAAAAAAAAAAAAATTTTAACAATGTAAAATACAAAACTTACCCACTTTCTGTTGAAAGATCAACTCTCAAAACTTGTAGCAACTCTTGTACCTTCACACTTCACAAACAAATTATATACCAAAATATTTACAAATCCTAACTATAATCAAACAAGATTTAATCAACAATCCCCGGCAACGGCGCCAAAAATTGTTGTGCTTTGAAAGGGTATTTTGTTTTACCAAAATAATTCTTGTCCAATTTTTAATAAACCACTCGCAATAGCACGAATCTTTGTAAGATAGGGCTCTTGTGAAGGTGTCGATCCCACAGAGAATGTGATTAACTTAGTCTCATTTGATTCATTGAAAGAGAGGTTGATATTTTTGGTCTTTGTTTAACATAAAATAAATGGCACTAGTTAAAGTTTGAATTGATAAATATAAGAGGGACTAGGGTATTGATTTCACCACTAGCCTCACATCAATGGAAGAATGTATTTCAACTTGGGAAAGTTACATATGTATAATCATGATTCATGGGATTTGTCACATACCACCATGATATCTTCAAAAAAATACATAAAATAAAAGATAAGAATAATTCATCTTTAGTTAGCATGAATCGTCTACCTAACTACTTAAATAAAAGATATAACATGAAATTAAAAGTGTAGAACGATTCATCTTCCTTAAGCATGAATTATCAAATCTAATGAATTTATGTTCATAAAAATTATTGTATAACTTTCATACTTTATAAGACAAGAGAAGAATGAAGTCAAGATTAAACATAACTTTATACTTCAATTACAAAAGTAATCCTCAAAGTTATACAACTTATTATACACATATAACAATCCCAAATAAAAATATTATTATCATACCATTGATGCTTGGCTAGGGCTACATCAATGCCCTAGGAAGAGTTTTAGCTCCTCATGGCTAACTTACAAGTCTTCATAGTTGAAGAACACTTCATATTTCTATATGTGTGCAGAATATTTTCACTCACTTCTCCCCCTCTACACTACTCAATTCCCCTCCGTTTATAGCCAAAGTTAGTGCAATATGAGTGTCCACCATTTCTTCCACTAAAACTCATCCTATGGCCTAAATAGCTCCATATGTACTCCATTTTAGAAGAATTGGATCATCTCCCTCCATGTGTATAGCACTTTGGTGAATTAATTGAGTGGGATGGTTGCTTGTCATCTCATTGGTCACTTGTCACAATTTTCAAAGCAACCAAAGAAAAATCTGCCCAGAATATTTATCCTACTGTTTTGGCCACTTTCAACCACCAAGATGTCATAATTAGAGATTTCTCAAAACTAAACGTATTTAGAACTCTCTTTTATCTTTCCATAGCCCCAAAAATCGCCTTAATTGGAGTTTGGAGCATGAAGTTATGGTCAAAATACAAACAGTGCGCAGATCAGAATTTTGAACGAATTTTGGGCTTGAGATTAGTCTTGAACTTGCACTTGACCCAATGAATGAACCAATTCAAATTTTTGGCCCCTTTTGCATTAAATCTTCAATATAGCTTGGCCCAATCCATAGACTCATCATTGGAATTTGGCCCAAACTAATGGCAATTTCTTCTTCTTATGGAAGCCTCATTGAAAGCCCAAGAACCATGGAATTAACCACTATTTCATCTAAGGATCTGAAAATGACAAAAATAGAATAAAACTATAAAAATACTAATATAAACATAATTAAAGGATTAACATATGTAAATTAGAAGGACTGAATGCATAACATTCTGTGTTTATCACTTACACTTTCATAGCATGCCTTTATGGACTAAATTGACAAGGTCTGAGTAAACATGGTAAGAATTTTGTAAGCATGTAAATTCTTAGTCTTAAAATTTTCTTATTGTGTATATAACAAAATGCCTTCAAGAAAAGCGTGAGACATAGGCGTTGATGTTCCTCATGAGCCAACTGATGGAACGCAATTCATGCGTGACATGACGAACACTATGAGAAGAATGGCTACGAAAGCCAGGGAAGAAGAGGTTCAGTCATTACCTAGGGTTGCCTTGAGCCAACAGATGGTGGCTATGAAAGAGTGTGTGAAATTCAAGCCGCCTACCTTTGATAGTACATGTGATCCATTAGCGGCAGAGAGTTGGATTGATCAAACTTATAAGCTCATAGTTGCCCTTGCAATCGATGAGGATTTGAAAATGGGAGTGGCAGCGTTTCACTTGCAAGGGGAAGCGGATCGGTGGTGGCAATTCATTGGGAATGTCCACAACACCGAAACCATGGATTGGGAAACCTTCAAAAGGTTGTTCTTTGACAAGTTCTTTCCGGCTTCGGTAAGGGACCGGATGAGACAGGAGTTCATAGACTTAGTCCAAGGGGATATGAATGTTATGGGGTACGAGACCAAGTTTACGTCCTTGGCTCATTTTGCCCCGGTGATGGTAGCAAATGAAGAGCTGAAAGTGAAAAAGTTTGTGAAATGGCTAAAAACCTCTATCAGAAAGAGGACATTCTAGGTTGAGGACCTACAATGAAGTTGTTGATAGAGCCTTGGTGGCAGAAGAGGATGACAGAGACACCCAAAGGATGTGGGACTCTAAACAGCAAGCGAAGGGTATGAGTACATCTTCGAGTAGTCGGAGAAGAAAGAGGCACAGAGAGGGCAGGTCAGGTTCTCAGGGGCAGCAGCAGACTCGCCCGGTACCTGTCATTGACCTTGCCTACCAGATCTGCACAATCTATGGTTGTGTGCTACCATTGCCAGCAGTCTGGCTATTACCATTATGAGTGCCCTTAGAAGCAAACAGTGACACCAGTACTAATGGCATCGGCGGGGGAATGGGCATGTTTTCATTATAAGCAACCCGGTCATGTTAGGGCCAACTATCCACAAAGATAGGGGACACAGAGTAATGTAGGGTCTCAGCAAAGGGCTGTGCAGACATCTACAGTTCAGTCCGATTTCAGGACATTACTGCCACCATAGCTAGCACAATCAGTTCAGGGATCTCAGGTAGTGAGAGGTTCTACGCCTACTTCTAGTCAATAGTCGAGCTTACAGGGGACTGGCCAACAGGGTCAGGAAACTCGGGGTCGTGTTTTCATACTCATTCTGGCAAAGGATATGCCAAGACCATCAATGGTTAGGGGTATTTTCCTGGTTTCTATCTCGTGGGCTAGGGTGTTGATAGATTCAGGAGCATCGCATTCATTCATATCTGTTGCATTTGCTTATGCCTTGGGGTTGAGGGTGTCATCACTGGAGTCACCATTGTCCATTAATACGCCTATTGGGGATAGGGTTACCCTAGATAGAGTATGTTGGTCTTGCGAGATCGAGGTTGCTGGGCATCGATTTGTATTCGACTTTGTATTGCTAGATATGACCATTTTTGATGTCATTCTAGGTATGGACTAGTTATCTACATTTAGAGCCATAATTGATTGTCTCCATAGGAGAGTGATAGTGTGCACACCCGAGGGTGATTGTTTTTACTTTATGGGAGAGCGGGATGACTTCTACATTCCATCTTTGCTTAGTTTCGGTCTATAGGATGGGTTGGATATTTCCTAGCTAGCTTACTAGCAGAGGACGATGAGGTTATGACTAGTGGAGGATTTCCACTAGTGGTCAGTGAGTTTTTGGATGTGTTTTAGGGGGACTAGACAGAGTTACCTCTGATGATAGATGTTGTGTTTAGCATTGATCTTACTCCTGGTACCACGCCTATCTCTATAGCACCGTACTGGATGGCACTGGCAAAGTTGAAGGAATTGAAACATCAACTGCAAGAATTGTTAGATAAAGGATTTCTACAACCTAGTACATCACTTTAGGGAGCTCCGATCCTATTTGCTAAAAAAAAGGACGGCTCTTTACGGTTATGCATAGACTACCGTAAGTTGAACCAAGTAACGGTTAAGAACAAGTATCATTTACCAAGGATAGATGACTTGTTTGATCAGCTTAAGGGTTCGACTTGTTTTTCGAAGATCAACTTGAGGTCGAGGTATTACCAGTTAAGGGTAAGGGAAGAGGATATTCTAAAGATAGCTTTTCGGACTAGATATGGCCACTATGAGTTTCTAGTGATGCCATTTGGACTGACGAACGCACTGGCAACATTCATGGATTTGATGAACCGGATATTCAGGGTGTACTTGGATAGGTTTATGGTGGTCTTCATGGATGACATTTTTGTGTATTATTCTTCTATAAAGGAGCATGAGATCCACTTGAGGACAGTGTTGCAGATTTTGAGGGAGCACCGTTTGTATGCTAAATTCAAAAAATGTAAATTTTGGCTAACAGAGGTGAAATTCCTAGGACACGTGGTGTCGAAGGAGAAGTATCAGTAGACCCTTCTAAAATTGAAGCGGTAAAGAGTTGGGAAAGGCCTAAGAACGTATCAAGATACGTAGCTTCTTGGGATTGGCAGGATATTACCAGCGTTTCGAAAAGGACTTTTCGAAGTTAGCAGCGCCAATGACCAAGCTTACTCATAAAAGAGTTAAGTTTGAGTGGAACGATGCTTACGAGCATTCTTTTATGGAACTGAAGCGTAAACTGACTAGTGCTCCGATTTTGATTATTCCCAAGCACGATTTGGGTTATGTCATCTACTGTGACACTTCACGAGATGGTTTGGGATGTGTACTAATGTAGACCGAGAGGGTTGTTGCATGTGGTTCCCAATAGTTGAAGATCCACGAGCAAAATTACCCGACCCATGACTTAGAGTTGGCGGCAGTAATTTTTGCTTTGAAAACGTGGAGGCATTTTCTCTACGGAGAGAAGTTTGAGGTTTTCTCCAATCATAAGAGCTTGAAGTACCTTTTTACACAAAAGGACTTGAATATGAGACAGAGAAGATAGGTTGAATACATGGAAGATTATAACTTTGATCTTTAGTATCACCCGAGAAAGGCTAATATGGTTGTCGATGCTTTAAGCAAAAAATCACATGGTACCTTGGCTAGTATTGCCATCCGAGAGTGGAAGATGATAGAAGACATCTCAGAAATGGAATTGTGCTTTAGTGAGAGTGGTGGACAGGCCACGTTGTTCACGCTCATAGCGCAACCAACTCTAGTGAGTAGGTGGTTGAGGAGCAGAGGCATGACAATGAGTTAGAGAGTATTCGCACTTGTATTTCAGGTGGTGAGGCAGTGGAGGATTGGGTTATCCATTCAGATGGAGGTATGAGGTTTAGAGGCAGGATGGTTGTTCCTTTAGCTTGTAAGGATGAGGTTCTGAGGGAGTTTCATAACTCTCGGCTTGCAGTGCATCCCGGTGATATCAAAATGTGCCACAATCTTTGTAGACAATATTGGTGGAAGGGTATGAAAAAGGATGTCGCGTGGTTTGTGGCGAGGTGCCTCACTTGTCAGCAAGTAAAGGCCGAGCATCAGAGATCGATAGGTTTGTTACAGCCATTACCGGTGACTATGTGGAAATGGAAATACATCACTATGGACTTTATGACGAGGTTACCTAGGACGAGGAAAAGTCATAACGCGGTTTGGGTCATTGTGGATAGATTGACCAAGGTGGTTCGTTTCCTTCCGATTCGAGTAACAGATACGTGGATACTCTTAGTCGGTTGTACATTGATCAGATCTTGAGGCTACACAGAGTGCCAGTTTCCATTATGTCTGATAGAGATTCGAGATTCACGTCATAGTTTTGGCAGAGTTTTCAGGCTGCACTTGATACAGACCTCCATTTCAGTACAGCTTTTCATCCACAGATAAATGGTCAGTACGAGCATACCATTCAGATTTTGGAGGATATGTTTAGAGTATGTGCACTTGATTTTTGAGGCAGTTGGGAGGATCACCTTTCATTGGTGGAGTTTACATACAATAATAGTTACCAAGCTAGTATTGAGATGGCTTCATTTGAGGCTTTGTACGGTAGACCTTGTAGGTCATCGGTTTGTTGGGCAGAGGTTGGTGAGACAATGCTTTGGGGCCAGATATAGTCAGAGAGACTACGGTAAGGATCAAGATCATATGGTAGCGTTTGCTTATGACTCAGAGTCGTCAGATAAGCTATGCCGACAAAAGGCGGAGGCCTTTAGTATTTGAGGTGAGGGACCATGTTTTCCTGAAGGTCTCACCACGACGGGGTTCGATGAGGTTTGGGCGTAGCGGGAAGTTTGTGCCATGATTTATCAGTCCCTTCAAAATATTGAATCAAGTAGAAGAGGTTGCATATCGCTTGGCATTGCCACCGCAAATGTCAAGTGTGCACAATACTTTCCACGTTTCTATGTTGAGAAAGTATGAGCCAGATCCTTTACATGTGTTAGATTGGACAGATCTTAAGGTGGAGGAGGATGTGTCTTACGAGGAGAGACCGGTACAGGTATTGGATACTAGGAAACAAGTGTTTCGGGGCAAGACCATTTTATTAGTTAAAATTCTTCGGAGGCATCACGGAGTCGAGGAGGCTACATGGGAACGAGAATAAGAAGTCCACTCAAAATATCCTGAGTTATTTGCTACTTGAGGTATGTTTCTAATTTTGAGGACGAAATTCCTTGAAGGAGGGGAGGTTGTAGAGACCGTGACCAATTTTGGCCGGTTTCCATTTTTCACGTCATAATTGCCATAAGTGCATTTTGAGTGATGTTAAACATGTTTTGAATGTGAAAAACATGCTTGGGAAGTGTTATAAGGGTTTTGGTAAGTTTTTGGGACATTTGGAGAAGTTTGACTTTTTTGTCAAATTAGGGCCCTGGATGCGATCCTAGTGGGCTCGAAAATTTAGAAAATTTTGAGAAATATTTAATTCTCATAATGACTTCGATGGAATGTTTAAAGAGTTAAGGATGTGATTTCGAGGCCGTAAGAGTTTTTGAAATCGAAAACGAAGGCCGAAAAGGTACGTTAAATGGCCCCAGGGGCATTTTAGTCATTTTTTGTGCCAAGATATTATATGTATCAGTGACAATGATATTTCAGCCACATCTCATGCCTCTTTCTCTCTTTAAAACCCTCCATCTTCATAGATAGCCCTTCTCTCTATATTTCAGACCCGTTTGGCTTGGATTCAAGACTCACCGAATGAGGAAGATACGTAGGAGACGGCTAGGGCGTCCATTTGAGTCGAACATCTTCGAGGTTCGACAAGGTAGACGTCACAGAAAATATTGATAAGTGCTTGGACATCCTTCAAATTCGAGGTAGGGGTTCTTCTTCTCTTTTATTTGTCGATTCTAAGGTTTCGGGTGAAGAGGAGAGGTGTAGGTTGTATTTTGCATGTTTTAGGATGGTGAGAGGGGTGGGAAGTTAAGTTTTCTACTTCTATTGAGTTCCATATTTGCAAAAGTAGCATACCTTATGTTGGGTATATCATGTAGGTTCAAAGTGTGTGAGTGGGAGAAATTGTGTACATATGTTTTATGTGCTAATTTTGGTGTATATGTTTAACATGTGCAATGTGTGTTATATATGTGTTTATATGTGGAAAGTGTGGTTGTTAAATGCATGCTAATTATATATAGATTAGATGTTAACATTGGCTCTAGCATGATTAGAGTATACTATGTTGAGGTTGTTAGTATATGTGAAGTGTTATGCAAGTTTTGATCATATATCTGTTATAAGTGCTGGGAAGTGATGAGAAGCATGCTATGTACTTCTTGTTAGTATTAATGAGCATGAGTTATGCATGAAAATAATATGCTAGGTATGTATGCATCTATATTGCATATATGGGAGGTTGTAGGAAAATGACGCAAATGTGATGCACGGGACTTCGGAGTGGCCCAACCGTGTCATGAGATGTGGTGAAACTATCCACTACATATGGCCCTCGAAGTGGACCTGCCATACCAAGGCTAAATGTCTAGAATCGAAGCATGTCCAAGAATGGTGAGTCTCAAAGTTATCCCCTCACTTTATGGCAATCCTATATATTGCTATGGTAAAATGACCCCTCGGAGTTGTCCCGGTCATAGGATGGTTATCGGAGATATCCAAGGTCACGTGATCATCGGAGCAGACCAATTATGTAGGGTATCGGATGAGGGCCGAGAGAGAGAGAGCATATATGCTTTCTTATGCTTTCATGTTCGAACATGCTAAACATGAATTGTGAATGGATGCAATCCTCTTTAATTGCATTTGATGATTGATTGTGAAATTGTTGACGTGGCATGTAGTGTATTCATATGCATTCTATGTAGGTCAGTGTCTAGTCAGCACTCAGTAGGGTTGGGGTATCTCTACTGAGCCGTCGTAGTGCTCACCCTCTTTTCCTAAATTCTTTTACAGATAAGGTGCCGATGACATATGGGACTTGAGTGTCCATGTACTGCTTATCGTAGCATTTTTGTGTACCTTTTGGATATTGGAGACTTGGCTATCCGTGCTGGCTTGCGGCACGTTATCTATGTAGTTGTGGTCATAGTAGAAGTTGTAGCATTTGGACTTCATGTATAAATTCTTGTAATGACTATGAGCTTGATAGACATATGGACTTGGAATGTATTTGGGACCATATGTATGTTATGGGTAATGTATGGATTTTAAGATTATAACCTCTTTTTATGTTATAACTATGTGTATGAACCTTTTCCACATAAATGACATGAAATTTGTTTGAAATGATGAGATTGGAGGTTATGAGACATGAAAGTGGATAAATGTATGATTCAAAGCTTGTGTATGATATAGATGTTTTTCATGTATGATTTCATAGTAGTATGAATGGATTATCATAGTTGTTGAGCCAAAGTTTCCAACCCAAGTTATCTCAGTTATTTTGGTGATAGCAAAACATTGTGAGTGTTAGGATTTAATATTTACTTGAGTTTGTGCTTAAACAGGTTACGTTCTAACAAGACTCAAAGTAAGACAAGAGGATCAATGGCACATTGCAAAGGTATCCAAAGCTCACATTGATCATGCCCATCTATGTTCAAAAGCTTATATCAAGGACATGAGAAAAGGATGAAGGCAATAACATCAAAGAAAGAAGACTTCACCCAATGCACATAAAGATCAATGATGATATTGAAGATTGGGTAATTTTATCTTGGTGAGTGTATAGATAATCTTTGTAAAGTTACTTTGATGTTCTCATTTGAAAGCTCTAGGACAAATACATTTCATACAAATCATTCATAAGTCCTTAGACCATAAACAATAGGTCATGTACTTCATTTATATCATTTAGAATGGTCTCTAAGAATTAGAGAAATAAGGCTTTAAACTTATATGTTTAAATCATGAAAAGCCTTAAGTAATTAATATTAAGAGGATCTCCAATTGGAAATATCTTTAATTCTCAATATTTGCATTCAGTGAAATATGAAGTCAAGGTTCTTGGATCAAATTTATTTATTTCATAAGGACATAGTTGACTTTGAGGAGGTTCAAGTTTGTCAGATTATTCAAATAACCTACCTCGTAACTTATTTAACTATAGGACCCAATGCAACTCATGAATATCATTTTAATGGTCTTTACATATAAAAATAGGACTTGATCTTATTTGAATCACATATTTAAAGTCTTTGATGGTTTAGGTTCATTTGGATGTCAAAACTATGTACTTGTTAATGTTGAGCATGTATCAGTCGACTTAAACATTTCTATCAGTCGACTAATATAGGCTGAGAGTTTCTAGCATTTCTAGAGGGACAAATCAGTCGACTTATCAAAGTGCATCAGTCGACTTATGCCTTGAAATAATTTTTCAGGAAAGTCTTCTTATCAGTCAACTAATTATCGTCTAACTTGGACAGAACGTTTTAGCCATTTCTAGAAGGACAAATTAGTCGACTTATAGAATTTCATCAGTCGACTTATATTGTTTCAAAACTCATTTTTGTCTTAAAAAGTTGAATCAGCCAACTACTTCTTAATGACCAGTCGACTAACATTACGAGAACAGATCTCAACGACTAGTTTTTGCATTTAATGATTCCCAACCACTTCCAAACGGCTAGAATTCATTCTTGGGATATAAATATACATTGTGTGTATATTATGTAAATGAGAGAGACCACCAAACTCATAGTTGATCATCCATTGTTGGTTGAATCTATCATTAAGCTTAGAATTCCTATTCTATAGAGATAGTCACCACACTTGAGAATATTCTTCCAAAGATCAATTTATTTGTGTTATTTCATTCATCATTCTAGAGTTGAGCTTTCTTATTGATTCATCAATTATAACTCTAGATTTGAGAGAGCTTTGAATTTGTATATCTTGTCTATTTGAGAGACACTCATTGTACACAAAACTTTTTATTCTTGAGAGAAGAAGACCAAGAGGTTCTCTTGGCATGGGTAGCTTGAAGAAGCTTTGTAAGAATTTTTCTCCAAGCCCAAAAAAGAGAAAGGTTCATTCTCTACCTTAAAAGGAGAAGGATTGGGTAGTGCTCTCCGCCCTTTAGAGTGAGCAATGGTTATCTCTTAACCGTCAAAAGAGAAAGGAAGCCCAAGTCATGCGTTTGGCAAAGAAGCCTTGGTGAAGTTTTCATTGAGCAAGAAAGTCCAAGTAATTCACTTGGCAATTGTACGGTTTGCTTTCTACCCTTAAAGAAGGCTCAATAGTGGAAACCTCAAGAAGTGCTCTTGAGGCATGGACGTAAGCAAGAAGGGCCGAACCATATAAAAATCATGGTGTCAATGTTTGCATTTCTTTATCCTTACTCTCCTTACATTATTATGTTCATTATCTTTGTTAAATGTCTTTATGTTTTGAATAAATATGAAGAACATAATTGTGTAGAGATATTGCATACCATGTATTTGATAAAATGTCTTTATGAGCTTTAATTCCATTTTAGCAATGATAAACATACATCCACTTAACTTATTTCATTCCTTTTTCAATGAACCGTTTTATAAATGAATGAGTAGCACTCCAAGTGCTTGATTAATTGCCTATGTAAGTTTTACTTTTTACATCATATCCATAGGCAATTGCTCAAGTACCTTTTTGATAGGTTTACTCCTTTATTTTCCTAGCATTTATTTTATAATTGTTTATTTAATGAATGTTGTCTAAATGCTTCATATGAGGAGGATGGGATGTATACTTGGAGTATATTGGTTGAGTTGTGGAATTGATTATTTTGTAAATTGATTGAGTATTTATTTGATTATCTTTTAGTCAATCAATTTGCATATCATGTGTTTGATAAAATACGTAATCAACGTTTTCACACACTACAAGCATAATATGTTGCACTTTCATGAACACTTCATTTGTTGTTCCACTAGATTATTTAAGTGCATAATAGATGGAGTATTCTCATTCCCACTTGTTGAATATATAAGTTTTTCAAGTGTTTGACAAAAGTCTAAACAAACCTTCTTTTGTCAAAATGAGCTAACCGAAAAAGTTTCATTGTTTACCTCCCTATTCACCCCCCCCCCCTCTAGGGACAATTCTTGGGTAACAATAATGGAAAGGACTTAGAATACCAAAAATAGCAAATTGCATTGTTGCAAGTTTTGCTCTAGGTGCATCAGTCTGGGCACTTCGATGCATCAAAATGCCCATTTCGATGCATCGAAATGACAAGTACGATGCATCAAAAAACCTACAGGATTTTGGAATGTCAAAAGTCCCGATATTGTGTTTTGATCGATACATATACGATGCATCGAAACCATCATTTCTATGCATCGAAATGTATAGATTCTACATTTTCATAGAGAGATGCAAGGGATTGTTTAAGGGGCCTATTAAGGTTAGTATGGTCTGCAATGCACGTATATATGTGTACATTTGAAAAGTATGTTTTTGCGGTACTCAAGAGATAGAAAAGGTCTGTTTGGGTTAATGGACGGAGGTCACCACCTATTCTCCAGAAGTCGGGAACTGGGGTATGACAGCATAGTATCAAAGCATGGTACCTTAGTAAGAGTGTTGAGGTAAAATCTTGGTATCAAAGTATGATATCAAGAGGGATTGTGGTTTGAAGTGTGGCTCGGTAAACATATTCACACTCGATTTTTGAAAGTTGAGAACCGGAGCGTTACAATAAGGAAGGATGCATAGGCCATAGTGGGGCCCATTGGGATGAATAATGATGAGTGTACGCACATATAAATATATGTGTATGATATTGCTTTTGTGGTTGTAAGATTTTTGGGATAGTTCGTGTGGTTAAATGAATGGGTTCACTCTCAAAATTCGGACCCCTAATAAGAATTCTGGTGACTCGAATTTTGGGACATGGCATTGCTTCTGATGTAGCAACCTCTAAAACTCATTAGAGTCAGTTGGATCAGCTTAGCAAACGGATTGAAAAGGTCGCTTGGAAAGAATTATGAGAATCTTTAGGACCTTCGACGTGGCTTGGACCTCCCGCCTTTTTGATTTGACAAAGGGGGAGAAGTTTTTGATGTTTCATATCCTGTCTATTTTGGATTATATGTTGCTTATACTTTAATTTGACTTTTTTTAAATTTGAAAGCATGTATTAAGTGAAATGATATATATGAATGTTATGAAAATTGCCTTTTCTCATGCCAATTTTGTTCATATCTATAATGTTCCTTCATTTTCAATACATGTCTAGAATTGAATGCAAATTTTTCCTATATATGCATATTGACAAGGGGAGCATTTTCAATGCAATCCCCACATCATAGAACACGTCAATGTTTTGTCTACATAAAAAATGGGGAGATTGTTGACCCAAATGTATTGACCTAAGGACAATCTAGAAATTTTGATGATTACAAACCATTAATCGTGTTTTAGCGCTAATATCTATATTGAGTTATTGTGTTAGTCGATCAAGTTCAAAGATAAGACTCAAGGAAGCAAAGTTGAATTCCAAACACTTCAAGCTCAAATGTTTATCACAAGCATATACAAGTGTATTGAAATACAAGATTACAAAAGTAGAAGCATTCAAGCTATCAAAGATTATCAAGCTCTAGAAAGCAAAGCAATGACCAAGTCTCATCTTCAAAAGCTCAACCGATAAATCCATATTTGAGTGTTTAGGACTTACTGTCAAAGTATTTTTGAATTCCTTTGAAGCTTAAATCTTTTAAAGATGATACATAAAAATGTTTTTCAACCTTATTCGATCTATTATCAACCTAATGATAGGTCTTGAACATCACTTGTACTTCTTCATGGACCTATAAATGTGTTTAAACACTTAAAACCCTCAAAAGTGACAAACTCATTCATCTGGAGAGTTTCATTCTCCTGGTGAAGTTCATCAGCCAGCTGGCTGAAGTTAGAATGAATTCCACTGAGTTGTGCAAAATAGGAGAAGCTGAATATTCTTTCAGGCGGCCGAAGCATAGCTTCAAAACCATCGGCCAACTGGTAGAAACTGGAATTGAATCCAATATGATGTGCAAAATAGGGAAAGTTGAAACATTGTTTCAGTCCGCCGAAGAGTACCTTCAGCCAACTAAAACAATGTCTGTCATCAGTCGGCTGATGAATTCATCAATCGGCTGATACTGACAGATTTTGAATCCAACAGCTATTTTCTGCATTTAATGTTTCCCAACTACCCTAACAACCATATTTCTACAACCTCTCTTTTATATAATGTCTTGATTCATTGAAGAGTTGTGACACACACTTTGAGCATTCAATACATTCATCTACTCTCTCTTTCAAAATCATTCAATAGACTTGAGTTTCAACTTGTGAACTCATTTATACTCTAGTCTTGTGAGCTTAAACTTGTGTATTCATCTATATTGAGAGATATTTATTGTGAGCTTCATATTGTATATCTATCTTTGAGAGATAAGCTTGTAAACTCTTCTTCCATTCATAAGGATCGATTTTATCCAAAGAAAGTCTAAAGAAGATTGTTTCCTTAGCAATGGTTGGTGTGACACAAGGAAGATTAAGAGATGGTGTTTCTCTTAGCAAGAAGGTTTGCTCTTTACCTATAAGGGGGTGCCATATTGGATTCAGGAAATCTCAAGAAGGGTCTTGAGCCGAGGAGTATGAATTCCAAACGTCATAAAAACTACAGTGTCAATTACGTTTGATTTCTCTATCTCTAACTCTTTATATTGTACTTAAGATCTTTAATTGTTTATCTCTCATTCATTGCATAATTAAAATTGTCTAATTTGCTCATATAATTTATTTTAAATCGAATATTTCCTTATCATGGTGAATGTTTTGGAGACGTCTCCACTTGTAGGTCCCCTTTTGAAATGGTTTTTTCTGTGGTGGCTATTTTGGAGATGATGTCACTAGGTTTCCTTGCCCCCAAAGAGTCAAGGGTGGTTTAGGACTTAGCTTTTGTAGGCTGCGCTTGATTTTTTTCCATGCCCTGTTTAGTTACAAGAGGAACGACTATCTTAGCTTTGCTTGTAATTGTTAATCCCATAGAATTGGTGCTTCCACTCGATGAAATGACCACATTCTTTCCAAGTTTCATGACAATAGTATTGTTGGTTGTTGTGAAGGTGGCATTCTTGTTAGTGTTGTTTGTCATTTCAACGATGATGCTCCTGCCAACATTCTTTGAGCCTCGAGCATGTTGAACTTTCTTGGCTTGGAGGCCATTGATGCAAGCGACACTATTTGTTTATGATGTGATTAAGGAGATAGAGATGAGAGGCAGAGAAGTCCCATCGAGCATGCCAGAAATTTGTACACATGAGTTTCGTGTTCAAAAATCTAGGAACAAAAATAAGTAACAAATAGTCAATTTTATTAATTTCAGAAAAATGGTACAATCCTCTGTGGTCGATTCTTGTACAATCAAGAACCTCCCTCTGATTCAATCTCCTTGATGTTTAGTACAAGGGCTTCACAAGCTTGATCTTGGATTGGTTATGTTGAGTTTTCTTCAAATCTTTGAGATTAAAGAATGTTTGACTGGATTTTTGATCGAGGGACGATGGGGCTTGATCTCGAACGGTGGATTGAAGATCTTCAAAGAAGAACAACACTTGCGTGACGTGCTTGTTGTTCTTCGTCTTTAGAACCTTCGAGTGTTGAAAGAGAAGAGCGGCACTTGTGTGGCATGCTTGATGTTCTTCTCTTCAGAATCTTCGAGTGTGGGATCTCTTTGAAGAAGAACAACACTTGAACTTCAAGTGTTGGTTAAGATAGAGATTCGGCAGAGCTTCAATAGTTTGTGTCCCTCTCTTTCTGTCCCTCGAATATGTAAGATGGTCTTGTATTTATAGGCCAATGGATGGAGTGTTTAATTTGAGAACTCCCCCTGTAAATTCCCAAAATAAAGATATATTTTATCTCACTTTATTTAGAAATAAATTCAAATTTTGAATTTGAATTTATCAAACTTTCCTTGAAAAACTTGACCAATGAGATTATGCCACATGTTCCTTGATGGATCCACACTTGTGGACTTTGACTTCATCAAGAGATTTCACTCTTTGACCGATGGGGTGGTGATGTGACAATCACAAACTTTTAGTGTCTACAGATGCACCAAAGTGGAATTACACAGGTCCCACGTCAGTGCAACATATGGCTGGGGACAAATCGGTTATATACTGTTCGGTTCATTTACTCGGCGGAAAAGGCAAGTCCATGTTTTCTTTCAAGCAATTCAAAATACCATCCTCAAACCTTAGTTGAGCAACATCGGACCTCTTCAAAGTTCTCAATTTGTGAAGCAGACTCAACTGCTAGCTCTATAGAAGATATAAGTTCTCACCATGTCCATAGGTCACACTTTCTAGTTGGACAAACATAATACAACTTCCCTTGTTATTGCTATCAAAACCTGTAACCCTAATTGCAGTTCTTCGATATTGGCAAATCCTATCCCTAAAACCTCAGATCACACGCATCACTACCCTTTATCTTTGTCAACATTGTCACTACAATGAACTCTAATGTTGATCCTAATCGCAGCAAACCCAACAACCCTATCTTCAAATATTTGGGAGGAAACCTTGATTGAAGCTAACGCAACAAAACCTTACCTAAATTGAAACCACCATATATTCTTCTTCTGTCTATTAACCTAAAAATTGCAACCTCTTTGCTTATTATATCAGAGTCGGGAGAGATGGATTCAAATTATGTATTAAAAGAGGGGTTATAAATTTGAAAAGATTCAAATGAGCAATTCTGTAGTTTCACCACTTGCAAAGGTTAAAAAGGTCTTTGAACCCATTTAAGGGAAATCGGGTATTTTATCAGTTTTTGTTGATTATGGTAGCAATTTCTGTCATTGGCTAATCTGACCTTCAGAAAAGGAAAACCAGAGTAATTCTTCAAAGTGTAGGGGAGGTCAGAGTAAATTATAGCTAATCACAGGGAAGTAGTGTAACTTACACGTGCGCACTATATATATGTTAAAAAAAAATTACCATTAATGGCATAATTCTAGCTAACAGACACACACACACACATATATATAATCTTCATGAAGTGAAAACTAGTACCACAGCCAAATTACAAACAGCATCACACCATAAGTTAAATCAAACATGCAATTCGAAATGGTCCATGAAACAAGGAACTTAAATCCAGGTGCAAACATTGGTATTGCCATCTCCAGAATCATTTGCTATAATACTAACTTTCATCCATCTTTTTTTATGGTAAAGAAGTTCCCAACAGACTTTAACAGTCCATCCAACTCTCACTGGAACCGGAAGGCGGAATCAATATAAAGGCAGCATAAACACAAGTTTCTAATTACTATTGACAGACGTGCGCCTTCATCTATCCCATTCTGAATCTATAAGATGAGGATTAACCTTTGATGGATTCTCGTCCATGCTCATCGGCAGCTGATTTGTATACCGGTCCCATCCTATGATGTGGGGCAATGCGAACTGCAGAAAAGAGAAAACTATGAACAATGCAAACTGCAGAAAAAAGAAAACTATGTGAACCAAGTGTAACACACACTCATGCCTATTGTGCACACAACTGGAATTTTTCCATCAGTGCAGCTGAATAGTTAAACTGTCAACAGCATTAACTGATAGCACCAATCTGCTAAAGTTTCAAATCTAACATTGATGAGTGATAGATCTACTGACTGATTTTATTATTATATTTTTCTTTTGAATAAAAAAGAAAAAGAAAAAGAAAAAGCAACAGATAATGATATTGAATCATCCATAATCTCTCATAATCCATTACAATACCTGTCACCTTTGCAGGACCGAATAGCCATGTCTTCCACAAGGAAGACTACCAGTGTAAAGGTAATGTAATATGTCAAAGTATGATGTCATGAGTTATTCCTAAGCCCTAGCAACCCAAACAATAGCTTTCAACTGAGCAGCAGACCCAACGCAACTGACAGATAAGCCGACGTTAATAGCATGTAACAGTTTTTCTCCTCAGCCGCACCCCCCAAAAAATGAATAAATAAATCACTTTTTCACTACACTTCAAAGAACAAAAGTGGTCAAATATTTCAGAGAAAAAACCAGAATCAAATTAACAAAAGCAATGGCATGAGCAATATCTTAAATGGCAAGCCAGCCGACCAAATTTGTGAATTGTTACATCTGTTTCTTCTAAGAGTAAACTATCTTGTATGAAAACTAATGACATGCCAGTGCAAGTGAAAAGATAGGTGATGAGTAACATGGTGATGCTTTAATAAACAAAACCAAGCCAGACTGAAGCATGCATTATATTGTGCAAAAACATCGAAACCATCATTGCGGACAAGAAAATAGAGGCAAAATTATAGCCAACAATTCGCCCAGCAACAGACAACTAATGCATATACCCATCTATTCTATGTTGAATACAGAGTCAACAGAACTGCAAAATCTTTTTAAGAAATTGATTCAAAACAAATTAACAAATACCACTCATACACAGGAATAGGAAAAATAACCTGCTTTAACAAATTGTCCATTTAGATTGCATCAACACTTTTCACCTGTATGCTGTAATACGGATTTTTCTTTATAAATATGTATAGATGAGAAAAGCTATTGGACCCTATCTTTGAGGATGGACATTCATGATATTATGAACCATGTCTCTTACCCTCTCTTCCGCTGGTTTTTTCCCAGAGCAGAGTTACTAGATACTATAGTTAGTAAAAACAAAAAATAAGGATAAAGTGTCCTGACACCCTCTAAGGCAAGGCCTAATTACACTTGGTTTCAGTGTGCACGAAAATCTATACAAACACCCTTGTCAGAGTTAGTGTTATAACTGGCGACAATTTTTCATGTCGAAATGTCATTGTTGACTTTTGTTCTAGTAGTTTTTTAATACAAAGTTTTTGACATGAAAAGACCAGCTTACCCACATAATAATCACTCATATTCCTCTCTCCCGTATCTCTCTTTCTTTATTCTCTCTCCTCCCTTTCATTGCTCCATAACTAGTTAACATGTCCATGCTCTGGTGAGATGGGTTAAATAAACCCAAAATGCCTTGCTATTTTTTTCCATTCATTATTATTATTACTATTATTATTCTCTCATCACGCTCCTCCTTTCTCTCCATATCCAAGCTCATGGTAAGAGAATATGTCAACAGACGCCAGCAAATCCACCGGTGGCACCATCACCGTAGCCACCGGCTATACCAGCACCATCGGACCAAACCCCACTACTTCCGAGTAGAACATCTTTCTAATCTCAATACGCGGCTCTCTTTCTCTAAATCCAACCAAACCCCATTTTAGACCTCCAACTACATCGACTCCGACGACGAAGACCTCTTCAACTCCATCCTCGATTGCATCACCAATCAACACCAAGTGAACCACTCCTCCCCTACCCCCAAATCATTCATACATTCACTACCAATCCACAATTTTACTGCTGCTTCATCCATCTTGCCCTAGATCCTGCTCAATTTGTAGGGATGACTTCAAGTTATATAGAAAAATGACGAAAAACTTAGTAGTTAGACCTTTAATTTCATTTCTTTTCCTTCATTTCCTCTACAACCAAACGTTGGGAAAGGAAATTATATCTGGAAATGGAGAAGAAAAGTATGCATATAGAAGTATAGGAAAAAAAATTATAAACCATAGAGAGCGAGAGAGGAAGTGATATCATATATTTTGAAAGGATCAACGGCGTCATTGCCATGAAGATCTTTGGTGCGAGCAATCCTCTCCATGGCATGAACCACCAGGTTCACATTTACCAACCCCAGAATCATATCTCTCCCCCTTCATGAAACACATATGATGGTGCAAAATCTAATTGGTATTGAAGCTAGTTTTTAAACTACATACTTCGGTGTGTAATCATATAATTTAGGAATATATATATATCCATATCCGTTTCATACTGCATTTGATGTGGCTTTGGGTCATTTTTGTTGGTTATTTTCTTTGAAAATTGCCTCTTCTTGATTCTTTGATCTTAGTATATTTGAGGCGGTGCAGAGTGTTGGAGGTGGTGACTTGGCGATGGAGAGAATATAGACAGAGAGAGTGGGGCCATGACGGCGATGGTAGTGGAGAAGAAATTTGGAGGGGGATGGGGGAGTGTGTGTTTCAAAGAGGAAAGTTTTTGAGAGAGAGGAACAGAAGACAGGTAGAGATGGAAAATAGAAAAAAGAAAGAGGACAAAATTGTCCACTAACAAAAGTGTTAATAGGATATATTGGACATTTCACATCATGTTTTAGGGTTAAAGAAGCCTTTTTAATTAGCCAAGGAGTAAATAGGTCATTTTATAAGGTGTCAATTTACATACCCAATGACTAGTTAACGGGAGGAGGTGGTAGTTATCACACACTAAACCTCAAGGAGTGTTAGTGCAGGCTTTTGCAAACATTCAGACCAAGTGCAATTAGGTCTTACAGTGTAGTTTACCCTAAAAATATATAAATAAAGGAGAGACGGAAAGATATACAGGGAGGGTTATCGAATTTTTCAATGGGTAAATATTAAATTGTCATATAGATATCAGCTTTTATGAGATAAAATAAAAGCTTTGTTTCCCAATTTTTCCCCGATTCAGCAAGAAACCTCACAGTTCTTGTTCATGCAAGTTTTTTCCAAAGTAAATTCAGTCGATTACTAAAATAGAATATCCTTATAACGCTAATCTGAAAGTAACAGCTCAAGAAATCACGCAAGAGATATGAAGGTTTAAATATTCCAGTAAGCAGCAGGACTACTAAGTAACAAGAAAAAGTTACATACACATCCACTTACCCAAAATTAATGAAATAATCGATAAAAGAACCTCCTTTTAGTTTGAACAATGTAAAGTCAATATAATATGTCGTGTGTAGGCAAATTCATTCCAAAACCAATGTAATAACAAACCTAATAGCCATCAAATTGTGCTCCTTCAACTCTGAATTTTAGCACATTCCAATTCAGCAGTTCATCCAACAAATTTTCATCATGTGGAGAGAATGTCGTTAGATAATCACTATTCTAGAAGGCATATTATTGGATTACAATCATGTTGACAAATCAACAATTGAACTGGAAGGATCATGAGTAGGATTGAGGCACACAGCAGTTAGACTAGAAGGTACTAGAGTAGTAACCAGCGGTGACTCTGGAATGTCATCATTCTTGTCAAGAGTTCGGGTATAAGTTTGAGTTAGAGTACTAGATGGTGTACATCTTTTTCAGAAAGCAAATATGTTTGACTAGACTAAGTCCCCTGGTCTTTTCCCCATGAAATTCTTCCGCATAAAAACTTATTTTTGATGTGTGTTATTGTTCACTAACAAATTTAATTAAAATTAGCAAAATTTTAAAGAGTGAACGAGACTATTCACCACCGCTCTAGGTCTAGGAACATTCATCTAAAAACCCACTAAAATTTCCGTCTGTGCCACTCCCAAACTGTCATGTGTAGCACAGAAGTGATGACTAAAAAATTCTCTTCTATTTCATTGAAAAACATGCCATGATGCTTTGTGCAGTAAATGTCAGACATGTGAGATTTTATTATAAGAAATACACAAATAGTGGTTCCAGCGAACTGAAAGACAAGGTGAGTAAAACAAATCCAGATAGTGCCATACACTGAAAGCCGCGCGCATCACTGCAAACTCGGCAGTAGTTATAGGAACTGTAAAGCGTTCATTAGTTTTTAGGATATTGTTGGCAACGCCTGCAAAGTAATCGCATATTTGTAGCAAATTGTTTAGCTGTTTCCACAAGAATAAAACAAGCAATTCAGGCTTACATTATGCCAAAGCAATAAAATGAAAACTCATATATTCTAATATATATATATATACATATATAATCAATCTATGCATACATCAACTACAATTTGGAAGTCCATAAATTCAAAACTGAAAACTTATCGTGCCATAAATCATGCTGACATCAATAATAGGGCATGGATGTTTGACTATGCTTACAACTAAGGAGTAAAAAAGAAAAGAGAGAGAAACAAAGAACAGTATAGAAATTCCAGTTTATAGAGAAACTTTTGTAGTGAGAATCTCTGAATAGAAAACAACCACTAGAACAGAAATCTCACAAGTATGCTTCCTCAATTTCAGCAACTCTATTATGATAATCCAATGGAACTTCAAAGTTCTCTACTTCTATATGATCCAAAACATCAGGGGATATTTTCCAGAGTGCCATCCTTTTGGTATGGACCCATAACCAACAAAATAACAGTTGGTCTTCCACATGCCATTGAATTATTGGAAAAATATCAAAAGTGGACGACTCTGGGTTTCATATAACCACAGATATAAACAAATAAACAAACAAATTCTATATTCCCTCCAGATGATTTGCAACAGATTAATTGACTAAGGAATGTTCACTTTCTTGACACTCTAAGATTGTGTTTTATTTAAATTGGTCATCCACTAGAGAAGATAGTCAAAGCAATTTATCAGCAGCAATGCAGCATATTATTTAAAATGCCAAGAGCCATTACCAAATAAGCAAGCATGTACAAGTATAAAATGGTAGCACAGCAAATAGGGATTAATTATCATTATCCATTAAAATTTTCAATATTAACTTTTGGTTCAAGAAATTTCTTGGGCATTCCCATAGTTCTCTCATCACTCCTGGCCCACAGTTGGGAGCTTCTGCAATTCAATTATTTTTGCCAATGAATTGACTCCAAGCAAGGACCTAGATGACCTATGAACTCTTCATTTATGGAAGATCTGTGCAACTTGAGCAGCATTGATGAAAAGACATCTAGAAATTTAAATATTTCAGTAATCTAGTCCAGGCCAGGAAATTATTATATTATTTAGCACCAAGGGTCTAGCCTAGTGGTATTTCCTCCTCCCACATGAGAGGTTGAGGGTTCAAATCTTCATTCAAACAATGTGTGTGTGAAATCTAATCTAGTTCAGGCCGGTGGCTTCAAGTAATTCAATATTTCCATTAATTACTGTTATTTTTGTTCCCGAGTCTTCATGTTTCAGTGGCTAAGCAACAGCTCCATTGCATTGAAGGATGAAGCATATTGAGATTTGTTGAGAAACAAACCTCCAATCACGTACCACCAAATATTACGATGTGACAATAAGTAAACAAGCACGAAGCAATTTGCAAGAACACACCAAGAATTATACGTGATTCGGCTAAATAAGCCTACATCCACGAAGAGCCTGATTTCACTATATAGATTGTAACAGTACAAGTTGAAAGATTGTATCAAAAGTATGCTCAACTCTCAACCCTTAACCCTTATACACCCAATCTCACTCAAAAGAAAATCATAAAATTCTAAACAAGAATTCTCTCTTCAAGTGCCTTCTCAAAACAATGAAAGTGACCTCTCAATTACAATGAGAGTATTGCCTCTACACAAGAGTTGTGACCTCTCAATTATAATGAGAGTATTACCTCTACGCAAGAGTTCCCTCATGAGACTACATCTCTCTCAATCTCACAAGTCTCAACCTATAACATAGGTAACTATTTATAGAGCTCAAAACCCAATTCCTTAGTAGACAATGATTACAATGCCTTAGAACCCAAGACTTTCCTACCAAGAACTTTCCTTCCTTAAGATCAAGACTTGCCTACTAAGAAATTACCTAATAAGACACAACTCTATAATAGAAACCTAATCACAATAGGAATTTGAGTCAACCGAACAAATCTCCCCCTTGGAAAATTTTTTGACAAGTCTTCAATACACGAGACTCCCGTCTGCAAATCCACAAACGATTCATCGGCCTTTCAAACTCCAGCTACATAACCCAAATCAAGTACGAAACAATACTCCCCCTTGATCCGCACGGCCAATGTATTCATGCAGCTGTGTCAAGTCAACACTATCAAGCAACTTTGGAAGGGGGCTTCGATGCAACCTTCTCCAAGCAGGAACTTTCATCTCACCTACGTCTGTTTGGAAACGTGCAACCTGTGTCTTCAATAAATCAAACGAAACATGTCTCAAGATCTTGTTATCATGTGCACCCCATTTCATATCCACAATCGAAGTCTGAGTGCTATTGGCACTCCCTCGCCAAACTGCACAAACCTCCACTTTGTTTTCCTTGCACTAATACCATGCAGCCCTTGATATCTTCATGGCCCCCTTGCAATGGAGCACTTGTAGACCATGGAGTCCAACCTATAGTAGTTAAAGGCTCAAGGTGCACTAAGGCGCTAAGGCCTCCTGGAGCCTAAGGCGCAAGGCGAGGCGCAGGCCTGACTAAAGTGAAGCGCAAGTTGAATTTTTTAAAAATAATATAACATTTGTAGTGAGTGAGTGAAACAATGTAGAACAACAACAATTAAGAGCAAACAAAAAGCATATTCATGGCAATTTACAACAAATGAAATAGAAAAACAGATTCTGGAGTGAGTAAAAAGTGAGAACTGAGGAGATGCTTGCAATTCAATTATATGGACATAGCAAACTATTTACATGGCAACCTCCCCATTATGAAAGTAGAATACTAAGCACCAAAAAAAACTATTAATCAGTGAAGCTAGATCACAACAGAATAGAGAATGTGGAGGAATTAAATTGAAGAATAAAAGAGGAAAATCATTGATTTTTTGACATGAAATTACTTCAAAGATTAAAAAAAAACAGAAAAAGAAGAAGAAAAGGTTCTACAGAAAAACAAATTAAAATAAAAAAACTGGGCATGCACAGATTCTGTAGAGAAGTCTGAAGAAGAAGAAGAGAGAGGGGGAAAAAAAACAGAGCATGCACTTAACAGGTTTTGCAGAAGTCTGAAAAAGAATAATAAAAGAAGACGAGAGAGAGAGAAAAAAACAAAGCTTGCACTTAACAGTTCTGCAGAAGTCTGAAAAAGAATAAGAAAAGAAGAAGCAGAAGAGAGGGAGGAAAAAAAATAGAGCATGCACTTAACAGGTATTGCAAAAGTTTGAAGAAGAAGAAGAGCTTTCACAGTTCAAACAATTGTGGAAGTCAGTCTAAGAATTAGTTCGAAGTTTGAACAAGACAAAAGAAGAAGAAGAAGAAGAGTACCTGAGAGGTTCAGACACAAAAGAGAGCTTTCAGAATCGCAGAAGTCAGTCCAATGTCTCCAATTGCAAAGCCAAACCCTATATTTCCTTTACTTTTCTTTTCTTTTTTTACTGTCAGTCCACCGCCAAGTAAAAGAAAAGTAGAAAACAGTAAAAAAATTAAGACCTTTCTTTTATTTTGTTTTTTTAACTGTTAGTCCACCAATTATAAGGTGACAAGTAAAAAAGGACCAGTAAAAACTTGAGGCTTCTAAGAGGCGCGCCTCAACTGTGCCTAGGGCTTCGCGCCTATTTGCTTGAGGTGCGCGCCTCTTGCAAAGCGCCTCGCCTGGGCATACCCTAGGCGTAAAAGCTACGCCTCACGCGCATTTGACAACTATGGTCCAACTGGCTCAAGGAAATTAGATTACACCGCAACTTGGGTGAATCTAAAAATCACTTATGTTGAGTAAGAGTGTCACCTTTGTAAATTGTGAGAACATCCCCAATACAAAGTCGAATAGGGCTAACACACCTTGACTCTATATCCCGCCAATCATCAACTGATATTTTTTCCAGTTTTCCATCCTTCCCTTTCAACACCCGCGCTAAGTCTTGTTGAACTAGGATGTCCTTCACCCTTCCTTGCCATAGGGTGAAGCTTCCATTACCATCAAATCTCTCCATCTTGTACTGTGCGGCAATATTACCAGCCATATTGTCACAAGTACCCAAGAAGAACAACACCCATATTATGAAGAAAATTTAGACAAGACTTTTATCAAACACCTTGTGTATACATTGAAGCTCTAATACCAATTTGTTGAGAAACAAGCCTCCAATCACGTACCACCAAATATTACGATGTGACGATAAGTAAACAAGCACGAAGCAATTTGCAAGAACACACCAAGAATTATACATGGTTTGGCTAAACAAGCCTACATTCACAGAGAGTCCGATTTTACCATATAGATTGTAACAGTATAAGTTGAAAGATTATAGCAAGAGTATGCTCAACTCTCAACCCTTAACCCTTATACACCCAATCTTACTAAAAAGGAAATCACAAATTCTAAACAAGAATTCTCTCTCCAAGTGCCCTCTCAAAACAATAAGAGTATTGCCTCTACACAAGAGCTGTGACCTCTCAATTACAATGAGAGTATTACATCTACGCAAGAGTTCCCTCATGAGACTAAATCTCTCTCAATCTCACAAGTCTCAACCTATAACATAGGTAACTATTTATAGAGCCTAAAACCCAATTCCTTGATAAATAAGGATTACAATTCCTTAGAGCCCAAGACTTGCCTACCAAGAACTTTCCTTCCTTGAGACCAAGACTTGCCTACTAAGAAATTACCATATAAGATACAACTCTATAATAGAAACCTAATTACAATAGGAATTTGAGCCAACCTAACAAGATCATATAAGGTGATCATATTCATGTGTTACATCCACTGTTGGTAAATTCACGTACAGTACGTGTTTTTTTCATCACTACCGGCCCACAGTTGGGAGCTTCTGCAATTCGATTATGTTTGCCAATGAACTGACTCCAAGCAAGGACCTAGATCACCCATGAACTCGTCATTTATGGAAGATTGCAACTTGAGTAGCATTGATGTAAAAATGAACTTGATTTGAGTTTCTGCAATAGGTTAGTAGCAAATTCTGAGAAGGGGTGGGATGTTTGTCAGCAAGTAGGGAACTGTTAGAGTACACTTTTAAACCATTTTTTTTATTAGTATCATGAATTAGGAGCCATTAAACATGTCTATCAACAAGCCATAGCTCAGTAAATATCCAGATGACTGACAACATTCGACATTCTGACTGAGCTTAGCTTAAGTCTTTGTGGTTCAAGCCACCCAAAAGTAGATGGGGGTATGTAAAATGACGACGTATGTGGAGGTCGCTCGGATGCCGGGACTGTTCTCAGGAGGGAAAACCATGGCGTTGCCTGCGTCGGAGACAAGAGGACTATGCCTCAAAGTGGATGATGACGGCTTGTGGCAGAGAAGAGAGTTGTCACGGGCGTGCCTAATTGGGAAATTTGATAAAGAGGTTAGGTCAACTGAAAGGATTGCAGAATGGGCAACTAAGGCCTAGCGTGTATCCTGTGGGGTAAGGGTGGTGCCGATGCCAGACTCTCTGTTGTTGTTTCAATTACTGTCACATGCAGAGGCTATCAGAGTTTTGCTTGAAGGTAGGAGGACATGGGGAGAGGCAAATTTGAGGATTGATGTGTGGTATTTTCGCGCTGGAATCTCTGGTGGACGAGGGTGAGGAAGGCACGCCGAATACTGTTGTTCAGGTTGCCACTCCATGTCTGGTGTGACTCCTTGTTTGTCATTGTGGGAGACGCGTGTGGAGGTTTTGTGGGGGTGGAGGCTGATGCTACGAGAGATGCTTCGAAGGTCACCATTTCGGACAAGGAGGGTGGCATGATTCCAGAATTCATTTGGATCAAAGATGATCATCTCTGCTACAAGGTGGCCTTAATGGAGGAGAAATGGCCGAAGATGGTACCAACTGTAGCGTCTTTCGCAGGGCGTGACGAGCGGGACCTCATGACAAAGGAGGATTGGTGGAAATTGAGGGACGAGGAAGTTCGTCGGAACCGACATGATGCTCTCATAGGGTTAACCATAAAAAGGATCGACTGAGGGAGGTAACAGCGAGAGGTCAAGGACAAGGCGATGGCCACGCTCCTAAAACGCGTGGGTTTGAGGAAAAAGAAGGAAGGCACATGGGTTGTTAGTCGCCAATGGGCGGAAGGAGTGGGTGACAGCTGGGGAAACGTGGCGCAACAGGATTGGGCACGCGGAGGTCTCATGTGACTTTAGAAACTTAAATTTTAATTCAAAGAGAGGTGGGCTTATTCTCAGCAACAGATTTGAGGCTCTCACAAGCCCAGTAAATGAAGATGGGGATGGGGATTTTTTACAAGGTGGACTGGACCTGAGGAAGGGGCGCTTGGGCCTGCTTAGTCCGAAACAAAGTCATTATAATCAAAAGTCCAAGGTGGGGAAAAGTTTTCTTCAAGAGTCTAGGGCTCACAAAGGCTGGGCCAACAAAATTTGGGCCTAAGCCCAAAGAGTCTTATGCTTATACTGAGCTACATGGACCAAAGAACGACCATTTAAATAAAACATTTCGCAGAGCCTCATCTCTTATTTAGCATATCTCAAAGAGCTTCGATAGTGGCAGAGCCTCAGCTGATGACGTGGCGGTTATGGAAGGAGAAATAAGGAAGCTGATGAGTACGGGGTGGTCTGGAGACAGTCGGGGAAGAGGCATAGTTATGGTGGAAAAGTCAAAAATTCCGAAACCGAACGGGACAGGTGCTAGGTTCAGCCGTGATCAGAATTCTATTACAATGGAGCGTCAAACTTAATCTAAAAAAATTTTCACAAGGAAGAAATGGTCGAGAAGAGAGAAACATAAATGGGTAATGAAGCCGAGATCGGAACAAGGTCGGAAGAGCAACGCTGGACTGGACAAGTCTGAACACAGGTGGTCAGCCCTTGTTTCTGCTCTCTGCTCCTCCTTCTCCTTCTTCTTTCTTTATGGGGAGACGGGAAGGGACTTTGCTGAAAATTAGGTGATTAATGGAGGAAGGTGTGGGACAGGGGCTGTTCAAGGCACTGCGGCGAGGTAGCTGCTGATAGCAAAGAAGGTGGGGGGAGAAGTCAGGCTGAGAGACAATGCTTCTCAAGGTTTATCAATCAAGCCGTATGGAGGGATCATTTTGTGCATTGGGAAAGGAATTCAGTTGACTCTTTAGAAAGATGTTGCAGCAGCTTTGCTAAATGAAATGAAAATGCACTGTGGGGTGGATTTAGGAGAGCTTGGGAAGGAATGCAGTTCAACAGATGCTGCTAAACTTGAAAATGGAGATGGGAAGTTAGCCCCCAATCACGAACCACCAAATATTACGATGTGATGATAAGTAAACAAACACGAAGAAATTTGCAAAAACACACCAAGAATTATACGTGGTTCGGCAAAACAAGCCTACGTCCACGGAGAGCCCGATTTCACTATATAGATTGTAACAATACAAGTTGAAGAATTGTATCAAGAGTATGCTCAACCCTCAACCCTTAACCCTTGTACACCCAATCTCACTCAAAAGGAAATCACAAATTCTAACCAAGAATTCTCTCTCTAAGTGTCCTCTCAATAACAATGAGAGTATTACCTCTACACAAGAGTTGCCCTCTCAAAACAATGAGAGTAACCTCTCAAATACAATGAGAGTATTGCCTCTTTTCTTCTCACTTCTCTCAACCTATAATATAGGTAACTATTTATAGAGCCCAAAACCCAATTCCTTGATGGACTAGGATTACAATTCCTTAGAGCCCAAGACTTGCCTAACAAGTACTTTCCTTCCTTGAGACCAAGACTTGCCTACTAAGAAATTACCTAATAAGATACAACTCTATAATAGAAACCTAATCACAATAGGAATTTAAGCCAACCTAACAAGAATCATTCTGACTGGGGAATTGGTGGGGATGAGGATGAGGGAGGTCTGCCTGGACCCTTTTCACATTAATCATGGTATTGTGACCCGAAACGAAGAGGAAGGGGAAGGATGGGGTCTAACACACCTATTGGCAACTATGGGCCCTATAGAAGAAGGGGGTTATGAAGAAAGCCGAACTGTAAATGAGGAAGTGGAGAGCTGGTTGAGAAGCAATGTGGAGGAGATCGGTCAGAGTCTTGGGGTGACAAATGCTGGAGAGAATGAGAGGACCATGGGAATTTTTGGCACTCTTGAAAGGAAAACAGAAATTTGCTGGCAGAAAGAAAAGCTCATCTTGGAAGGGGGGGAGAGCTTCGCAATCTTATCTCTTATGTCAATTATGAAGGGAGAAGTGGGTCGGAGAGGGGAAGGAGTCAAGTGGGGAGGAGGGAGGAGGAGAAAACTATTATTTGTCTATGATGATGCGCTTAGTGTCATGGAATGTCCGAGGGCTCAATGACCCAGGCAAGAAGAAGGTGGTGAAGTCGGCCTTAAGAAAGTGAGGGGCCCAAGTGTTTTGTCTTCAAGAAACTAAGTTGAGTAATGTGTCCAAGGAGATGGTGAGAAGTGTTTGTGGTGGGCGGTTCTTAGAGTGGGAGGTGCTTGATGCTATAGGGGCGGCAGGAGGTATTCTAGTGGCCTGGGACAAGAGATGGATGTCTAGAATGGCAATGCGGAAAGGGAGATACTCAGTCTCTTGCTTGTTCAAGTTGGAAGAGGACGGCACCGAGTGGATGTTCTCTGGAGTGTATGGTCCGTTAGAGGATATACGGAGAGGGGTGTTCTGTGGGAGGAGTTGTCTGATGTTCGCAGGCGATGAGGGGTTCTATGATGCGTGGTGGGTGTCCTTAATGTTGTTAGGTCCCCGGACGAGAGGTCTTCAGGTGGGAGATGTACGGCTGCTATGACTTCCATCTCGGAATTTATTGACAGTGAGGGATTGATTGATCTACCATTAGAGGGAGCTCACTTCACTTAGTCCAGTGGTAGAGAAGTCCCGACTTTTTCTAGACTGGATAGGTTCTTAATTTCGGGAGATTGGAAGGAGAGATTTTTGGACGTGGCTCAGGTGGCGTTGGCCAGACTAACGTCAGATCATGTTCCGTTGTTGCTTGATTGTGGGGGATTGAGAAGGAAGTGAACACCCTTTAAGTTCGAGAGAACATGTGGCTTCGGGCGGAATGGTTTAAGGAGATAGTGAAACAATGGTGGACTGGCTATGAGGTTTTGGGCAATCCCAGTTTTGTCCTTGTAGGGAAACTTCGTAGGTTGAAGGAGGATCTCAAAAAGTGGAATAAGGAGACATTTGGTAATCTTGCGTGGAGGAAGAACAGGATTGTGGGAGAAATTGCAGGTTTGGATAGAAAGGAGAGCTTGGAGGGTTTGGGGGAGGAGGAAAGATCGAGAAGGGAGGACTACAAGTCTGAATTTGAGGAGATTACTGTAATGAAAGATATTTCGTGGAGACAGAAATCCCGGGCTTTGTGGTTAAAAGAGGGGGACAAGAACACAAGATTCTTTTATAGGATGGCTAATGCTCGTAGGAGGGGCAATCACATCAGGAAGATCAAAGTGGATGGAATCGCGCTGAATAAAGAGGTGGCGGCGGCGAGAGGTGTGACATCATTTTATCAGTGTTTGTATAGGGAGACAACGAATTGGAGACCCCTTCTAGGGGGTTTGAAGTTCACTATGATTTCTGCGGAGGATAAGGATCATTTGGAGAGGCCTTTTGAGGAGGAAGAGGAGGTGACTTTTGCTTTACAGAGTTGTCAAGGTGATAAAGCCCCAGGACCAGACGATTTTTCTATGGCTTTCTTCCATCATAATTGGGAGGTGGTGAAGAGGGAGGTGTTGGCAACTATTCATGCTTTCCATGCGAATGGAAAGTTTGAGAAGTCTATGAATGCTACCTTCATTGCTTTGATTCCGAAGAAGGGAGGGGCCGATAACATACAAGACTTTAGGCCCATCAGTTTGGTGGAAAGTATTTACAAGATTATTGCTAAAATATTAGCGATAAGACAGAAGTAAGTAATGGATGGAATCATTTTCAAATCCCAAAATGCCTTCGTCAGAGGTCGTCAGATTCTGGACTCAGTTTTGGTGGCTAGTGAGTGTGTGGATTCTCGAATTTGTTCTGGAGATCCGGGGGTGGTTTGCAAGCTTGATGTGGAGAAAGCATATGACCATGTAAGTTGAGACTTCTTGATTTATCTCCTAGAGAGGATGGGGTTTGGGGAGAAATGGAGGGGTTGGATAAAATTTTGATCTCCACGGTGAGATTCTCAGTGATGGTTAATGGTGTTCCTTCTGATTTTTTCGGGAGCTCGAGAGGGTTGAGGCAGGGGGATCCATTATCCCCTTCTCTTTTCATTATTGTGATGGAGGCTTTTAACAGACTGATGAAGAGAGCTTGTGAACTAGGCTTTTACAGAGGTTTTAAGGGAGGAATCCGGCCCGTCAAATGGAAGTCTCTCATCTACTTTTTGCAGATGATACTATTGTGTTCTGTGATGCAGAGATGAGGCAGTTGAGGTACCCAAGAGGAATTCTGCTTTGTTTCCAGGCTGTCTTGGATCTAAAGGTGAATTTTGAAAAAAGCGAGATTGCTCCTATGGGGGAGGTAGAGGGGATTGATCACTTAGAAATACTTTGGGATGTAGAGTGGGTTATTTTCCTTTGACTTACTTGGGTTTACCGTTAGGTGTGAAGGCACGAAGAGTCTCTTCTTGGGATCCTATTGTGCAACATTTTGAGAGGCGGCTAGCTGGGTGGAAGAAACAGTACGTTTCGAAAGGAGATAGATTGACTTTAATGAAGAGCACGCTCTCGAGCCTTCCTACCTATTTTATGTCCTTATTCCCACTGCCGGTTTCTGTTCTAAGGAGGTTGGAAAAATTACAGGGAAATTTTCTATGGGGTGGTTTGGGGGAGGAGCCCAAATATCATCTAGTTAGATGGGAGCAGATTTGTCAACCTATGCAGAGGGGAGGGCTAGGGGTGCGAACGCTGAATCTTTTCAATAAAGCTTTATTGGGCAAGTGGCTTTGGCGGTTTGGAACAGAGAGAGACAGGTTTTGGAGGCGGATTATATGTCTCAAATATGGAGGGGATCGAGGGGGATGGTGCTCGCTGATGTTGAGGACTCCGGTTGGGGTCGGGTTATGGAGGTACATTGCGAAGGGCTGGAATGAGTTCTCCAAACACATCCGTTTTAGGGTAAGGAATGGAAGTTTTGTGAGCTTCTGGAATGATCATTGGTGTGGGGAGAGATCACTGGAGAGCACCTATCCGAGACTTGCCAGAATTGCAATTGATAGACAGGCAATGGTCATTTAATGCTATCACCTTGATAGCGGACGACTGGTTTGGGATGTTCAGTTTGAGAGACTCCTGTATGACTAGGAAATTGAGGAAATGACGGAGTTTTTGGCCTTTCTTTACGGACATGTCTGCCCTGGGGTGGGGTGCGATGAGCTGGTTTGGACTGGCACGAGTCATGGAAGATTCGAGGTCCGGTCTTTCATCGGAGGTTGGTGGACTCCCGTGGGCCTTCTCCTTCCTTTCCGTGGAAAGGTATTTGGCGATCTAGAGCTCCTCTGAAGGTGGCCTTCTTTGTGTGGACAACATCCATGGGGAAGATTTTGACCATTGATAATCTGAAAAAGAGAGGGCACATCTTGGCGAATTGGTGTTGTATGTGTAAACGGGCATTGATCATCTTCTTCTTCATTGCCCTAGAGCTAGGGAGGGATGGGACTTGATTTGTGTTATTTTTAGAGTGCAATGGATCATGCCTAAGTCGGTGGCGAGTTGTATTACAGCTTGGGAGGGATTTCGGGTGTGGCATGATACTAGACACTCATGGAGGGTTGCTCCTCATTGCTTATGGTGGGCCTTATGGAACGAGAGGCATAAGAGATCCTTTGATGACAAAAAGCAGCCCTGGGGAGTCTTTAGATACTCTGTACTTAGTTCCTTATACTTTTGGTCTTAGTTCCTTATACTTTTGGTCTGAGGGATCCTTTTGTAATTCTTCAGAGTCCCTGTTGACTTTTGTAGATAGTCTAAGGCTTTGATTAAAAGCTTTTTTGTTGTTCCTTGGGATGCGTCCCCCTTTTGGACGCTTTTTATGAATCCTTTATTTATCAACAAAAAAAAAAGTAATATAGTTTAGGCCAAGAAATTATTATATTATTTGCACCAAGGGTCTAGCCTAATGGTATTTCCTCCTCCCACATGAGAGGTTGAGGGTTCAAGTCTTCATTGAAACAATAGTGTGTCTGCAAAATCTAATCTAGTTCAGGTCGGTGGCTTCAAGTATTCCTATATTTCCATTAATTACTGTTATTTTTGTTCCCCTGAGTCTTCATGTTTCATTTTGTTTTTCTTCTCTTATGTGGCCATGATTTAGTCCAAATTCACTCTACCTTTCTTTCCAACGTATGTTCTCCTTAAACTTAGGCATTTCCAAAACAAATCAGTTGTAAAGGCCAGGTGTCTCAATCCCATGCAACCAAGCTTCCTACTCTTCTTTGAAAAAGTCAGACCTCCATGTGGCATTATTATCTTCTTGCTATGTGGTTCACATTTGCCTTCCATGTAGACCTTCTCACATTTAATCCTTTCTGATTCAATTAGTTGGCCACTTGTCAACCTCTGATTGGCCATTAATATTGAAACCTCTTTACTTAAATGCGAATCACCACATATACAAACATCCTTTGCAGCCCCAAAACTTCAGCCATATGTCACATATATAATGGCCATTTAAGGAATGATCCGCTGTGAAATTACTTTGCAACAACCCTCCACGTGGCATCTCCTCGTTGGCTATTAGCAGCTGCTATATGGCGTGTAGACAGTATGAATATTATATGCATAGGCACTTACTTTTAAGAAATTCTTCTGTGTAGCCCAAACAATGACCCAAGAATCAAGATGGGGTGTGAATTGGATCTTTTGGCAAACTATATAGATTTTTTGATTAACTTACTTAAAACAATATCACAACAAATATATATGCGACTAAGAATTAAATGAGCTGAAAGAAAAGAGAGACAAGGGTAGAGAAATGCAAAAAGTGGTTCAGCACCCCCGCCTACATCCACACCTCAAGAGCACCTCTCGAGGTTTCTCAGACCCACAATCAACCCTCCTTCACAGCTGGAGAGTAAACCTTTACACCACTCTCCTTCATAGGTGGAGAGCAAACCTTTACAAAGCTTCACAAGGTTCTCTCTCTAAGTCTCTTTGCTAAGTGCACCTCACTTAGCCTTCAAGGGCTACACCAACCCTTCTTCAACAATACTCAATAACAGATAAGGGGGTAGATTGACATTGATTAAGAGCACGCTTTCGAGCCTTCCCACCTACCTCATGTCTTTATTTCCATTGTCGACTGCTGTGTTGAGGAGATTGGATAGGCTGTAGGGGAATTTTCTATGGGGTGGCATGGGGGAGGAGCCTAAGTACCATTTAGTAAGCTCGGAGCAGATTTGTCGTCCTTTCCAGAAGGGAGGGCTAGGGGTGCGGAAACTAAATGTCTTCAATAAAGCTCTCTTGGGGAAGTGGTTGTGGCAGTTCGGGACGGAGAGAGACAGATTGTGAAGGCGGGTTATATGTCTCAAATACGGAGAGGATAGGGGGGGATGGTGCTCGCTAAGGCTGAGGACACCATTTGGGGTTGGTTTATGGAGGTATATCACGAAGGACTGAAATGAGTTCTCAAAGCACATTCGTTATAGGGTGAAGGATGGCCAACTAATAAGTTTCTGAAAAGATCAATGGTGTGGCGACAAACCGCTAGAGAACTTATACCCGAGACTCAAAGCACATTCGTTATAGGGTGAAGGATGGCCAACTAATAAGTTTCTGAAAAGATCAATGGTGTGGCGACAAACCGCTAGAGAACTTATACCCGAGACTTGCTAGCATTGCACAAGATAGACAGGTAATGGTCGCTCAGTGCTATCACCTTGATGGCGGACGACTGATTTGGGACATTCAATTTGAGAGACGTCAGCATGATTGGGAGAGTGAGGAGATGAAGAAGTTCTTGGCCTTTCTTTACGGACTGGTTTGCCCTGGGGAGGGGCGCAATGAGCTGGTTTGGACGGGCTCAAATCATGGGCATTTTGAAGTACGGACTTTTTACCGAAGTCTGATAGAATCTCGAGGGTCTTCCGTTCCTTGGAAAGGTATTTGGAGATCTAGAGCTCCTTTCAAAGTGGCTTTCTTTGTGTGGGTTGCGTCCATGGGGAAGATCCTGACCGTTGATAATCTAAGAAAGAGAGGTCACATTTTGGCGAATTGGTGTTGTATGTGTCAAAGGGCGGAAGAATCTGTTGACCATCTTTTTCTTCATTGTCCTAAAGCTAGGGAGGGATGAGATCTGCTTTGTGATATTTTTGGTGTGAAGTGGGTCATGCCTAAGTCGGTGGCGAGCTGCATTTTAGCATGGCATGGTCTTCGGGTGCGGCATGATATTCGAAATTCATGGAGGGTTGCCCCTCATTGCTTATGGTGGGCATTATGGAATGAGAGGAACAAGAGATCCTTCGAAGATAAAGAGCAGCCTTGGGGAGTCTTTAGATTCTCTGTTCTTAGTTCCCTCTTCTTTTGGTCGGAGGGCTCTTTCTGTATTTCTTCGAAGTCCCTGTTGTCTTTTGTAGATATTCTAAGGTCTTGATGTAAAGGCCTATTTCTTGTGTTGTTCCTTGGGATGCATCCCCCTTTTGGGCGCTCTTCAATGATTTTTACTTATCAAAAAAAAAAGTATCCCTCAATGGATAGACATACAAATCAAAGCTCACTCTAGAGTAATAGATGAAGCAAGTGATAAATCTCACTAGAAGTTTTAGGGATATTTTTATTTTATAATTGAAAAAGAAAGCTTGCTGGAATTTCCCAACAAAATTGAAAATTTAGTTTAATAAAGTGGGGTACTTTAGGATTTAGGTTTCACGATTCAAGGTTGAATTTTGATGATAAAATTAGGCATAGCCCTTAATTAAGCATGGCACCCTTGGGATCAAAATGAAAACTCCAAGGTCTAGGCATGAATTTTTTTTAAGGCTTTAACATGTTGAAGTTTAAAGATATTTTTATTCTAGAATGGAAAGAAAGATTGCACCACTGGGCCGTTAGCACAGTTGGTATAACCTCTCCTCCCTCAAAGGGGAGGTGAGGGGTTTGGGCCCCATAGTGGGCAGTGTGTGTTAGTATTTACTTAACCAGGGGGAGAAAAAAAAAAAAAGAAAGAAACCTTGCTATAAATTCTGCACAATTTTTTTTTTTGACAAGTAATATTCATTACATGCACTCAAAAGGGGAGCGCATCCCAAAGAACTACACAAGGGCAAAGACACCCACCATAAACAAAGGACCACCACCCTCCAAGCATCACGGGCTTGACTCTACACTATACAACCTCTCCATGCCTCAAGCATGCTCTTCAGGGACTCCGACATAATCCACTGGACACCGAGTAAGGCAAAGATCATGGCCCAGCTATTTCTAGCCACTGGGCAATGCAAGAGGAAGTGACTCGCTGATTCCACTCCACCTTTGCACATGCAACACCAATTTTTTTTTTTATTTTGATAAGTCACATGCAACACCAATTTGCTGGAAATTCTGGACATAAATCAAAAGATTTGGATTTTAGCTCAACAAAATGTGGTAATTTAGTATTTAGGTTTCAGGTTAAAGGATTTAGGTGTCAAAAAGATGAATTTCATTTGTAACGCCTTTTCTTTTTCTAATTATTTTTCTCATTTCCTTTTCACAAAGATAGAAAGGAATTCCATTGAGAACATAAGCTCTTCCATACTAGATTTTAAGGGCAGGCTACTTTTATTAAACGCCCCATTACATAAGTGTGTAATAGGGAAAAATCATAGCTCAATAATCTCAGTACTAGTTATGGTAAACTGAATTAATATCTTCCACATCCTTCTTGATTTGATTCAGTTATCTTCTTTGGAGGTTGCACAGCCAACCCTCCAATTGAGGAATCTCTTCGTTTCTGTTCTTTCGGCTGAAGTTGTTAATCAACTGTTTGGGGCCTTTGTTGTTATATTCAGATCACTTTCATACTAAGCCTTAGAAATATTAACATTTTCTGGTGAATAATTCAGGCCATTCTTGGTAAGATATTTTTTTTATTAATCAGTAGTTTGGGTTTGTGTGTATATGATTTGTTTATATTTGTGTCAGTTCCTATATTTGTGAGTTGAACCTTGTATTTTTTAAAGTATTCCTATACTTGTTCATTGTTTCTTTTCTTTTTTTTTTCCTTTTTTTTATAAGAAAAATGTATTAGAAAGCACTCAAATGGGGAGTGCAGCCCAAGTACAAACCAAGGACCGAATAGGGCCCATAAACTCTCAAAGTACTTGTTCATTGTTTCTGTATAGTTGATTCCTTTTTCATATTTCAAGTTGTCTATCACTGTTCTTTATTGTTGAAATTCCAATATGTTACCCATCTATATATTTATATATCTATCATCTAATGTGTATTTATATGTTTTGTTTATAAGTAGTGTTACGACAAACAGCTGCGAACCAAGAAACAATCACGAAACACGACAGAAAACTGAAGTTACTAAACAAGCACCACATACATAACACAAGAATTTACGTGGTTCACTGGTTCAGCTTAAAGCAAGCCTACATCCACGGCGAAAGATTTCACTATGCGACCTTGGCCACGACAAAATTCAGGCACAACATCACTAGTAGCAGTTTCACTTGATAAAACAAATCATAAATTCAAAGTCTCCCATTGCTAGATGAAAAATGAGGTGGGATAGTGTCAAATAGACAGCTGAGTATAAAACTATGTAAAATTGGTACAATGATTTCTCATTTTCATAAGAAAAAATAAAAATAGTAACATAAATATAGCAACATCAACCATATTATAGATTACCATATCATTATATGTGATTAGGATAATCAAAGCAAGGAGCTGAATTGAGAATATCTATCTGAGCATCAACTGAATGGTTCATTAAGAACTTTACCTAGATGACTAGTGGTTGAGACAGAAATCACAGGAGCAGCAGATTCATGCAAAATAATGCTCCGTTTGGTAGGACTCTAGGAAGCACGGACATGAGACACGGACCCAGAGACACGGGTTCCAAAAAAAAATAGGACACAGACACGGCAGGGATAAAGGAGAGAGAAGGACTACATTACACAAATACTTCAATTCATCATCTAGCAATTAACATATTTCCAAAGAGGGGTGTTGTAATTGGGTTCAAACCCATTACTAGAACCTTGCACATTAGTACGTTACTCATTTTCCTAATAACAAACAAATAAATTTAAATACAAAATACCATACAAAACAACATGGCTTTATGTTAAATAAAGTTCTAATGGTCTTTTATTTTTTTATGTTTCTTAACTTATTTAGTAATTTTATCTATCTGTTTTTTTTATTTTTAAGACTTTTTATTTAGAAAACACTATCTTTATAGAGAAAATGGCATAATTGTAAGAACCGTGACCATTGGCCAGTTTTCCTTTATTTTCATTTATTGTCATATTAATGCTTTAAATGATTGGATATGTGTATTAAATGTAAAATACATGTTTAGAGAATTCATTTAAGGTTTAGGGAAGTTTTCGGAGCGTTTGACAAAAGTTGACTTTTTCGGGTCCGGTTGATCCAGAAAATCCGAAAGTATCGGAATGACTTCAAATTTGGCGAGTAACTTAAATAAAATATTTGACGCGCTATGGAATCAATTTCGTGTTAATTGGAGTTACGAAACTTAAAAATTGAGCCCGAGAAGGTTTAGTGGAAAGGAGTGGCATTTTTGTAAATAAGTGTAGGTTAAATTCTATAAATAGCAAGAGAGAATTCTCAGCCCTCATTTCTCATTTTCCTCAGCCGAATGGAACAATATACATGTATCTATATATAGCAACATCTTCTTCCCTTCCCATTGATTTTGAGGGGCTTAGGTCCATAATTAGAGTTCATCGAAGAAGAGAGAAACGGTCTACGCACTAAGGGCTCGAGTTTGATCCGTCCAAAATCAATTTTGAAAAAAGTTGACTTTCGAAGAATTTGGAGAAAATCATTTGGAAGCTTTTCCAAATTGAGGTAGGGATGCCTAAACCATAGAATCCAAGGTTTTTGTGAGTATATTGGTTGTTGAGGCAACTAATTGGTTATTTGGGATAATTAGATGTTTTTCAATAGTAAAGCACGTTTAATTATGCCAATTGATAAATTCATTAAGTTAGATTTGATAATTACATGTTTATAATTGACATAGTTAATTATGAAGCATGTTGGGATTGAATTATGAAAGAATTATGCAAATTCATGTATAATTGTGAAAGTGATGCTTAGGTGTTTGATAAATTGCCTTGGAAGCATGTTGAATGAAAAGCATGGTTTGATTGTCAATATATGAATTATATGAAATGTGGAAGATATGACATTATATGAAATATGAAAAATGTGAAGTATGTTCAATGTGAATACATGTGATGATTAAATGAGTATTTGTGCAAGTATAATTGTTGAATGCCTCATTGGTCTTTAAATTGTGAATGTACATTAGATTGAACATGTGGAATGCATCTTCATTAGTATAGTGAGGGTGGTGAGCTCAATTGGGTAGTAAGCCCTCTTAACGAGTGGTGAGGTAATCCGGTATATGGAACCCTCACGGGGTGGACCAGTAAAGGAGCCCAAGTTAGAATGGAAGAGAATACTCCCAAAAACAGAGTCCTTCCACAAGGTGGACTGGTATAAGAGCCTCGGATAGGTGGGATTGGTTTGTCCAAGGGCAATTGGAGACCAATGGATGAATGGAGAGGATGAGAGAGTTGTACATATCATGCTGTATTTACACGTTGCTTATGATATGGTTGTGATATATGGATATTGCTTAACATGATTAAATGCAATTGTATGTTTATGTGGTATTCACGGAACTTGCGAAATTGTGTTTTAGACAATCCTACTGACCGTGTGATTGCTCATCTCACGAGGATTAACTCTTTTTAGGAAATGAAAAAGAAGTGGTGGCGTCTCCCCAATGGTAGAGTTGGCGTGGAGCGGATTTTGGTTTCATTAAAGACTTATTTACCTTATTTGAATGCATGTCCGGATTGTGGACTATATGCATAAGATGAACATGTAAAGACCATTTATGTTTCGGGAACATGTAATATTTGTGTTTTGTAGTTGTTTACATTTAAATACATTTTTAAGCATGTGTTGTTCGATGACTTATAATTTCATATATTATAAGCATGGTATTGAGCATGGTAAAATGCTAAATGTTTTGAAATAATGATCCTTCATTTATGTTTATTTTTCCACATGTATAAACTTGTGAGACTAATTGTGTTGATGAGTTGAGTAAAATGAGGTGTATGCATGCATAGAATGATCTCTTTGAGTTATGAACCTTGTGGAGGATAAATTGCAATTGAGAACGGGGAAAAACATATTCTGGGGAGTTTCAGATGGCTGAAACTTCTATCAGCCGATCGAAATGGTGAGATACCGAATGTTTGCAATTGAAGACTCTGCAGGTACCTGTTTTGGCCAACCGAAACAATCCTTCAGCCAACCGAAAGGCCTCCTTCAGCCAACCGAAACTGAAGGGTAGCCAACCGATGGATTGCCCAAGTTTCAGCTGGTCGATGAGATATCCATCAACCGACCGAAACCTAAATGTGAGCTTAGAATGATTGTTGAGTATTGAGAGTTCATGTGTTCTACTTAGGGGCCCATAGTGAGATTGTAAAGCTTCTGTTGTGCTACAAAAATGATGAATGAGATAAAGAATTGGTGATGGTAATGTAAAGGCTTCTGCGATATGTCATGACCCGACAATCGGGGTGTGCAAGCTTGGTATTAGAACATGATATCAATATGGGATAGTTGATGTGAGGTGATGACGTGTGATTTAATCACCCCATTTTCAGGTAACGAAAATTAGGGCGTGACAATAATGGTCATATTAAAGGGTATATATGTCAATATAGTTCTGCTAGGGGTTAAGATGTCAATTTTTAGAAGATGAGGGACTGAAATGCTCAAAAAAATAGTTCAGGGATTTTTTTTGCAACTTTGGAAAAGTTCAAGGGTTTTCTGCACTTTTAAAAATTACGAAATATACCCCGCTGTGTCCCCCACGTGTCCTTGTTGTGTCCTTCGCGTGTCTCCGCCGTGTCCCCCACATGTCAAAAAAAAAAAACCAGGACAAGTGTCAGACACGTGTCTAAGGAGTGTCCGAGCATTCGACACCACCACGGCACTCCTAAGTGAAGTGTCCACGCTTTCTAGGGTAGGAGGGATGGAAAAATGGAAAGAAGGGAGGGGGAGGGATGGATGAGGCATCCCGATGGAAGGAATGGAATCGGATGTGACGGAATCGAATTTTTGTTGGGCATGGGTGTCTCACGTGGGCTACTTGGGGGTCTCGGCGGTCTTCTCTCGCACCACCCGGCAGACGGTGTGGCGGCATTGTTGGGACGATGCGGGGTGCCTTTGGTTGTCGATGCATTGTCATTAGAGGTGCTTCTCGGTGTTTCAATGGTCCCGGCATGCTCAATGTCGGGTGGTTCCGCGGTTGGTTGTCGTGACGCTCAACGGTTGCTCTCGCGTTACCCATGCCTTGCTTGGCTTGGCATGGGTCTCACTAGGGCGTCGTCGTGCTTGCTTGTTACCCATGCCTCGCTCGCAGTACTCCCATTCAGACGTAGTCTCGCTTGGCATGGGTCTCAGGAGGGCATCGTGTGCTTACGTGTGTTCCCCATGCTCGTCTTGACGGAACCGGATTTTTGTCGGGCATGGGTCTCACGTGGGTTACTTGGGCCTCTCGGCGGTCTTCTCTCGTGCCACCCGGCAGACGGTGTGGCGGCATTGTTGGGACGATGCGGTGTGCCTTCGGTTGTCAATGCTCGGGTTCTCGGTGTTTTGACACAACTCGTTGCTGTCTCGTCCCTCTCGATGTGTCTCCCTCACTTTCTATTTGGTTAAATGGAAGGCAGAGTAGAAAGGATGGATGAGGTGACACCTTATTTTGTTTGGTCGAAAGGGAGGGGAAGGAAAGTTGTAATATTTTTTCTACTAGCATACCCTCATTATATAAACTTATTTTAAGTAAATATTCATTCCAAATTATTCAACATATTGAAGAAACAATATTAGAAATAATGTTCAGCTCGCTCACTCATCAATGAACAAGCCCAAGCCAAGCTCAAATAAACAACTTGATTCATTTGCAATCAAAGATTTTAATCAAATTACTATATGCTAAATGTTCACTAAAGCCAAATTTATTTTTTATTGTGTTATGAAAAATTGTTACTCTTTGGGCAAATAAAAATAATTTTGTGAATAAATATTTGTGGTAGGGTTCAACAAAATAATTTTGTGAATAATTGAAGTCTAAAAATGGTACTTCATATTTATAGAGTAGTTTTTCTTTCTTTCCCTCTTCTCTTCCATCCAATTTTGGACGGATGAAAAAACGTTGGTTAGGAGGAATGCTTCATCCCCCCCCCCCCCCCCCCCGCTTCCTCCCTCTCTTCCCTTCCCTTCCAACCAAATGAGGGAAGCATCTTTCATACCTCCTCTCTTCCATCCTTCCTTCCAACCAAACGGAGCACTGTTGTGACGAGCAAATGGACGGTCCGGAGACTTTCGAGGAAACTTTGCATCATCTGTGTTAGGATGGTAACTAGGGGATTCTTGGGTTAGAGCATATTAACTAGGTTATAAACTTCCCTTCTCATAGTGGATTTTTATTTGCCTGGACTAGATCCAGTGGTTTTTCCCTGTTCAGGGTTTTTCACGTAAAAATATTGTGTAGAGCTTTATTTTATTTCTTCTTTTATATGTTTATATTATTGCAAGTGAGAAACGCAACCAATTAACTGAGTTTTAAAAGAATTAAAGATAATTCAAAGAGAGAGTTGAGAACTAATGTCCATAAAGACCTATTCATCCCTCTAGGACTAAGTCACCGTTCACACTTTGAAGTATCAGCACCTCAGGTTCTAGTCCTACAGTTCTATCAAAACCAATTTCCTAAACTCTTTAACACTTGTCATTTTAAAACTGTTTTCCATCAACAACGCCTAAAACCTCTCTTTTGCACATTTACACAATGTCACAAGCTTTCCAAAACCTTAGATTATATGAAGACATTCTTAGGCATCATTATTTGGAGTTCCCTGGTATGATCCTATATCACTTGAACTCACAAGTTGAATGATTGAATAATAGGCGAACCACTCTGAAACATTGCATATGGTTACTGCAATCTATAAAACTGGTCCGAAAAAAAGATCACAAGCTTTAGACCAACACATCATTATTAGTAATCTGGTGCATCCGTATGACAAGGAAAAAGGAAATCTATGATGGCAACATTCTATTTGGATCCAAGGTAGAACATTTGGTGATTTCATCATTTTCATGAGGACTCATACAACAAATCAATAGAAGGGAAAAAATTGAAAACATTTGCTAATTGATACCATGAAACAAAGCCTTTATTTTTAATGCATATGCTAGTGTGCATTTTTATCAAGTAACACTAATATGAGCTTATTGCCAACTAGCTAAGGAATTTCTAACCAAAAACTTACTCAAAACTTAGCCAAGGTAATCAAATGAGATTGGCAGAAAAGATTTCATATTACAAATTTCTACTGACCTCCCAAGTATTGGAATCAAACTAGACCATGACTAACAGGATTTTAGCTGGATTTAGCAGGCTCAAAGGTTCAAGAGTTGAACTTAGATTCAAATCTAGATAGTTGAAGACTTGTACGCACGGCAATGCAGTGGAGGAGTGCCAGTGGTGTGGCTGGAACTAATGGAATGTAAGTAGAAGGTAGCAAGCAGGTCAAGGTGATGCAATAATGCTGGTACTAATGGAAGGGACAACAAAAACATCAAAACTGAGACCGGAAAGTAACAGGGGAGTTACCTAGTCCCGCCATGACAGGGTTCTAGGGAGGGAGGACTCGAGACAGACCTAACCTTTTGGTATTTTCTACATCAAAACTGAGACCGGAAAGTAACAGGGGAGTTACCTAGTCCCGCCATGGCAAGGTTCTAGGGAGGGAGGACTCGAGACAGACCTAACCTTTTGGTATTTTCTAAAGTGCTTGCTGTGAGGCTTGACCTCACGCCAGTGGTGGCTCTAATTTACCATTGAACCAGACGACAACCCTCTATGCAGCAGTTTAGGCTTCCTCGTTATTGGAAATCCATGGAGCAATTTAGAAATTATAAGTAGTATGATAAGCTAGGTCTTCCTCTTCCTTTTTTCAACCTACCTGGTTTTAGGTAAAACTAACATCAAATTAGGTCACCCCTGGCACCTATTTCACTTGTTTCCAGATAGACTTCAAGTTCCTTATATCAAGGAAGTCCTTAATGATCTAAGTTTCAGGATTCAATTGCAATGCTAATTGGGGCCTGACTACAAAGTAACATAATTGTAAGCCATGCTACAATTATGGCATGCATCTTTTAGAGGTGAGGGATAAAATATAATATTATAAGAAAATGATATTCACATAAGTCTACGAGTTGGATATGTGGCCAAACAAGAGTTAAACAGCATCATATGTACTACGTTTCTACCAGTTCTAATAAAAAAAACTTCTACAATAAACCAAATGACAGCAAGACTAAGTGCTTTGCTGACTCTTCCCTAACTTTAGCACGGTGGACTGGTGCAACCGCTCAAATCAAAATAATCGGTGACTAAAAAAGTGGAAGTATTGCATTTATAGCTTCATGTGAGCAAGAAAATTTCATTACCCAATAAGTATTCAAAACTCAATAGCATTAATTTTAGTGAAAATGTTCAAATGATATATACAAATACAGAAAGATAGAAGTAACAATTAAAGCTTTGCATTTTTACATTTAAACATTCCTGTATAAGCACATTCACATATAAAAATACTCACTTAATGAAACAAAATAGCCGGTACCATCTGCATATGGCTTAATGGATAAGCTCTTCCTCACTTGACCAGCATTACTGTACCATTAAATTCATTGGTTAAATCCACTGACCAATATTTAGAAAACAAGCTCAAGTAAACAGGACTACAAACAATAGGATGACACTTCTAATTAGCATCAAGACACTATTCTTGGCCAACACATATTCCATTTTGAATTGAAATATTTTCCACAAGAAAAGTATATTGAAAATGAACCTTGATTTCATCGAAGGGTCATGAAAGAATTCACAAGAATCTCCGGAACCCAAACTTATCAAAGATCCAACCTCCGTCACTGACAGAGCAAATACCTGCCAAATGCTTTAAATAGGTCAGTGAAGCCACAAAACAAACGAGAGAGCAGGGGGAAGAGATAGATAGATAGATAGATATAGATAGAGAGAGAGAGAGAGAGAGAGAGCCCTTTAGGCCTTAGGGTGGAAAACTATATCAGATTACTGATATGCAATGACTATCAAATTCAGCATCAGTTGTGCACATATCTTCATGGCAACAAAGGATATGACAACTTTTGGTCCTTTTTTTTGGGATGTGTTCCCTTCTTGAACGCTTTCTAATACATTTTACTTATAAAAAAAAACAAAGGATATGACAATTTTATATCCATTTATGTATAAATCATAAATTAAAGTCCTCTAGTCAGCTCAAGTGTAGCTGACTTGGCCCAACTAATATCCAACCTTGGTTTTGTAGAAGCAAGTCAGAAAATTGAGACCTTTTTTTTTTTAAGTAAATATTCATTGAAAGGCACCCAAAAGGGGGACTCGGACCGAAAAAACAAAGACTATATACTCAAGCTATCCGCAAAATCCAAAAGGGTCTCTGCAGAAAATTGAGATATAAAATCCTATAGACCATCCTTATGGGGTTAAGTGAAGGGAAGGCCCCAATTATCGAAACAAACCCCCAATTATTTCGGATTATACTATACCTGGAAGAAGTAGAAAGAAATATAATGATAATTTGATTCGGTTATGACAATCAGCCGCGAACCAAGTACAATCACGAAACACGACAAAAAACGAAACAAGCACAACACACAGAACACAAGAATTTACGTGGTTTGGAGATGTGCCGATATGCCTACGTCCACGGCAAAGATCCGGCGAAAGTTTTCACTATGCGAAAATCAAGTGATTACAAGTTTCAACCCCAAAGCTCTCACTCTCTCTCTCTTTCTGCATTTTTAGTGTTCTCTCTTTTTTCCCACTCCAAACCCTAAATGCCCTTATATACCGGGCTACAAGAGAGTCCTAGACAGGGTCCAAAACCCACAAGTGAAAAACAGGTCATATTTTTTTTCCCGAGGGAGCGCCCTCAGACCCTGTGGTGGCTTTGGGCCACACAAAGCCCATTTTTCGGGACAAAACCGGATAACAGATTCTTTGTAATAGTACTAAAAGGGAGAAATTTGAATTTCCTTTTTCCTAAGAAGGTTAAGTCAGCATTTCTTGTTATAAATCTTCAAGGAAACTTTAACATATGAAAAATGAGATTTGTTTGTGATTTGTAAGAAGTAACATAATCAGTAGCATTGCCCAACACGACACTATTCAATAACTTATTATTAAGATTGTAATGAAGGAATATGTAAGCATTGTTACCTGTTTCTTTTCCCTATCATACTTGCGCTCTCCAATAGCAGGAAGAAATGTCAACATGATGGCACCACAGCGGTCAACTTTAAGAGCACCAGACTGCAACAGAACAAATGAAGAGAAGCATTATTGAAGCCCGTCAAAGAAGAAGCATTGTTAGTATGTGTGTGTGCAGATATGTATAAATATGTATATATATAAATTAAGAAAATATATTTAAACAAGGGATTGCCATGTGTGCTTGTTCGGAGATTTAGTGGATTGATTTTACATATTAAAAGAACATATGAATATATAAAACCAACACAATCATACATCTGTTTTACTGAATGTTGGGAGAACAGGAGAGGCAGAAAGTGCAGCTTTGCCCTTGAAAACAGAATAAGGTGCCCATATTCGGCCCACGGATTTTCCTGAATGCTCAAAAACAAAAAGCCAAACAATTATCAGTCTAATAAATACAAAACAAGCAAAACGTAGAGATGGTAGTGAAGAATGGACTAATGAAATGATTAAGTACCATCAGCAACAAAATTTTGTCTAGCAGTAGAAATTCCTGCCCAGGATGTACGACAGTTCAATGAGAAAGCTTCTCTATCTTTTAGAGAAAACCTTCCTTCCAACAGCTTGTTCCTGTTAGAGATAAAAAAGGACACAAACTTCTGTGAACTAAGCATGCTTATGTCACCTCTAATTTTTTTATTTTTTTACCATGGCAAGTAACACAAACACCCACCTTTTTTCCTCAACCTTACATTGTAGAAGGTAAAGGAGATACCACTAGGACTAGGCTACATTCCCCTGTTGGTTATGTCACCTCTAATTAGGGTGCCCCAATTCAAGCTCTAGCTTGAATGATTTTCCTTGAGTCCAAATTATTATATGGAAGTTCTGAATAAGACAAGGCACGGTAGACACCTCCATAAGGACCATAACCTCTCCAAAAAAATAGAATTCAATAATAAATAAAAATAGATAAAATCACATATAGTAACTTTCTTTTTAATTGTATTGACATCATTGTTCATTAGAAATATGCTACTATATGGGGAAATAATCTGCAAATGCATATAGTTGAGCTAGGAAAATCCTGGAAACTCTTTTGAGTAGTGGCTTAATCATACTATGAAGCGAATAATTTAGAAAATCATTGGGTCCAGTCACTCTAGCATCCCCACGAACCAATAGACTAAAACACTGAGAAACCAATCAGAGGGCTAGAGTAAACAGTAACTTGTCAGAGAAATTTAATTTTAGATCACATGGTATTAGAAGGAAAAATCCTTTCGATTAACAACCATAATGAAAATAGGTATTAATCCTTATATGCAACACAAACAATCTATAACATGACCCTTCGCAAACCCAAATAATAATTTTCTCCGCCATTTGATAACACAACACTCTCTTGGCATCTAAGTAACAAAATACCACTATAACTATTTGAATCCCAAAAATATGATGTACCAAAATGCAAAATCACAAAATCCATATATGATATTCGATTTTAGAATCCATGGGTGAATGTTTCTAAATATTAGCAATCGGAGGAAATTTAGTTCAAATTTTGAATGACTAAGAAGAAGAAAAAAATAGAGAAAACAGCAACAACACATCCATTTGCATGAGATTTCAAAGACATGTATTTACTTCAGATTTCTGTAGATGGAAGGATTATTTACACCCAGAGAACATGTAATGTATTGTCCGTCGGAAAATGAAAATGGTACGGAGGAAATTTAGTTCAAATTTTGAATAACAGGAATAAAAAAAAAATAGAGAAAACAGCAACAACACATCCATTTGCATGAGATTCCAAAGACATATATTTACTTCAGAGAACATGTAATGTATTGTCTGCAAAGACATATATTTGGTACGAAAATACATTTCTTACTGCTTGAGAGGTAACTACGGTTTTAGACAACTTGGGTTTATGGCGTTAAGTGGGTACCTGAAGTGTAAGAGCTTTGCAAGCTTGCTCATCTCTATGGAGTTCGTCAGTAGAGATTCGCAAGCAAGAGAGAGAGAGTGTAGTAGTAGCAGTAGTAGTAGGTAGGGCTTAGAAATTCAGGCGGTTTGTAAAATGCGTTCGTGTGGGTGTGCGGGGGCATATACGTGCGAACACACAAAACGCGCAGTCCCTTCTCACGTGGGTGGCTTTCACCTGTTGTAAAGGAGAGGAGGCTGTGGAAGCACGGCGCATATATCTTTTAGGCTCCGTTTGGATAAACAAGAGAGAAAAAAAATGAGAGGATAACTTTAGTTATGAGAGAAAAGAAAAGAAAGAAGAAGATAGCAATAATCTCTATTTATGTTTGGATAAACATGAGAGAAAAGAAAAGAAAAGAAAGGATAATATTTTTGTTTGGATAAGATAGGAAAGAGAAAAGAAAAGAAAGGATAACAATCAAATTACTATCATACCATTTTATGTTTAATGGGACATGTGTGGAATAACAATTTTCTCTTTCGAATTGTTGAGGGCAGTCTTGAAATTATGAAAGTACTACTTAAGTCCCTATCATTTCTCTCCCAATCTTCTCATTTTTGGGAGGATATGATATGAGGGATTAGGAGGGATAACTATCCCTCCAAATCCCTCTCAATCCTCTCCTTTCTCTTCATTTAAAGTACCCAAACACAAAACACGCTATCATCTTCTTTCTTTTCTCTCCTTATCCCTCCAAATCCTTCAATCTAAACGATGCCTTAACCTTTCACGTGCCCACGTTCAAATCCATGCATGAGTATAAACAGGGTTACGATAAACAAGGTCAAGTATATAAACAGCGTCACGATAAAAAATAAACAGGGTTAAGTGCAAAAAAAAACATCTTTGTTATATACATAAATGTGTAAAAAAATATTCTCCAATTTAGTATGTGCATATCACCTCACTAGTTATCTTTAATGTGCAAATACTCCATTCGGGTTAGATTTCGTTCAAAAATGACTGTTGACCGAAATGTTTGACTTAAAAATTAAATAATACGAAATTACCTTCTTTTAAAGACCATAATGTCCTCAAGAGTTGTAAATAAGTTTAACACCATATTTGGCAAACACATTCTCACTCACTATTTAACACTCGTATCTCCTTCCCTAATTTATTTACCCTAAATGTTCCCACCATGCCCTATTTCACAGCAGGTACTGCCAAGTATCTATTTCAACCATATATCATTATCAAATCACTATAATAATTATACCATTCTCTTCTCCATCAACTACAAATGTTGACCTCAATGTTTTATCCCTAGGTTACTTGGGTGATTTTGATGATAACAACCTATTGTAGTGTAGATTTAATAAGTTTACTTGAGTGTACAGTTTATAAAGTATCATATTATCTCAAGTATCTTAAAGGAGTTGGACTTCAAATTGAATTGCAAAAGGATATACGAAGTCACATGATCATAAAACTCAAAGATCAATAATCAAGATTAATGGCAAAGTTGAAGTGCCACATGATGAAGGAACCCAAAAGTTTAAAATTTTGAAAATCAAAAGACTTGGGTAGGCTAGCATTAGGTGAGTGCTAGATTTAATGTAAAGTTATTTATAAAGTAAAAGCTCGTCTATTGACCTAGTGGACCTTAGGACCAATGCATATCATTCATATCATATCATGGTTTCTTGGACATTTAAAATTAGGCCATGAACTTCATTGAATCATCTTGAAGGCCTTCATTGAGATTGAGTTAATTTAAGCTTATGTTTAGCTTTGAAGAAACTCAATTCTTGAGTAAAAAAATTCTAGAACCTATACTTGAACTAAGAAATATCATTTATGGTTCTTAGATACATTGACTTAGGCTTTAAACTCAAATGAATCACTATATAAAGTCGTGTCATGCACAATTACTGTTTTGGATAATTAACGCAAGAATTTGGCTAAGTGTTGGATTATAGGGGCAAAAAACGTAAATATGAATTTTTTAATGAATCCTGACATAAAAAGTCCCAATAATTGTACCCCATGATTTATCACAATCATATGAATTTTCTCAGCCCTAAATGACTTAATTTAGTCATTCATATTGCACGATGAATTTTTATGTCAAAACTGTAAAAATTCATTTTTGTACTAAAGCTGAAAAATCAGATTTTGATTCACTTAGAATTTGATTTTATAACTATTTTTATTGAATCCAAATGTGGGATATTTTGCTTAATTACATTGAATAACTTAAAATAAATAGAAATATAAAGGTTTATGAAAAAATTACTTAAATGTTTTCAATATAATTAAGTGTGCAGTGTATTAATGCACTATGCAGGAGGAACTAGCTGAGTCTGAGAACAGATTTTGACCTGGGGACTTTCGGTCGCTTGATTAACCTATCAGTTGACTGATAGAGGTCTTTCAGTCGCCTGATGGAATCCATCAGTCGACTGATAGAAGTTGGTATTCTGACTTGGAGACTTTCGGTCGCCTGATGAACCCATCAGTTGACTGATAGAGGTCTTTCGGTCGCCTGATGGAATCCATCAGTCGATTGATAGAAGTTGGTATTCATTCCAGTAGGGTGTGCAAAACAGGGGAGGTTTCAGCCGACCAAAACATAGCTTCAGTCGACCGAAACAAGGTCTTTAGTTGATCGATAAATTCATCAGTTGACCAAAACCTGGAGATTCAAACTCCAACAGCTAGTTTCTGCACTTAATATTTCCCAACCAATTCCAAACGACCATAATTCATTCTTGGACTATAATTACACCTTGTATATGCATTATATATATGAGAGAGACTACCATAACCCTCTATAATCATATATTATTGGTAGATGCTACCTTAGAGCTTAAATCTCCATATCATTCATCCATTGGTAGCCACCACTATTAAATCAAACACTTGCATATCATTCATAGTGGCAAAATCCTAGTGAAGAGTTTTCAATTGAGTATTTCATTGCTAACTCTAGGTATGTGAGCAATAATTTGTGTATATCTATCCATAGAGGGATATTCTCTATTGTACCTACACTCTTATTCATTATATTTGAGAGGAAGATCAAGTGGTGCACTTGGCAAAGAAGCCCAAGTAATTCACTTGGCAATTGTACGGTTTGCTTTCCACCCTTAAGGGAAGCTCTATAGTGGAAACATCAAAAACTGCTCTTGAAGAATGGATGTGGGCAAGAGGGGTCGAACCATGTAAAAATCATGGTGTCATTTGATTTGCATTTCTCTATTCTTAAACTCCTTTATTTTATAGCATTTCATATGTTTAAATTCTATATGCTTTATATATCAATGTTATGTTTATATGCTTTAATTTATATGAGGAGGATGAGATGAATGCTTGGAGTACATTGGTTGAGTTGTGAAATTAATTAATTGTTGATTGATTGAGTTCTTATTTTATTATCTTGTTATCAATCAATTTGCATACCATGTGTTTAATAAAATATGTTATCAACATTTTCACACACTACAAGCGTGATATATTGCACTTACACTTGTTGTATCCATTACATCATTTAAGTGCATAATAAATAAAGCATTCTCAATCTTACTTGTTGAATACATAAGTTCATCAAGTGTTTGACAAAAGTCCATTCAAACCAATCTTTGTCAAAACATACTAAATCAAAAAAGTTTCAATGTTTGCTTAAAGTCCCTATTCACCCCCCCCCCTCTAAGGAAAATTCTCGGGTCATAACAATAATTCTCAAATCAACTAAATTAGAAACTCCACTCAACTCAGGTCAATTTCATCACTTTTAACTTATTTATTAAATCAAACATTCTTGCTCAGAGTTGATTATAGCTCTGTTAAACACATTTTAAAGTAAGATGTGAAGAATATTTCTTCTAAACAGATATTTGCAGGTTGATCTATCAGCTTTTGATTTTACTATTGAGTATATCAAAGGAAAGTCTAACTCTCTACTTGATTTTCTTACTCGTGAATTTCTACAGGGATCATGAGTACCCCCTAGAGTGGCAAAGGAAGGGAAAATTCCCCTCAAGATAAAGGCAAACAAAAAGCCATATTTACCGAAGAGGAGTTCCATCATCCCTTACAAAAGTCACAGAAAACCAAAGCAAAAGGAAAAGAACAGAATTTTGATCCCCAACAGCTCACCATGAAAGAGGCTTTGGAAAGACAGAAATTTCCTTTTATCAATAACAAAAAGGCAGTACAGAGAATCATTTTTCTTGAAATCGCTGACATAGAAATGTTTGATAAACCATGGGATATCAAAGAAAGATACATTGGCTCATCAACATGGACAGTAAAGAATGGTATGCATAGATTTGCCTATGAAACCATTTTTACAGAAACAAAAACTGTGAATTTTTTCACAACAAACAGTATCCCTCACAAGAAAGATCTCCTCTTACCCATAGTAAAATCACTTTCAAAAAATTTATTCCACCTCTCAGTGGGCCATTAACCCTAACTCATCCTATCATTCTAAGAAGATTGATAAGGATTATATTGATGCCTAGAATTTTGTTTTCTTTTATCAAAATCCCACTCACTCCCACACCTGGTTTATCAGGTTCTGTCCTCAGTTCCTAAAAACTATTTTTAACAGAATTCCATCCTGATTAATTCATTGGTCAGAATTCTTTGCCCCTGACCTTGAAATCCTTCCAGAAGAGATTCATTCTACTTTTCTCCCATGGTCTAATTACCATCCACAATTAAAAGGAAAAGAAAACCTTCCTATTGGTTATTCTACTTTTCTCTTCTTCCTTGAATTCAGTATTCCCTATATTCTCAAATGGGAACTCCAATGTTCCTTTGATTTACAGAAGTTACCCGTCCTCCAAAGAATTTTTTTCCTTCAGATGGTGGATGGGTGTTGATATTAACTCTACTATGGCTAACATTGAAATGGCTACACAAGAATATTTTAATCTTATTTCAAAAATTACCACGATACAGGTGGATCAACTTGATTATTTCAATCTATTTGCAGTAATCAAAAGCTCCTTTAAATCAAGCATCCTGATTTATCAAAATTAGAGCTCCTTATCCGCTGCATGGACTTCATGAAAACTCAGTTCATGACTTCTTTTATTAAAGAGGATGATGATGCATCTATGTCCTCAACACATAGTATGCAGACTCAGGACCAAAATTCATTCTCTTACCTTGCTGGAGAAGCCCAGAACCCTGCAGCAGAAAACGAGAATCTTAGCGACTATTAGGACACCATGACATCAATCCTTGTCAAAACTCAGCCAACACAGCTGACACAACATGACAAAAGCAATTGATAATTGCTTCTCCCAAGTCAAAAGCTGAAAAGTGTTCCTCATCCAAATTCGAAAATTTTGAAAGCTTTTCCAAAAAGATTTCTCATTATCAGCTAATAGACAATTGACGTTAGTACGTTAGGGCCTACACCACTATATAGATAAAGATCTCAGATCTATCCGGAATCAAAAAATTTCTTTTCAAGTCCGCTACAGTAGGACTTTTGTATCTTTAAAATGGCACCCCCACCCTTGTTGAGGGGCATCTTGTATTTTTCCTTTCCTTCTTTCCCTCTTGTAATATTTCTTAGTTTATATATAAGCTTGGAGTTTGACTAAAGTTTATTGTAAGCATTTTTTATCATTATTGTTTTATATAAGTATTTATATAAGTATTTTTTTATCTTTATTGTTTTATATTATCAATCGATCCTTGTATATTTTGGTATCAGAGCCATGTTGGCTTAAATATTTTATTCATACACTTATGTGATTAATATAATTCTTTTAAATTGTTTAGTTATTTTAAATCTATATGTATACTTCTATGCTTCATTGTTCTACTTACAGATCCTAGTCGCGCAGTTTAAGCTTTTTATCGGGAATGGCTTTTGTAAGACGTTGACTGACGAGTAAATAGAATTCTTTAGCTTGTAGAACTATATTTACAGATTTATTTTAATTAATTAATTTAAATGATTTATATTTTCTATGTAAGAGTATTAATAAATTTATAAATCTCTGATGAGTCTTGAAGACCTTGCATCTTCATCTTATGGAACTAATAATTCCATAAAAAAATGCATAATTAGTGGAGTTTGCTGAAACCCAACTCCAACTAAACAAGTGGACAATTCCACCTGTTAAACCTACTGCTATCTACAGTAAAGGACTATTTACCTTAGCCAATCATATGACAGTCAAGATTATTGAATAGTCTATCATTCTTGAACACCAAGATGAAACTCTAAGGCTCCTAGAGCCTAGAGACTTACAGAAATATATAAAAGATTATAAGTTCCTTTATATACGCCTGGTTCAGATTGCTTTCAATCCCTTAACTCTATTAGAAATGAATGCCTGCCTTCAAGCTTCCCTAATAGATGGTAGATGTTTGGACTATCTCCCATCACTTATGGGTGTTGTTGAACCCAGTCTATGCCATGAACCAATGTACTTAATATCTACCCTAACCTGAGTCTTTCATTGACAGACAGGAACTTGTTTGAATCTTTATCTCTAAGAGTACAAACAAAGGGATACAACTACCTCCCTGGATCCGAACCCATTTCGATAAATTACAGAATTTATTATAAGGTTCTTCATACCTTCTGTCCTTAGGCTAAGGTCATGAGCCCTCCAGGAAAAACTGTGTTAATCGACGCAAATCTCATGACATCTAACATTGCTACTCCTAGGATGATAGTCTGGGATGAGATAAAGTTTCCATAAAATTGGACTTTACCAAAAGTGGTACCACTTCAACCTATGATGAATAGGGATCTTGAACAAATAGTCCAATCCCCAAATGGAGAGGTTGTTTTAAATTTCAAAAAACCTCTTGAAATGGCTAGATCATCCTCGATGAGGTCATCCCATCCTCCGTACAGGGTTTCTTTCCCTCCGTCAACTAGACACTTGATTTCAGAAGATCCCTTAGCAGATCTAGCAAATCAGCACAGTATTCCAGAAAACCCAGAGAACATATCTCACTACAAATTTCTGCCTGGAATTCCTCAATATGGTAAAAAAAACTAAATGTTTCTTTTTGTTCCAAAAAGCATTAGGAATCTCACTATAAATTTCTGCCTGGAATTCCTCAATAATGCTATCAACTATTTTCTTAAAAGGTTGGGAATTGACAACATCCTCTATTTTAACAAAAATAATTTTATTTTGAAAGAGATTCAATTGGGATTGTTTCATTTTTAAAGGAGTCATCATCTGATGAATCAATTTCTCAATTGATTTAGAAATAAAAGGAAAAGATATCTCTTTACCATGGAGAACAGTATGAATGCTTGTGGGATCAATCCTAGAGATAGGCATTAATTTATTCAAAAATGGTGTTCCTAAAATCACTGGTTGAACCATATTTTTTAGTAAGAGAAATGTTGTGGAGAGACAAAATCCTTGTTTGCAAATATTGACATGATTAAGTTTGTACTGTATTTGCATTTTGTCTCCACTGGCATTTGAAATGCCTTCAGTAATTTTCTCAAAGTACAGTGTTGGTATAAGACCCTCTTGAATACAATTGAGGTTAGCACTACTGTTAACAAGAGCAATTTGGTTCTTAAGAACAAATTTCTCATTAATGACAAAGGTAACTTCAATATACCATCTCTCAAAAGGTGACCTTGCTTAAGGAGTTGACCAAATAGTCAGGGTCCTTAAGAGTTTCTGGTTCTGCATCTTTCTTTGGTGAAGAAAGATTAGCGGTGGTTAACTTATCTAAATACTGATGGAGATGAATAAGTTCTAGATCCATTTGATTCTGTTGGGATTTGAGAGTACTAATTTCAGTTCTGAGGAAATTAACCTCTGTTTTTAAATCATAGAGAGTTGAAGGTCGAGACTTGTTAGGATTCTCAAAATGATTGAGGACATCCTTTATACTGTAGTAGGTAACAGGAAAGTTTTTTGGACTTTCAATTGATGAAGTTGGATTGTTTGAAAAACAAACTTCAATCAATTTTATCTTCATTTGAGGATCTTGAATTTGATCGATTAAGTCCAAAAGATTTTGTTGTTGATTGGTTAAAACATTATGACCATTTATCTCAACAATGGCTTTCCAGTAATTACTAAAGGAGCCAGAAGAACAGTTATAAGAAGAATCTAGCAACTGCTTATTTTCTTCTTTAAAGGAAGTTGAAGATTGGAGGTCGAAAATAATATGTTTATCATCAAATTCTTTGGAGGAGGACTCATCAGAAGAACTTGAATTCAGAAAAAGCTTTGAAAGCTGAACTTTCAGATCTTCATTTATTTGAAGAGAATCAAGCTTTTTACTAGCTTTGCATTTGTTGGCATAATGGCCAGTCTTATTGCATTTATAACACTTAAACTCTTTTTTATTGGTTGGGCCTCTATTAAACCTCTTTTTGGGCTTGGATCTAAAGGTCCATTTAGGAGGGGTGTTTTGAGGAATATAATTTTTCTTTTTCCTAAACTATTTGGGTTTAAAAAAAGCCTTTTTATGGGCTTTTCTCTTAGGAGGGTAAGAGATCAGGGTTTGATAGGTGAATTGATCACAAAATTCTCCTATCTCATGTTGTCTAGTGAGGCGTTGGGCCTTAAGCCATTGATTCAGCTTGATGTCATTGCATAAGGCTAAGCCTTCTTGAACGAAAATTCTAACTAAACTCCCATAAGTATAATTGGAATAAGGAATGGAAAGTTTGTTGTTTATGTCTCTAAGTTTTTTCTTAATCCTTTCAGCAAAAAAAGTAGGAAGACCATCAACAAATTTGGCTTTCCAGTGATCATTGTTTGCATCAGATCTTTGAAGAACTTTAGCAAGGAAGACATCCTTATACCATCTAAAATGGATAAGAGTAGGACATCTAAGATTTTGAAGAAGTTCCCTACTTCTTTCACTGTTAACTCCTTCACTCCTAACAAAATGTTGGATTACTGTGAGGATAAGAGTATAAACCGCATCAGGTTGTTGTTTATCCTGCTGGGTTTGCTCATTTTTCATAATCTTCTAAGCTCTAAGGATTTCTTCTTTTTGAAAAGTTGTGAGAACATTATCCCACCATCCTTTGAGCATTCATATGAATCCACAAATAACAAATTTTGCTATCTCTGAATCTAAATTACCATTTTGCTTATAAACTATACTATACAACAAGATTTGATGTATAACTTCGTAAACTTGGTATTCTGAGAGACCATCAATGTTTCATTCATATATTCATAAAGGGTATCTTGAGGAGTAAGTCTAGGATAATAGGTCCTAGTTGGAGGAAGATTAGCTTCTTGTAAGCTATCCTTACTGAAAGAGAGTTTTTCCAGACGATGAGTGGTGTCTTGGAAGGAAGATTGGATTTCATTTATCCTGGATGGAGAAACTTGATCTAAATCTTTTTTCTCTTGTTGAGAAAGAACATTAATGTTTAAATGTTTTAGCTTGAGGGCTAGTTAGTCTAAAAATTATGTGTTCTTGGCTTTATTTGAGAGTTTAAAGCCTGAGACCTCTAAAGGAGGTTTTACTGGGGCTTTTTGGAGTGAAGAAGAATCCAGTTTAGTAGTAATGGTAATACTAGTATTAGGTTGACCTATTTCTAGAAGAAATCATTTGGAGGATACAGTATCAAGGATTCTTTGAACTGTATTCTCTAAACGAATCAATTGTTTACCAACATTGTTAAGATGAAGGTTGGTAAAATTGTTCTGTTTGAAAAAAGGGCTAATATCTCTCGTGCTTATTGGAACAGTGTTAGTAGGATGTGATTTAACATAAGCCACTGCTTCAACAGAAGGTCCCTCCTTTTAGGCTATTTTAAGAGCTATTGTTGGGGGATAAATGGATTTGATAATTTTATCATCTGCCGTAATCCAATTTTTCTCATATTTTTCCAGAATATTTAGCTGACTGAGTTCTAGATAATGATGAAAAATATTAAACCAAGCAACGAATGACAGATGATTTTCTATTTAATCTAGGTATTGATAATAAGCCACTTTAAACTCCTGTAACTGTTTATGATTGAAAGCTTTAAAATACCAAGTTCTAAAATAATCATTGTGAGGCTTATTAAATTCCTGTGAAATGACAATTTTATCAATGATTTTAGTCATCATAAATATTCACGATACGAATACGGCGGTACGACAAATCTCAAAATGATAGGATACGGGTACGGCGGGATACGACAAAGTTTTAAGTTTTAACTTAAAGATCTTTTTTTTTTTTAACATTAAAGATCTTTTGATTTATTACAAATTAAGCCCCACATTTTAACTAAGCTTTTTAATTTTACAATATGGCTACCATCTTTTAAAAAAAAAATTCAAACGTATCCGAGAAGTATCCACCACGTACCCCCGAGTATCCTGCCATATCTGAAAATAAAAAAAATATTTTAAAAAAATGGATACTTCCTAGGAGTATCAGATACGTGTCCGGTTGTATCTTGGCCATATCTGTACTGGATACGTATCCAATACTACCACGGGGCCTCCGGAGAAGTATATGTGCTTCATAGTATAGCTTCCTTCATCGCTTCTGTAGTAGACAATGCAACTGTAAACTACAAAGTCGCCTTCCAACTGATCACACTCCGACAAAGAGTAAAGACATACTAGGTCAAGGACCTCCTCCTATCAAGATCTCCAGCATAATCCAAATCAACAAATCCAACAACACTCCCAGACGTGTCACAACCTCTGTTATAGACTAATCTAACATCTGCAGTTCCTCACAAGTACCACAATATCCATTTCACAACCAGCTAATGGACCTTCCCAGGTCTATCCATGTATCTGCTCACTACATTAACTTCTTGTGAAATGTCTGGCCTAGTGCACACCATAACATACATGATGCTACCCACTATACTAGCATAAGGAACATAAGATTTGTGCTCCACTTCCTCGATTTGTGGTGACAATTCTGTCGAAAGTCTGAAGTGGGCTGCCAATGGAGTACTCATAGACTTTGATGCTTGGATATCGAAGTGTTCCAGCACCTTCTCAATGTATTTCTTCTGTGACAAATACAATCTGCCCGCTCTTCTGTCCTTGTAAATCTCTATACCCAAAAACCTTTTAGTGGCACTTAAATCCTTCATGTTAAATTCACCACTAAGTTGATCCTTCAACATGTTGATTTCTAACATGTTTCTGCAAGCTATCAACATGTCATTAACATAGAGCAACAAGTACAAATACAAACCATTTGAGAGCCTCATGTGATACACACAACTATCAAACTCACTCCTATAGTAACCACTCCCAACCATAAATGTGTTGAATTACTTGTACCATTGTCTAGGAGACTACTTTAGCCCATACAAGGACTTCTTCAGTAAGCAAACATGGTCTTCCTTTCCTAGAATTTTAAACCCCTCAGGTTGGTACATATAAATTTGCTCTTCCAACTCTCTATGCAGTCTTGACATCAAGCTGTTCAAGCTCTAAGTCATACAAAGCAACCATAGCAAGTAACACTCAGATTGAGCTATGTTTCACAACAAAAGATAAAACTTCATTGAAGTCCACCCCTTCCCTCCGTGTATAGCCCTTAGCCACCAAGTGTACCTTGAACCTCGCATCTTCCACTCCTGGAGTTCCTTCCTTCTTCTTGAAGACCCATTTACAACCCACAATCTTCAGACCCTTAGGCTTCTTGACTAGCTTCCAAGTCTGGTTCTTATGAAGAGACTTAATCTCCTTACTCAAAGTAACAGATTATTGTGTTGACTCTCCACCCATAATGGCCTCATGATAAGTACACGGTACTTGTTCATCAATACTGTCTGTCACACTAAGTGTATAAGCAACTGAATCAACATGTGAAAAGTCATACTTTTGAGGTGGTTTAATCTCCCTCCTCGGTCTGTCTCTAGCCATGTTGTACCATTGCAACTATGCATCTTCTTCCTTAACTTGAAACTGCACCTGCACATCATTCGACTAATCAGGAACACTCTCTAAATCCACCTACTCATTGACATCATGAGCTCTAGCTGAATCGATTACCTCCTTCTGCGGGGTATGCATCGCAGACCCATGAAAGGTCACATCTCTGCTAATAATTAATCTCTTTCCCAAAGCATCTGGGCACCACAATTTGTATCCTTTAACCCTGGGCTCATAACCAAGAAATATGCACTTCTTAGCCCTCAGTTCAAGCTTCCCCTCATTGACATAAGCATACGCAGGATACCCAAATATTCTCATATTCTTATAACTAGAAAGAGAACCAGACCATACCTCCTCCAGAGTATTACAGTCGATGGAGACTGGTTCACCAAGAAACAAGCTATGAAAACAGCTTCAGCCCAGAACACTTTGTCTAACCCAGCATTGGACAACATACACCGTTCACTCCCCAATAGTGTTCTGTTCATTCATTCTGCAACTCCATTCTGCTGCAGAGTTATCCTCACTATACGGTGTCTCACAATCTCGTGAGTTTTAGAGAACTCATTAAAATCTCCATCACAAAACTCTAAACCTTTGTCTGTCCTTAAGTGTTTAACTTATTTTCCAGCTTGCTTTTTAATCAAGGTCTTCCCCTACTTGAACGTGACAAAGGCCTCATTCTTGTGTAAACTCAAACTTTTCGAAAAAAAATCATTAATCAACGTCATCATATATATACCACCACTATGTGAATTAACCTAAGAAGGACCCCAAAGATCAAAATGGATAAAATCCACTGTGCCTTTGGTACCGTGAATTCCCATACTGAACTTTACTCTGCACTATTTTCTGAAGACACAATGCTCACAAAAATCAAGCTTTCCAATTTTCTAATTACCAAGTAGACCCTGCTTACTCAGTATATCTATCCCCCTCTCACTCATATGCCCCAACCGCATATGCCACAACCTAGTAGTTACTAAATTCGGATCTGAGGATGATACTATATCATAACCTATAATAGTGCTACCTGTAGAGCATACAAATCATGTTACTTCAGTCCTTTCATCACCACAAGAGCACCCTTTGTAACCCTAATGACTCCACCTTCAGTGTTGTAACTGTAGCCAATGGAATCCAGTGTAACCAGGGAAATCAATTTTTTTTTCAATTCTGGAACATGCCTAACATCAGGCAGTGTTCTCACTATACCGTCAAATATCTTGATTCGAACTGTACCGATACCTACAATCTTGCACGACACATTATTCCCTATCAGAACTTTCCTTCCATCAATGGAATGATAAGAGGTAAACCAGTCTTTGTTAGGACAAATGTGATACGAGTAAACCGAATCAAGTATCCACTCATTGGTAGAGCCATGAATAGAAATTTTGAGAACGCTACCACCATCTGAATCACTACCCTTTGCAACAGCCACCCCAATAGCTTCAGAGGATTTTCTCTTTCCCTTCTTACGCTCTGGATAATCTTTCCTAAAATGCCATTCTTTGTGACATGTGAAGCATTTTAGCACATTTGATTTGTTTTTAGACTTAGAACGACCCTCCGTTCTGATTCGTTCTCCCTCTAACAACCAAGCCCTTTGTCAAACTTTCTGTATTGACCACAAACATCATTCTTTGTAACTCCTTATAATTCAAAGATGCCTTCACGTCTTCCATAGACAAATTAGTTCTGTCATACATCATCACATCGACAAAGTTCTCGTACGAGGGTGGTAGAGAACTCAATAAAATAATATCCTGATCCTCATCCTCTATTTTAACATCAATATTCTTCAAATTCATAATGACAGCATTAACCTTGTTAAGGTGGCTTTTTAGAGATGAGCCTTCCTGCATCGGAATAGTGAATAACCGTTTCTTTAGGTACAAGTGATTTGCAAGAGACTTTGTCATATAACGGGATTCCAACTTACTTCACAACCTATCCGTTGTAGTCTCTTCAAAAATTTCTCACAAAACCTCGTTACTCAAACACAACAAAATCGCACCGTGTGCTTTCTTCATAGCCTCATCTTTCTTATTGTCCTTCCACTTTTGAAAGTGTATCATTTCCCTTTAGCACCTTGGATATCCCATGTTGAACCGACATGGCTTGCATCTTAACCCACCACAAGTTGAAGTTGTTACCCAAGAATTGACCCTAGAGGGGGGGTGAATAGGGTCAATAGCAATCAAGGACAATTTTTTTTTTCCAAATTTAAAAATCAAGAATAAGTTAAAATAAAAGCACAAGTGAGATGAGGTAAAGTAGATGCACAAGAATTAAAAGAGAGAGTTAGAGAGAATCAAACACAAGTGACGCAAGATGTAGCGTGGTTCAAAATCTCCTACTCCACGACTCAAGATCCCTCTTGAGATTTCCCCAAATCCACTAAGGCTTCTCCTTTCAGGTGGATAGCAAGCCTTTACAATGAAGCTTACAACCTCCTTCCTTCTCTTGCTAAGTGAAGTCCTTCACCTAGTTTTCTAGGGTTTAAACCAACCCTTTACAATGAATGAGAAGAAGATTGGAGTACAAACAAAATGATTTCTCCCAAGAATAAATGCTCAAATTTCAGCTCACAACTATAGCAATAAATGAATCTCAAGTTTGAAGCTCAAATCTTTGTTTCAAGTAGTTGGAATGAGTAAATGATGATCAAGATATGTATACTTGGTGTCTCTTCTTCATAAATACAGATCAAGACTTATATATAACGTCTATTTTAAAAAAAATGGCTGTTGGAGGTGGTTGGACAACATTAAATGCAGTCAACTAGCCGTTTCAGATATGTTCCCGTAAGGTAAGTCGATTGGTTAGTCGACTGGTCTTTAGCATAAGTCGACTGATGAGTTTTTCAAGGAAGAAAAAAAGAGTTTTGAACCACTATAAGTCGACTAATTTATCTCACTTAAAATGACTAAAAAGTTTTGTCAACGTTAGACGAAGCTTAGTCGACTGAGGGAAATTTTCTTAGAAAATATTTCAAGGCATAAGTCGACTGATGCAATTTCATAAGTCGACTAATCTGTCCCTCTGAGAATGTAAAGAACACACAGTTTCTATAAGTCGACTGATAGGATTTCATAAGTCGACTGATACATGCTGAACATTGGAAAACAGTGTCTTTGACATCCAAACAAGGCCTAAACCAACAAGGACTTAAAAGATGTGATTCAATGTGATCAAGTCTTATTCTTTAAAGACCAATATAAGATGTAAGAAAGATATGCACATGGTCTTAAAACTTGTTTTAAGAGGATTTGAGCTTCTAGCAAGATATTCAAATAAGCTTTACAAGATTACCTAAATTCTCACCATTTCCTAACTACCCCAAATCTTCTTTGATTGGCATGATTCTTCAAGCTTGATGTGCCACCTCATTTCCATAGGATGAATTCTTTTTGCTCATATCATCTTCAAAGATTTCTCCTCATTGTGAGTGCTATCTTGAAAAGATCATTGTTCTAAGAAATCACTTAAAGTAAATGTTAGTACCTAACACCATTAATGGTTTATTATCATCAAAATTACAAGATTGCCCTTTGGTTAAAACCTTTGGGTCAACAGATGTCATTTATGCCGTTAAACTTTTCAATTTTTATAAACTTGGTTGACATCCCAGCTTATAACCGAAAGCTCTGATACCAATTTTTTATAAAAACAGTTGCGAACCAAGCACAATCATGAAACACGACACAAAATGAAACAAGTACCACACACAGAACACAAGAATTTACGTGATTCAGCGATGTGCCTATGTCCACGACGAAGATCTAACGAAAGTTTTCACTATACAAAAATCAGGAGACTACAAGTTTCAACCCCAAACCCTAACTCTCGCTCTCTCACCCTCTTTCTACATTTTTAGTGTTTTCTCTCGTTACTCATTCCAAACCCTTAAATGCTCTTATATATCAGGTTACAAGAGAGTCTTAATTCAGGTCCAAAACTTGCAAGCCAAAAATGGGCCGAGACAAAATTTGGGCCATAACATAACAGAAATTACCAACTTACTTGATTCCAGAAGTCAACTCTTTGCCACCGGGGCAGAAAGGCTAGTAAGTTCAAGGCCTTCATTACACCCAAAGGGAAAGCATCAGTGAAGAGCCGTTAAATACCTTCACCCATCACACGGCTCTCTCAATATCCTTACAAAGATCGATTAGGCCACTGGACAAGTCCAGAACAAGGGACAATGGGTTCATACTCTGTTGATGAATCTGTCTAGACGTACCAACCATCTTATATTCATATTCTTCAACTGTGGCTTCAGGGTATGCTTTAATAGATGAATCCATGAACTCGGATGTTTCCAAAATTCTCATATATAATCCAACTATTTTTTGAAAACAAAAAGAATTGGAATGAAAAGCCTCCATTGTCTAATGGATAGGACAGAGGTCTTCCCAACCTTTGGTATAGGTTTAAATCCTATTGGACACAATTTTTTTTTTTTTTTTTGTAGATTTCTATGTCAAGAAAGACATTTTGAATGATTTCAATCAGAGACGCTTGATTACTTTATGCTTGTTCCTGAAGTTGAAAAGGTTTTATCTATTCCTGAATAGCTTATTTCAAAAGAGCGTTTGCTTCCTCGGTGAATGTCTTGGTAAAAGATATGATTTCTTGGAGTTGAGGTTTATTAGTTTTTAAATAAGTACGTAAATCAATAAGAAATTTCCTTACCTGTCCAATTTCTAATGAATCAAGATAACCATTTGTTCTGGTATAAATAGTCATTATCTATTCTTCCACCATGAAATGGGTTGCTTGGGATTGTTTGAGCACTTCACATAATCGCTGACCTCTTGCCAATTGATTCTAAGTAGCTTTATCTATATCAGAAGCAAATTGTGCAAAGGCTTTTAATTTTGCAAATTGCACCAGTTCCAATTTTAATTTGTTGGCTACTTGTTTCATGGCTTTAATTTGAGTTGCAGATCCTACTCTGGAATCAGAGATACCCACACTAATAGCTGGTCTGATTTTAGCATTAAATAGATTGGCGGATAAAAATATGTCCATCAGTAATGGAAATTACATTAGTAGGAATATAAGATGAAACATCTCCCGATTGAGTCTCAACTACTCCCAAGCCAAGGGAACATATTATCTATCTCTTTTGGCCGAATAACCTGATTTTGAATATTCTAACCTTTTCACTTCCTTTCGCCATAGACCCTTTCAATGTCTACGACTAGTTGGTTTAAAGAACATTTACAGCCCAGTGCAAGCCTCTCTTTATATGTCATACCACAAAAGGTCGTGAAAGGACAAGCACTGACAAATTTCTTGAAGCACATCCTCTATAGGGGAACTCCAAATTGCAAGAAGAATTGCCTGATGAATTGTGCTTTTAGTAAGGGGGCTTCAGGGGGCATAGGGAAAAATAGTTATAGGATTATTAAAAAATGTCCCAGGAATTTTCCTTTATTTTGGAGGTAAAAGGAGAACTATTAGCAGCCTAAGTTTAGAATGGATCCCCATGATAGAAAGTTTTTGAAAAGACATCTACCAAAGCATCTGCTGTAATTGAATACACACACTGAATCATGTTATAGAAAAGGCCCATTTCCCGGGCTTTCGTCGTTTGCTGATATTGACCTTTGAAGGTAAGTTTTTTTGGTAAGATTCTTTCGTGCTAGTTCCACAAACAACCATCCTTTTGTTAAGGCAACTCCTGATGTCTACGAGTGGAATTCTTCTTCGAGAAATGAAGTTCAAAAAGTTGGGTCTTCAATTCATTCTATTCCAGGTTCAGTTATTTCAGCTCTTATTCATGCTTACTTATCTTTAGCTCTAGCAGCTAGGCTAACTCAAGAAGCTCTAGTAGAAGCAAGCTCTAGCTCCGATAGATCCTTTATACAAATCAAAATTTGCACTTTCTGCCCCAATCTTTGCAATAGAAGCGATTGCATGCTAACTAACCTAAGGCTTGAGGCATGAGCACCAAAGTGGAGGGTAAAGAAGTCCTTGCTCGGGACATAGGCATTAGCTACTCAGGTTGAAGCTGTGTCCCTTGCTTGCGGCCTATTTGAGACTAATGCTGCTGTTAACATCTCTTTTTTACTATTTATTATCTATTTATTTATTCTCTAGATAATATTCCCTTCATAAAAAATAAATATAGAAATGTTAAAATTGTATAAATATTACTAGAAATATAAAAAAGAAAAAGAATATGATACATCATTATGTGATTCACTCTATGCTCCGGGATATCCATTCACTCACTCTACGCTCCGGGATTTCGTACCTCTTGCATATTTTTGCTCTCCCTTTGAACCCCATCTTATTCGGGGTAGTAGAAAGATCGCGAAGAGTCTGCTTCAACTCCCTCGATCAAGATATAAGTCGTCATTCGATGTGAGGTTCGCTCGACAGTGGGAGGTTTTAGTGAAGCCCTTCCTCCTTTCTAGATTTGTAGTTGTATGAGGAAAAGAAAGGGTCGTAGAGGCCAACTTGTCTAAAGCACAATGCGAGTTGTGGGGGTCAGATGGCTCGAATAGTACAAGTGTCTAAACGTACCAAAAACGACTCTATTTTTTATAAGTAAGAAAAGGGATACACCTTAGAAAGGTGTCGCAATTATAAACAAATCAAGTATATATTTTCATTAGGAAATTCATCTCATGTTCATATATTCAAGTGTGACATGAAATTGATTGGATCCAACTCCAATATACTATGTTAGGATTTACTTAGGAGGGTGTATTCATTTAGGATTTTAAAGGATTTTAAAAGACTTTAAAAATCTGGGTGTATTCAATCCAGACTTGTATAGACTTTTAAAAAGTTCATACAAATCTGGTGGTATTCCATTCAAGTTTTTATAGACTTTTAAAGAGTCTATACAAATCTGACGGTATTCAATTAGGATTTAAAAAAAGTTTACAACATAGATTTTGAAAGATTTCATTAATTGGTGGATTTTGGTGGATTTGAGGGTGAAAGTTATAAATACCGAAGCCCATAACAAATCCAACCTTTCCCCTATCACGCCCTGAAATCCGGACCACCAGGACTCCCCCAGACTGACCCGAATCCCGAGTGTGAACTCGTTCACTCAACCCCATGAACGACATTAACCATAGTTATACTATAGTATCTAGCTCTGATACCACTCTGTCACTCCTCGATTCTCGAGTTCTGAGAACTGAGGTGTGAATCCATGAGATCACCCTCACGATATAACTATCATCTGATCATATAATCTCATTTTTTTTATTATTTTTAAGAAAATTGGGCATCACCTATTTGAATAAATTAGATCCTGATATGTTATTCATACTTTAAATTCAAATTGGACACTTTTGGGCACGTGTCCCCCCATCATATCACATCTTAAATTCAAAATAGACACTTTTGGGCACGTGTCCCCCCATCATTCACATCTATAATTTAAAATGGACACTTTTGGGCACGTGTCTCCCTATCATTCCTACATGCATAATACAATTGAGATATAACTCAGTCCCTGAATGTCCATCTCATATATATACATCAAATGGAATTTACAAATTACACACACAATAATGTAATTACAATCTCGAGATAATGTCACATGCCACAAGCCGGCATGGATAGCTACCATAACATGGTTTAAGCATAAACTTCAAAATTCAATCAAATGACCATCAAACTCCATTTGAGTCCCAAAACCTCCACAAGTGACTATGAAGTCCCTTTTTCATCCAATCTTGACGCACAATCTAAAAATGTTGGGGGGAGCGGGGTTAGCACCACGACGGCTCAGTAGAGATACCCCAACCCCACCTAAGCACCAACTCGATGCTAACCTACATGAATGCAAGTCATGGCATCCCTATCGATTACATGGCATATGCTAGAGCACTAAACATACATAGCATATTCATTAAATGTACGCATGCAATATTCATCTCGTAGATAATTAAAGCTAACCACAAGCTTTACCCAATCAAACATTTTGCATACATTCTTTAAAATTATACATTTAACAACAATTCACATGCTTTAAATAAACATAACTCATAATCTCATGCTCTCACATAATTTCATCTCAAGGATAGGATACATGTTCACATGTTTCAATATTATCATATAGAGCACATATACATGTATCTCAAATTTTTTATGCAATTAACACAAGAGCATCTAGGAATTTAAAGCCCAAATCTCAACTCTACTATACATGCTAACCCACCAAGGAAACTACATAATTCCTATAAAATTAACATTAGGGAGGAAGGAATACTCCTACCTTAATTCTTTGTAGAAGTCGCATCACCACCACGGCTGCCACTATCGAAATTAGTCCCAATTTCGCTGTTGTTGGACCATTTGTGGCCACTAATAACTGCTGTGTTAAGTCCATCAACCAAGCTGGGAATCCACCTCACTCAAATACTCACCCGAAACTCATCAGAATTATCCGAAATAACCAAAATAGGCTGTCCAAATAGCCGGCCACCATCACCAAGCTTCAGCACCTTCAGCCCATGGAATCCCAAGTCCAAACCTCCTCCGACCACCATCTTTAGCCAAAATAGTCACCCAAAGTTACACCAAACAACCACCTCCATGACTACCTAACAATTGTGAATTCCTCCACCACAGCCGTGATGATCCACCCTCACTAAGCCACCATCATCCAAACCAATGGGACCGACAAACCAGCCACTACAAACTCTATAAACCCAAGGTAAAATAGCCCCAAAACAGCCATTACCCAGCTGCATCGCCAACCATCACGGCCAGCACACCATGGCCACACCAAAACCACCGAAATAGGCCATTCCTGACCACCACCATGGAACCCACCGAAGCAACACAAAAAAGCCACAAAATTGAACCCATCTACCACACAACACCACCGTGAACCCAACAACTCAACAAGCAAGAAAGACCCATCAAGCTAGAACCACGACTACTAAATCAGCTACACCATTCGAAGCCATTGTGAACTCACGTCGTCACCAACATTTGTCAGAACCGACAAGCTCCACTATGTGTCACGAACAATCGAGAACAAGAAAACCCAAAACTGAACCAACCTATAAGCTCCACCCATGGAATCCAAAGCTTTTATTTGGAATTGACCCAAGAACGAAAAGCGTTCGAGCGAACACCACCCGAGCCACCACGACGACCACTATCAGCTACTGTCACCACTACCGTCACCGCAAGCCACACCCAGCCACCTCACCTTTATGAACCCGAAGGCCCACCGCCGGTGCTGGAACCAGCTCCTCTCTCGGCTTCCATCTCTCTCCTGATTTCTCTTTCTCTCTCTAAAATCACGGGTCTCTCTCTCTCTCTAACTTTTATTCTTCTTCTTCTTATTCTCTTATCTTTTTCTTTCTTTTCTTTTCTTCTTTTCATCATTTCATCCCACTTACTGTCCACACTTTCGATGGCTGTAATAAATACATACCTATCACTACTTACCTACTCCACTTACAGCTATCACATAATATATATATATATATATATATATATATGGTATCAGTTACATAATCCAACCTTTTCAACCATACAAACAATATGTCCATTTGATAAGTGCACAAAACTTGCTATTTTATATCCTAAAATAAGTTTTTAATTCATCTTTTATTTTATTTAAAGGTTTTTATCTTTGCATTTTATGTTTTATAGGGGTTGATTTCCAAAGAAGAAGAAAAGCAGCAAAAGAGGGCTAAAAAGGATATATAAAGCCAAAGATGAGCATAAGAAGAATTGTAGGAGAGATGGTATTCTGTGCAATCTACTTCACAAGAGGTCTCAAGTTCAAAACTTTGCCAAATATTTTGTACACGGCCACGTCTGCAGTCCAGAATTGAAATTAAAGATATGGAAATCAAATTTTAGATATTCAAATTCAAAATTTTGTTTTTGAATTTTGAATTTTGAATTTCAAATTTGTATTTTGAATTTTTGTATTTTAAATTTTTCCCACCTAAACCATTCCCCTCTAACTCTATAAATAGGGGGTCTTAGGGGATGGTGAGGGGAGTTAGAAATTGTAAAGAAATTATAGAAAAAAATAGTGTATTTATTTTATTGATTCAATGATGAGTAGTAGTTTCATTTATATTTGTTTGTTTTTTATTAATATGCAAGCGTAAACATCCTTCTCAAGGGAGTGATGAAGCCACCATGGCTGAAGTATAGGTAAGTTGTTTTATTTTCTTGTCTACTTTTTCCTCCCAAGAGCATTCTTCTACTCTTCTATTCTGGATTTTATTTTCTAAAAGTAGAGGAAGGATTCTTCGTGTTTGCCAAATAATGGTAATTCGAAGAATGCCTACCTCTGTTTACCTAGCCAATGTGCATCAGATTAAGTAAAAGAATGTCTCTCTCATATATAATCAAGTCATTCTTTTTTATTCCATATTTTCCTTCATCTTTCCAAGTTCTAATTGGATTGGTGAAGTGTATTGGTTATTGGAGGAAAAACTAGATAAGAATATAAAAAAAAACTTTATTTATATGGATCCATGGTGGTGAATTCTCTTTCCTTGAGATTTTTTCCATCATTTGATCTAAGACATTTAATATTAGTTTTTATTATTAAATAAAAAATCAAAATTTTATTTTTTTAAATATTCATTTTTCATCTCAAGAGAATTAGGTTTTGAAGTTTAGACTTGTTATTGATTCTCACTTGAGAGTGGTTCGACCCTGCTTACTACTATACAGTTTTTAGTAAAGTTTTTGCAGGTTTTATTATTTTTTGTACGAAGTGTAGAAAAGCAACGACAAACATCCATTATTCTACATTCGTCACCATTCCCGTCGTTCCTAGGTATTCTAAACTAGAGCTCTGATACCATTTTGTCACGCCCCAAAATTTGGACCGCCAGGACTCCCCCAGATCGATCCGAATCTCGAGTGTGAACCTATTCACTCAACCCCGTGAACAACATTAACCACATTCATACGATAGTATCAAGCTCTGATACCACTCTGTCATGCCTCGATTCTTGAGTCCCAAGAAATGAGGTGTGAATCCATGAGATCACCCTCATGATATAATTATCACCTGATCATACAATCTCAATTTTTTATTATTTTCAAGAAAATTGGACACTTTTGGGCACGTGTCCCCCCATCATATCACATCTTAAATTCAAAATGGACACTTTTGGGCACGTATCCTCCCATCATTCACATCTATAATTTAAAATAGAGACTTTCCATTGGGATTTGGATTCTGGATCGGCAATGGACAGTACAGGCTTCCAAAAAATATAACTAAGGCAAGTTAATTTTTTCCTCTATCTCCTATATAAATATATATATTTTAATTTATTTATATTCTGCTATATGTGCATTTGTGTTGATGGTATTTATATATATGTGTGTGTGTGTATATAAATGTGAATATTTGAATAATTGATGCACATGTGAATATATATATGTATGCATATATTTGGAATTAAGAGCATGAAAAGTGGTATTTATTTTACATGATTATATATATATATATATATATATATATATTTCTATCTATATATTGCGGTTGGATTATTTTATTGCTTATTGAGCATGTTGCAAATTATAATTTTTAAATCATGGGTAATTGATCATTTTATGTGCTTAAATGATGCTTGTTGAGTTGATGTACTCTCAAAGTTGTATATTGTCTTGATAAATATATATATATATATATATATATATATACATATATTTATTATTATTATTTATAAATTATGAGATTTCATTGAGAAGCATGTCATGATAGTGTTTTGGACTATAGGACATGAGTTGCATGGTTAGCATGTGTTATGTGCGCGTGTAACGTGCTAAATATAATTATTAAAGTATGTGTACTCCTTCATGAATTGGTTGTTGATTTTGGGAGATACTCGGTTTCAGTTACTATTGAGCGAGGGTATAGCTTCCGGAGTGAAAATCCCCATTTATAGTGGCCACTAGGTTTGTTCCTTGCGGGTTAGTAGCCTGAAAATAACATTTACCGGTGCATGCAGTAGGTATGTCCAAGGGTTTGTGGATCTATACCGAGTTATCCCATTTGTTGATTTCAAATCTTGATTTACAAGTTGGCATCCATGTGTAGTTGCAACTTACGATTTATGATATTTCATTATATTGCATATGTTATTTGTGGAGTGGTTGCATCTTGCTTATTTGCTAGTTCTAGAATTATGCAAGTTATTTGACTTTTAATATGTGTTGAAAACTGTCATATGAATTGTTAACATTTGAATACGATGAAATTTTCAAAACTGTGAAAGTTGAGTATGTTAATTATTGAGATATACTTAATTTACGTATATTTTGAAAATATGTGGGAATCAACCCGCTGAAGCAGTGATAGTATATTCAGCATATCTTGTTGAGCTTTGAGCTCACCCCCTTCCAGATTTTGCAGGTAATGCCGATAACACGGAGTCATTAAAGGATTTGATAGTACCGATTGAAGAGGTAGCAATTGGATTTATTAGAGTTTAATTCTATCCGGAATGTGAGATCAATAGATTTTATTTGAGTTTAGATATGTTGGAGGAATTATGTTTTTTTTTTAATTACTCTCCGTTGTAATTTGGTGCATATGCAAGAGGGTATGTGATTATATGTTGGATATAATGTATATGAGATGATTTTGAAATGTCCAATTTATTTAAATTGGAGAGAGATGATTTTTCTTGGAGTGGAAATAAAGAAAAAAAAATTGGTTTTCAAGGACATTGATGATTAGATTGTGGATTTAATGAAATTTTCACTATTCATCCCCATTTCCTTCGCCCTTAACCGGGTGTCGAAAATCGGGGCGTGACACCCCCACAGATTTTGGTGTAAGAACAACCTTTCTCCATCTTAAGGTACACTCATTTTTTCTCTCTTGGTTTTTCTCTCTCTTCTCAGATTCTCTTTTTTTCTATTCAATTAGGATTTTAAAAAAATCATAGTACAAACAAAACCAAATGAATTGCACAAACAAAACAATCAATATATCAAAGATCATCAATGCCAAAACCCAGTTCGGTGCATAGTCCAATTTGTACCACAACACCGAAACCAAGAACCGAATTTCAGAGAGTGCAGTGGATCTTTGATCTATAAACAAAGATATCAATTCTTAAAATAATATATATACACACACACACACACACAAAATAGGGTTTGTGAGGGTGGTATTATCTTATCGTTGAAAATAATGGTCCACTGAAGGTATGTACTTTCCATACACACAATCTACACCGTCTTTAATATGAAAACAGTTTATTCAAAAGTTGTACAGATTTATAGTTTATTATATATCAATGCATATACACTTGTCCGAATTTACTCTCATATAGATATCCATTTAACACGTTACAATGTTTATATACACTTGTATATATTTATACTCATATGTATATTCATTTAACAAGCTATATATACAACAAAACAAATGTCTATATACCTTTTAAATATACAAAATAAAAAGAAAAATAATTTTTTATAAATAATTTCTTATGAAAAATATTTTATGGACATCAAAAGTAAATATTTAGAATCTGTTTGGTTTAAGTTTTTAAAAACAGTTTTATGTTTCAGATAAATGAAAACCTAAAAAGTTGTAAAAAAAAATTGTTTTATTGTAAGTTTTATGAAAATTATTTTTTAAAAATTCAGTTACAACAAAATTGTTTGTAGAGAGCTATCTTTTATAATTTTTTGAAAATAATTTTTTCAAATACAAGAGCAACAACGAGATAATGCTAATGAATGAAGAGTTAGTATAGCTTTGAATATGTGGAGAGATGTTGGGCACAACGATAACAATGAGAAATAAGGATATTGAGTAATGAATGTTAAATATTTTCTTTTAAATTTTGCTTTCAAACTTGTCACTATACTTTTGTGAATGCCAATTGTTTTGCGTTTGTTATGACTTTTGCTTTTCGTGAAAATTATGGTGCGCATCACAATAACATAATCCTTTTTTTATTTTTTATGAAAAAAACAACATGTCTATATGCCCTATCTATCTAATACAATGAGACAAAAATTAGAAAATATGAAATTATTCCATTTACCATGAGCATAGCTTTTTTGTCTTTAGTTTAACATATAATACGAATAAAATAAGAAAAGAAAGAACATGGTTAAGCCCAATCGAAATTATACGTTCAACTTTCATTTTGACATATATTATTTTTTCGCACTGTTATGAGGAAGGATATATGTAACTTTGTATAGGTTCCTAATAATTCTATCGAATAATTTCAAATAGCAGAAACCATAAATGATAGCTTATCCATTTTGCATTATAACTGTCATCTGAACCATTGGTTTACTTGTACGCAAAAATATAATTCAAGAATACAAATAAATAAAATATATTAAAGAAATCATTACAAGTCTATAAAAATCCATGAAAGCCTCTAATAGAAGTCTATACAAATCCATGAAAGTTTGTAATAAAAGTTTATAGAAATCCATGAAAGTATGTGATAAAAGTCTATAGAAATTTATGAATTCTACTTAAATTCATAGGAATTCATAAAAGTCTGTCACTTAAAAAATGTCTTTCAAAATCCTTAAAAATTCTAATAATTACATGAATCAGGATTTACTTAAATTATATTCTAATAATTACATGAATCAGGATTTACTTAAATTATTTTTTTGCAGAGTGTTGTCACCCCCACTTCCTTTTACCTTATTGGATGTGTGGGCCCAACAATACTCATAATGTTGATTTTGTCTAGGGCTAGAGTTTCACCTCTATTCTAACCACACTCTGGAACACAAAGACGTTGTATCTCTAATCACTGGTCAACCAAACTACCAAATTTTGGAGTATTATTGTATTTTTTTCACACTAGTTATGTAACACTAATTATATAGGAATGTAGTGGCGCGGTGGTATTTATATCATCCTAAATTGAACTATACAGCTGTGCCGTTTTCTAATCACAGTGACACACCTACAACTCCGTGGATGTAACCTAAATTTTGGGTGAAGAATATGTGTGTTCTTGTTTCTAGATTTAAGAATCCCTTCTTAAACCAAACAGAACTTGTAATTTCAATCCGGACCGTAAGTGGACATTTGCCATTTTGCGCTAGGTTGTCAGCAAAGTAATCACTACGACGTCGTACTCAAAGAAACCATATTTCTCTACCTTTTTTTCTTCTCCTTATTGGATCTAAGATTCAATAGAGTGATCGATACAGGTAATACATAGATACCTATATATATATATATGTGTGTGTGTGTGCACTATTATGGTATATTCACAAGTTCCAGTGAAGTTTGGTTCCTAGCGCTTAACACTTCCGGTCTTGTTTTTGGCTCACATGGATTCTCTGTTTCCATTGTGTTTTGCTACTGTTCTGCATTTCTTATTAATGAAATATTTCTTTTCAAATAAATTAAAAGTTTATAATTATAGAAGATTTGATAAAGATTTTACTTTACGAAGAGTAAATTGTTTATGAAAGATCTAGAATTTTTATCTTATATTTAGATTTTTGTTAATTAGCATTATTTCAAGAAACATCCAACTTCTTTAGATTTCGTATCAAATTCTTATCATTCTTTTGCAGAGTACATGTTTTGATTGTAATGTTAAGAAGCCTAAAACAGTGATTATGGAAAACAAAGTTCAATTGTCAATATCTTCAAGGGCAAGTCGTAGAGCAGACCCTTTTTTTCGACAACAACAAACCAAAGGTAAGCCATATATATATATATATATATATATATATATATAAAGAGTGAGTTTTTGGATGTGGACGAATAGTTGGAGTAAATTATGCGGTGGTGGATGCAGATACTGAATGTGGTTTCTTTTCTATTGTGAGGCTTTCTCAAGATTATCCAATAAGGCTTGTTTGGAAAAGGGGCTTTATTCGTTTGGTTCTTGTCGCGGGCATTATATGGATGTTACTCATTCTCAGTGTATTGTTCGTTCATCTTTGGTCTTGCCAATCTTCACTGCATTTCCTTTCAGGTATTCCTAAACTTGCAATATAACCTTTTTTTTTTCTCCATGGAAATTCGTACCTAGTTATTCCTTGAATATATGTTTAAGTTTGTACATATTGTGTAAACATTTAGAGAAATTTTGCTCATAGGAGAGATGAATTGATGGAACTATTGATGCCTGTATTGTTAGATGTTAAATTCCTTACCGCTGGTTTCATTGAAAGAGAAATACTCAAGCATTCCTATAAATGAAAGTCACAATCTATGATCATCATTAATATTTGCATCATTAAAATTTTTTTACAAAAAGAAACAATTTCTCGGATTGTTCTTAGATTAACTTTCGACATTTGCACTTAATGCCATATATAAGGATTTTGTGGTAGGTGGTTTTGCTTGTGGTATCCATGTGAAGTAGAAGGCCAAGACATGGGACAGATTTGACTATTGTGTTAAAGGTTAACATAAAGGTTGACAACTTGACATTGAATGACCGAATATGAATTCTTTACTTTTAATTTGAAGAATTAATCAAATGAATCTTATGAATTACATTTGCTATTGGTTTTTGTTAAACTTGGTGATTTTTAAGAAATATAGAAGAAGAATTATAATCATTTACGAAGTGTCTTGGTATTGAACAAAATAAGAGAAGATTTGGTACTTTGAAATGACCTTTTTCAAGCTTTAATAAAAAAAATATTTCAAGTGTTATTTCTTTAGAAGTCTTACTTGTCATTCATACCTTCATTTTTTGGACTTCTTGGTTTGTTGTTACTTTTTCGAAGCCTATGTAGATGCCTAGATTATTTTAGAATTTTGTTTGTTTTGTATTGATGAAATTGTTTCTAGTTAAAAGAAAGAAAAATCATTGCGGATATCTTTAATAGCCTTAGTATGAACTAAATCTTATGCTAGCCTAATGAATAAAATGCCTGACTCCATAAAGGGCATACCTGCATGCAGTAGCTTCTATTTTCATTCTAAGAGTTCGAAACTTCTATTGCATCTTGTTTATCCAACCTCTTTGGTTATGGCTCGTATATCAAGTTTTTGTATTTACGCTTAGTGGTTAGAAAAATGACATTTTGAAATCTACAAAAACCTAGAGAACTCTTATCATTATGAAGCCAATTAGATAGAATATCAGGAATCTAAATTGAGTTAGGGAAAATAATGCATTGAATGGGAAGGAAACTCTCGTCATTTTGGAACCATTCTGAATGTTTGAGGCTTTTTTGAATGAATCAGAATGGTTCACAATTTTGTAGTTAATTGGCTAATTGTTAAAGTGAATACATTTTGATATGTTATTTTTTGCTAAATTGAAATGTCAGGATGTTACATACAATTTCAAATTTTCTACCCAAAATAATATAGTTTTATTTTTTAATGACTTCGCTGTTTTCTTCTTGATCTGCAGTTATTTGTAACAAAGATAGCAAGGTGATTGATATGTTAAACAACATGGGATTTGGACTAAAACCACCACATCGTAAGCCTACAACATTTTCTCTTGTATTACGTTTTCATCTCAATATGAATAGGTAGTTCACATTTTTTGTTATGATATGCAATTAGGCTGTCATATTCCCGTTGTTGATGACCTGGACAAAGTAGCTATTCCAAAGAGAAGATCGCCAGACAAAATTGTTAAAACTTTATCTTATGTTATGGAGGATGAGCTAGCAAATAATGGATCTCAGTCATCTCCACTATTTGGAGGGCATCAAAGCTGGTCGCAGAGAGAGGATAGTTTTAGACTTAAGTCAGCCATGAAGGTGAACTACTCTATATACAGTCAGTTTCATGCTTGTTATAGTTTTGTTTATTTAATTGAAAAAATGACATCTAGACTATGCAGCTGTTTCAATAAATGTTTTTATGAAAATAGACTGGCCTTGGCACCAAGAACCAGTAAATAAAGCAATTGATGAGCCATTACCGATCTTAAAAGCACAATGCTGCTGCATGACAGGCTTCACTTCCAGCATATTCCTCCAGATCACAGAATGAGAACTCTTTGGCTGGCAACTCCAGTAAGACACTAAATTAGTATATTTCCTCTTGAACCAATCCACCCACAAAGCATCCTTAGACTGCAAAAAATTCCCAGACCAATCTGCAAGAAGAAGTAGCATTTATATCTCTGGTCCTCCTGATTCCATACCCACCCTCAATTTTAGGAGATGAGACCATATTCCACCGCAGAGAGTGCATCTTCCTTTGAGTCTCCTTAGATCCCCCCTAAGAAATCTCTCATTTTCTTCTCCAAATATTTAACAACTGATTTTGGAATCTTGAAAACAGAGCATGAGAAATACATAAAAGATGATAAAACTGACTTCACCAACTCTAGTCTGCTTTCAAGAGCTAAAGACATACCCTTCCAAGCATTAATTCTACCAGAGAATTTGTCAATCAGTTCACTGCATTGGCTTCTCTTTAAACCATGATTGATCAAAGGAAGTCCCACATATTTGATTGGAAAGTTGCCACTTCTACACTGAAATAAGTTTTCAAATCTTCTCCTTTCTTCTCACTGCCTTAGAGAAGAAGAGAGAACTTTTTTCTCTGCTTACCCCCAGCCCTGAAATAAAAGAAAACTCCAAGAGAGCAGAAGCAAGTTTTCTAGCAGTAGAAAAATCAGCTTGTAATACCACCAATAAGTCATCTGCAAAAAACAGATGTGAAATGTGCAAACCTGCTTTAGCAACTGCTGTTGGGAATTTTGTCTCAAATTCCTAGTCTAATTAGGTTTCTATTTTAGAGTTGTATTTTGTTAGGAAGTTTCTTGTAAGACAAGTCTTGGGCTTCAAGGAATTGTAATCCTTGTACAACAAGGAATTGGGATTGAAACTCTATAAATAGATACCTAAGTTTTGGGTTGAGACTTATGAGATTGAGAGAGATGTAGTCTCATGAGGGTTGTGGGTACAAATAGTTTATGGGTTGGTAGAGTAGGAGAAACACCGGTGGCATTGATAGCGAAGAGACAAGCTTGTGGGGACGTACATGGTGAAAAGACATGTACATGGTATTGTTACTCTAGTATTGTAATATCCTATGGAATTATAGTGGAATCTCTTCTCATCCATGGATGTAGGCCAGTTTGGCCAAACCACGTTATATCTTATGTTTGTGTGTGATTGCTTTTGTTGGTTTTCACTGAATCTCCATGTTCCTGTGGTTTCTTTGTCACAACAAATTGGTATCAGAGCTGAAGGTGAAGGAAATCCAGAAAACACAAGGAGTCTCAACTAGGTGCTACAACGGGTTTCAGTTGCAGGTGGTGTTATCAATTGGCTTGTTTGATCACGATGGTCAGAAAATTGTGATAGGTTTCATGGCATGGAGTTCGAGTTATCAAGGTGGATAATCAGAGTTTTGCAGGAAGATCGTGACATCTTGGCATGCAATCCGAAGCGTAAGGAGAAACTAGCTCCTTGGATGAAGCAAGAAGATCGTGACATCTTGGCATGCAATCCTAAGCGTAAGGAGAAACTGTCTCCTTGGATGAATGTCTTTGAAGAGTGATTTGGTTTGTGTGCAAGAATGAAGTTGCAATGAGTTGTCCTAATCAATGTCGTTGTGGGAAGCGATGATTGACTTGATGGAATTTGATTTAGGGTGGAGATTTGTTTGGAATTTTGTCTCAAATTTCTAGTCTAATTAGTTTTCTATTTTAGAGTTGAATTCTGTTAGGAAGTTTCTTGTAAGACAAGTCTTGGGTTTCAAGGAATTGTAATCCTTGTATAACAAGGAATTGGATTTGAAACTCTATAAATAGATACCTAGGTTTTGGGTTGAGACTTATGAGATTGAGAGAGATGTAGGCTCATGAAGGAGTTGTGAGTAGAGATAGTTTATGGGTTGGTAGAGTAGGAAAAACACCGGTGTCACTGATAGCGAGGAGACAGACTCGTGGGGTCATACGTGGTGAAAAGATATGTGCACGGTGTTGTTACTCTAGTATTGTAATATCTCTATGGAATTATAGTGAAATCTCTTCTCATCTGTGGTTATATGCCGGTTTTGGCCGAACCATGTTATTTCTTATATTTATGTGTGATTGCTTTTGTTGGTTTTCATTGGGTCTCCATGTTCTTGTGGTTTCTTTGTCACAACAACTGCTTTAGACACCAAAATTTCACCATTAGCAACCAAAGCCTCCATATGATTTGAAAAATATTCTATGACTAAGGTAAATAACAATGGAGGCAGAGGGCACCCTTGTTTCAATCCTTTCCCAAATTAGAACAATCCACAAGGAGAGCTATTAACAAGAACGGAGAACCATGTAGAAGATATACATTCCATCACCCAACTGATCCAATTATCTCCAAACCCATAGGTACAGGGTTGTCAAAGGTGCACGACCTAGGCTCTAGGTGCACATAGGCGCAAGGATTGCACCTATTGTTAACCCAGGCGCAACGCTGTTACTAGGCGCATGCCTTATACAAGTCAGCCGGGCTTGTCTAGGCGCGTCTGACTGTTGTTTCATTTTTTCTTTTTCCTAATTCAAAAAGGAGACTTTTTTTATTCAAAAGAAAGAAAAATGAAAAGAAGAAAGAAGCCCATTACTGTCACACCTCGGTTCCCGTCTCCCGGAAATCGAGTGTGATTATGTTTACCGAGCCACACTTCGAACCACAATCCCTCTTGATATCATACTTTGATACCAAGATTTTACCTCAACACTCTTACTAAGGTACCATGCTGTCATGCCCCGGTTTCCGACTCCCGGAGAACCGGTGGTGACCTCCATCCATTAACCCTAACGGGCCTTTTCTATCTCTCGAGTACCATGGAAGTATACTTTTCAAATGTACATGTATATTCGTGCACTACAGACCATACTAACCTCAATGGGCCCCTCAAACATTTCCTTGCAACTCTCTATGAAAATGCAGAATCCATACATTTCGATGCATCGAAATGATGGTTTCGATGCATCGTAAGTTTGATGCATCGTATATGTATCGACCATCTATCGACCAAAACACACTTTCAGGACTTTTGACATTACAAAATCCTGCAGGTTTTTTGATGCATCGTACTTGTCATTTCGATGCATCTCAAGATCGATGCATCGAAATCAATTCCTCACATAGTGCTCATTGTGCACCTAAACCATGAAATCTGTGAACCATGTTTTTCCATGTATATCATTGCTATTCAAAAAGTCTAGCATACATCATACTACCAACATACTACATGTAAACACATATATGTCAAAACACATGCATATTACCCACATATGCCTACAATGCTCAACCTAGCATACTTTACTCATACTTCACCAAATGCACATATTTGCAATATGAACCTACCAAGCATTTAAATCCCAAACACTTCCATAACCCCACATAAATACATATGGATATACACTTATGCATAGAATTTCACATATGCATTAAAATCATGTTATCATACAACATGCTCTTATATCTTATATAACACATGTATACTCACAATGCAACACATGTCTCACAATATGCAACTAGATAGCATGTAAAACCATAGGAAAAGAGAGAAGTCAAAATTCAGCCCCTTCACCCATCTCACCTACATGCAACCTCATCCTCTACCTCTCCAACTCAACCAAAACCCTAGAATCGATACATAAGAGAGAAGAAGAACCCCTGCCTCGAATTTGGAGACCTTTGAAGAGATTCCCAAAACTTCCAACAAGATCTACCTTTCCGAAACGTGAGGATGTTCAGTTCAAACCGAAGTCCTTGCCGTCCCCTATGCACTTCCCTTCTTCGACAAATCCCAAATCCAAGCCTTAAGCCTTCAAAAGTTAGAGAGAAGGTAAAGGGAGAAAAAAGAGATAAAACACTAAAACCGTAGAAAGAGAGTGAGAGAGCGAGAGTTAGGGTTTGGGTTGAAACTTGTAATCTCCTGATTTTCGCATAGTGAAATTTTTTGCCGGATTTTTGCCGTGGACATAGGCACACCGCCGAACCACATAAATTCTTGTGTTCTGTGCATTGTGCTTGATTCGTTTTGTGTCGTGTTTCGTGATTGTGCTTGGTTTACGGCTGTTTTTCACTACATTTATCATAATCCTGGAGAAGGCTTAAGAAGGCTTTATATGGTCTCAAACAAGCTCCACGGGCTCGGTTTGAGAAGTTCTCTATGGTGATATACGGGCTTGGCTTTCATCCTAGTGATCATGACTCCGCCCTCTTTCTTCGTTCTACTTCTATTGGTTGCATTATTCTCCTCTTGTATGTTGATGACATGATTTTGACTGGTGATGAAATAGTTGACATTACACTTATGAAGTCCCAATTGCAACAACAATTTTAGATGAAGGATCTTGGTTCACTTCGCTATTTCCTTGGCATTGAAGTAGCTTCTTTGCCTAAAGGTTATCTTTTGTCTTAGTCCAAGTATTTATTCAAAAAGCTCGTCGCACATATATACGAAAAATTGAGACTCCCTTAGAGCTCAATGTTCGTTATTCTTCCTCAGATGGTGTTCTATTGGCTAATCCTACTTTGTATCGTGTTATGTTGGCAGTTTAATGTATCTCTCAGTTACACGGCCTGATCTTACCTATGCAATACACATTATTAGTCAGTTTGTGTCTAGTCCTACTACTGTTCACTGGGCTATAGTTATCCGTATTTTGCGTTATCTGCGGGGTACTTTACATCAAAGTTTGTTGTTTACCTCCATTTCTGCTTCGGAACTTCGAGCTTTTTCTGATTCTGACTGGGCCAAGGATCCAACCAATCGTAAGTCCACTAATGGCTTCTGTAATTTTCTAGGTGATTGCTCCCTCCTCTGCTGAAGCTGAGTATCGTGCCATGGCTGCTACTACAACAGAGATTGTTTGGCTCCGATGGTTGCTTGGTGATATGGGTGTTCCTCTTTTAATTCCCATTCCCATGTATTGCGATAATAAGAGTGCCATTTAGATTGCACACAACTTTGTCTTTCACGAGCACACTAAGCTTATCAAGATTGATTGTCATTTTGTGCGCCATCACCTTCAACTTGGCACTATCTCTCTCCTATTTGTTTCTTTTAATATGCAGTTGGCTGATTTCTTCACGAAGTCCCACACTATTATGCATTATCGTTTTCTTCTAAGCAAACTCTCGATGCTTCTTACTATTACATCGTGAGTTTGAAGGGAGGTGTTAGAGTAGGTTTTATTTTATTATTTGAGGGTAGTATTGTCTTTTCCTTAGTTCATTAGCTTAGGGCTTATTATATGTTTCTTGCACTGTATATGATTTAGAGATATACGATTGAATAATACAGCAACTTCTTCTCTTCTTTATTGCTCACTTACTGTTTGCACAAATCTTAAGAGTTTGAATACCCAACAGAATTGCATTCAACTGGTTGGGCAAAATGACCAACCGATTGTAAGGCATTTTGCTTGGTATTTTACCAAGTTCCACAAGCCTTCAACCAACCCAACTTTTGAAACAAGTGTACTCACACACTCATTTACTTGACTTATCACTTCCGATCAATAGGTACTGTGCTTGTGTTGATCGCTTGCCGTGCAGCTTCCGAAATCGAGACTCTAAGGACATTTTGCCAAACGTTTAAACACGTTTGACACCAAAATTTGCCAACACAAAATTAAGTTTCTCACAAGTATGAGGGACATTTTATGGACAACATAAAGATGGATTTTTTGCTTGTGGAATATCTATATTTTTTCTCCGGTAAAGCTTGTGGAATATCTTTATTGGTAAGTACTTGTAGAATGTTAGGAAACATGTAAAAGTGTTTCTGTCATATAGGTACAAGGTAGTCAGTGAAAAGCTTTGGTTTGAAAGGATAAGTATCTCTTAGGAAAGAATTTCTTTATGTCTATTTGTGATGTGTTGTTGTTTGCACCCAAATTGGGCATTTGACTGCCCACAAAGACTAAGCTTTGCTATGTGGGTAAGGAGAACAAAGGAACAAAGGAACAAAGGTCAGGTCACAACTGATCCCACATCTCGCTTTGAAGCCCATCTCCTAGGCGATAAGATTACCATCGCTCAAGAAAGTACTGTCTTTGTTCGTACAAAAATGGCAATAACGAGCAGGATCATTCATGGATGAACAAACCAGAAAAGGGGAAGGAATAAACTTAAAGCGAACCCTTCGCCAAGTCCCAGATATTTTTTTATTTAGCACATGGCTAGATATGAAGATCAATGCATTTAATGTTGATACATTGAATGTACCCAGAAAAGCGTTTTGAAGTTTGATGTCACGCAAGTGAGCTAAGATTGCCGACTACGGTAACGTTCCTTCCTCACTAAGTCTAGTTACACTAACTAGATCAGTTTGCCAGAGTTCGTTCTTGCAAACGAATCAACATAGTTATATTAGCCGCAAACAGATATAATTAGAAGAATCAATCACAGCCAGCCATGTGGAGATCCATCCAACGGATAGCACTCCTTGAGACCAAGAAGACAGCAGATTTCTGCAATAAATAAAGGACTTCATCCATTGGAAAAGAGGTCCAGCATCACAAACAAAACCAAACTCATCCCCAGCCATAGCCCAAGGTCTTACCTTGCTTATCATGCATTAAATTGCATTTACTTTTAATGTCATTTATGGCGTTAATTCTGACCCAAGTAGCCTCCTAGCACTCTGCTTCCGCCCTTACCGAAATCCAAGTGGTATCCATAGCACTCTGTTTTCGGCTTCCCCTAAATCCAAGTAGAATCCCTAGCACCACACTACTGGTTGCGCCTAAATCCAAGTGTTGTCCATCGCATTCTACTACTGGTTGCATTGCCCAAATAGTTTCCCTAGCATCCTACTACTGATTGTGTTGCCCAAACAGTTTCCCTAGCATCCTACTACTGGTTTTATCGCCCGAACAGTTTCCCTAGCATCTACTTCTGGTCGATGATTTACGTTTCAAGTGTAATTTATGACCAAGATCGTGTAATATTGTAGAGGTTGTAATAAACTCTCGCTCGACAGTTAAACGTCAGTGACTACTATTGTTACACACTTTTTATTAATGTTATTCGATTGACACGTTGCAGTTCCCGTTTAATCCAAACAGTGCGCGCACACACACACGCATGCACGCAGATACTTCGAGGCAATTCGCAGTGCCATTCAAGGCCGAAGTAAGTAATCAGGGAGGGGGCAATTTCCTACCCTCCACAATCGCATGAAGTCAGATCATATAAGAGTCTACTAGCCGCCTCGGCTGTAGTTCGATTGTAACCAGCGAGCTCACACAGTTCGTTTGTAACCAGCGAGCTCAGACTTAGTGTTGTAACACACATCCAGCAAGCTGAGATCTATGAAGCACGGATACGGATACGGGATACGGATACGACACGATACGGATACGGCGATACGACAAATCTCAAAAAAATAGGATACGGGTACGGCGGGATACGGCAAATATATATATATATATATATTTTTTTTATATATTATACAAAAAAATTAATAGAACACAAATTAAGATTTAAGTTTTAACTTAAATGATCTTTTTTTTTCAACATTAAAGATCTTTTGATTTATTACAAATTAAACCCTACATTTTAACTAAGCTTTTTAAATTTTAATATTACAATATGGCTACCATCTTTAAAAAAAAATTAACAAAAAAAAAATAAAAAAATCAAACGTATCCGAGAAGTATCCTGGCCGTATCCGTGCCGTATCCTGCCGTATCCTTGCCGTATCCGTGCCGTATCCTGCCGTATCCTTGCCGTATCCTGCCGTATCCGAAAATAAAAAAATTATTTAAAAAAAATGGATACTTCCCGGGAGTATCCGATACGTGTCCGGCCGTATCCTGGCCGTATCCGTATCGGATACGTATCCGATACGGCCACGGCGCCTCCGGGGAAGTATCCTTGCTTCATAGGCTGAGATCCAGCGTCTTAGCGCACAAACTTGGACTTAACAGGCTTGGACTTGACTGTCCTGGCACGCCCGCACACCACCAACTAAACTGGCCCTCCTACCAGTGAGAGAGGTCCAACGAGCCGTGCCACGCCTTTTATTTGCCAAACAGTTGCATATGACTTATAATTTAACAACTTTAAAGGAAACGGAAGGGAAGGAAAGCTGAGTGGACCTCCACAGAATGCAACTTCAATACATTTTTATTATGAAAATATATGTATTGTCATTCTTGCTTACTTCCCATTTTAATTACGTAATCTGTCTTCAGGTGCACTGTGGTTTTATGCGAAATGGTGGTGCAGAAATGGCTCCAAAAGACATTGAATATGCCAAGAAATGTAGATTTGTTGTTGCGTCAGGCATTTTTGATGGATATGATACACCTCATCAGCCTTCGAATTTAAGCCCCCGTTCTCAGAAGCTCTTTTGCTTTCTTATGGCGGTGGATGAAAGGTCTCTCAACTACATAAGGGAAAATGTAACTGTCAGGCAGGACAATGATGGGGGGCAATGGGTGGGCATTTGGCGGCTTATTGTTTTGAAGAATCCGCCATATGAAGAACCCAGAAGAAATGGAAAGATTCCAAAGATATTAACCCACAGGTTATTTCCTCAAGCACAGTACAGCATCTGGATTGATGGTAAAATGGAGCTTATAGTTGATCCATTACTTGTTCTGGAAAGGTATGGTCTTTCGTTGACAACATTGTATTTTATTTATTTATTTATTACTTATTATGATGCTCATCGCTAAAAGAGTCAAATTAATAGCTCACTAGAATACTGGTGTGCACCATGTGTATCATGCATAGTGCCTTGGAACACGGTTATACCCTTAATTCTTTGAATTTAGTTTCCCATTATTCTTCTGCCATTCATAAATACAAAGGTCTGTTTTAAGATGATCTGATCAAGGATTAAGTTTCCCTTTAACTAATGGGATCTCTGTTGGTTAAGTTCCCTTAAGTCATGATGGTCCCGCATATGCAGCAGGCATGCATTTGACCTAGAGTGAGAATGAACTGAATGAAGGGACTTTTTTTTCTTGTTTTTCAGATATTTATGGCATGGAAAGCACACATTTGCCATTGCTCAGCACAAGCACCATCGGGATATCTACGAGGAGGCTGATGCAAATAAACGGAGAAAGCGATATGCTCGACCTCTTATTGATCTCCACATGAAAATATATCATTATGAAGGACTGGAATCATGGAGTCCAAAGAAAAAAACCATCAGTGGTAAGAAAGGAACTACCTAACCTCATTTGTTTCATTTCTTCTCTTCTTATGCTTTTGGTTTTTAAGTGAAGACCAGGTATATGCCCTTGATGGTTGTAGACACATCAGGATCTTTGCACTGGGAGGTGCATATGGGTAATAGCTTAGAATGAAAGGGGCATTCAAATTTTACAATGAACTTTCACTACAGCAATGGATACGGTGCTCACGTTCTTAGCCAATCATGCACACACTAATGCCCTATAGTCAATTGTAAAGGAACACATAAGAAATATAGGACCCAATCTTTATTTGATTATTTCTCTCAATCAATAAAGGATTGCTACCGACTAGAGTCTCGAAGGCTGAGTCAGACACACCACTAATTCACACTGTCAACCTCTTGACTGGTTGCTTTGCATGTGTCCTGGGATTGGTTACAAACAGGCAGCATCACACGAACACATATCCAGTAGGCTTAACCAGTATGACAATGAATGATCGTAGTCAGGCCTAATTATCATGATTTCTAGCTCAGGGATTTGTCAAATTGAAAGAACGCTAATTCTTGTTAAGTGGGCCCATTTAATTGTGTTGTTGAGCATATATATTTGTAGGGGGGCTTGGAACAATGTGGTTATGTGATGCAACTTGGCCGAGACCTAGATACATGTACAATGGTGTTAACTGTCATCTCTGTTAAGCAGGGATGTCATGAATTAGTCCTCTTGATGGCTCATACAGCATATTGTGTCATATGAAGACATTGATTCTCATTTTCTTCTTGACTAGCCTAGATGTAATCTGCCTCTCCGGATTTGATACCAGCTAAGTTTGCCTGAACATCCCATATCCAATGAGATTTTGTGGAATCACTCCACTGACAAGCACTGGGCCACTCCCTGAAGGAATGGTCCCCTGTGCACTGGTTTGGACCTTAGGCAGATTTAAGCATCATGGTGCCATTTTATAGTTGCTTTCACCCTGAAGGGTGATGTATTTTGTACATGCCCTTTGTTGTACATGCTTTATTATTGGGTTTAATTCTTGCTAAAAGGTTGCAGGACCTAGAATAGCAGTGTCTTGCTTCCTACGCCGTTTTGTTTTGATGATGATAAAAAGCTTCATGTACAGTTTCATTGCCTTTAATGTTCTAATAATCTTTTTTCTACTCTTTATTATATTGAGAGTTTTTTTAAAATGCAGATGTTCCAGAAGGAGCCATCATCATACGTGAGCATACAGCACTGAATAATTTGTTTAGTTGCTTGTGGTTCAATGAGGTTGACCTCTTCACGCCAAGAGATCAGCTGAGCTTTGGATATGTTGTATACAGGTTAGGAGATCTGTTCAAATTCTTTATGTTTGAAAACTGCGAGTATAACTCGCTGTTTGTGTTGCACCCACATACACGTGAACACTCTTCTGTTATAGAGTGGGTGAAAGATTTAAAGGAGTTTAGGAACAATAGCACTCTGAAAGAGAGTAGGGGAGGATTAGGCTTGTGGACTCCTTATCCTGGAAAACTTAATTCAGTTGTATTACCACCTGTATCAAGAACCTCAAAAGCAGGATGAGTTTTACTTCACTCCATTTTATGTCAATATTGAACTTCAGTTGTATTACCAATGTAGTTCTCAGAAAATTTATACTCCCTCTGTCCCAAAATATATGGGTACTTTGGGAACTGACTCTCAACTTTGTGAGTCACAATTCCCTGGAATTTTGGGATTGAGGGAGTATATTTTTTTCTTTCGAGCTTCAAGGGGAAAATCATTAAGGCCTGATAGGTGGTCATTGACTCATTGTACAATATTTTGAAGAAGTTGGAGTAGGTTATTGCTTAATTGCAGCTATATGAACATCATCTCTAATTGTTGGTGAAACTTTTCGTGATGTCTTCTGATTAATACATACACAATGTAATATTCTGAAAGGATTTAATTGTAAAACAAAAGAAAAAAACAGACAGAAATGTACTCGGCAGAGAGAGAGATCTATATCAGTTATATAATGTCACATATATGGATAACACATAATTGTATGAGCATGTATCAGTTAGTTAGTATATAACGCATGGTTTGGTTGTAACTTGGGCTATTTATCATGTGATTTAGTGAACAGTTGGTGACAGATTAGGACTTGTCGATTCAACATGAGTGTGCAGGTGTTTGTATATGTGTGTGTATATATGTGGAATGGAAATGAGTGTTAATTGAGACTTGAGCTTTGAGCACTAGGCGTATTGCCCGTGCCTACGGCATTATAAAATAAATAAATTATTGAACTGAAATAAAAATTGATTTTATATAATCAACGTGTCAATACACAAATATTTACAAAACACTATTTGCATTAGCTACTGTTTACAAAAAATACAATGACCACGCGTCTCCTTCTCTACTTCTTCCAAGATGAAGCATAAATTTTTTTTACTACCGAGAAGAATATTTTTGCGTCAATATGAATGTACTTCGATTTCAAAAAAGGACTATATACAACAATCTACAAAATAATAACACAAAATGAATTGATATATTATATTAACATTATGTAAAAAAATAATAATTTAGAGTAAACATAAAATTGAATTACTTCATTACATCCCCAATTGCGTAGTGAAGATGAATTGATATATCGGACTTTTCTTGCAGCAGCATCCCAGTCCTACAAAGTTATATTGGATAACACACTTTTATTAGAACACTATAATAAAACTTCTGGGTACACAATATTTGTTGTAGAATGTAGACCGTCGTCTGGAAGAATGATACTTATACGCTCAAAACTGGTGCATCTAGACAGTGCAACATATAACTGCCCATGACTAAATACTGGTGTGCGCAAATCAACCCCAACAAATTGAACAGACTGTCCTTGAGACTTATTAATGGTCATTGCATAGGCCAGTCGAACAGGAAATTGACGTCTTGTCATTTTAATGGGCACTTCTGAAGAGGATGGAGTCAAGGATATTCTTGGAATAAAGACAAAATTACCACATTTATCTCTTGTCAGAATTTGTGCTTCAATTACGCGATGTGCACACTTGACAACCATCAGTCGTGTGCCATTGCATAGGCCATCCTTGGGCGCAATGTTCCTCAACAACATAATCGGGCATCCTACTTTCAAATTCAGCTCAAAGGGTGGTAACCCTGAAGGATCTAATGAGTTTAAAAATTCATTAGGATATCGATTAGTAATGGTTCGATCTACTAACTCATCTTCCAATATTTTGTCAGCTGCAAAATAAGTAACCGTCTCCCCAGGAAATATATTTAATGCAACACTATTGATAGTACTAACATCATCATTTCAGGCAGAAAGAATTGTGCACTCATTTAAAAATTTTGGTGAAACTGTATTTGCAACACTCAACCCTGGATAAACTGCACATAGTAACTCATCTAAATTCCTGCACTTTCGTATTGTCTGCGAAAGTTCTATATTTTCTTGTGGGTTTGATCCAATCTAAACAAAAATATAAAATTGTTAAGGTGGGATGTCAAAAAATAACACGCTACTAAAATTATTACAATTTGTATGTTTTCAAAAATATTACCTCCGTCAAGAAATTTGAAAAGTCCGCATTTGCAGTGTCTGTGCTATTCAGGCGCGTGTTCAAATTCAAAGTTGCGCCCACAATTTCCTCACGGCTGCCCTTTTGTATAACTGGTAAGATCTGTCTGAAATCTCCGCCAAGAACAACAGTAATACCCCAAATGGCTTCTCATTATCGCAAATATCCTGAAGAGTGCGATCAACAGCTTCCACACAATACCTGTGTTGCATAGGGACTTCATTCCAAATTATTAGTTTCGCTTCCCTAAACAACACTGCATGCAACGATTGTTTTGTAAACACACAAATTGAATTTTCCAACACATTTAGTGGAATGCAGAACGTAGAATGTGCAGTACGACCACTACCAATAACAGAGAAGCAATACCAGATGAAGCAACAATGATAACAATGAGTCCAAGGCTGTGACATTTTGTTGCAATTGTATTATACAAAAATGTCTTTCATGTTCCAGCACCACCACTTAAGAAAAATGTTGTCCCTTCATTTTTGAGAACTGAAGAAGTAATTGCACTATAAGCAGCACGTTGTCCATCATTAAGGCGGTCAACATTAAATTGAACATCTGATTGTTGTGCCTCGACTTGAAGTTGATGATGTTCCCAGATAAATCTGTTTTCAACTATCGTACTCCAATTGCTAGTCAGCAGTGGCATTGGTGGAAAGTCAGTTAAACTCTTACCAGATTCCTTTAGTAGCTGATTCAGAAGATACAAACCATAATCCGTGATTTGAGACTCAATTGGATTGGGAATCGCAAAGTCTTTAGAAATTATGCAAGCAAGATCATCACACATATGCATTGAAAATTTATTCCATAACACATGCAGTTGTAGTGGGGAGCAGTGTATCAAAATAACACAAAACAAACTTCTCAACTGACGTCCATTTTTTATGGTTGCTGCTTCATCAAGGCATTGCACCCATTCTTCATCGTCTTCCAAAAGTCCCCTTTCAACACATGCAGATTTGAATGTTTCGTGCAATATATTGTTGACGGTCTTTAAACATTCAAAGAATCGCGGTCCTTTAACAACAGTAAGTAGCAAACACAAGTAAAATCTCTCACCTTCATTGGGGTTAGCAAAGTACATTATACCAATTGCAAATCCCCTCTGTCTTTTTGTCTACTTCTTTTCTTGAATGTGCCATACATAATGCTGGGGAAATTCTTGATAAGTAAATGTGCAGGCATCTGCATTGGCAGTATAGCACGCAAAAAACCCAGTAAGAGTTGACACTTCAGCCTTAGCCCGTTCCATGATCTTATGCATTGAATCAGTTTCATTGTAAACAACTTGATGTTTGCCAGGTAAATGAAGTTGTAATCTCACAACATTTGGAAGTTCCTCGCGCATCGGATTGCCAAATATTCGCCAAGCAGCTTCTGTCGGCCCGATGTACCTTGCATTAAGGTATTGCTGAATCTCATCTACGCCGCCTAAAATCATTGTCGTGCGATCATGACCCTTGTAAATATACTTGTGAATATATTTTACACATCTCAATCCCGCACAAACTTCCACATTGATATGACAGTTGAACATTCTGGACAAATACGGATTATATGGCACAACATCTCTATTATCAACATCATGTCCCCTCACAGAATAAACGCGACCATCATTGCGTCGTCCCTCTCTCTTTCTCTATTCTTCCTTTCTGGTTCAAAGCCCACCAGCCCTAACTTAGGGTTTCCCTCTCACTCGATTCCCCCAACCCATCTTTAATTTCTCTAATTTTATCCCCTTGGTACTGGTTGGTAATCGTTCCACTCCAACCTTGGTCTTCCCTCTCGCCAGAACCGTTTGACAACCTCGAGCTACAACCTTTAGGAGTTCGTTACCCTCCATCGTCCCTTCAACGAAGTCACCACCACTCTCCAAACCAAGTTCACTCAGGTACACCCTCTATATATATATATTTAGGTTTTGCTTTTTCTAATAAATGTGTACAGATATAGTTAGGTGTTTTTGTTCTCTGTACTAAATGATTATTTGGTCCGAAATGGACTAATTGATTCAAATGCTTTTATAATTGGATTTTGTATCTTTATATATATATATATAAATGTGGAGCTGGGAAATTATTTAACTGAATTTCTCTCTGTTAATAAGTTATTGAACTCATCATTCTCTCTTTCTCTAACAGAAGGTAAACCATCAATCTCTATTAAGTGTTTGGGTCTTTTTTGTTTATTTTCTTAATCTCCATTGGATAATCTTTTTGGTTGATTTTTTTTTTTTGTCACGAATCTGTACATAACTTGGTTGAATCTGCATTTTTTTTCTTTTGTATTTAAATTGAAAAAAGTAGAGATCTTGCATCATGGAGTGGTCTCTGGTTTATCTCTCTCTTGAGCCTTAAATTTATTATACTTTTTATTTATAAGGATTTTTGTTGGCTTGAGTTTAGTTGCTTATGTTTTATGGTTTTATTGTTAACAGTTCGGTGCTCTGATATCTTGTTGTTTATTTGGTGATTTGGAGTTTCGTCTGTCTTTAGTTGAAAATTTAAATTTGGTTGGCCTCATAAGAACTTTTTCTATTTTTTTAATTAATTTCTGAACCATTTGAGCTCCACATGTTCAACCAATTTCTACGTAGTTTGTTACAATATAATATGTGAAAATTTTAGGTTTAAGTCTTCATTATATTATTTTATTTATTTGTTTAAGAATTCCCCAGTCAATAAGACTTCCCCTTTGATCAAAATTGAGGAGTAAACTACCCAAATTAATAATGATATATGTGGTTGCACTTAAAATTATAATGCACTTGATCTAAATGAATGCGAGTATTTTTTACTGTAGTTTCTACAAAAGATGAAATTTAGTTAGTGTTTAAGTCAATCTATTCTTATATTTAGGACAACTTAATTGGTTGGTGAATTGTCTTAGCATCACCATGTATTGACTTTCCATCTTTCACTAAAGGGTATTAATATATACAGTGATGATCTCAGATAGATTTGATTTATTGCACAATTTAAGACAAATGAAAATTTGTCCAATTCAAGTTTGATATTTTCAAAAGAAAAAGGTAAAGAAGTTTGATATATAACTCTGATGTTGAGGTTGAATGGGACTATATGTTTTAGGATGTTGATTTGGATCAGTTTAGCAACAAGTTAATTGATATTGCAAAGTATAATTTTTATATTGTGGTGTTGGTTTATAAGTGGCTCTGATCATGTGGTGCTATGCAAGAGGTCAATTGCTTAGTTTGAAGCCATGTGGGTGTATGAATCAAAGTTTGGTTCATATAAGACATATCATTGAACTTTTTGTTTCAATTTTTCTCTACTAGAACCTAACCAAAACCATCCAAATTTCAACTTAGACTTTTGACCCTTTCATAGAATTGTACTAAAAATGGTTAATCAATTCTCTTAGAGGATACATATATATATACAAATATACATTTAAGTTACAATAACTCTAACAGCTAAATCAATTGGACTGATTTTCCATCTATATTAGTTTTGACTGGTTGTCCTCTAGGCTGTTGCCTTATTTTTCGTGGCTCTGCAAAAGATTTTGTCTATTTCTTTTCTGATGCCCTTTTTGTAAATCAATGTTGGCGCCTCCAATATAAACTGAATTATTATTCATTGATAAGATTATACGTCTTCTAAAGATTTTTACTGTCTAAACATCCTGAAGTAAGTATCAACCTTACTTAATGTTGTTTTATCTTAAATTGATTGTTTTAATTTAAGTATCAACTTTGAACATGTGCATTTTTAATGTTGTTCTTCTTTTAATTTGCATGTACTTGAAATGAAGTCATCTACTCAAGGATGCATTTTTGATGGGGGTTCAAATTCTCCAAGGACACATTCAGGCGATCAATTGAGAGTTGGTGGGGATTCACCCTATCCTGTTACTTCTCAAGGACCTTATGCTCCATCAAATACAAGGAAAAGAAAGGGCAGGGGAAAGTCTCAATTGTACAAGATTGCATCCACACCAAATGAGCGCCTAGTTATGGATTTTAATGAAAGCGGGCAACCAGTTGGTGATAACAGTAAGAAGTATAGTTCTTGCCTTGGGATTCTAGCACGCGAGAGGTTCCCATAACAATTAAGAACTAGAAGGATATGCCTGATTCTGTACTACAAGAATTATGGGATATTATAAAGGTATTTTGTCTTTTACTTATTTGCTAGTAGAAGGATGTGCCTGATTCTCTATTAGAATAATGAAAATATGTTCTCCCTGTGAAAGTTTATTTGATAATTTGATATATATTTGCAGTTAAGATTTGAAGTTGCCCACTGTTGTGCAAGCATATCATTTGGATTGATGAGACAGGCGTGGTACATACATAAATCAACAACAAATAATGTGTTGTCCATGAGAAATAATTGATGAACCATTGCCTTGATGAAGCCCGATAATGTAAACTCAACGGATCAGTGGCAAGAGTTTGTTGTCAATCGATTATTAGAAGAGCATGCCGTGAGTATTTATATGAGCTTTTTAATTTATATATATATATATATATATATATATATATTTCATGACCTATCTAAGCTAACAACTTTTTTGTATTTATCGAAAGAAAGAAAACAAAATCAAGAATTGAGGAGCAAAATAAGGGAAGAGATGAGGGAGCAAATGAGGGAAGAGAACCTGCAGTGTCTAAGTGGATGGACATTGAAAATGAAGGAAATAGTCATCCTGACAAGGATCAGGAAAAGCTTAAATCTGGTAAAATCTCTTGTGAAATCTCATTACTTATGCACAGGCGCACCAATTTGAGTATGAATTTGGTTGTGCTCCTACACTTCTCACAAGTGCACAAACATGGATACATTTGTGTTGGTTATTCTCTAGTTAGCTACTCTGTTGACTGAAGCTATAAATTGATTCTGAAACCCAACTTCATGTCACATATTTTCTATTGCCATGTATGCTCCTATTTATATTTGTATTGAACATATTGAAATGTATGATGTGCACACTACTGTTACCATTTGCATTTGTATGAAAACGTTGTGAAGTAATGGGACACCAGTAGAAGTATATTTTGGAAGTCAATCTAATTCAAAAGAAATTTATGCATCGAGTTTCAAGCTTTCACCAAACCAAACCATTGAAATGTATTTGAACAACATGATCACTTGAAATTTTGCAACCTAAATATTAAGGGAACAAGGTGAGTACTGGAGGTCTAATTGGTCTTAAGTATGTTTGTTTAAACTTGTCTAGGTCATATTTGAACACATTTCATGGAGACAATTTGTTTTTCAAAAACTAATATCCTAAAACTCTCATTTATGACTATTATAGATGGCGTCATGGTAACCAAGGTTTATGCCACTAATACTTTGATCCAAACTGAACATTAAGATCTTGAACATGTTTTATTATACATATTAAGTTATGCTTAGCAACATTTAGCCCTGATTTTGTGTGCTTCTTGTGATATTCAAATCTCATATATATGTTGTTCAATGCTGATAAGGGCACATCATAGTTAAATTGCTTTGTTTTGTTTCTGGAAGATATTAGGCAATTTCTGCAAGTGTAAAACCTCATGTGTGACTTGTTAGTTCTGAAAAGAAGGAAGATTTGAGACTGCATTGACGGTTGAACCTCTGCTGCTTAGATTCTATTTTTAGTTGTTGTTACTCTCATTTCTTCCTGTCAGATTATGTCAGTCATTGATTTTTGTGATTCATTTCATATGAGCATATGCTAAATCATTTTTTAAGCATGCTCAAGCATATATTCCCCTAAATTTAGCATAGGAACTGATTTTGAAACTCCACAAGATAGCTACTATAATTGTGTCTTTATTGTGAAAATGTGTTGTCACAATATTCTAATTGATATAGGACATTGAGCAAAATTTATGAGCAGTTGTTTCTGGTCCAAGCAAGTGAAATAAGACATGTTTAAGATATTTTCACTAAATTAAATATGCTTGAGTAACTACATTGCCATTTGACTTCTTGAATCTTAATTTACTTTCAATTACATATAGTGAAATTTAATTATAAATTATGTTACAGTTTGCTTAGTGTCCATTCCCCATTATGAACCCTGATTTAAGACTATTATAGATCTCATAATGAAATGATTTGGTTTAGTTATTGAGTGGTGCCAAGTTAACTCACCTTTTAAGCACTAAACAGATTTCATTATTAAGTTGCATATATGTTTGCTTGTCTAAGAGTATGAAGAAACTTTATTGCACTCTCTATATTGCAAACCTTAAGGTTAACAAAAGCCTTTGAATTGATCAAAATCTAACCATAATGACGAGTATTATTACATCAAACTTTAGTGAACTTGGGAATAGAAAAAATGCATTATCTTTAAATGTATCATACTCAAGTCAACAATATATTATCTTCTTATGAGCTATTTTCCTATTCTGATAACCAAATATATCTAGGCACATGTTAACTCTCAAGATATCAAGCCATGTTCTCTTAGCGCCCCCTTATGCTCTCTGTAGCCCTGCAACCTATTATTTTTGTCATTCAATATTGATGCATTCATCTAGGATTATGCATGAACTAACCATCTCAACAAAAATCTTCTCACCTTCTCCCAAACAGTAGCTTCTTCTAATTCTCACAAATGCATTCATTTCCATGCCATATCCACTCCAAACAATAAGAACATAACCAACACATATAACCTCCAAAGGGTAGGACCAAAACTTCAAGCTCAACTATTTTCCTCCCTCTGGAACACCCAAAAGATCAAAAGACCACATACCTAGAAACTGCAATAAGCTTAATTATGGCTCTACAATAAGATAAGCTATTTGTCACCAAATGCATCACATTAGGCATCATTAGCATCGCATAAATCTATGGTTCCTAAATCTATAGGCTTCTAATCAGTATAGGTATGTTTTATAATCATGAGAACCAAAAATATAGATCAGTTGATAGGCATGCATGCAAGCAGCAATATATTAATATGGAGCTTTTTGAATTTAAAGAGTCTATAATTTGGGAACTTAATGAAACTTTATCTGGCATTTGGTCAGCAGTAATAAACTTTGTGCTTGGATGTTCATTCTTTTAATATGGATACTATAGAAGTTCAAGACATCCTTGTAGACAGAATTCTTTCATATAAGACCAAAAGTACTCTAGTTAACCAATATGAGATACTCTCACTCAGACCCACATCTATGAACAACAATGGTTGCTATTTATGCAACTAATTGAAGAAGCATAGATTTAGAACAAACATGTCTATATATTTCAAGACTATATATATATTGCTTTGGGGGTTAAAGGAAGGAACATAGGTTCTATCTTTCATGGTTCTGTCTTTTACTCAAGACTTTCTCATCGTTTATATGTTTTGGCAATGGAAGCTGAACTAATATACCTTCATATACGAGCTGGAATAAAAAATTTTGAGGAATAGAACTGGAGGATCTTCTCTCTTGGTTACTATTGCTGAGACTACTTCTGGACCAGCCCCTCCTTTAACAAACGTGAGCTAACTCCAGTCATAAATTAGTCTTCTTCAGAGTCAGCTAGGATCTCTTCTCCAATGCCCTTCTGGTACTAGTGCGACTCCTACTATCACAGTTGCTACAGGTACTCCCTCTGCTTTCTATGTTAGGACTGGGACATCTACTTGGGTTCTAGATTCTAGAGCCAATGATCACATAACCGGGGAGTTATTAGTTTTTTCCTCTCCAGTCACTCCTGTTCGTCAGTCGATTAGTTTTGCTGATAGATCCATCTCATAGATACATAGTAAAGGAACTGTATCTTTGACTCCCCACATTACTCTATCATTTGTTCTCCACATCCCACACTTTGCATTCAACCTTTTATCTATTAGTAGACTTGCAAAGAATTTTAATTATGTTATCATTTTCTTACATGACTGCTGTTTGTTACAAGACTTGAGTACAAGGAGGATTTTTGGTAGGGGATATGAGCGCGATTGGCTGTACTACTTTGGAGATCCTCCAGTTTTACCACCTGATGCATCTGTTCTTCAAGTCACCGTGTTACCTGAATCTCAGTTTTATGTTTTCTCTTTCAAAACATTGTCTTTATGGCATGCCCATTTGGGACATGCAAATTTTCAGTCTTTATGTAAGTTGTTTCCCTCGTTAATAAAGACTTATAAGACTCATAACCTTCAGTGTGTGGTTTGTGAATTGTCAAAACATGTTTGTACTAGTTATATTCCTCGCATGCATCGTGCACCTATCCCATTTGATTTAATTCATTCTAATGTATGAGGACCCTTTCTGGTCACTGCCTTATCTGGTCATCTGTATTATGTGACATTTATTGATGATTATTCTAGATGTACTTGGGTTTATCTTCTTAAGAAAAATCAGAAGTATTTCCTTTGTTTTCTCAATTTTTAAAAATGATTTAAACTCAATTCTTTGTCACTGTTCGAAATATTCGATATGATAATGGTCGTAAATATATTTCTAATGACTCTCACTGCCAGTTAAATCAACAAGGCATTTTACATTAACTCATTTGTTCATACACTCCTAAACAGAATGGTGTGGCGAAATGCAAGAACTGTCATATTAGGTTTGTTGTTCGATGCCTTTTACGTAGTATGGTGGTTTCTAAATATTTTTGGCACATGGCTGTCCTAACTACCATATACTTGATCAATCGCATTCCTAGTCGAGTCTTATCTGGTAAAGCTCCCTTCCAGGTTCTTTAGCCCGATCGTGTTCTTTTTCTTATTCTTTTTAGTGTGTTTGGTTGTACTTACTTTGTCCAAAACCGTAATCTACTCGCACCAAATTGGATGACGTTCGTTGTATCTTTTTAGGATACTCTGCTATATCTAAAGGATATCACTGTTATGATCCCATATCTACACATATATATCACTCCTTGGATGTTTCTTTTTTGGAAGAACTTCCATTTTTTGGTAAGTCTGCTTCTGTACAGGAACCTCTTCCTGTCTTTGCTGAAGAGTCATCGCTAATTTATCCTTTACCCATCTTTGAGTCTCTGTTGGAACTGACGTCACCTACCTCAGTTCCTCCTCTCCTACAGGTTTAGTCCAGGCGCTGTCATCCCCAAACTCATCTGCCAGAAGCTCCTTTAGATGAAGGTATACCTTCTTCTCCCACTCCTATTCCTGATCATACTGTTACTTCTGGTTATCCCTCTCGTAACCGTAAACTCCCCAATTGGTATGGTTTCTCTAACAACACTCACCATCTTGTCTCCCAGTTTGTTTATTATGATTTTCTTTAAGATTTTTATCAGGCATTCTTGGGGAAACTTGATTCTATTTTCATTCCCCGATCTATCTCTGAGGCGTTTCAGCATCCACAGTGGGTCATTGCTATGCGGGCAGAGATGGATGCTCTTCAACACAATCACACATGGGATCTTGTACCTCTTCCTTCTAGTAAAAAAATTATTGGTTGTAAGTGGGTTCTCAGCCTGAAATATCTGCTTGATGGTTCTATTGATCGATACAAAACTTGCCTGGTTGCTAAAGGATTCACTCAGGTTCTAGGGAAGGATTTCAGTGTTATTTTTGCCTCTGTGGCGAAGTTGACTACAGTCTGCCTCCTTGTGTCACTAGCAGCTTCTCATTCTTGGCATTTTCACCAACTTGATGTCAAGAATGCCTTTTTAAAAGGTGACTTACTTGAGACTATTTATATGGATCCACCTCTGGGATTTTAAGCTGAGGGGGAGTATGCTGGGAAGGTTTGTTGTATCCAAAAATCTTTTTATGGGTTGAAACAGTCTCCTCGGGTATGATTTAGTCGATTTAGTGATGTGGTTTTATCTATGGGCTTCGTGCACTGTCACTCTGACCACACGTGCTTCGTTCGTCGGCAATCTGATGGACGGTGTATTATTCTCTCTGTGTATGTTGATGATATTATCATCACTAGAGATGACTCAACTGGTATTTCTTAAGTTAAGAAGGATCTTGGATGTTTCTTTGATATTAAGGATTTGGGTCTGCTCCGTTACTTCCTTGGAATAGAGGTTGCCAAATCCAGCCATAAGATATCTCTCTCCCAAAGGAAGTATACTTTGGATCTTTTAATAGATACATGGATGCTATGATGTAGACCTGATTGGTGGTGATAAGTGTATCAATTAAAATTACCACATTTCACAATAGAATGAATTTCTTACAGAATAGGGCTATCGAAAGGGGTGTCGAACCTTAGAGATTATGGTCTGAATGAGTTGGTATATGGAATTAATTATAATTAAATTTAGAAAATTGAAGAAGTAATTAAAATAAAACAAAAGGAAATAGAGAGTGTAGAAAATATGAGATGAATTTTGGGTTATTGACTTCACCACTAATGTCACAATCAATGGTCAATTGAAGTAACTATGGGGATTCATACATGCATAAGTGGTGTCGGTGGCTACAAGCCTTCATCCATCAAGAAGATAACATATGATTAAGGCTAAGTCATAGACTATCTTCGATTGGCATGGGCCATCTGCCTAACTACTCTACTCTAGGGTGCAGTATGGTCCATCTTCTCTAGGCATACTCCATCAAAGCTTTTAATGATATATTCAGTGATTACCATTGTGTAATAATCGCTCTCATAATCACAGAAAATAAGAGAGATTGAGTTCAATAACAACAACTAAATATCTAAAATAAGATAGGAAATCATTGAAACTGAATTTATAAGACTTTTATAGCTCAATTCTATAATAAGAATCCTCTAAATTACACAATCTATGCATGTATACAAAAATCCCCAATAATTAAAATAATCAAACCATTGATGCTTAGTTAGGGCTACATCAAAACCCTAGTGGATGAACTAGCCGCTCATGGTAGAAGAAGAAGCTTCAACGGTTGAGGAAGAAGGCCTCATCTTCATAAAATACGCGCAAGACTTCGTTCTCCAGTGGTTTTCCACTCCAAAGCTCTGCAAATTATGTCTTCAATGCTGTCCAAAAGCTCTCTCAAAACAGTCCCTAATTTGCCACTTTATGCACCAAGAGAATACCTCAAAGTCTTAATCTCATTAGGAATTGATTAGGTTTTCCGCAACACTAAACAAGTGGGTTTTTCTGCTGACATTTGGCCCAACTTTTGACCCACTAGAAGTCTGATTCACAGAATTTTTTTGAAATACAAAAGTGTCCAGAATCGAATTTCAGTCAATGCGAATGAAAATTAAGTCAATTTGAGGCTCAAAAATATGACTTCTGGTCCGTTTTCCAAAATGGATTAAAATTGTATTAAGCGCAGAATTAGGCTTTAGGCTCAGAATCTCCTTAAGCAGTTGTAATCCTCTTGGATCTCTTCCTTAGGCTAATTTGAGTTAAAATATAAAGTTGAATAGATCCATTTGATGTAGGCTTCATCTAACCCTCTTGGATGTCATCTTTAAAAGCCAAAAATCATGATTTTAACTAAATAATCATTAAGGCCCTAAAAATACATAAAATACTAAAGCGAAGTAAAATCACAAAATAATCTATCACTAAAAGAATAAAATATGCAAGTTATGAGGCTAGAATGCCTAACATTCAACACCGATCACACTCCCAAACTTACATATTGCTAGTCCCTTAACAATAGAATAAAACAAAACTAAAACAAAGGAAACTAACTAATACTAACTAGACTATCCAACTCCACTTTCGTGGGAGAAACGATTGCATTTAACATATGCAACAAGCCTTTAAACCCTTAGGTTCGCCCTAGTGGATGAGTATAGTCTAGTGAGGGTTTCCAGAAATGTTACCCACAAACATTCAAAACTTTGTTTAAACATTAATCAAGAAGAAGATTACAATATATAGTTACAAACTTGCATTCAAGAATAATTTTAAACTTTTAAATTCTATTATTCAAATCAATGGTCCCCACACATAATTCACATCAATATATCTCAAAATAACCAACTCTAGCTCCCTTGTGAAAATTGAACTAGCAATCATCTCATGTGACATAACCCAGCTCCAAATATATTTAGTCACGTACCCCGTCAACTCCCTAGCTCCCCTTATGGAACTCATACTTCCAGACATGAATACATGACTTTTTTTTTTTATTTTTTTCATTGTTTTATTGGTTGTGCAATGTCTTGATCTATTAAGCTTTCTGAAAGATCCATGTAGCAAGCTTTCAGTCAGTGACTCCCAAACCAGATGACTTTAGGGAACTAGGCGTTAAGACACCCCGAAGAACCTAATTACTCGAATCAGTCAGGCAACAAATCAAGACAACCAATGCTCATCTTTTCTCACCCTTTCACTTTTGACGCGAACACTCCGTGCTTCCTGAGGCATAGAGGCCCGGTAACTCATGAAAATGATCAAATTGATTTGCTATTCATCACATACTTTCCTTCTTTTTTTTCATTGAAGTCAGGTAAAACACATCATCGATACTCATTCTCAAGAGATACTAATTAATATCAAGCATATGTAACACAATAACTTAGAGCCAAAGTTTATACCTCGCAAGATTATGCTAGTGTGCCTGTGCATGTGAGGAAACTAAAACCAATCACTCCAAGTCATGTCAATGTAAACAATGATTAAAACCACTTAATTTAAATCACAATTTTCAAAAATTTAAAACATACTCAAGAATTGCAAGTTACGCACCTATATAAGATACTAATCCCTTGAATAATGTCAAAACATTCTATATATAAACAAAACAAAAGAAAATAATAAACAAACTAAGAAAAATAAAATAAGCAAAAAGTCCTAAAACAAGAAAAAATTCACAAATTTTTTTTCCATATTGCAATAAAGCACATTAAAGGTTGATCCTCACCCCCAAACTTAAACTGTACATTGTCCTCAATGTACACCCAATAAAAGCATAAAGAAGAGTAAGAACGATAGTACCAGGAATCCGGAGAAGTAGTGGCAAGAAAAGATAGCAAATCAATTGCCTGAAGGCAATGCAAGCACACCCCAAAACTTGAATGCAACAACCTGTAAAAATAAACCACTATACCCCACCAACCCAGTGAAATAGCATGGGTGCAAATAAATATGAAACAGAAAAATAATAATAAAAAAAACTTTTTAAAAAAAAAATAAAAACTAAAAATAATAAAAAAAACAAAAAAAAAACATAAAGTAAAAATAAAATAAAATAAAATACACAAGATAGTTACCTCCCAGTCAAGGATGTGGTGGTGACTGAGCACTTGGGTCCAGGTTCGCCTGGTGCATCAATGCACGTAGCATCCTCCTTATCTCTCTTGGATCCTGGTGAGTCTTACGATAGTGATTCGCCATCTCTGCCCGCATAGCTCCAAACTGTGTGGAGTCCTCAATCTATTAGGTGCCAAACTAGGCGGTCAACCTAGCAATCTGCCCCTCTAGATAACCATAATCATGTCTGTTAGTTTGTATATGGACATTCTCTTCCTCAGCCTCCATCTCTTTTGGATCCTCCACTGGTGGTGGTACGGCTACAGCTTCCCCTCCCTAGGCCAATCTAGATACTTCACCTGGCGCAGCAATGACTCTTTGATGCATGTGTGATCGGCTCATGTTCCAGTCATATGTGCCATAGTGAATATCTTGTGAAAAAGCAAGCTCGTCCTCATCAACTACATATCCCTGTACAATGAGCAATTGATGAATGATAGTAGGGAATGGAAACTCTCAGTCACTTGCACTGTCTGGTGCCTTGGCCACGACCTTGGAATAAAATTTCTCAATTTGGCCCCAGACGATTTGTGTGAATGATAGCCAATGCCCAAAGTGTATAGAATATAAAGCTCGAAGGAACGCTTAACGCCTTTCGGTTTTGTGCCCAATAGGACACACATTCTTGTATAAAATGGCATCAAGGAACCATAGATGACTCAGCATAGAGGACTTGGAAGCCGCATTATGTTTTGGCCCGGAGAATTGGTTAGCACATAACTGTGCAACCAAATTACCCATCGAAAAATTATCGGATAAAGGAGTGCAGATGTTGGTTAAATCATTCGGGCATTCATGAGGACAGCCCATGGCAATAGCAATGGATGACATATCAACCTGAACTTGTGTTCCATCTATCGAAGAAATAAGCACGCCCCACTTATCAGGTTTTGGCATTTAGTTCTGATAAAAGACTTTGATGAGCCTCAGGTATATAGTGGTAGAGGATGGAACACAAATAGAAGCAGCCCGATGATGACTGATGTTAGAAATACCCCATCGTGTTTCGAGAAACATAGCATAAAGTTCGATGAAATCAAACGTTGCTTCAAAATTCAAAGCTCGTGGATACCATCTCTCATGTATCCCGTCTTGGCGAGATCTAGCGGTACTCGAAGTCAGATCATGCCTTGCTCGACAAGGATTGCACGAGCTTGAAGCACCTTGGTTACTTGCTCTCTTTGGTGCCATAGAAATAGAAAACTTTGGTTGAGGAATTAAAACAAACACTTTGCGTGCAGAATTAAAGTACCTCCTTCAACCTCTTTTTTTGGCAACTTTTTCACCCCAATTCGAACAATTCAGTCCACCAATTATGTCCCCCAAACTTGGTCTTTAAAAGCCCTTAAAAATATTGGCATAATTTTGCAAAATAAAAACTCTACTTACTTTGATGAAGAACTTGAGAAAGTAAGAGTTTTCTTGAGGACTAGAGATGATTAATCCAGTTTTGATGTTGTTGATGATGATGATCAATGATAAATACTTGTATGAGAATCACCAATTGAAGAAATTATAGTCCCGATTGATGTAGGAGTCAAATTGGATCACAAAGTAGTCAAGGAAGCAAGTAGTAGCAAGTAAATGAGAGAGGGGGCCTATATTGGCTCCAAAAATTCGGCCAGCCCTTATTTACCCTTGGGCGATTGTTGTGTGCGGTTGCGCTACTCGCAATTTATAAATTTACCACTCGTAATAGAACGAATCCTTGAAAGATAGGGCTCTACGTTGAGGGTGTTGATCCCACAGAGACTACGTAGGTATAACTCACTAAAGGTTGAGGGTTGGTTCTTGTTTAAACCACAACTGTGTTGGTTGTTGCTTACTCTACTTTGAAAGCATGAAAGTAATTTAAATACAAAAGTTTAGAGAAGAATAAAGGACTAGGGTTTAACTTCCCTGCTAACCTCATAGTATGTCACACTTATAATAAATAGGGGGAATTCATGCAAATGTGTACTAAATGATGCGTTGACAAGTCCCACCTACAACGGCGTCTTCAAGAGAATACACACACCTTAATATACTATAATCCATCTTCGAAAAATGGGATTTTCCTTATTTACCTAATTACCTACTTGTAGTAAAATCATCGTCACATGATTTTCTTACCTACCTACTTACCTAATTGAAGCAAAATCACCTTCTCTAAGCATGGACTATGTAAATCTAGTTATGCATGTTATAGTGAAAACTAGTCTCAAGCCATCAGTTGTAGTCTTTGTGAAACTTACAAGTGTTTGAAGATCATGTGAGGAGTGTAAGCATTCTAAGACAAGAAGATAAATCAGCACACACGAACATGAAGAATTTGTGAACTTATAATTATATAAGGCACAAGGCAAGAGACATATATATCAAATACATAAAAATTCCTAATTCATTGAAGTTAGAATATATTTACAAAGCTAGGGTTTGTCAAAACCCTAAAGAAGGATTAGTTGATCATGGTGGGCTAGAAGTACTCCATAGACAGAGATGATCTCATGCTCAAAATGGTCTTTAAGGCCTTACAAAGCCCTCTTTGAAGCTTTCCCTCTCTAGAACTTCAATTTCTCTCTCTAGAATTCTAAACTATGCTTTCTCTTTCAAGAATTGTGTATATCTTCTTTATTACATATTCTCTAGCTATATAACTGATCTGAGGCTCAAAATATCATAGAAATTCCGTGCAAGGCTTTATCCAAGCAAAATTAGACAAGTGGCAAGTGGAGAAAATATCTGCAGAAAAATATCTTCAGCAGGTTTGGGCGATGCATCAAAGTAAGGACTTCGATGCATCGAAGCTACGATGCATCAAAGTGGCTATTTCGATCCATCGATCTTCCTTCTTCTACAGATCTTCAACTTTCTAACTTTTCGACTCCGGTCTTGGCCCGCCATTCACTATTCCTTAATGTAGATTTTCCATGAAGGATGATAGGAATTAGGAATGCCTTGTTGAACTAATAAAGGAATCAAATTACGTCATATTCTGAGTTTGAACCTGAAATCATCAAAAACATAAAAATATGTAAAAACTATACAACATGTGCAGTTATGGGATCAAGATACATAAGTAAAGGCATAAGAATTTATAACATTCAACGCTTATCAGCGATCGACTCCCCCAGCAATGGGTGATCGATCGCCCACCTGCTGGCCATCCCACATGAGAGAAAACATGGGGCGATCGATCCCCCTCCAAAGGGGTGATCAATCCCCCTCCTGGTGGCTTGTTTTGCATCTATCTCGAAGGGTCGATCGAGACTTGTATTTTCGGCCTAGTGATCGCCCAAGGTCGACCGAGAGCTCGTTTTTTCACCCATTTTGAGTCTAAATATATCGGTACACCTCTTGGCATCCTCCGGAAGCAACTTATACATCAAAAACGCAAAGAAAACACATCAAAACGCAACTAAAATTAAAAGAAAAATTAAAAAAACATAAACTAAAATTAAAATCAAAGAAAACTAAAAATATTAAAGGATAGAAATACATACAAATCCTACAATTTAACATCCGTAGACGATGATTAACTCTCTGAAGGGATTAAGTAGGATAGACAAGATCCGTCAAGTCGACGGACTCCACGTCTGTTGTTGGCATAAGTCCTTCTACACAAAGCTTCAACCTTTGCCCATTAACCGATCCATTGGAAACCCCAAACAATTGCTCATCCAAAAATGAGTCACAAATAGGTAATGCATCGAACGCAGGCTCAGACACAATCCGGGATAAATGGCCCGCAACTACATTTTCTGTCCCCTTTTATCTTTTATCTCCAAATTGAATTCTTGTAACAACAAAATCCATTGAATAAGGCGCGGTTTGGTTTCCTTTTTTGCCAATAAGTGTCTCAATGCAGCATGATCAGAGTAGACAACCACCTTGGACCCCAATAGATAAGAACGAAACTTGTCCAAGGCAAACACAACAGCTAGAAGCTCTTTCTCTGTGGTTGTATAATTAAACTGAGCATCGAAAAGAGTCTTACTAGCATATTAGATGACATAGGGACACTTGTCTTCTCTCTGTCCCAACACCGCTCCTACTGTATAGTCCGAAGCATCACACATAATCTCAAAAGATAGAGCCCATTTCGGAGATTACATGATCAGTGCAGAGGATAGTAAAGATCGAAGCTTCTCGAATGCTTGTACACACTCTTCATCAAAGGAAAATGGAACATCTTTAGATTGTAAGTGACATAACGACCGAGCAATTTTACTAAAATCCTTGATGAATCTTCTATAGAACCCCGTATGGCCTAAGAAGGAACGGACTTGCTTCACCAAAGTTGGAGGAGGCAGAGTAGAAATCAGGTCGATCTTTGCTTTATCAACTTCAATGCCTCTCCTTGAGACAATATGCCCTAACACAATGCCCTCCTTCATCATAAAGTGGCTCTTCTCCCAACTAAGTACCAAATTTCTATCCCGGCACCTCTGAAGCACAAGTGATAAATTCTCCAAGCAGTTCTTGAAGGATGAGGCAAAAATCGAAAAGTCCTCCATGAACACCTCTAAGAATTTTTTTACCATATCAGAAAAGATGGCCATCATATACCTCTAGAATGTCACCGGTGCATTACATAACCTAAAAGGCATGCGAAGATAAGCAAAAGTACCAAAGGGATATGCGAAAGTAGTCTTATCTTGATCTTCTAGATCCGTAGCCACCTAATTATAACCATAGTAGCCATCCAGAAAGCAATAATAGCTCTGACCTGCTAACCTCTCAAGTATTTGATCAATGAATGGGAGAGGGAAGTGATCTTTCCTTGTCATGGAGTTAAGCTTTCTGTAGTCAATGTAAACATGCCAACCCGTGGTAGTACGTTGTGGAATGAGCTCTCCCACAGAATTGGGGACAATAGTAAGATCAGATTTCTTAGGAACAACTTATGTTGGGATTTAGTCGCCTCTGTGCTTATTTGGACAACTTTCCTCCTTCTTTCAAATGGATTTTGTGCATGCAAATTGAAGGATCAATGCCCTTAAGATTTGCTACACTCCACCCAATTGCCTCACAATGTTGTCTATTAGATGCATGCTCCTCAATTGAGTAATCCATTCTAAAATTCTATTGAGATCTTTGGAACTGATTTAGATGGCGAGTCTCAAGTTGACATCATTGTTAAGTCACTGCTTTACTCGTTCAATACTTTTAGATTGAACTATAATATGAACAAATTTGATTCTGCACTTTCTCAAATCTTGAATGAGTTTCAAGCACCAGAAGGAATGATAAAGGATAAAAACAATACTTATCTCACTCAAGGTGGGCCTTCTAGGACTAAGTCCAACAAGACAAGGAAACAAAGGAGGAAGCCAAAGAAGCTTGGGCCCAAACAAGATGCTAATAATGGAAAAGGGAAGCAGGTATACCGATTCAATCTTAGAGGCAAGTGCTTCAAGTGTTGGCAAAAACGACACTATAAGAAGGATTGTTTAAAGCTTTTGGTCAAGTAAAAGGATTAAGGTATATTTATCATTGGGGTATGTTATGTAATTGAATCTACTGATTCTTGGATTGTAGATTCGAGCACCACTAATTATGTTTACAATTCATTGAAGGGTTCCAGAAGACCAAAAAGATTGATGATAAAGAGATGTACCTTCATCTTGGGTCACATGCCAGAGGAACAGTTTCTTCTATAGGAGTTGTGGTTCTACAATTTTGTAGTGGTAGGAGTATAGTATTAGATGATTGTCTCTTTACACTATAGACACCCTATTTTTACACTCCAAAATTCATTACAAGACCCCTATCAAAAGTATCAGGCCTAGATTTCAGTCCTTGAGCACGACCCGCAAAGGGGTCCACACGTGCAGTCAAAATAGACAACCAAAGATTTAACCGTAAAATCGACAAACGTGCCCGCACGTGCAATCAAAATAGACAACCAAAGATTTGACCGTAAAATCGACAAACGTACTTCACATATGTGCTCAAAAGTTCCAAAAATCATATAAAACACTATAATCACAGACCCATTCTAATCTGGGGGTCCTTTTGACTAAAATCCTAGTTCAAGGGCAAAATTGTTAATCAACTTTTATAGAGACAATCCAAATCAATTTGTGGGCCCACAAGATTTTAAATATTTGGAGAATTAATGATATCATGGTGACATCATGTTATAACATCACGAACAAAAAATGGGCACTCAGTGTAAACTTGGAATTAATGTAGGTTTTGACTCTCCAGTTATCATTAGATATCTTGAACCTATGACAGGATATTTGTTCAACGCAAGATTTGCTCATTGTTATTTTGAAGAGACTGTATTCCCACCATTAAGGGGAGAATTAACACAGACCGAACATCAGCTTGAGATCACTTGGAATGCCACGACATTATCACATTTTGATTCTTCTAGAAATCAAAGAGAACTTGAAGTTAAGATGATCATTTACTTGTAAGGTATTATAAATCAATTATCAGATGCATTTACTGATACAAAGAAAGTGATACAATCACATATACCTGCTGCAAATATTCCAGCATGAATTGATGTCCTTGTTGGACAATCTATCAGTATTACGGCAAATGCATCTAAAGCACACCTAAAACATGACAGACCTATTGGTGCAAAAGATACTGTTCCTCGAAAGAGGAAAGCACAAGAGAAAGTGCATAAAGAAGTTGGTACTCCTAATGATACCATACTTACGAAGGAAGAAATAAAAGCCCCTGAAGAGGCACAAGTCCCTGATAAGGACAATGAAATAGTGACCCTTGATGAGACACAAAAAGAGGTATGAATACCTGAAAATGATGAGGTTTCAATAAATTATACAAAGAGATGGGATAGAAATCAAGTTATTGTGGATAATATTTTTTCCTTTGTAGTCGCTTTTGATATTACAAGAGATAATGAGGATCCGGAACCTCAACAAGTCAACGAATGTTGATGTAGAAATAATTGGCTAAAATGGAAAGATGCAATATAGACATAATTAAATTCACTGGCAAAACGTAAAGTATTTGGACCAATAATCCAGACACCTGAATGTGTCAAACTTGTAGGGTACAAATGAGTATTTTTATGAAAATGAAATGAGAAAAATAAAATTGTGAGATTCAAAGCCAGAATGGTAGCACAAGACTTCTCACAGAGACCTAGTATTGACTATGAGGAGACATGCTCTCCAGTAATGGATGTAGTTACATTTTGATTCCTGATTAATTTGGCAGTCATAGAAAGGCTAGATATACATCTAATGAACGTGGTTATAACATATTTATATTAATCACTTGATAGTGATATATAAATGAAAATTTCTAAAGGATTTCAAATGCCTGAAGCAATTACTTCAAAACCACGTTTCATGTACTCAATCAAGTTACAACGATCATTGTATGGATTACAGCAATCTGAACGCATGTAGTATAATCACCTTAGTGATTACTTACTAAAAGAAGGATATGTAAATAATTTAATTTGTCCATGTATTTTTATTAAAAAAATCAAGATCTAAATTTGCAATTATAGCAGTATATGTTGATGATTTAAATCTCGTGAGAACTTCTAATGAGCTCACCATGATTGTTGATTATTCAAAGAAAGAATTCAAAATGAAAGAGTTTGGAAAAATGAAATTTTGCCTTGGATTACATATCAAGCATTTACTAAGAAAAATTCTCATCCATCAGTCAACATATACAGAAAAAGTTCTAAAGTAATTTTATATGGATAAAGCTCATCCATTAAGTTCTCTAATGGTTGTCTGATCACTTGATGTGAAGAAACATTCATTTCATCCTCAAGAAGATAATGAACAATTTCTTGGTTCTAAAATTTCATATCTTAGTGCTATTGGTACTCTGATGTACCTTACAAATTGTACATAACTAGACATAGCTTTTCTAGTCAACTTACTAGCATGATACAATTCTGTACCAACCCACAAACATTGGAATGGTGTCAAGCATATAATACAATATCTTCATGGAACCACTGATATGTGATTATATTATTTATATAAATCAAAATCCCAATTAGTTAGATATGCAGATGCATGTTATCTTTCTAATCCATATAAAGCTCGATCACAAACAGGGGGTGTATTTACTCGTGGTGACACTGCTATATCACGGAGATCCATGAAATAGACAATGATTGCAACTTTTTCAAATCATTTTGAGATACTCGCAATTCATGGGGCAAACTGAGAGTGTGTTTGGCTGAGATCTATGAAACAACATATTTGAGAAACATGTGGACTCTCCTCAATAAATAATATTCCAACGATATTATATGAAGATCATGCTGCATGCCTTATACAAGTCAAATGAGACTATATTAAAAGAGATATAACAAAACATATCTCAGAAAAATTCTTTTATACTCATGAGCTTCAGAGGAGTGGTGATATTGATGTTCAATAGCTATGTTCATGTGATAATTTAGCATACTTATTTACCAAGAGTCTACCAACTACAACATTCAAGAAGTTGGTACACAACATTAGAATGCGTCGACTAAAATATTATACATGGTGAAATACTGCAATAACGATACTCATGAGGGGGAACAGTTAATTAAAGAATGGTATCAGCATATTGTACTATTCTTTCTTTGTCCAGGTTTTATCCTAATGAATTTTTCTGGCAAGGTTTTAATGAGACAGTCTCAATCCATGCAATACCATTCTCAGAGACACAAAAATTTTGTGTAAAGTTGTGAACTCCAAGAGGGAGTGTTGCAAGTCGGTGGGGTCTTTCCCCATATTATTCTCTTATATCCCTTGTTTTGTGTCAATAGACTTGATGATGTGTAAAAATGGAAGTGGTATCAACGATTGTTACCCCCACTTGCTTCAGATTTCGAAGAGAATTTATATAGAAGCAACACAAAGCTCTCTTGTATATATGTGTATCTTGAGTCCATATACTAATATTATATAGACCTTATATATAGAATGTTTATTCTCTTAATTATTAACATATAAAAAAACGTAAATTGAATGATGCGGTAAAAATGTGTTGTGAAAACACTAGCGTGTGTGACAGAAGACAGAGAGACACGGAAGGGAGGAGCGAGAGCGATCGTCGTCAGTTATTGTCAATGGTTTTACTTGCCAGTGCTTTGTTTGTTACCTAGCCTTCTCCTACAAACACTCCCCACTTTATCTTTTCATTCCTTCTCAATCTCTCTCTCTCTCCTTTCCTTTTTTGCTTCCATGTTTTCATTCCTTTCTTCCTCACCCATCATTCCTATATAGTTGTAGCGAGTGTGTATATATATATATAAAATTAGGTATATTAATAAATAATAATTAAACGACACAAAAACCGAAAGAGAGCCATAGATCTCAACTCTCGTATCTTGGAAAGTGCGGGTGTGACTGTGTATGTTATCGAGATCAATCATAGAGGAGGAGGAGGAGGATGAGCGGAGGAATATGGAGATGGAAGAAGGTGGGGGAAATGGGAGTGGTGTGTAAATGGAAGAAGAGTGGGTATGGGACCACCAACACCACCTTGGTCAATTGGGTGCACGTGGGCCCACCTAATTCCTATCCTCCTCGTTGCAGGAGGCGGCCATGGACGTGTACCGAGTCACAGCAGCAGCAGCTCATCGGAGTGCAGGAGAGGAGATACAAGTGGGACCATGTGGGTGGTGGTGGTGGTGGTGGAGGTTCCGATGAGTTCCAAATCCGCAAGATCAGGGCCGAAGCCAACTGCCCTCGATGCTCTAAGCACATGGATCTCCTCTTCTCCAATTCCAATTCTTCCAATCATCATCATAATCGCCATCTTCCAACATCTCCATCTACTACTACTCCCAATCACATGTTGCTGAACGATGATGATATTATATCTACTACTAATAATAATAATACTGGTAATAAGAACAACAACAACAACAACAACAACCACAACCCCTACCAGGCGGTCAATCTCTGTCCTAATTGTAAGACCGCTTACTACTTCCGCCCCAACAAGATGGCCCCTCTTCAGGGCAGCTTCGTAGAGATTGGGAGGAGGCTCAACAAACCCTACAAGGACCCTGACAACAGTTACAGCAACAAGAAACATCATCATCATCAAGATTACACTAACAACAGGCTCAGGCTCTCGTTTTGGGAAACACTCAGGTCCTCTTCGTCCCCGTATGGCCTTGCCGACCCTCCTGATAATTGGCCTCCTCCCCCTCCTCCTCCTCCTTCACCTCCGTCTGAGAATGGCCTTGCCGTACACACCCCACCGGGTCCCCCTTTTGCACCTGGTGTCAATGTAGTTCGCGCATCTGGTCCCAATGGTGGCAGTGGCAATGGCAATGGCAATGGCAATGGTGGTTCATCTGGAGAGAAGAAGAATGGGTGGGGTGGTTCCAACTTGGGGAAGGACTTGCCAACTCCAAAGGAGATCTGCAAGGGACTTGACAAGTTTGTCATTGGTCAAGAACGTGCCAAAAAGGTTCCCTTCCAACTTTACCCCACTATTTCTCTTCATTTCATCCAATTCATGGATTGTGTCACTCAATCCCATTTATAATACAACACCCCCAATTCAATTCTCTGTGTCTCTCATTATAATCACCTCTGCCTGCCCATAGTTAATGCGTTAAATTTGGGACCTTGCATATCCATTAATATTTGCCTTTCAGCTCCTAAAAACTCCAATCCTTCTCTGGGCCATTGTCCTCCTTGTCCTTTGTGAGAGCATTTAAAATATGTAGGAATGCTAAGTGGGGGATTATTATGTATCTGCTTTTTGTTTGTTGTATTGCAGGTACTTTCAGTGGCTGTTTACAATCACTACAAGAGGATATATCATGCTTCCCTGAAGAAAGGGTTAGTTTCTGTTGCTTCCTCTATTTAATCACATATGCCTCCATAACTGGGATTCATCTTGATACTCACTTTTTGTTCCATTTGATAATCTAACTTGTTTGTTTGAATACTAGGTCAGGAGCAGAATCAGGTATATCTGGGGCAGAAGATGATGACGATAATGTGGAGTTGGAAAAGAGCAATGTACTATTGATGGGCCCAACTGGATCAGGTACGATTCCTATTTCATTGTTCCTATTCTTTTCTTTGTATGTGCTGAAAATTAGTGGTTTCTCAGGAAAGCTAAGAAGGATAATTTTATCACTTCACTTGTGTTAGCTTGAATTAAGCTCCCAAAATTTGACTGCCTTTCTCACTTAATTTCTTGAAAACAGGGAAGACATTACTCGCAAAAACATTAGCTCGATTCGTGAATGTTCCCTTTGTCATTGCCGATGCTACCACTTTAACACAGGCAAGTTAGGTTATTGCTTATGTGTCACTTTTAGTTATTAAAAATAGACAAAACATGTGTTCATCTTTCTGTTGGTGTAGAAATGTTTGTATATTAACTTCTACCTACTTCCATTACTAGCATTGGTCATTGATGATGAGAACAGTTTGATGGATCGAATCACTATCTTTTAGCAGCTTTTTTTCTCATTTTCTCCATAAATTATCTTGAATTAAGTTGAGAGTTGTGCAGTGAATATGCAAGCTCTAATGAAAGTAAAGGTGCTCAATTTGCTCTACATATGGCTATGTGGATGAGTATATGTTGTAAAGACCTTCAGAATGGTTTATATAGTGTTAGCATTTCAAATTTTTAGTTGAAAAGGACTTTAAAAAGGTTTTAAAGAACTTTTCACGAAGAATTTTTTTTTTTTGATGTATTTAAATCCATAAAATTAACTCCTGGTCATACTAGAACAACTTGCACAGGTTGCATGTCAAATGATGAACTGGTGCATTTGCCTTCTGGACCACTTGCATTGGTGCATGTCAAAATTATGGACCAGTGTATTTGCTCTCTGGTTTCAATGAACTCAAGTAGAATGCACTTGCAACGATTCATTTATGATTTATGCACTTGGACTGGTTCATTATTACATTGTACTCCAACTGAAACACTTAAGAAAATTGTTCAACTTTTTGCGAAACATTTTAAAGTAAAAGCATGTTCTCTAAACGCTTTGGTGTCCAAACACTCAAGTACCTGTTTTTAACATGTGCTCACTCCAATGAAGCTTGAACAGATTGATCACGAATAGGATTGACCTTTGAAGCTTAAATTACAGCTCAATTTGGTTCCAAAATCAAAATTTGCTTACACATAAAACTAGAATACCTAAGAGAAGTTTCATTACAAATTAGTCATTGTAATCTCTGTTATCATGCAATTAAATGTGCTATCATATCTAGGAAGAACTTGAATTATGAAAATTACAATATGACAGTCATGCACTCTTTCGATCATTAATGCCTTCTGTGTATGGTAACAAGTATAAAAAGATTGGTTGTACTGAACCATCATAACATAATTAAAAAATGTGATAGCTGCCTTCTTTGAGTTTTTTTGACTTTCTTTTTATTGTTTAATGATGAACTTAAAAGAGTTAAGTTTTGTTCTTTTTCAGGCTGGTTATGTTGGAGAAGATGTTGAATCAATATTGTATAAACTGCTTGCGGTATGTTTTGTTTTTTTTTTTTTTCCATCCAAGTAGTCTTACAAATAGTATTTGAAATGTATTTCTTATTTTTCGAACATCAGGGACTGGGTTACTTCTGATTTACATTTTCTGGTCAATGTGCTATAGTTAACAATTTATTTTTGTACTCTCTCAAGGATAGACAAGTAATATTTGATAAAGTAGGTCCTTTGCATACTATAAGTATTTCCATAGATTGAAGACTTCATACTTGGCATATAATTGTAAGAGCTGCAATTAGCTTCTTAAACTAGTTGAGAACTGAAGGTTAATGAAGACTAGAATTATTACTTACCCAAAAAAATGAAAATTGGAATTATTGCCTTCAGCCCTCGATTAATTACGAGATAGGGAAAGATCCAACACCACACTCGAGAGCCTCAGCCAGGCCAAAAACCCCTGGAACTTCCCCCACCAGAACAATCCTACTCTTACGTACATTAATTTTCAAACCAGAGACTGCCTGAAAATAGATCAACACACACCTCAAGTATCTCATCTACCACTCATTTGCATTACAAGAGATTAGGGTGTCATCAACAAATAACAGATGGGAGATCTCTAATTGACTGGTGACGTCCCTTCCCACCCTGAAACCTCTTATGAACTCAAACTCAATTGCCCTCCTCATCAACCTACTAAGCGCCTCCATCACGATAATGAACAAGAAGGGGGCACCGGATCCCCCTGCTTGAGCCACCGGGAGCTACTGAAGAAAACCAGTCTGAGACCCGTTCACAAGGACAGAGAAACGAACAGAGGAAATTCAAAACTCAATCCACCGCCTCCACCTCTCTCCAAAGCCCATCCTCTCCATCATATAAAGCAAGAAATTCCATCTCACATGATCATGCAGAGAACCCCTGGAACATCACTGTTTAATATGGAGTCTACACACTCACTAGCAATAAGAGTTGAATCCAGAATCTGATGGCCATTGACGAAAGCATTTTGGGACTCCAAGATACCATCTATGATATCCCTTAACCTCGAGTCCCACCTCCCTTCTTGGGGATAAGAGCAATAAAGGAAGCATTCAAGCTTTTTTCGAACTGGCCTTGGGAATGAAAAGTGTGAAAAGAACCCACCACCTCTCCATTAACCACCTCCCTATTTTCCAAGAGGAATCTCGAAGTGAAACCATTTGGGCTTGGGCTTTTACAGCTCTTTAGCGCTAATATCACTTCCTCTTCACTGAAAGGCCTCTATCCTCATCTAAGATCGAATCGAAATGCAACCCCTCAAGGAGGGGTCTCCAACTAAACTCCTCCGGGTACAATCTCTGACAGAAAGAAGAGACCCCCTACACACCTCCTCCCTACAAAACACCTCCCCATCAATTCTGATCCTCCCAATATTTTTTTTGATAAGTCTGATCCTCCCAATATAATTACCTCTCCGATCAGCATTGGCAACTCTATGAAAAAATAGTGTTCCTGTTACCCTCCTTGAGCCAAAGAGCCTGAGACTTCTGACCCCACGAAATCTCCTCTAGGGAAGCAATCTCTGTAATATGAGCCTGGCACTCCTCTCTCTTGCACCTCTCCTCCTCCCCGAGGCCTCCCAACCTCCAGCCGATTAAGCTCGACAATCTCTGACAACGCCCTATTCTTCCTCCATTCCAAGTTCCCAAACACCTCCTTATTCCACCTTTTAATATTTTCCTTCAAAAAGCGAAGCTTGCCTATAAGAATGAAGCTCGGGGAGCCCCTTACCCTATAGTCCTCCCACCAAAATCGCACTCTCTCCTTGAAGTCCTCTACTCGAAGCCACATATTTTCAAACTTGAAGGGAGAACTTCTCTTCCGCAAGCCACCACAATCCAGGATTAACAGGATATGATCAGAGGTAGGTCTAGCCAACATTGCCTGAATCACATCCAGATACTTCTCCCAATCTCCGAAAAAGGAGGAATCTATCTAGGCGAGAGAGGGTAGGGGACAACTTAATGTTGGACCAAGTAAAAACCGCTCCCTCCAGTGGCAGATCAAGCAACTGATGCTCACCAATGAATCCCAAAAATTGCTCCACAGTCGGTGTCCACCTCCCCTCCATAGGCGTAGACCTCTCGGTCAGGGACCGAACAACATTGAAATCCCCTCCCAGACGCCAAGGAAGGGGGGCCATCTCCTTCACACAGAGCCAAGCTCCTCTATAACAAATGCCTCTCCCCATCCTCAACCGGACTGTAAACCTCAGAGAAAACCCAATGGAAGCTATCCTCCATGGAAAACACACAAGATATCGAAAATCTCCCAATGCAATCGTCAACTTTGGACACCATCTCCTATCCCACATCACAAGAACACCACCCGAGGTGCCTACAACATCCAACACCTTCCTCTCAACAAATCTCCAACCCCACAAACTCCTCACCACTCTATCCAAGACCCAAGCCAACTTCATCTCCTGCAAGCACACCACTTGAGGTCCACACTTCCGCACCGCGAACTTCACCACCTTCTATTTCTCTGGGTCATTAAGACCACAAACGTTCCATGAAACAATTTTGAACTTCATGGACAAACAATAGAGTTTCCCACCCCTCTCCTCCTCCCTCTCCCACTCTTCCTCACCCCACCTTTCTTCCCTTCATAATTCACATATGAGATGCAATTCTGGACCTCCCTCTCCCCTTTCTCTGACAGAATCTGCCTCTTCTTACCCCCCTTCCAACCCTGATCAAGAAATGTAACTTCTCCATGGCCTGCCCATCGTTCTCCTCATAAGACGTACCTAGAAAATTGCCCACATTCCCAACGTTTCCCCCCACCCACTCCACCCTTTCCTTCCTCAGCAGCCAACAACTCACCCCTCTCCACCTTGGGCCCTGCTATGGCCAAGGGGATCACCTGCTCTCCATCATAGTACTCAGTCACCTCCCAAGGCATGATGTCCAACCCACCTCCAAACGGATCATCTGGCAGCCCGTCATCCGTTACAAACTCAGAATCAGATCCGCTGTAAGCAGTCAATTTGCAAAACTCCTCAACTGAAACATCATGATGTCCCTTCAACTCCTCCCTGCCATTCAGACCCTTCAAAGCTTTGTGAATACGCAGCTCTTTGATTAAAGAAGCTGACGCCTCATCACTCAGCCTGAAGTGGAGATCCCTGCCAACACAAACAGTGACATCCCTCTCCCTAAGCATACTGGCCTGCTCTTCGGAATCAGAATCCGGCATAATCCCCATCAGACCGTGAGAGTCCACCCTCGGATCATCCTCTTCCACCGAACCATACTCAAATGTATCCTCCTCAATTGGCGGCAAACATCCTTTCTTCCCCAACTGAGCATCAAATTCCTTCTCCCCTGAACATTCCCCCATAGACCCCAGAGAAGGAGGAGCAGCAGCCAAAATTGGCTTACCTGGGTCGTCACTGCGTCTCTCCTTCACAGCCCATTTTTGCTTCTCAGTTCTGGACAGCCTCCTTCCTTTGAACTTGTTATGAGAAGGTTGGGCTTGGCCTAATGAAAAGGACTGATTCTCAGTATGTCTCAGCTTCCAATCAGGGTTGGGCTTATTGGCATTAGCTGCCCAACAGTGCTTCTCCTCATCGAAGTGCAAAGGCCCAAATCTATTTTGAACAGTTACTTCTTCGACCTATTTAAGTTGTCGCTTTCTTTTATAATATTTTGTTGTCTATTTTCTTAATACATCTAATTTGATTTAGGTCTTTAGTTGATTTATACCAATTCTTTGCTAATTTATAAACTAGTTCTTTCCAAAAAAAAAAAACAGAAAGTATAAATCTGATCTCTGTTTCTCTTACAGAGATTGAATCACATTTTTAGTGTTATTGCCTTTTCTTTAGTGAAGTGATCAGGGGGTTATTTAACCATAGAAGAGGGGCGGGGCGGGGTGTGAGATGTTTCATGGGCTTTCTATGCCTGGCCAAACCAGAACACTCAAATTTGAATACAAAAGATTGGAGCAGCTGCTAGTAAATCTTTTATTAGCACCAGAAACAAATACAAAAAAAAAAAAAAAGAAAGAAAGAAAAAAGGAATCACTAAGATTTATGGATTGATCTCATTTCCAGATTGACTTTTTCTTAGCTTAAAGTCAAAATCTAAGATATTCTTCACCTAATACCCAAATAGGCTCCAGGGAAAGGGGGAGAGGGAGGGGGGAAGAGTCGGCGGGACATGGTAGCCTCAGCTCATGCATCAGTTTACCGAAATCACCTCCGCTATCCCACTTCCTTCTATTCAAAAAGTGAGCTGCCCTTAACAAAAAGGCCCTAAGAGGGGGGCTGCACGACTTAGGCAGACTCTCTACCCGTGCGCGTGCCTTTTTCGCTTTAGGAGGTATCAGAGCGGTGTTCTGGGTAAATCCCTTTCAATTTCTGCTAATTCTCTTATTGTTGCACCATGTCCTAGCTTGACATAGCTATGGATCCTCAATCACCAATCCTTGCATGAATATGGGTTGTGCTCGAGAGGCTATGAATCCATTGGAATGTTTGAAGAAGTCCCAGTCCTGGCCAACAAAATAACACTTTTGTTGGTTGATTAGGAAGCTATTTGTATTGCCCTCTTTTGGCTTGATGCTCATATGTTTCTTACATCATAACTTGTTCTTTACAACAACAACAACAACAACAACCAAGTCTTTTCCCAACTACTTGGGGTCAACTACATGAATCCTATGTTTCCATTCTGCTCAATTTAAGGCCATAGCTTCAGTCAAACCACATGCTATCATATCCTTCCTTTTTGACTCTACCCATGCCAACTCTGGTCTTCCTCTTCCGCTAGTATTACCCTCAATGTGGACTATGTCACTCTTCCTAACTGGCGTGCTTAAAGGGCTTCTTTGCATATGTCCAAACCATCTTAATTGATTTCCAATGGCATTTCTTGATGTCTTTGTATTGGAAAGTCAATAATTTTATTTTTATCAATATTTTGTATCCTTCATCTTTTCTTTTGCATTGATTCATTATTTGCAAATGTGTATCTGTTCTTTCACACAGTATAGACACTGTTCTTGTTCACTTGATCACGTCTCCTTGTCGAAAGAGTGCTTTGGGCGATAGTTACACTTTAATTCATCTCACTTTTTTTAAAATATAACTTTTAGTACTTATAGGATTTTAATGTCATTTAAAACTTTTACATCGTGTCTTTACAGTTCTATGCTACCTTTTTACTTTTTCCATTTGCAAGCCTTTTCATTATTCAGTGAACTTAAATAACTCTGCCCTTGGATTTGGCATGAAGGTTTCGGAGTTTAATGTGCAAGCAGCTCAACAGGGGATGGTTTACATTGATGAAGTTGATAAGATAACCAAGAAGGTTCTACTTCTTTCCCAGCGTATTTATTTTTGAATAATGTGTAGGTCTTTTCAGTCCCAAAACTTTCTTATTGGAGTTTTCTGCAGGCTGAGAGCTTAAACATCAGCAGAGATGTTTCTGGCGAGGGTGTTCAGCAGGCATTACTGAAAATGCTGGAAGGAACTGTAAGTGATTTGATTATGCAATACTTGTTAGTTCATCTCTTAAATGTTTGTGCCACCAATTCTTCTCGTATTGAGGAGTGATAGATTCAGTTCAGGGGGCTGTATAATCCTTAGCATGCAAGTTACTTTGATAATCAGTTCATATATCATTTGATGGCTTCCACAAGTATTATTGTCCTTGTAAACCAAGTATTATTCAATCCCTACAAGTATTTATATGATGCCTGCATAAGAGAGTTCTGTTGGCCGAAGATTAGGTGCTGTTTGATAAAATTGAAATTAAGCATTGAAAATTTTAAGAGCTGATTTTTTTTCCCTTAAGAACTGACTTTTAAATGCTAATAGAGATACTACCAGAGAATTCAACACCTTAAATCCTACTTATCCAATCTTCCACAAGTACTTTTCTCCCCGCCAGTGGTGATTTTCTCTCTTTCAGTGTATTAGTTGGAGCAAGAGAAACGTGAATACAAGGGAGTGATACAGAAATCATCTCTTTCATTGTACTAAATTCCTCCCCCTGAAGAGTTTTTGCTTGTGAAAAATAGGCTGATTCATGGAAAATAACATCCATGCTCACATACACCTTTTCTTGATTCTGGATGATAACATTTGTAGTTCCTTTTGTGTGGCTGAGCATCCGAGACACATTCAGAGCCTTAGGATCAAGTTTTTCTCTAAATTGATGATGATTGTGAACAAAACAAACACAACCAAATTCTCTTGGGAGAATGAGATAACTGGCCTTCGATCCTTGAAGTAGTTCCAGAGGAGTTTTGAACCCTAGAACTTTTAAGGGCATTCGGATAATTAAATAAGGCCCTGTTTGGTAACACTTCCGATTCCAGATTCCAGATTTTAGCTTTCATTTTTTTGGAAGTCACAGTAGAAATCGCGTCAAGTAACGCAGTTTTTATTTCTGAAAAAATGAAAGTGATGTCAAAATTTTGACAATCCTTAGGCATAATTTGAAAGCTTCATAATGAAACTTTCAGTTTCAGATTTCATTTTTTAGTTCAAGTTATCCTTTCTGATTTTTTTATAAAATACAATAAATAAAAATTTTGGTTGCAAAAAAATATAATAAAGTATAATGAATTAAAATTTTATAAAAAACAAGAATAAAAAAGTTATAAAATACAATAAATAAAAAATTGGTTACTCAAAAAATATAAATATAACAAAATAAAATACAATAAATAAGAAAAATATAAATAAAAAAAAAATAATTTAAATAAAATAAAATAAATACAAAATTATAAGTCAATAAGAATACTTTTTTTTTTTTTATTAAATACAATAAATAAAAAAATATAAATATAAAGATATATATAAGAAGAAAATATATGATAGTTTGAATTTATGACAATTACCAAAATATGCAAATGCAAAAAAAATGAAATTTTAATTAAAATAAACTAAAATAAAGTCCTAACAAATATAATTTCGGAGGAAATAATATACATAAAATATGTAATATCATATTTATGTAGTTAAAATGAGTTGGAACCATATTACTCAAACACAATTTTTAGTCAAATATACTACTAATTTTTTTAAAAAAAATTAATTTTGGGTTACCAAACATATTTTCAGATTTGTACTTTCAAAATTTCAACAGCATAAAACGTTACCAAATGTATTCTGCTTATGACAGAAATGGCAGCACAACAGGATTTCAGATTTCATTTTTCAGAAATCATAAAATGGAATCCAACAGCTTTACCAAACAGCCCCTAAGCTGTTGTAAGCACTGCATAACCACCCAAAAAATTTAGGGTCCCCCATAGTAAACATTAATGGTCAGGCTATCCTAAGAAAATGTCTATTTTCCACTCTGCTACTTTATACTGTTCTGAGTTTTGACACAACTAATTTGATGAATGATGCTTGCTCATTGAGATAAGTAGCAAGCTTGCTGATGAAAAACTGAGTTCTGTTGTCACTTCTGAGGACACTTATCTTTGGATCAAATTTGTTTGCACCATCCTATGGAAAAGTTTGAAAGCATGAAACCACATCACTCTTGTACCGTAACTGACAGACCCACATAACATGTGAGAAATAGTTGATTAACTTATCAAACCACCTAAACCAGAAAGTAAAACAGCTCTAGAGGCACCATACATCTGAAGGAACAACCATGAATGGTGCAAAACTTCTAAGATTATTACTGAAATGAGTTTCTTTTGTGCTTAGCCAACTCTCAAGCCTCACAATCATAACTACTTTTATTACACATTAACTAAAAGGAAAATTTTTCTATAACACTTCAAAAGATGGGTATCCTGAAAGTGAAAGTTTGTGTCACTGAATCAAGTCTCGAGAAGAAGAGACATCTACCTGAAATGCTCGACTTGAAGATGATTCTCAAGAATTATGGGGATATGCAGTCTCCAACAAGTACATACCACCATGAGCTTTGCCAATCGTTTTTCCCCATCTCCAGTTCTTTTTTTTAGATTAATCAGGGTATCCGAGGCTTCGCCTTGACTAATCCCTACTACCCAGGAAGGGCACCTCTCCACCTCAGGCCGGATAAGTCACGGAATTTTCCATGGAGGCTGGCCCCGAAGAATTGTTTGCACTCAAGAAGAGTTGAACTCTAGACCTGATGCTTCCTAACAATGAGTCAGAAATAATGTTGGAATAATTTAAAGATTTCTTGAGTCATGATGCAACTGACATAGAGTAAATTAGTATAGAAATTGGAAACATAACAAACAGATGATAAAGACATAGAAGGAGCACAATAAATAAGACACTTCCAGAAACAAATGACAGAGAGCCATTTGCCCACTCAACTTTATCTTTATCAGAACATGTAGAGGAGGTAAATAATTTGGAAGAACCTGTAATGGGGTTAGCTCCAGAGTCAATAACCAACAATTAAACTCTGAAACATGAAGTGCACTGGCAGAAATGCCTGTATGTTCAATGTGTGATGCACGAGGTTCAGAAGCAGTGGTAGAATGAGTGCCAAAGTGGGCCATTAATCGCCTAACAGTAGTTCCTTGATGGAGAGAGTTGCCGCATCAGAATTACTTGAGTGAGGTGAAAGCTCTGTTGTGATATTGTGGCCTGAATTTTATTTCAGCCTAGGTCGCGTTGCAACCCGGATAAGACCTAAAAATGAAAAATATTTTGACCCATTTTTTCACTTGCAGGTCTTAGATTGTTTAGGACTCTCTTTTAGCCCAATATATTAGTGCATCTAGGGTTTGGAGTGGGATAAGAAAAAAAACACTGAAAATCATAGGGGAGAGAGAGAGAGAGAGAGAGAGAGAGAGAGAGAGAAAGAGAGAGAGTTAGGGTTTGGGGGTTGAAACTTGTAATCTCTTTGTTTTTCGAATACTGAAAACTTTCGCTGGATCTTTACCGTGGACGCAGGCGCATCACCGAACCACATAAATTCTTGTGTTCTGTGTGTGGTTCTTGTTTAGTTTTCATACATGTTTCATGATTGTTGCTTGGTTCGTAGTTGTTTGTCGTAACATTTGTGTTAGAGAATTTGGACCTTAATGTACTGAGGGCATTTTTGTAATCTTGCTTTATATATGTATATATATTGGAGTGGTGGTGTAGAAACTGATCATCTCAGTTTTCTATCCCACGTTTATATTTTCCACATCTGTTCTTCTTCTCCTCTTCTTCTTCACTCACTAACCTTAAAAACTCAATCTTACTATCTTTGAATTGGTATCAGTGCCAAATCAAAACTTAGAACTCGTTTATATTCAGTAGCCTAACATCAGAGAAGGTTGATGTCAGCATCCGCACACTGACGTCAGCATCTGTAGGTCGAGGACCATAACAACTAGCTCGTTTGAATTGGTGTTGTATGTGTAAACTGGTGGACGAATCTATTGATCATCTTCTTCTTCATTGCCCTAGAGCTAGGGAGGGTTGAGATTTGATTTGCGTTATTTTTTGGAGTGCAGTGGGTCATGCCTAAGTCGGTGGCGAGCTGTATTACAACTTGGGAGGGATTCCGGGTGCGGCATGATACTAGATATTCATGGAGGGTTGCTCCTCATTGCTTATGGTGGGCTTTATGGAACGAGAGGAATAAGAGATCCTTTGATGGCAAAGAGCAGCCCTGGGGAGTCTTTAGATACTCTGTACTTAGTTCCTTATTCTTTTGGTCGGAGGGATCCTTTTGTAACTCTTTGAAGTCCCTGTTGACTTTTGTAGATAGTTTAAGGCTTTGAAAAAAAAGTTTTCTTTTGTTGTTCCTTGGGATGCGTCCCTCGTTTGGGCGCTTTTTAATGAATCCTTTAATTATAAAAAATAAAAAAAAACTGTCGTGAACCAAGCACAATCATGAAATATGACACAAAACGAAACAAGAACAACATACAAAACACAAGAATTTACGTGGTTCGGCGATGTGCCTACGTACACGGCGAAGATCCGGCGAAAGATTTCACTATGCAAAAATCAGAAGATTACAAGTTTCAACCCCAAACCCTAGCTCTATGCTTGCTTACTCTTTTTCTGCGTTTTCAATGTTTTCTCTCACTCACTCCAAACCCTTAGATAAGGCCATACAAAGCCCATTTTTTGGGTCAAAACGACCAATGCCGAGACAAAATTCGGGCCACAACATAACAATTATGGTAGTGTTTGCTTTTCATTTTGAAGGTTAACTGGTCTTTTCGATTTTCGGATCTTTTTCTAGTTTTTGATCCCAACTTGTTATGATTTGGAGCCTTTTTGGCTGGTCTTTTGTATTCGTTTGAAGGATTTGATGGGAACCAGTTTCAATAGAGGCACACCTCAAGTGCCTCCCAAAGTGAAACCGGATGTTGTTGAAGATGTATTGGATGTTAAAGAGGTGAAATCAAAGAGGGGCAACTAGTACAGGCGATTTATACTGAAATGGTTGGGTAAACCTTCTAGTGACAGGACATGAATTGTTGAAGAAGAACTAAAAAGAATTGATCCAGAAATATGCTACAGTTGTGGAGGCTTTCTTGCTCGCCGGAGTCGAGTTTTTCCCAACCGGGTGGAGTTGATGCAGAAGCATCTACAAGGCTCTCCAAGACTAATCGGGCCCGCTAGCCAACTAAGCTTGGGTTCAATTATCTTTGGGTCTTAGTTATTTGCTTATTTGTCTTATTTGATTTTTATGTTATTCTGGTAGATGATAGCTGTAGTCCTAGTTATTTTTTAAAAAAGTCATGTGCCTGTCATGTGAGTTTTTAAGTACTTTGGATGGTTAGGATTTATTAGTTATGGTAGTAATCAAGCGCTAGGATGCTAGGGTTGCTGTAACCCTAGTATAAATAGTTTATTAAGAGACTTTGTAGGGAGCTTTTTATTTCCAGAAGATTATATTTAGAGTTTCTCTGGGTCTCTTTGCCTCCAAGCTCACCTATCTACGTTCCAACTTTGATTTTATTGCTTTTTATCTCTATTTTTCTGCCTTTTTTTTTTTGCTGGAAATCCCTTTCCTTTGAGGTTTTGCATTGTTATAGTTGTCGGACATTAGCTTATAGCCACTGTTTTTGCATCACTGGAGCTAGCTCGCATATGTCTTGTACATCATCTCTCTTTTCTGCTTTAACACCTATTAAACATTACCTTGTTCTAGTCGATGGTTCCTTTAGGTTTGTCCTTGGGAAAGGTGTTCTTCACCCTACCAATTCATTGTCCTTATTGTCCAGTCTCTATGTCCCAATTTTCCTTTTAATTTGCTTTCCATTAGCCAATTAACTAAGACATTACATTGTTCAATAACCTTTTCCCTTACTTCATGTATTTTTCAAGAGCTTAGGATGAAGATGATTGGTTCGAGGCATGAGAAAGATTTGTTATATTATCTAGATCCTAGTGAACCTCCTCCTGCCTTGTCATTAGCTTTGAGTGCTACAGTCTCTCCTCTTCAGTGGCATTTTCGTTTGGGTCATCCGTCATTGGCAAAGTTATGATTAGCTATTCCTAGGTCGAGTCATGTGTCTGTTTTAAAATGTGAAGCTTGTCAGTTGGGCAAGCATCACTGCAGTTCCTTTCTAAGTCATTGTCGTCAAATCGAGTCTTTTAATGTAGTCTATATAGACATCTAGGGTCCCCCTCGAATAGCCAATTTGAATGAATTTCTTTATTTTGTTATATTTGTAGATGATTATTCTAGAATGACATTGTTTTTTTAATGAAAGAGTGATCTGACATTGTTATTCATATCTTGGATTTTGGTCCTGACAAACTGTCTTCTGTTTTTCTTAAATATTCCTACACTCAAAAGGGATATTGGTGTTACCGTCCTAAGTCTTGTCGATACTTTTTGAGTGCCGATGTTACCTTTTTTGAATCCACCTCCTTTTCGTCATCTAGCCAAAGTCTGGATCTCATATCTACTAGTGAGGTGGAGTCTTCCTCATCTTCCCCGACTCTTCCGATGCCACTAGCTTCACCTTCGAATTCTCCACCTTCTAAACCTCCATTGCAAGTGTATCAGCGATCTAGATCTCGACTCATTGATTTTTATGGTCCGGACACAACATTTTCTCCACCAGAGGTTCCTATTCCTCCATCATCCACTTTTGCTACTAATGATTTGCCTATTGCATTACGTCGAGGTAAGCGTACTTGTACTCAACATCCTATTGCTAACTTTGTGTCGTATGGTTGCGTTTCTTCCTCCTTGCAATCCTTTTCTTTTACCCTTCTTCTAACCAAAGACAGAGCCTTTGACTGCTACCTCTCCCTTGTCAAAGAGGTATTGAATTTTTTTTGTGTTATGGTCCCCTTCTTTCAGCCAAAGAGCCTTGGACTTTTGTCTCCATGAAATCTCCTCCATCACTGCAATCTCGCCAAACTTTGCCTTATACTCCTCCTTCCTATTAACCTTCGTATCACTAAGACCCTCTTCCCCCTCTTTTCGGTTCAACTGCGAAATCTTAAGGAGAATTCTATTCTTTCGCCATTCTAGATTGCCAAAAACTTCCTTGTTCCATTTCTTAATATCACCCTTCAGCGGCTTGAGTTTGCTAGCCAGTTAGAAGCTCAGACTACCCCTCACGACATAACCTGACCACCAATTTTCTCTTTGAAATCCTCTCCTCGAAGCCACATATTATTGAATCGGAAGGGGGTTCTCCCTCTCCTCAACCCACCGCAATCCAAAAGAATGGGGATATGATCTAAAGCCAAGCGAGCCAAGGCCGCTTGAGCCACATCTGGGAATTTCTCCTCCCAAGTTCCTAGAAATCAAGAATCTGTCCAATCAAGACAAAGTAGGGGACAACCGACCATTGGACCAAGTGTAACGAGCTCCCTCCATCAGGAGATCCATAAGATAGTTATCATCAATAAAGTCCACAAATTCTGTCATAGCCAATGTCCGCCTCCCTCTTGTAGACCTCTCACCAGGCACCCTAACCACATCAAAATCCCCACCGACACACCACGGCACTGATCATCTCCTCCTTACACTCTCCAATTCCACCCACAACCCTCTCCTCTCCACTTTCCCCACCGGCCCATAAACCCCCGAAAACACCCAATGAGAACCATCCTCCTCCAAAGAAAATAAAAGAGAGATAGAAGACCTCCTTTTCCATGCATCCACCTTCGAAACCAATCTTTTGTCCCAGAGAATGAGAATGCTCCTCGAAGCACCCTCTGCCTCAAGAGCTTCCCCCCCCCCCCCCCCCCCCCGCAGCGGCAAAAAAGAAGACTTCTCTCATCACCCTATTTGTCGAGGTTGCCACCTTTCTTTTGTCCGGGTCGTTCAACCTCCGAACATTCCATGTCACAATTTTGAGCTTCACAAGCACACTAGTTCTTTCCCCCCTCCTTTCCTCCCCACTTTACTCCTCTCACTCCCTCCTCCGCTCCTTCCTTCATAGTTCACATAGGAGATGAGATTACGAAGTTCCCTTTCCCCTTTCCAAGAAGGGCTCTTCTTTTTTTTTTCATTAGCTTCCACTCATTTTCCATGGACTGGAACATGTCATTAGCTACCCCATCCCCCCTGACATAATGAAGCGCCAACAATTTCCCAGCCTCACCAACTCCCTCCATAAACCATCCCCTGCCCTCCTTAACTGCTGCCAATGGGGTATCAACACCTACTTCCCCATTGTTCTACCAAACCGGAGGTGGAAGATAAAGAGCTTCATCAGCAATGCCTGCAACCATTGCCTGCTCACTCTCACATACCTGAGTGTCCACAGTTTTCCATGTTTCAGAACTGCAATACCCACTTTCATCACTCAATTCACCTTCCTCCATAAACTCCGACCCCACAGTCAAGTTTTTAGATCAGTACGAAGAGCCTCAGCTAAGTTTTTTTCAAGCAGCAATTTAACCCCATGTCCCACACACAAAATGATATATATTTTTTTGATAAGTAAATATTCATTGAAAGGCGCCCAAAAGAGGGATGCAACCCGAAACTACACAAAATCTATAGCTTCAAGCTATCCACAAAGGACGAGAATCTCCATAGATTTACAATTGGAGCCCTGAACCCAAAAAAATGAAGAACTAAGCACATAATATCTGTACAACCCCCCAGGGAGATTCCACCCCATCAAAGGATCTCCTAATTTCTCTCTTTCCGAGAACCCACCATAAGCAATGAGGGGCTTCCCTCCACGCATTTCTAATGCCAGAACGAACTCGACAACCACCCCAATTTGCAATCAAGCTCACTGCAGACTTAGGCATGACGCACACAAAATGATACTTCCATCGTTCCTGCCACTTGGAAGGACATTCAGTTGCCCATTGTCCTCTTATTTTAGGGTGATCAACCCCCTGCCAGAAACTTCATCCTCCTCCATCGCTGAGCAAAACGTCTCGCTCACAGAATCCTGCACTGACTTGATCATCTCTGCCCCCACCCTATGTGGTTCGTACGCCTCTCCTTCCCAATCCAGAAAATGGGTATCATCAGACCTCATTCCCTGCCCTTCACACCGGACATTGAAACCCACCAAACTCCCACCACCCAACTTCTCAAATCTCAAGGCAACCCAAACTCTCAGAGCCACCCACAGCAGAAGAAGAAGAAGAAGCCTTACCTGAACTTTATGATGGATTGGGTCTTTAGCAACCCATTTTTTTCTTTTCAGCCCATGAAAATTTCCTACTTGGTAAGCCACAGCCCAATTGGCGTTTCCCATTCTGAACCCTCACTCTTTGAACAGTGACACCCAGCTTCTTTTGGGCATTGGGTTTAGTGTTCTTTCCAGTGTTAAGCCTGGCCCTTTGATTCTCTCCATTCGGCTCTGATATGGCATGAGATGGTTTAAACCCTGCCAGCTGTTTCTTGGACTTAGGATCACCCTTCAACCCAGAATTGCCTTTTGGGCAGTTCCTCATGTTCATTTGTTTAAAACCCCGTAACCCATCCCTTGTTTTGTTGTGAAAAAACAACTACAGGAACATCAAGATCCAATGAAAGCCAACAAAGCAATCACACACAAACACAAGATATAATGTGGTTCGGCCCAAACCGGCCTACATCCATGGATGAGAAGAGACTCCACTACGATTCTGTAGAGAAATTACAATACTAGAGTAACAACACCGTGTACATGTCTTTTCACCATATAACACTCCACGAGCCTTCTCCTCGCTATCAGTGCCACTAGTGTTTTTCCTACTCTACCAACTCATAAACTATTTCTACCCACAACTCCCTCATGAGACTACATCTCTCTCAATCTCATAAGTCTCAACCGAAAACCTACGTATCTATTTATAGAGTTCCAAACTCAATTCCTTGTTACACAAGGATTACAATTCCTTGGAGCCCAAAACTTATCTAACAAGAAATTCCCTAATAGAATACAACTCTAAAATAGAAACCTAATTAGACTAGGAATTTGAGACACAATTCCCAAAATGTTTCTATATCTTGGGCCAGTTGCAAAGGCTCAAATCTATTTGATGTTCCCTGACCCATAGGAAGCCTCTGGTCCAAACTTTCTCCACCTTTGGGCCTATTTGGATTACTCTGTAAAGATTAGCCCAAGGATCCAGAAAAATCATTCACTCCAGTCCAGCCCACACCACCTAATTTAAAATCAACACCCTCTCCCGCACTTGTTCTAGAAGGACGGTTCCACTTCTTTTTGACGCATGTAAAACCAGCTGTCTCCCACCCATTTTTACTGTTGGAAGAGATACCACGTGTCCAGCGATCAGATCCTCCTTTCCCAAGCGTCCTCAATGCGTGCACAACACTAGATATCCTTCCTTGCAATCCGGTGGCCTCTGCAATCCTGGTAGGACCCAAGTGTTTCCATTGACGGGAGACGAGGCAGCTGAGCTGTCTCCAGAAACGATCGCTCCAACATTTGTAAATCTTTTTTCTTGCTCCTACACTCTTCAACTACTTGTCTAAGTATATAGTCAATGATGAAATTTATTCTTACACTGATATGAGATAAATCCTTTTGAACAAAATTGAGGGATCACATTAAAATGTGTCAGAACAGGTACCTTTTTGATTGATAAACCCTTTCTGGCTCAAATATTGGGTCAGATTAAAAGAACACCTATTTATGTTTCATCTCTAAAACATCTATTTGTAGGGTACTAGTGCTCTGCATGACACAAAGTGTCTGGAATCTCAACTCTTCTATTTGTCATTTTTTTTTCTCTTTAAATCTTTCCAAGTGGTATCCACTTGTTGAGTTATTTCTATGTTCACATGGGTTATGCCGGCTTTGCAGTATGCATTAGAAACTGTTGGCACTGTAGGCCCATTTTGTGATACATTTTTTAGCTCTTCAGATGAGCAAGGCTTTGTAGTATGCATTAGAAACTGTTGGCACTGTAGGCCCATTTTGTGGTACATTTTATTGCTCTTCAGTTGATCAAATTGCTTGAACATTGTTAACATTATCCATTGTTGGTCACCCAATGATAGAATATTTCTTTTGAACAGATAGTGAATGTTCCTGAAAAGGGTGCTAGGAAACATCCTCGTGGTGATAACATTCAGGTATACTACTAGACCTAAATATGTCTTTGTGTTCTGCTTTTGATCTCCTAATTATCTCATATACAATTTTATGCATGTATGTACAGCCATTGAAATAATTGTAGCTATATCTTGTTATTTTCTCAAAGGTTGTGATAATTATTGCCTTCATGAAATATGTTTTTATTCCAGTTATCTTTATTAGGCCATTGCTTGGTGCAAAAGTAGAAGCTTGAATCATGGGAAATTTTTTTGAGTTTGTCAGCAGCCACTTTGTGTAATTAATGTTAGAAATTAGGTTTGTACCTATGTTTGAAGCTAGGACTGTACCAAATTCACCCTAATTTGGTTAGTGGCCTCTGGATTGTTATCAAGCCAATAAGCTCGCATTGGCTTTTGTTGCCAGTTTATTAAAATGTAAATATCAGGTTCCAAGTGTTTTACCCCAAGTATTGTCTCTATGTTTGTCTACAACCCTTGCATTGGTTTCCATGTGTGTTACTCACCAAACTTGTTTGGAATAAAATTAACTAAATACTTCAAACATGTGTCAGATGTCAACAACTTGAGTAGACAAATCACGTTAACAATTCAATGATATATGAACTTTCTTTTTCTTTGTTCTCTTTTTTTTCTCTTTTCACACCATTTGTTCTTTTAGGTTTCTGATTTTAAAAACTTCTTGTTTTATGGTTTTTGTTATGCTGTGGCCCGAATTTTGTCTCAGCCCGATTGACTCGAAAGATGGGCTTTGTGTGGCCTTAAGCCACCAAAGCCACGGGAGTCCGGGGGCAGCGCCCCCGTGAAAAATTTTATGACCCGTTTTCCGCTTGTGGGTTTTGGACCCGGGTTAGGACTCTTGTAGCTCGATATATAAGGGCATCTAAGGGTTTGGTGGTATTGACGAGAGAAAACACTAAAATAGCAGAAAGAGAGTGAAAGAGCGAGAGCTAGTTTGGGTTGAAACTTGTAATCTTCTGATTATCGCATAGTGAAATCTTTTGTGGGATCTTTGCCGTGGACGTAGGCACATCGCCGAACCACGTAAATTATGTTCTGTGCGTTGTGCTTGATTCGTTTTGTGTCGTGTTTCGTGATTGTGCTTGGTTTACGACTGTTTTTCACAACAGTTTTGATATATAAATTCACTTTTGTATTTATGCAAATTTTCACCATTCTACCACGTGTAACAAAAACCAACTGTTCAGATTGGGAAGAATGGCATATGGTCCACTTCTACGAAAACTTCTAGGAGAAGGAGAAGACCAAGCTTAGACAATGAAACATATTGATTTAACTGAAATAATGACCTTATGCACCCCCAAATGGTAGGATTGATATAACTAACCCTAACTAGTAGCAAAAAGTCTTTGTGAGTTGAGTTGTCTTCCCATGCTATTCCATATTTCTTGATTAATAAAATAAAAAATTTACACGTGATTGTAACTATTGTAGGGGTATACATTTGGACTTCCCAACTGAAAAACCGAAGTCACTGAACCAGCCCAACATCAATGGTTTGGTTTAATTTGGTTCTCTAGATAGATTCAGTCCTAGTTTTGAGATAGTAAGAACTGCATTAGGTCCATTTGTCTAGGTTAAATAGTTAGTTTAATGCAACCTAATTAGTGTAGATACGGACACGGGATACATACACAAAACATGGATATATTGACATGTCGAATCCTAAAGAGTGGGATACTGACATGACGTGGACGCAATTATATATACATGAAATTTGGATACATCTATTGAGTAAGTTATAATACTTCAATTAGTTTTAACTTTTATAGAGGGAATACAAAATTTAGAAAAATAAGTTATGTGAATATGATAAAAATTATTATATTACATGTGCCATTAATTCCTTACTTTGTGATTACAATTATATTTTTGACTTGTAAGACAAAAGTGTTGTGTGCTGGCTTGTAATGACCATGTATATAATTTCAATTATTCTTGAAGAAGAAAAAGGTTACACACTTTGAAGGTGCTTTACATTGTTTCCAAGATTGTTGGACATGTCTACACTTATATGTGTTTATTTTATATAAGAATTGTCTTGAAGAATTTTTGGGATGTGTTAGCTAAATTTGTAGGATATGTCAGCGATGTGTATTGGATGTGTTGGCTAATTGTCTGAAATAATGTATTTTTTTTAAAAAAATTATGGACACCTCCATCAAGTCTCAGACAAGCGTAGAGGAGTATCCATTAAGTTTTGGTGTCTAAGAAGGACAAGACACCTTCATAGACGTGTCTGTGTTTCTTAAACTACAACCATCCTAAGAAAAAAGCATTGATAATCAAACTTGGTCCATTTTGTAAAATTTTATTCAAACGCTGATGTCTTAATGGGACATTTTTTTAATTCTAATAATTTTAAACCATCTCCAATGATTCCTTATGAGTTAAATCTTTGGTACTTAAGAAAAAAAAAGGTGTCCGACAAGGGTACTTCAACTACTTTTGAAGAGTTCATGTAACATAGGTCCTCGGATCTGAATTTAGATACTACCAGGTTGTGACATATGTGACTGGGGCATATGAGTGAGAGGGGGATGAATGTTTTGAGTAAGCAGGGTTTGCTTTGTGGTCAGAAAATCGGAACGCTGGATTTTTGTGACCATTGTGTCTTCGGGAAACAGTGCTGAGTGAAGTTCAGTACGGGAATTCTCACAGGACCAAGGGCACAGTGGATTATATCCATTCTGATCTTTGGGGTTCTTCTCAGGTTAATTCACATAGTGGTGGTAGATATATGATGACGTTGATTGATGATTTTTTTCGAAAAGTTTGGGTTTATATTCTGAAACACAAGAATGAGGCCTTTGTCACTTTCAAGCAATGGAAAACCTTAATTGAAAAGCAGACTAGAAAACAAGTTAAGCGCTTGAGGACAAACAACGGTTTGGAGTTCTGTGATAGAGAATTTAACGAGTTTTGCAAGACTCATGGGATTGTGAGACACCACACAATGAGGAAAACTTCACAGCAGAATGGAGTTGCAGAACGGATGAACAAATTACTATTGGAGAGAGCACGATGTATGTTGTCCAATGCTGGGTTAGACAAAGTGTTCTGGGCTGAAGCTGTTTCCACAGCTTGTTTCTTGGTGAACCGGTCTCCATCGACTGCTATCGACTATAAGACTCCAGAAGAGTTTTGGTCTGGTTCTCCTGCTAGTTACAGTAATATGAGAATATTTGGGTGTCCTGCGTATGCTCATGTCAATGAGGGGAAGCTTGAACCAAGGGCTAAGAAGTGCATATTTCTTGGTTATGAGCCTGGGGTCAAGGGATACCAACTGCCATAGGCATAGAGAAAAGAGACATAAATTAGGTTGGAAGATTCGAAAGAGTACTCTTCATAAGAGTTAAGCGCCCCCCTTTCGAAAGATATTGTTTCTTCCACCTGGTAAGCCAAAGTGTTCTACCACTAGATCCCAAACAGATGCCCTCATCCGTAAAGAGCAAATGGGAAACCACCGACTGATTAGGGTGATCTCCACCCATCGAGAACCCTCTAATAACTCAAACATTCCGCCCTCCTCATCAGTCTGCTGAAAGCCTCCATGATTATGATGAAAAGAAATGAAGATATTGGATCCCGGTTGCGTAAGCCTCTAGAACTTGGGAAGAAACCAGTTGGCAAGCCGTTCACCAAGACTAATGAATGAACCGTTGAGATGCAGTAATAGATCCATCTCCTCCATCTATGCTCGAAACCCATCCTCTCCAGCATCTACATCAAGAAGTCCTAGTTCACATAGTCATAAGTCTTCTCAATATCCAATTTGCACACAATCTCCAACACTCCACTCCGGATCTTGGGTTCCACACACTCACTAGCAATCAATATCGAATCCAAAATCTGGCACCCTCCAGCAAATGCGAGGTGGTGGCGGTGGCGATGTGGAGGTGGTGGTGGTGTGGTGGTGGAGGAAGGTAGCGATGTGGAGGTGGTGGAGTGGTGTGGTGGGGGTGGCGGTGGTGCGGTAGGGGTGGGGGCGGCGATGTGGAGGTGGTGGCAGTGGTGCGGCGGCGATGGAGGAAGGTGGTGGCAATGTGATGTGGTGGCGGCGGTGGAGGAAGGTGGCGATATGCAGGTGGTGGTGTTGTGGAGTAGGAGGGTGGCGATGTGGGGGTGGTGGTGGTGGTAAAGCCGGTGGTGGTGGTGGTGGTGGTGGTAGAGCTGGTGTGGTGGGGGAAGTGGTGGTGGTGATGGAGGTGAAGGGTTTTTTGATCATATGAATTTTTTTTTAATCTTACTGGGAATGGAATGTCCATTCCATTGGTTTAACTATGGAATGGATTTTCATTATAAAGGAATGATCATTCTCACTTTAAAATTCATACCAAACAAAGGAATGGTTGGAATGGGCATTCCATTCCATTCCATTTCTTGCTTACCAAACGCAACATAAGTATCTCAACTGATCTCGGTGTCATCCGCAAAGAGCAAATGGGAAACCACTAACTGATTAGGGTGATCTCCACCCACCGAGAACCCTCTAATAAGTCAGATTTTCCGCCCTCCTCATCAGTCGGCTGAAAGCTTCCATGATTATGATGAAAAGAAATGACTAGAGCAGATCCCCGTTGCGTCAGCCTCTAGAACTAGGGAAGAAACGAGCTGGCAAGCCGTTCACCAAGACTAATGAATGAACCATTGAGATGTAGTAATAGATCCATCTCCTCCATCTATGCCCGAAACCCATCCTTTCTAGCATGTACATCAAGAAGTCCTAATTCACATGGTCATAAGCCTTCTCAATATCCAATTTGCACACAATCTCCAACACTCCACTTCGGATCCTGGACTCCACACACTCACTAGCAATCAATACTGAATCAAAAATCTAGCGCTTTCCAGCAAATGCGAGGTGGTGGCGGTGGAGGAAGGTGGCGATGTGGAGGTGGTGGTGGTGTGGTGGTGGATAAAGGTGGTGGAGTGGTGTGGTGGGGGTGACGGTGGAGGAAGGTGGCGGTGGTGCGAGAGGGGTGATGGCAGCGATGTGGAGGTGGTGGCAGTGGTGTGGTGGGGGGTGGCGGTGGAGGTGGTGGTGGAGGAGCTTGGCAGCAGAGGTGGTGGCAATGCGATGTGGCGGCGGCGGCGGCGGTGGTGGTGGAGGAAGGTGGCAATATGCAGGTGGTGGTGTTGTGGAGTAGGAAGGTGGCGATGTGGGGGTGGAGGTGGTGGTAAAGCAGGTGGTAGTGGTGGTGGTAGAGCCAATGTGGTGGTGGTGGTGATGGTGATGGAGGTGAAGGGTTTTTTTTGGTCATATGAATTTTTTTTTTTAATCTTACTGGGAATGGAATGCCCATTCCATAGGTTTAACTATGGAATGGATTTTCATTCCAAGGGAACAATCATTCTCACTTTAAAATTCATACTAAACAAAGGAATAATTGGAATGGGCATTCCATTCCATTCCATTTCTTGTATACCAAACACAGCATAAGTATCTCAACTGATCCTCCATTGCGTTGTAAAAAACGATGGTGTCATCCGCAAAGAGCAAATGGGAAACCACTAACTGATTAGGGTGATCTCCACCCACTGAGAACCCTCTAATAAGTCAGACATTCCACCCTCCTCATCAATCTGTTGAAAGCCTCCATGATTATGATGAAAAGAAATGAAGAGAGCAGATCCCCGTTGCGTAAGCCTCTAGAACTGGGGAAGAAACCAGCTGGCGAGCCGTTCACCAAGACTAATGAATGAACCGTTGAGATGCAGTAATAGATCCATCTCCTCCATCTATGCCCGAAACCCATCCTCTCCAGCATGTACATCAAGAAGTCCTAGTTCACAGTCATAAGCTTTCTCAATATCCAATTTGCACACAATCTCCAACACTCCACTCCGGATCCAAGACTCCACACACTCACTAGCAATCAATATCGAATCCAAAATCTGGCACCGCACCCTCCAGCAAATGCGAGGTGGTGGCGGTGGAAGAAGGTGGCAATGTGGAGGTTGTGGTGGAGTGGTGGTGGAGGAAGGTGGCGATGTGGAGGTAGTGGAGTGGTGTGGTGGGGGTGGCGGTGGTGCTGTAAGGGTGGTGGTGGCGATGTGGAGGTGGTGGCGGTGGGGTGGTGGTGTGGTGGTGGCGGAAGGTGGCGGTGGAGGTGGTGGCAATGTGATGTGGCAGTAGCGGCGACGGTGGAGGAAGGTGGCGATATGCAGGTGGTGGTGTTGTGGAGTAGGAAGGTGGTGGTGTTGTGGAGTAGGAAGGTGGCGATGTGGTGGTGGAGGCGGGGGTGGTAAAGCAGGTGGTGGTGGTGGAAGTGGTGGTGGTGGTGATGGAGGTGAACAGATTTTCGGTTATATGATTTTTTTTTTTAATCTTACTGGGAATGGAATGCCTATTCCATATGTTAACTATGGAATGGATTTTCATTCCAAGGGAATGATAATTCTCACTTTAAAATTCATACCAAACGAAGGAATGGTTGAAATGGACATTCCATTCCTGCGTACCAAACGCAACATAAGTATCTCAACTGATCCTTCACTACGTCGCAAAAAACGATGGTGTCATCCGCAAAGAGCAAATGGGAAACCACCAACTGATTAGGGTGATCTCCACCACCGAGAACCCTTTAATAAGTCAGACATTCCGCCCTCCTCATCACCCTGCTGAAAGCCTCCATGATTCTGATGAAAAGAAATAAAGAGAGCGAATCCCCGTTGCGTAAGCCCCTAGAACTAGGGAAGAAACCAGCTGGCAAGCCGCTCACCAAGACTAATGAATGAACTATTGAGTTGCAATAATGGATCCATCTCCTCTATATATGCCCGAAACACATCTTCTCCAACATGTACATCAAGAAGTCCTAGTTCACATGGTCATAAGCCTTCTCAATATCCAATTTGCACACAATCTCCAACACTCCACTTTGGATCCTGGACTCCACATACTCACTAGCAATCAATACCGAATCCAAAACCTGGTGCCCTCGAGCAAATGCATTCCGAGTATCCGATATTACCCCATCCATAACCCTCCTCAAGCGAATAGCTAGGACCTTGGTAAAAGGCTTGTAGATGCCACCCACCAAGTTAATTGGCCTAAAGTCCTTCACCTCAATATCTCCACCCTTCTTAGCAATAAGGGCAATGAAGGATGTGTTGAGACTCCTCGCAAGCTGTTTGCAAGTGAAATGCACTGAAGGCCTCCATCACATCCTCCTTAATCACTTCCCAATTATGTTGGAAGATAGCCATTGTGAAGCCGTCTGGACCCGGTGCTTTGTCCCCATCACAACTCTTCAAAGTCTCTACCACCTCGTCCTCCCTAAAAGGCCTCTCCAACCAACCTCTATATCCTCCTCCGAAATGGCCACAAACTTAAGCCCATCAACCAGAGGTCTCCAACTAACAGTTTCCATTTACAACTGCTGATAATAAGACACAATACCCCTCTAAATATCCTCCTTGCTCAACAAATTCCTGTCAATGCGAATCCTGCCATTAACTGCTTTACTGTTCAAAACACAAAGTGAATAATTATTCATACACCCAACATATTCAATTAAATTATTCGTACTGAATTTTGTTACAAAAAGGAAAAAGAAAAAACTCCCAAATAATTAGAAATAGTAAATGTGCATGAAGATGAAGAGGGAAATACATCCAACAGAAGAAAAAAATAAATTCATTAGATTGTTGTTGAGAGTGTGTTTATGTGTGTGTGTGTGTGTGAGAGAGAGAGAGAGAGAGAGAGAGAGAGTTTGCAGTAGATCTGGGGGTCATCAGGGTGTTTAGTAGAGTGGTCGGTCATTGGAATTAATACATGAGTTGGTGCTTATTTTTCCGGATGCCATAGTTTAGATAGAGAAGAATTCTGTGTAGGGTCAAGAATCCCATACCATTCTTGGAGATGCAGTGTTATCAGGCTTTGAGGTTTTAACAATTACAAATGCGGAATTTGCAATTTTAATTCAGAAGGACCTGCCATTTATCAAACTTGGTATAGGCCATCCCAACTCCCAAGCCCAACATACAATTCCAGCCTAAGTTTTTTTTCCCTCTTTTCGTTGACCTTGTGTGAGACAAGTTTGAACAGTATCTTCTTCAGTATTATTCAAATTTCCAGAGTTCGCTCATTATTGAGATGCTTCTACCATCCATTTGAGTAGTTATAATTGGTTTTGACACCATGGCATTGTTAATCATGAAAAAGAATGATAAACAAGTTTGAAAACAATGTGCCCTCTATAGTTTGATAAAATTCAAACTTTATTCACGTTTAAGTCATCATTGGCCTGGATTCTTCAAATGTTTGACACTTGGATGTTTTGCTGTTGTAGTATAGGTCATGTGCTTGCCAATCTTTACTCACAACAGTAGAACGTATATCCCGTCGATGAAACTCAAAATTTTCATTTTGGTGCCTGTGATGTAGGGTGGAATGGGAGAAAGTAGATATAGACAAGAAGAAGAAATTAGGGAGAGAGAAGGAAACATATAGACAGAAAGAAAGAGACCAGGGAAGAAGAAATCACTCAAATTCACAATAATATCAATAATCAATTGTAAACAGACTTTACTTTCCAAAAAAAAATCATAAACAAACTTGAAATTCTGTTACATCACCCGTATATAATTATTATCCTAAATCAACTCAATGATAAGGATAACTACAAATAAGCCTAAATAAATTCAAATAGTCTGAATTTTCTCTCTAAAATGCACATGCTTCATAGTTTACTTGAGTTTTTAAACCTAAAACGGATGCCTGCTTCATAAAGAGCTACTTTTTTTGTCGCCATGATATATATTATTATCTCATCTAAGCTGTTACTTTGTCTCTCTGATATTTTACATTACATTTAAACATTCTGCAGATAGATACAAAAGATATCCTATTTATCTGTGGTGGAGCATTTATTGATTTGGAAAAAACCATTTCGGAGAGGTAATGTTATAATTGTTGTTTCCATGTTGAAATTGTCTACTGCACATTATTTGTTTTATGTAAAGATTGAGGAAGGTTTGAAAACCTTGTTATCCACTGTGTTGTTTACCAGACGGCAGGATTCTTCAATTGGTTTTGGAGCACCTGTTCGTGCCAACATGAGAACTGGTGGATTAACTAATGCTGTAGTGACTTCAAACTTACTGGAATCTGTGAGAATCGAGACCTTATCCAAAGAATTGGGGTTTCTGATTCTTATGTTTGATTTTTCTGCACTGGCCTATTCCAAACTAACAATTGAATCCTTTTTTGGTTTGCCTATTCATAGCCCAATTGCTTTACATTTCTGATAGGTTCTCATATTTTTAGGTAGAGAGTAGTGATCTTATTGCATATGGGCTCATACCAGAGTTTATTGGACGCTTCCCAATTTTAGTTAGTTTGTCAGCTCTAACGGAGGATCAACTTGTTCAGGTAAATCAATAATAAGATATCATAATGCTTCATTGTGTTCTCTGTTTTGTTATTTTTCTCCTCCTTGGTATTGCAGTGGGACAGGACACTTGAAAAAACAGTGTGACATACATCTAGTGGGAGTCGAAATGGTATGCTGGAACTAGGATGTAGGTGGAGTTGGTATTTTTTTTTAAAACTTTCATCCAGATTGGGTTGGATAGGATTTGATTGTCTCGCCTCAAACAAACATACACACAGTTGGCTTTGTTAGTCTCTGAATCTATGTGCTTGCCTTGCGGCAGTACATTATTTTTACTTCTGCTTTTTGGTTGAAAGAAAAATGTGAGAAGGAATTGAATGAGAAAAAAGCATTGTATGATTTTAAAAAATGTAGTGTGTTTTTAATTTTATTTGTTCTAACAATTAAGCGAATTTTCACGATATTGTTTATTTTTGGGAGGTGTTTTAAACAATATTCACAGTATACACAATCAATTAGTGAAACATAATGCCACCTAAAGTTCATTTACAAACTCTGCTTATTTTTCAAAATTGAAAAATCTCTCTGGTTTTGAAGCATATTCTTACTGTATTGGATTCATATTGAAGAAAGAATTCTCCCAGGAAATTTTGGGGAATTTTCTAAATAATAAGGCACTGAATCATTTTTGTGAGCAAAATAAGTAAATATAGAAAAGGGATTAAGTTAATAATTAAAGCTGGTATAGAGAATTTTGAGTGTTGCTGAAACATGAGCTGCATGACATAGAATTTGAGAGCTTATATAGATTATGATAATTTAAAATGGTCTTCTCTTTTCTACGTTCCTGAATTTCCAAGTGCAACATGATTGTAGGTGGGTCACACTCAAAATTGAATTACTGAAACTGTGAAGTATACTCCATTCATGCTCTTTAGAAGTGGCTGATAATTTTTTTGGTTTCACTTCTGCTACAGGTCCTCACAGAACCGAAAAATGCTCTTGGCAAGCAGTACAAGAAATTATTTAGCATGAACAACGTAAGCATTTGGCCTATATATTTCTTGTTTGGATCTCTCTCTCTCTCACTCTCTGCCATGCAATAAGTGGTCAAATGAAATTAATTATGCTTGCATGTGCCTTGTACAAATTTTTATCCAATTCAGGTGAAGCTGCATTATACTGATAAAGCATTGAGATTGATTTCAAAGAAAGCAATGGCTAAGAATACTGGTGCCAGGGGTTTAAGAGCCATTTTGGAAAGCATTCTAACTGAATCTATGTACGAGGTACACAAGGGTCAGACCATCAGAGACTAATTGTTATAATCATGGCCAGCACAAAACATGTTATATTGTCATCATGTAGGTCACTGTATATAACTCTAATGGTATTTGCTGATAATGAAACATCTTTTTCTCTTATTTTTCAGATCCCAGATGTAAAGACAGGAAATGATAGAGTAGATGCTGTTGTGGTCGATGAGGAGTCAGTGGGCTCAGTGATTGCTGCAGGATGTGGAGGAAAAATACTTTACGGAGATGGTGCGTTGGAGCGTTATCTTGCAGAGACCAAGTTGAGAGATGGAGAGGTATGGTTTCATGTTTCCCCACGACTCTGCTTTTGATTACCAGTTATCACATTCACTGGTTCCCACATGGTGAAGTATGATATAAACCCATGTGGAGATTGAGAACAATATCCTTGCCCATGGACAATGAATGTATTATTTGCGGCTGTAGTTGAACCTAGGTTCTTTTGTTGGCATATTCATTCCATTGGCAGCATTGAAGTATTTTTATTGTTTCTTTATAATAGGGAAATGGTGAGGCAGCCGACGGGGCGTTGCAGGAGGGTGAATCAGATATCTCATCAAGAGCGATGAGCATGTAACATTTTTACCACCACAGTTATTTTTATGTGTAGAATGTCAGTCACTTTGTTCATTTGTATTGTAAAAATCACATTCATGTTTTGGTGTAATTATGTATGGCCTTGTAAAACAGCATAGCTTCTGGTTCATTTCAATAGCAGAAAAGTAGTAAATGAGAGAAGAAAATGTAGCATTCTTTACTACAATAAGCACATTTTGCAAATTGTTCTTTGCAATAAAGAAGGGCGTCAATTTACACGAATCTAATTCACCTATTGAATGGTTTCTTTTCTGTAAATTCTACCTCTTTCAAGTGAGTACATTTTTAATGTGGTGGGTTAGGTAAGCAACCTAACCCACCACAATGGTTATCGTCTACATTTATTTACTGTTAACTACTGTACTGAGATTAATTTCTTTCCTGCAGTTGTGGTAGACTATTATCATTCAAACTGAGGAGGCGTAGATTTTATTGTGTTGGAAAGTCAATATAGAACCAATTTCGATTATCTTTTGAGAACACTCAAATCCATCAGTAGGTAGAAACCCTAAATTAGGACCTGTCTGTTGTCCCCTAACAAAAAAAAACTACTCTCAATTAATAAATAGAACTAACCAAGAGCTGAAATTGTAGTATTGTGATATTTTTTGGTGGACCACAAGAACTCAGAAAGGAGGGTGTTTCCGCGTGAGCAAACAAACTCAGAACTTCCACGGACACAGAAATTGTTCTTCTCTCGGTTTTTCTTCTTCTTCACTTGTTTGTCGAATTTTTCATTGATCGGTAAGCTCTGAAAATTAGTTCGTGATTTCTTAGTGTTTGGTTCGTGGCGTGGGTTCGCAAGACATTAATCACCTTGTAGGTCCACCCAAATAGTGATTCTTTCTTTTATTAATAAAAATGTCACCAAGTAGGTTGAAAATAAGCCTCCTTTTCCAATTTTGATTGTATTTGAGACAGTATATGCATATTAAATGCTATTGTTGTTGTTCTTCTCTCGGTTTTTCTTTTCCTTCACTTGTTCTTCTTCTTTCAGTTTCTCTTCTCCTTCACTTGTTCGTCGGGTTTTTCATTGATCGGTAAACTCTGAAAATTAGTTCGTGATTTCTTGTTGTTTCGTTCCTGGCGTGAGAGGGTTTGCAAGACATTGATGACCTTGTAGGTCCACCCAAATAGTGATTCTTTCTTTTATGGGTAAAATGCACTGACCTCTCCTCAGGTTTGGTCTAATTACACACGGGTGTTATATTTGTAAAATAGTTATATTCACCTTCCTTCAACTCGTTGAAATGACCACTATGCCCCCATTATTTGAAAATGGTTGATCCTTAACATTTCAATGGATTGGATGACATTTTAATCAATATTTGGACAAGAGAGAGGTGAGTATAACTTTTTTACAAATATAACACTTGTTTGTAATTAGGGCAAATATCAGGGGAGGTTAGTGTATTTTATCTTTTTTTTTTTTAATAAAAATGTAGGTTGAAAATAAGCTTTTCCAATTTTGTATATATTCGAGACAAAAATCTATGCATATTAAATGCTATTGAGATTGGGCATGATTTTTTCCTTTTTGAACTTTTGCTTTGTCAATTCAAATCCCTTGTGTGGGCAAAGTGAGTTTCTTGCTAAAGTGTTAAAAATAATAATGGTAATTTACACTTAGCCCCCTGTGGTTTGCCTTTATTACACTTGGACTCTCTGTAGTTTGAGAAATTACACTTCCACCCCTTACTTAGAACTTTGACCACCTCCTCACACATTCTCTGTCCACCGGAGTTTACATCATCCAAAAAGTGTGTTTTAATACCCATATTGGCCTCTGAGCTTAAATTTTCACTTTTCTCCCTCAAATACACTTGGTGAAAAGACGGAAATATATATTCTTAAAATGGATTTAGAGAAACCAAGTCACTGATAGAGAAACATATTAGGTGTATAACTATATATATGTATATAGATCTGGAGATGGAGTATGAGGATAGGACGTTTGCGCACATTAATTTGAATGGGTTTAGAAACCAAATTTGGTAATGGACTTGAAAAAAAACAGGTTATGCAAATACTTGTATATATATATGTGTGTGTGTGTGTGTGTGTGTCTATATATACATATATCATGGAAGGAAGTTTGTGAAATCGATTAAGTGTATAAGTATATATATGTATATAGATCTGGAGATGGAGTATGAGGATAAGACGTTTGCACACATTAATTTGAATGGGGTTTAGAAACCAAATTTGGTAATGGACTTGAAAAAAACAGGTTATGCAAATACGTGTGTATATATATATATATTGTGGAAGGAAGTTTGTGAAATCATGCTTAAATGTTGTGTAATGACAAATTGATTGTTTTCACAAGTGATTGTCTCAGGTATTTTTATTGAGATTGTTTGTGTTTATTTGATGTATTGAGAGGTGGATTTGCTGTGGTTATGGAACCCATTTGAAAACTCTTGATTTCGGCCATGGAAGTGTGAGATTCTTGTTCCACTGGATATATTAGTGAAAGAGGAGTTGGTTAAAGTGGTTATTGGGATAGTTTGATTAAATTTGAAGGTTGGAAATGGTGGCTGGAGATTGCTAACTTTTGGGGGTTTGCTGGTGCGTGTAAAAGAGATGGGGAAGGTGATGGATTGGTTGGGTAGCGAAGCCCACTGGCAGACATAGGTGAGTGGTGGAGAGTCTCACCTGAGTCCATTTCGGGTCTGGAAGGTGGTATAATATACAAAGGGTAGTTTAGTCATTTCAACTTTGTGGTAGCCAACAAGGTGTGACTGTAATTTTGCAAAGGGGAGGGGGTCCAAATGTAGTAACGACAAACCATAGGGGTCTAAGTGTAAATTACCCAAATAATAATAATATTAGTAATAATAAAAATAACAATCAGTGCGGTTCCACTATAGAACAGAATGACAGCACCTCTGTTTTTTTTGTCATTTTTTTTTTTGGACAGATACTCCTGCACCAGTTCTCAAGCGGCATCGCATGCAACTGTCTTTTATCTAGTATTAATACTGAAAAGAGAGAGTAGAGAGACAAATATATATATATATATATATATATATATATATATATATATATATATATATATAACATGTCTTGATATTCAGCAGCATAATCTACTACTGACACAATGGTTGATGCATTTGTGAGTATATTATATACTTACTAGTCACGGATAGAAATGAGTTAATTAGAAGAAGCTCTCAACGTCTAGGACTTGTTACTCCTCCAAGCTATAGTGTTTGCTCACAGCTGCGATGACATCCCAGGTGACTTTCATTCCTTTTGGGAACTCAACCAAATCACCAGACCCTATCTCAAAAAATCCATCATGCCCTTCACAGTAAACCTTCACTTTTCCCTCCAGAAGATACATTGTCTCTCTAGCACTGAATGTCCATGGAAATTTGCTTGGAGAGCATCCCCACCTAGCCAGCCAGCCATCCCACAATACAATATCTTAGCCATTATATATTTATTTAGCATAAATGGATGGATACAGTTGAATAAAACATCAGAACAGAAATTTTTTTAACTGAAAACATTCATGAACGCATTAATACAAGCAACTCAAATGTTTGACGTCTACGCTAGTACCTATTCCTTCTCTATATAATATATGCATTTCTGTGTGCTTCTGTAGTTTTACTAATACAAGCATTTATAGTTACACATGCATGACAGTTGAAGCTGATAATTTAGAGGACCTTCCTTCTAGTAGATGGGAGCAAGAGTTGGAGAACATTTTGGTGGTGTTAGTGGTAATTAAACTCTGTATTGGAAGAACAGAAAGAATGAAGCCCAAGGCAACAAGCTCAAAGGAGTTACAAAATACACAGCAAGCCAAAAGGCATCAAACTAACTAAAAAAAAGCTGGAAGGAAACAAATTGAACACAAGCCAGAACAAGCTAAAGTATGTTCCCATTGATGGGAGGCAGAGGGGTACAGAAGGCAAAAGATGAAGGGAGATTCTAGCCCGTTCCCACCGCATTCTGGCCGACCTAGGGTTTCTGACTTTGAATGATATTAGTCTGCATGCATCTGATGGAGTCCTTAATTAAGCCAATTAACTTGGAAGGGGAGGAAAAGGAGTTGCGGCAATTAAATACGATCATTCCTCTCCTTCCATGTATAATAAACACAAGCGGCCTAGCACATCTTGTTAACCAATACTTGGATAGATTTCAAACCATTTCTCCAAACAGCTGCTGTCCATTAAACAAGGACAGGCCAATTGTCTGCAGCTATATGGAATCAGCATAAAAATTGGAAATGAGACCAAATGAAGGCAGAATAATGGCATTCAAAGAAGAGGTGAGAGTGGAATTCAGGACCATTAAGACAAAAAAGCGCACAAATATTAGGAGAGTTTTTGTGAGAAGAAGGGGATGGCTAGCCATGGATGGCTAGCTATAACATAAAACAATGCTTTGGAATGGAGGAAGAGTACCACATGAGGTAATGCCAAGGGACTTGGGGCCTCGAGGAGCGAAGATGATTGATTGTGTGAGGAGGCTACTGAGAAAGAGTTGGAAGGGGAAATAGACCAGTGGACTTGATCAGAAGAAGAAATACAGAGGATAGGCCAAGAGATGGACTGAAGTAGACAAGTGTTACCATTGATCAAAGAAGGAATTCTCCAAGAACCAGTAGCGAAGAAAGACTCAACCTTGGAGTATGTGGGTGGTATGTTGATGAACAACATTACAGTACTGTCAGCGGTGACTAAGGGCAGTTTATGTTTCAGGGAATATAATATTGTACAACATAAGGCTACTTCACACAACGCACACAATATTGTACCACATTTCGAAGCAAACACTTTTTTCATCCATAGTTTATGTTTCAGAGAAGAAACTAATATATAAGAAGAAATTCACATTGTATTAATGATGGTGTGTGCCTGTGTCGTGTGCAAAGTTCACAACAAAAAAGACCACGACAAGGAGTACGTATGCAAATAATTAAGGAGTTGTAAACGTAAGGAGACAGTTTCTAGAAATGACAAATTAAATTTTTAACAAAATTGAAGGTTAAATTCAAAGGATGAAATCACTCAAAACATCCAAATATATAAGCATGTAATTTTCATATCTAAATAACAAAATCCTTCTTTTACAAAAATAAAATAAAATAAACTCCCACAACACATGCTGAATATGAAATCAAGTAAAACTAAACTCGGTAAAATAATATTTTTTGTATTTTAGGCATTGTCCTTCCTTTATGCACACTTATCTAAAATCCCAAAAAATAAACTAGGCCACTCTTTTTAATAGAATACGAAATCAGGGTATATGTTTTGCTACTTTGAGATACCACATCCTAATCTTTGATCCAGAAAATCGATTAACCGCACAAAAATTCAGATTCTAGGAGCATACCTTCATCTCCTACAAAGGAATCTCTTCTTCTGTTCACAATTAATAAGCATAACAAACCATCAATTTATTAGACTCAATCCTATCCACACTCATCGTTCACTGATTCTCATATATATAACAATTAATAAGGAGATGGTGATGATTCAATACCTGCTCCATTCAATGGATTTCTAGCAAAGACCCAGGGTTGGAGCCATGAATTTTGATTTGGAGGGGCCGAACTAGAACTATGTAATTAGAATTTGAAAAATTTATAAATCAATTGTAATATAATTTTCTTTATAATATTAGTATTAGTATCTTTAAAAAAATACTATCCAAAAGTGAGAAAAATGAAACCTAAATAAAGAGTTGGAAAAATAATGCGAGAAAGAAAAAAATATAGAGAAGAAGAAACGATAAGTTATAGGTAAAAAAAGAGGAGGTAAAGAAAAAGCATAATTAGAGAATCAAATTTCCTTTGTCAATTGTTTAAATTTTTGGAATAAAAAATTGAGTACTTTGATTCACTTTCAGAAAGACATAACATTATTACCTTGATGAAAGACTCGGACAAAAAAAAAACAATTTTAACTAAAGAAGAATCTTGCAAGATTTAGCAAAATATGATTTTTTTATAAGTAAAGATATATTAAGAGCACTCAAACAGGGAGTGCGTCCCGAGGAACAAAGAAGGACCAAAAGGGCCCTTAAACTCTCAAAGATCCCAAAAAATCTACAATTTCATCCATAGAATTACAAAATATCCCATGCACCCAACAAAAAAGAAAACTAAGAATAGAGAATTTAAAAGTCCCCATGGGAGTCTCATCATCATCGAAGGATCTCCTTTTGCGTTCCCTCCATAAGCACCACCAAACACATAAAGGTGCCACCCTCGAAGTCTCGTGTACTCGAGCACTCACCAAACAGACTTGCCAAGCCTCGATCATGCCTCTAGTGGATCTAGGCATGACCCACTAAATTCCAAACAACCCCTATAACAAGCTCCAAACATCCCAAGCCATTGGACAATGGAGCAAAAGATGGTCCACGGATCCAGTTAACTGGATCCGTTGTCTTCGTCTAAAATTGTCGATCGTAAGAATCTTCCTGAGGATCGCCGTCCAACCTAAAAAAGCCACTCTAGGGGGCCTTGGCCCGCCACACCGCTTTCCATGGAAAGATCATCCCACTTGCCCCAGAAATACGCCTATAGAAGGACCGAATGTCAAAACTCCCTAGGGTGAAGGAATCCATACCAAGGAATCGGCTCTTCCACTATCCACCCTTTGGAGATAAATCCAGAAAACAAATTGCTTCCTCCACCTTCCAATCTTGAAGATTCCTCAGGAATCTAACATCCCAACTCAATCTGCCACTATCAAGATAATAGTAGTCAATTACAAGAGCATGACGATCCTGAGCAATCCAAAAAACCTAGGAATAGAACGTGTCAACGAAGTACTTTAATAATTTAACAAAGAGTAGTTATATGTTTTGTTATTTAATAAGGAACAATTAAAAAATTAGCACATATAATATCATTATTGTTGTTGGCATTCTTAACATCTTGGAGACACAACACTTTAGTTTTCTTTCCTTCCCAATGCTCCCAAGACTCGTCAATGGAGATTAGTATATAATTCTAGATATTTTTCTTGTGAACACCATCTTACAAAAATGATTGAGAAGAAAGGTTTATGCATTTTTATTAAACACGAGGGGACATTAGTATGATTCTCATTTTTCTCTCTTGAATTCATATAATGAATATTATACATGTCTATACGTAAATGAAGTAACGGTTTGTTACGGTAAGGACTACAATAATAATGAACTTACATTTTTGTTTCACAAGATTTGGGCTTTCAAAAGTATAGCTAAAGGCGTCCAACTTGATATTTTTTATGAGTTTCACGGGGAAACAAATTAAATTAATTTTCTAACTATGTATTTTTGGGCCAATAAATAAGTGTTTTGAAAAGAAAAAAATTTGGGGGGGGGGGGGGGGAATGGATTTGGAATTTTCAATGAATTTTGGGACCACAACTTAGGTTTATATATGAAACAACTGTTTTTTGAGGGTCATAAAGAAGAAATTTGAAAATTTCCCTAGCCCCCTCTAGTTTTTCCCCTGGCTGGACCCAAACTTCTGGCTAACCCGCTAACCTCCTCTCAAACCGCTCTACCACCGGATTCCAAACAGAAACCCTCCTCGAGGAAGTCTTCAGTGGTAACCCTAAATATGCCATAGGAAACTAACCAACACCAAACCCCAAAATATTAGTCAACATGGCTAATATTTCAATCCAAAGACAGCTTGAAAACAAACCAACACACATCTTAAGAACCTCAATAGCGCCTCATCAGCATCGCTATAGACGATGGTATCATCTGCAACCAGGAGATAGGAAAATTCTAACCGATCAAGGGTGTCCCTTCCAACTCTGAAGCCTTTGATGTAACTCAACTCCATTGCCCTCCCCATCAGCCTACTGATAGCCCCCATCACAAGGATGAAAGGAAATGGGGAGAGAGGATCCCCCTGTTGCAATTCTCGAGAATTGTCAAAGAATCCAAACGGAGATCCATTGATCAACATAATATTTAAATTTTATTATTTTTGGTTCAAAAAAGAAATTTTTTTGATTAGTATTTTTGGTTAAAATTTGTTTACTTTATTGTTCTTCATGATCGCCCACACATGCACCGATACATTGTGTTTAGACGCACCACTACAACTTGCAAGTACTCCTAACTCAAATAGGATTGTTCTTTTTTGGTTCAAACTTGTCCAAATAAGATTTCTTTCTTTATTTAAAGTTTTTTAAACTATTTAAACTATTTTACAACTCAAATTTGGATTGCTCAAGCTACAAAAATAATTATGGTTTTTTATCAGAACGAATTATGAGGAATTTTGAGCTGCGAGTACTCTATTTGTTTTTAAGAGCTTGCTTTAAATCCTTTGCATTTTCTTTTAGATTTTGCAAACATTTTACACGAGATTATTAGTTTGTGTTCTTTCACTAATTATGAGTTTAGATCATCGCGCCATAAAAGAGATGGTCACTTTAGCAAATACTAATAAACAATTATTCACATTACAGTATGGAGATCATTAACATTAATCACTACGACAAGTGGATTAATCATGAGTTAATTGCATTGGCGTGCATCAGTGTAGCTGAAAATTCTAAAAGCACCGAAATTTGGCAGCTAGAGAGCTGTAGATTTTAGGGTTAGCAGATTAGGGTTAGGTCAAATGAGATGAAGGAGAGAGAGAACAGAAAATTGGGGAATGGTTTGAGAGAGTATACATTTTCACACTCTCACACCAATATCTTATATATATACACACATCAGAATAAAGAAATAAGGAAAAGACAAAGATATCCCTGTGGGGATAAACTAATTACACATGTACCTTATTATGACTTCTAACACTCCCCCTCAAGCTGGAGAATATATATCATATAATCCTAGCTTGGAACACATAGTCTTCAAATGATTATGACTTATTGTCTTGTGAACATATCAACCAACTGGTTTTCAGATTTCATAAATGGTGTAGAGATGTTTCCACTCAATTCTTTGTCTCAAATAAAGTGGCAATCAACTTTAATATGCTTAGTCCTTTTGTGAAACACTGGATTAGAGGCAATATGAATAGCTGCTCAATTATCACAAAACAATTGAAGAGAAGTTTGAACTCTCAGACCAAGTTCTTCAAGAAAATGTTGTAGCCATGTCAACTCACTAGATGTATGAGACATCGCCCTATACTCAGCTTCAGCACTAGATCGTGCTACTACTGTTTGCTTCTTACTCTTCCACGTAACTAGATTACCTCCTAAGAATGTGCAGTATCTGTAGTAGACCTTCTATCAGAAAGGGAACCAGCCCAATCTGCATCTGTTAAGCCTTCCACTTTAAGGTGCCCATTTGATTTATATAACCCGAAGCCTGGAGCTCGCTTAAGATACCGAATAATCCGAATAACAGCGTTCCAATGTGGCACCTTAGGAGCTCCCATGAACTAACTCACCACAGTAACTGCATACGAGATATCAAGCCGAGTGATAGTGAGATAAATCAGTTTCCCAACCAGTCGTCGGTATCTACCAGGATCATCAAACAAATCACCCTTATCAGTTGAGAGTTTCGTGTTCGGATCTATAGGAACTTCAACTAGACGACCATTTAACAAATCCGTTTCTTCTAATAAATCCAGCACATACTTTCTTTGAGACAAACTGATACCTCTCTTCGATCTAGCAACTACAATTTCCAAAAAATATTGGAGTTTACCCAACTCTTTAGTATGAAACCGATGTTGCAAGAATTCCTTCAACTTAACAATGCCCGCAAAGTCATCACATGTGATAACAATGTCATCCACATACACTACAAGAAAAATAAACCCTGCTTCAGAATGCTGATGAAATACTGAATGATTTGTCTGGCGTCTGCGAAGACCAAATTCTAATGCTCCCTCAGAAAACTTGCCAAACCAAGCTCTTGGTGATTGTTTTAAGCCATAAAGAGCCTTCTTTACGCGGCAAACATTGTGTTTGTGCTTCCCTTGAGCATCAAATTCAGGTGGTTGCTCTATGAATACCTCTTCAGCTAAGTTGCCATGTAAAAAGGCATTCTTAACATCCAACTGAAACAAGGGCCAGTGAAAATTAGCAGCAAGAGAAATGAGAACTCGAATAGATGAAATCTTAGCAACAGGGGAGAAAGTCTTATCATAATCCATGCCATAAGTCTGTGTATACCCCTTAGCAACAAGTCGAGATCAGAGAGGTATTTGACAGTATAGACCCACTTACAACCAACTGGTTTGGTATCAGGAGGCAAGAGAACAAGATCCCATGTCCCATTACGATGTAGGGCATCCATTTCATCTTCCATTGCTTTTCTCCATCCCGGATCAGAAAGAGCGTCTTGCACGGTCTTAGGAACAACGGTGGCAAACAACTAGGATGAAAAACATGAGAAAGAGGGTGATAGAGAATTGTAGGAGTCATAGTTAATAATGGGATGATTAGTAACACAAGACCAAGTACCTTTATGCAAAGCAATAGGTAAAGAATCGGATGCAAAAGACGATGTCGGATCCAAAGACTCCGAAAAAGGCGGATGAAGCATGGTGGATGGCTTGGGTCTCCGAGTGTAAACATGTAATGGAGTAGCTAAGTTGGAAGGATTAAGGCTAGGTGAGGGAAGAGGAACAGGTTGCAATGATGACTCAGGAGTAAGTTCAATAGGAGAACTGCAATCTGAAAAATATGGTACAGACTCGCAAAAAGAGACATCAACACTAGTGAAATAATGGCGAAGGGTAGGACTATAACAACGATAACATTTCTAAGTGCGAGAATACCCAAGAAACATACATTTAGTCGAACGAGGGTCAACTTTGTCAAAACCAGGTCCAAGGTTATGAACATAACATACACGCCCAAAGACTCGAGGAGTAAAAGTAAATAATGGTGAATCAGGAAATAGAATAGAATGGGGAGATTTCCTTTGCAACACAGAGAATGGCATATGGTTAATGAGATAATAGGCGGTAAGAACTGCATCACTCCAAAATTGTTTAGGAACATGCCTATGAATAAGAGAGCACAAGTCACTTCTAAGAGATGACGATTTTTACGCTCTACCACACCGTTTTGCTACGGTGTATAAGTACATGAGGTTTGATGAATAACACCTTTAGCACAAAAATAGGAATCAAAAGGAGCGAATGCATATTCTTTGGCATTGTCAGAATGCAAAACTTGAATAGAACATCCAAACTGGGTTTTGATTTCTTTACGAAAGAGTTGAAATATGAAAAATAACTCAGAACGATCTTTCATTAAGAACAACCAAGTCATACGAGCATGATCATCCACAAATGTCACAAAATAACAAAATCCATTACTAGAAACATGTTTTATTGGACCCCATACATCTAAATGAATTAATTGAAAAGGACTGGACACACGTTTATTAACTTGAGATTTGAAAGATACACGTTGATGCTTACTAAGCTGACAAGCTTCAAATGACATTGACAAAACACGACTAAGACTCGGGACTTGACGCTACAAAATAGAAAGTGAAGGGTGGCCAAGACGACAATGCCACTAAAATGGAGATAGAGATGACTGAAAAGCTCTGGGGTGCTGCTCAAAATCAAAGTAATACAAGCCACCTACTTCATGCCCCGTACCAATCTTCTTCTTTATCTTGAGATCCTGACAAACACAACATGAGGAGTAAAATGTAACGAAACATTGAAGAGTTTTAGTAATCTTACTAATAGACATCAAACTAAAAGGAAATTGAGGAACATATAACACCGAAGAGAGAGACATAGAAGAACTAAGATGAGTTGTCCCTAAACCTGAAACCTTAGATGATGAACCATTAGCAAGAGTAACACTTTGAGAAGAAGGTACAAAATAAAAATTAGATAAAATGTGAGAACTACCGGTCAAATGGTCGAAAGCTCTAGAGTCAAGATTCCTGGGACTGTGATTGGAAGACATTAAACATGCAGGAGTACTACCTGATTGGGAGAACGAAGCGATGGAAGATAAGTAGGAAGCCTGAGACATAAGTTGAGCATACTCATCACGTGAGATAGTGATCATATTAGACTTAGCAACCTGGTGGGAACAGTGGGTGGAGCTGGTGAACTAAGAACATCCTCTTTATAAGACACCTGATTCGCATGGATTGATGGTTTTGGCTTTCCGTGGAGATCCCAACAATAATTGATAGTGTGATTAGTGAGTCTGCAGTGAGTACATTTTCGGGATTCTCTAACTTGACCACGACCGCCCCTTAAGTCACGACCACCACTTGTAGAACGACCCCCACGACCTCTACGAGAACTACTGGGTCCACCCTGGGAAGCTGATAATGCAGATCGTTCACTGCCATGATTGTTCACCGACAATGGAGTACCTGAAGAACCACTAGAGAAAGTAGCTCACTGAAGGCGGGAGAATACATTAGTAAGAAATAGGAGACTAGGACTGCCCAAAATTTGTGCACGAATCGGCTCATATTCTGGTGACAAGCCAGTGAGAAATCGAACAACATTGAAGTCTGCACGCTGCTGCTACATAACTTGAACGTCACTGGTGATGGCTGGTACATGTTCATTTCGTCACAAATTCCATGACTTTTGAAAAGTAGTCTTCCAAACTTTGATTACCTTGCTCAAGAGTGAAAACTGTCTACACACCTCGTATATGCGAGTAATATTACTAATGCGAGAGTACAATTGCATCAGACGATTCCATATATCCTTGGCAGTATTCAAAGTAAAGTAAATTAGAGCTAATCTGGGGTTCAATACTTGTCAAAATTAAAGACATAATCTGTGCATCCTCTTGCTCCTAGGTGCTGAAATCAGAATCACTGTCCTTAGGTTTATCCTTAATCAGATGACTACTAAGGCCTTTGGCCTTGAGAAAAATTTCAACAGACTTGGCCCATAGTGTGTAATTTTTTCCATTTAGCTTCACAAAGGTCATCAGGGGTTTAAAGGAAGTAGTGGATGAGAAAGCGTCTGAACTTGATGCCATGGTGATGAACTGATGATGGACTAACACAAGGTTTGAGAGTAGAAGGAAGAATGATGAAACCAGTAAATACTGACTTGAACCACAGAGAGAAGATCAATAAATTGACTGAAGTAGAGGCAGAACTGGACAAAAGGAAATTCAGTTTACGCTGCCGGATCAGGTTGAATCAAATGAGTCGGTTCAAGTTGGGTCGATTCAATTAAATCGGGTCGGATTTTTTTTTTTTCCTGAATGGGATTGTATTAAAAAAAAAGAAAAATCATGTGTAGGCAGCCTGTGTAGGCAGCCACATGTGTAAAAATCAAGTCACTATTAGTAATTGTTTACATGGCTCTTATGTGGCAAGGAACGGATACCTCATACTCACTGATGATTATTGACTATCCAATTTATTTGTTATCTTAGCATTCTTTCTTCAATTACAATGCCCATGCCTTGACTATAACACCTCATGTGACGTAAGGGGGAACATAGAAACATTCTTCAAGGGAAACAGTTAACATCAGTAGATCTATTTCAAGGCCAAATTTACATAGTACAACTAAGGACATCCACTGTAGAGAAATATATTTCACATATTAGAGGGATCATTTTAATTTCTATTATGCAATCTCAAGTTCAAAATGTACCAACTCAGTGGCCTGCACAATGATCAGCAAACGAAGCCACTCATTAGTACTGGAGGTTCAGAAAACCCCATATCCAATCATTAAGCATGAACTGGACTTTACAAATCATCATGGACAGTGACCTACAAGTTTGATGAATCAACTTTACTCATCATCATGATCCCCTAATATGTGAAATACTAGATGTTGCCAGGGATCAAGTTTGACACTCTTCTCCTATTATACTGCTTTAATTGTTAGGCTAAACTGCATTACCATAGCTAAAGGAAAATAATGCCACCATGGCACTGGTCCAAAACTCATAGGCACCCAAGCTGGTTCATCCTCTTTTTTTTTTTTTTTTTGACAAGTAGTTCAACCAATTCTCCCCAATAAAAACACCTTTTTTATTATTTTATTCATCAAAAGAAAAGGAAAAAAAAAAAACAACACCACCACCACCACCTACAAAAGTTTCCTCTATCTATCCTTTAGTTTGGTTTAGTAAGCAATCAACTACCCTTGATAATTTTAAAAAGATTAAGTTAGACCTAATTTGGAAAAGGTTTAGAAATGGACTTACTCTGTGGACCACAAAGGTCTCACACTAATCTTACACAACCTGTGTTCAATTACTTTTTCCACTTTGGATTCTTCAGTCATTAACACTATAATTGTATACGCTAGATGACGAAAGCACACTAACAAAAATTGTTTGTGAATTGAGAATCTGTTGGAAGTTCATGAGTAGCTTAGATTGATAACCATTGTAAAGAATCAACTCATCAAATCAACTAAAATCATATTGCAGAAATAAAATTGAAGAAGTTCTCATTGTGGAGAAGGTTGAAACCTTCAAAGATAAAACTCAAGATGAAAAATGTTTCTTCTACTCTCTGGACATTTATGATGTTTACAAGAATAGAATACTGTTAGATGAGGATGGCTAGTAAACTAATTATACATATATATATATATATATATATATATAGACACACACATATATTATATCAAATTTTATTTTAAGATTTTTAAGAAATTATAACAAAAAAACTTTTGTTGTAACATAATGTAACTGACTGCAATACCATACTTTATATGCTACAACTGAACTGTGAAAGACCTTATAATAGACAATGATTAGTTCAACAGGAAATGTAAAAAAGATACCTAAGCGGAGCGGTTTTATGTAATATAACAGGTCATAACTCCTAGGTGGAAATTGTCTATTTATCCGCAGAATTGAAGAAATTCAGTAAAAAATTTAAAGTGGAGATAAGATTAAAAAAGTGTAAGAATGGTGAGATGGATTGTTTAAGTTGATTCAAAATTGCAGGGATGGATTTGTTAACTTAATAATTATGGATAGTCAATTATGTAACTCTGCAAGGGGTAACATTCTTATGCTCTAGTATTCGTCCATGCACCTACTTGCTCCTCCCATCAATCTTCCACTTGGAAAGTAGAAGATATACTAAAGGTCTTAACCTAATTTTAATCAAGAGCACTAAAAGGGATGGACTGGGTACAGACCAAACCTTAGGCATTGTTTGTACAAAGTGACTGCCCTAAACTTAAACCCATATTCTCAAATTCGAAGCTAAAACAGTAAGTACTGAATTACGCCACTACAAATAATAAATCATCTCACCAAAAAACAAAAGCAGCACTCTCTTCATATTAATAGATAAGAAGTCAAAACACAAATTCATCATCAATTATATTTCAGATACCTATAAGTTACATAGAGCAAAAGATAATGATTGAGCAAAAGATGATGAATACGTATCTAAGGTAAGGGTAGATTAGAGGAGATACATACTTGGGCCATGATCTGACACCGAGCTCTGCAAGCTTGGATTCAGTAGGGTTTCTTTCAATCTTTACTCCGAATATCTCTGTAGTCGCCACACTACCACTGGTCTTTGTCTCTGTCTCCGCTTCCGCTTGTACTACAACAGGAGAATGAAAATTTGTGGTGTCCTTTGGTCTGAGGATTGTCCAACTATCATTTTTATACAACCGAAGTAGTAATAGAGAGATCAATACCGGTGTCAATATCATCAGCAGAGAAACACATTGATTCTTCTTCTTTAGCAAAACAGAACTTGCCATTTACAGCTTTCAGAACGAAGGTAAAGAAAAATAAGAATATTGATGCCTTTATAGGTGGTAGAAAAATGCGGACATCCAATACAATCTTATATTTATTTATTCTCTCTAAATTTGAAAATATATTGTGGAAAAACAATAAACAGACGTAAATAAAATTATTTTCCTTATTCGCTCAACCAATCCCTATTTGTTCCTATTCACAAAATAATTTTTTTTTTTGGAAAAATTACATTGACCTCCCCTCTAAATAAGTGAAATGACAGATATCTCCCTGTTGTTTAAAAAATAACACTGACCTCCCATGTCAGAGTTGTCGGACTTCCAAAATGATAAAATGACAAATATGTCCATGTACGATTTAATATTTTTTATTTAAAAAGTTTTTTATTATTAAATTACCAAACTAACTTTATCACATTAAGGCACTGTTCATCATCTCCATCTCTACTATTATAAAAAAAAACAAAAAAAATCTCCTTGTAATCTGAACTGTTGAGAAATCAATAGCACTCCTAGAAAGAGAAAGCTCAGATATATAACCAAACCAAACAACAAAATCTCAGATCTATATAAGTCAAGTGTATATATAGTCCATATATATATATATACACACACGCACATATATATATATATATATATATATATATATATATATATATATAAGTCATAACATCAAGTCAAGTATATACACACAAACGAGCGATGGTACCGGTGACGACAAGATTCTGGCACTGATTGAAGCGCCGACTCTGAGGAGGACGAGGTCGAAGAGGCTGAGAAGGCGTATGAGACCTTTATCGGAAACTGTACTAACAGAGGATTCTTAAAAATGAGTATCATTGAGGGGCTTGGATCTGAGAGTAGAATGGGAGAAGCGTGAGGAAGAGGAAGCAGAGTTAATGTAACTCCTCTCAGTTCCTCTTCTCCATATCTTATAACACATGCATATATATATATATATATATATATATATATATATCACACAAAGGTGAAACAGAGGGTGTCAATTTCTCTCCCTCTTGGTTCTGATTTTAATTAGTTGTTATATATATATGTATGTATGTATGTATATATATATATATATCAACTAATTAAAATCAGAACCAAGAGGGAGAGAAATTGAGACCCTCTGTTTTAATTAGTTGCCTTGACTGGGTTTTGATTCAGTTTCTTAGTTATGATTTTTTTCCCACTCCAAACAAGGTGTTACTATTTGGCTTGACCTTTCATTAGTTGGAATTTCATTTTTAGTATGGATTTGAACTGAATTAAATTTTTATATGAGAAATATAAGATATGTTGGGATATACAAATCTCAATTCCATATATATATAATCTCTGTTTCATATATATATATATATATATATATATATATATTATGTAAGAAAATAGTGGGTTTAATTTGGGGATGGAGATAAGGAATAGTGGGGGGGCAAAAATGTTCACAAATAATATGTCAAAAGGAGGGTATCTTAGTATTTTCATACGTTTTAGGGGCATTTTGGGTTTTTCAAGTCAAAAATACCATTACAATCAGCAATTTTCGTATGTGTAAAGCTGACAGGGGAGGTCAGTGTTACAAAAAGTACACTGACAGGGGAGGTCAGTATTATTTTTGAAACTACAGGAGTGGTCTCTGTTATTTTGCCTATTGACAGGAGAGGTCAGTGTAGTTTTCCCCTTTTTTTTTCTCAAATTCGCAAATAAGGAAAAGTGTTTTCTTTTTCTTTCTTTTATTTTACACAACCAATAAACACTATGTTTTCTTTTCTATTCGAAACATTTCTATTATTTCTATAAAAAAAAAGTGTTAAATTACTCTTATCTCTCCTCTAAATTTTCTTTTTCTTTCTTTTATTTTACTCAACCAATAAACACTATGTTTTCTTTTCTATTCGAAACATTTCTATTATTTCTATATAAAAAAAAAAGTGTTAAATTACACTTACCTCTCCATTAGATTGGACTAATTACATTCACCTCCCATGTGTTTGGGCATATTTCTCTTACCCCTCTAGTTTGCACGTTTAAAAAAATACCCTCTATCGTCAGTGAGACTAAACGTCAGCAATGGTCAAATGCTGACATGGCCAAATCTGAAGATATATATGACAAAAGTACCCTTCATCTTCCCTCTAGATTGAATTTATTACACTCGCCCTATGTTTTAGCATGTTACACTTGCTCCCTTTTAGTGACAGACGTTAATAATTGTGAACGTAAAATGTAAAATTACAGTTATGTCCTTATTATTATATAAATAATTTTAACTTAAAAATATTTATGTTTCAGTTATCTTATACCCTCGCATAGATTTTCGTAAATCCTAAAAGCTAAAGCACTCCAAATGACCAAAACTCATTCCATTTTGTTCGAAGTTTATGCCAAAGACTTAGAACAAATAGGCACTCCAAAATCTATTAGGTTTCATTGTTCATCATCATCATTTGAAAAGAAGTTAGGTTTCATTGTCCACCATCATCAACAAGGACTAAAACTAAAGGATATATTGATAGATATATAGATATAAAATTAGCAATAAATTTAGAGAGAGAGAATATGAAAGGCGAATATGTAGAAGAAAATGATCTAAGAATTTTCTTTAGTTGGGGTTAGATTTGTCTTTTCGCACAAGCTGCATAGGACAAAAGCTTTCCTACAGATATTTGAAGGGTATTTTTATCATATAAATCTTCAAAATTGGTCACGTCAGCATTGACCAGTGTTGACTGTTAGTATCATTGATGGTAAGGGGCTATTTGTTACAATAATGCAAACTAATATGCCAAAACACAGGTGAGGCAAGTGTAATAAATCGAATCCAGAGGGGAGGTAAGTGTAAAAGGCATAAGAGTACTTTCACATTTTCTGTTAACAACCACTAACCTTTGTCACTAGAGGGGGTAAGTGTAATATCCCAAAATACAGGTGAGGCAAGTGTAATAAACCCAATCTAAAGGGGAGGTAAGTGTAATTTACCTAAAAATAGTAGTTCATTGGGATGGGATTTGAAGTTAAATATAAACTACAATGTTTCAACGTAAGATATAATTGTAATAACCTACAATTTAGATATATCTGTTCAGCTCCAAGTGTGGCCTCAAGGGGTATGTTTGTAAATTCAATTTGCGGGAGTGCCAGGATCCTTAGATCCATGTTTTGCGGTTAGGGATGGCAACGGGGTGGGTTTACCTAAACCCGTTCCTGCCCTGTTGTCTTAAATAGCATTACCAAACCCATCGCGGGTTTAGGACAAGACGGGGCGGGGCGAGGTGGGGATGACGCATGGCGGGTTTTCACAAATTTGTTCCACATCAGTACTTTTTTAAATTCAAAATATTACAATCCTAGTACTTTGATCCACTAATTAAATTCTCATTTCAAAGATTAGAAGCCCAATAACAAATTTGATTTAACGTTTTTAAATTCAAAATATTACAAGCTTGTTAGTATGATCCAACAATTAAATTCATCATCAATAGCTCATACCAGAGACTACATGTTTACATTGCACAATCAAAAAGCCCCAGTAACAAGTTTGATCTAACAGTTAAAGAAGGTTTAATACAACTAAATTAAACACAACAAAATTCCACCTATGAAGTTTAATAAAAGCTTACATTTAGAATTCTCAAAAACAATATCAAAATTACTTGAAAATCACACTTTGATTTTCAATCACCATTTTCTTACTTGAGATTCCAATTCAAGAACCAATCAAAACCTAAAAATGAAGAATATAAAGAACTTATATACTTATTTTTAAAGGTTGAGAAAGTAGGAATATATAATATAAATTATAAGTATATAACAAGTGGATTGGCAGGGCAGGGCGGGTACGGGGCGAGTTTCTATCACAAATTGAACCCACCCCGTACCCGTAGCGGGTTCATATTTTCATTCTCATACCCGCCCCGACGGCATAAAAATGGTTCCTATACCCATCCCAAACGAGGCGAAACGAGGTGAAAACTCGGTGGGGTGGACAAAATTGTCATCCTTATTTGCAGTCGAAGCAGGGCCAAGTAAATATTCCTAAATGTCCTCAGCCTAGTGACGAGTGTAGAATAGTGGATGTTTGTTGTTACTTTTCTACACTTCGTACAAAAAATAATAAAACCTGCAAAAACTTTACTAAAAACTATATAGTAGTAAGCAGGGTCGAACCACTCTCAAGTGAGAATTAGTAACAAGTCTAAAATTCAAAACATAAATCTCTTGAGATGAAAATGAATATTTAAAAATAAAATTATGATTCTTTTTATAATAATAAAAACTAATATTAAATGTCTTAGATCAAATGATAGGACAAATCTCAAGGAAATAGAATTCACCACTATGGATCCATATAAATAAAGTTTTTTAATATTCTTATCTAGTTTTTTCTCCAATAATCAATACACCGTACTTCACCAATCCAATTAGAACTTGGAAAGATAAAGAAAAATATGGAATAAAAAAGAATGACTTGATTATAGATGAGAGAGACATTTCTTTACTTAATTTGATGCACATTGGCTACAATTCTTCTTATGTTCATATTTGGCTATATATATCCTTTTTAGCCATTTTTTGCTGCTTTTCTTCTTATTTGTAAATCAACCCCTATAAAACATAAAATGCAAAGATTAGAATATTTAAATAAAGTAAAAGAGTAATTAAAGACTTATTTTGAGATATAAAATAACATATTTTGTGCACTTGTCAAATTACCCCCAAACGAGCTTTTGCTAGTCCTCTAGCAAATACAAGCAAAAGAGATTAGTGCACAAAACTGCTACTTTTATTTAACTCCTAACTAAAGGTGTGCCACTTTCGTAGGCTGTTTCAATTGCATTTACTATATGCAATAAGGCCTTAAACCCCTAGGTTACCCCTAGTGGACGAGCTAGAGACTCGTGAGGGTTTTCTTGAGAAGGATGCTTACGCTTGCATATTAACAAAAAACAAACAAATAGAAATGAAACTACTATTCTTCATTGAATCAATAAAACAATTACACTATTTTTTTTTTATAATTTCTCTACAATTTTTTAACTACACTTTATTTTTTTCTACAATTTCTAACCCCCTTCACCATCCCCTAAGACCTCTTATTTATAGAGTTAGAAGGGAATGGTTTAGGTGGAAAAATTTTAAAATACAAAATTCAAAATTCAAAATAAAAAATTCAAAATTTACAATACAAAATTCAAAAATACAAGAAACAAAAATTCAAAATACAAAATTTTGAATTTAAATATCTAATATTTGATCTTCATATCTTTAATTTGAATTCTGGACTGCAGACGTGGCCGTGCAAAAATTATTTTGCAAAGTTTTGAACTTGAGCCTCTTGTGAAGTAGATTGCACATAATACCATCTCTCCTACAATTCTTCTTATGTTCATATTTGGCTATATATATCCTTTTTAGCCCTTTTTTGATGCTTTTCTTCTTATTTGGAAATCAACCCCTATAAAACATAAAATGCAAAGATTAGAATATTTAAATAAAGTAAAAGAGTAATTAAAGACTTATTTTGACATATAAAATAACATATTTTGTGCACTTATCACCTAGTGAGTCATGAGAATGTGCACCTGTGTGAAATTTGACTATTGAGGAAAACATGAGTGACCCTCTCAAAAGTTCGTGTACTTCGGCCTACAAGGCACTGTTAGACTTGAAACTTAGTTGATGATAGTTTTAGGATGGGATACACGTGTGAGATGACAAAGTACTTTTTAAGAAAAATGTAATCTTCTCTTCATCAACTTAAAGACAGTACAATGAGGATCAGTTACAAATTTTTGGACAGTATAGTGTAAGTAAAGCCTAGTTACAAGCTTAAGAATTTATTAGCTGAACCATTGATATGTTACTAGTAAGGTAAGACTTATCTAAAGTTAGTCTACCTCAATCAAGTAAAGAACAGAATGTGCAAAGTTACACTACCACAAGCAAGTAAAAACTAAAAGTGCAGATGTACACTACCATAAGCGAATAAATTTAGTCTAAGTCTGGATGGTGTTGGGCCAGAATAATATGGTGCTCGAAGTCTTCGGCCCATGGTTAGATGCTTGCCATGTGTACAACCGAAAGTCTTCTTGATAAAAGCTATAATCTCATGTGAGGTGCATCCCCCGACTGATGCGGAAGTGATATTATAGGCTTGCCAACAATGTCGGGAAAGCCTATCCTCTGATATGCACTCAAGTGTTTGACTACAAGTACTTAAATGCGATCCTGTTATGGTTGGTGTTGATCTGTACTATTGTCTGTTGATAGGACAGGAGCAGGCTTCCAGTCTATTAAGTCAACCATAGTACCCAGTCCAAACCTTAAAAAAAAATATTTACAATGTCTAGTTAAGTGAATCAAAACATAAAACTATCAAATGAGACCACGAGTTGGACATAATTGTGAATCACGCTAACATGGCTCAGAGTGGGTCCTGGTTACGCCCTATGTGGATCAAATGTCCAATTTGGGTGCAAAAAATATCACAATGGACTTAACTGAGTGGTATTTCCTATTCTTTCTAAATAAACGATTGAGGGTTTAAGTCTAGACAAACATATGCTTATTTATCTTCTTTTATGTTTAACTTGTCTTAATTTTTTTTTAATAAAATAACATATAGGATTGGAACTTTAGAAGAAGACATAGTTCTTGATTATAATTCAACTTAGTGAAATTTATTATTTTATCCTTGGTTGTAAAAATTAATTTATAAAAATAAGTTGTGAGTTCAATTTAAATGATATGTGTAGTTTACTGGTGATTGCACATGTCTAAGGTTTACCATACGACCATAAGTCTAAAGGGCTGGTGGTTGGAAGGATTCTCCATTTCCAAAAAAGAAAAAAGGGTTATGGTAATTGATGAAGCACAAATCCACCCTTGGACTAGTCAAACACCAACTTGTAAAAGAGGACAAAAGAAGAGTAATCGAAAGGGCACCGGCGTGGTGCCGATCGACTACGCTCTGACGATTAAGTCAGAAATCAGAAGGTTTGAAAGCTGTAAAAGAACTCAAAGGGTATTAATTATGTACCTAGTACTTGGACTGTCTCTGTATTTATAGTAGTCTAACAGAAACGTGTTCTAGTATGAGACTGACTCTCCAATTTCCAGACTTATCTGGGGGAGAAGTCTCATCAAAGTGTGCTTTCTGTCCATGTCATGTAGTCTACCATCTTGTGTCATTACTAGAATTGAATTCCTCATCAGATGCCCCCTGTTCATGAGGGTCGCTTGCGGTCTTTACGAACAATACCGCTAAATTCTCGGGTAAAGAAAAAACACAACGAGCTTAAGTTGTTGGGTCTTTATTTTGGCCTGTAGCCTTCAAAAATTACATGTATATACATACATATATTTTTACTCTTTTTTTTTTGGCGGGACCTACCTAGGTCCACCCTCGGGGTGCTCTTGGGTGGCCGCCCTTGGGGCAGCCCTCGAGGGGCCTCGAAGCCGCCCTCGGGGACCGTCCTTGGAGCTGCCTTTGGTGCTTCTCAGTCCTTTAAATGTTAGATTTGAGCCATTGGAGTTGAACGTTAGAATTGAGCCATTGGATTTGAACGTTGGAATTGAGCCGTTGGAGTTGAACGTTGTGGTAGAAGCCTATAAAAGACCCCTTATGTTCTGGTTCTTCATCCATTCTACCTAGTAGCAAATTCTTAGTGCATCTTTCAACTCTCTACAACAAACTTTCTCACTTCTCCACAAGTCATAGCTCTTTATTTTTTACCACCCAGTAGCAAACTCTTAGTGCCTCTTTCAACTCTCTACGTCAAACTTCCTCATTTCTCCACAAGTACTAGCTCTTTATTTTTTACCTCTACATGGATGAATATTCTAAAAGTCAAAATATCACTTCTACTATGACCCAATAGGATGTGGAAGATCTGGCCCTCCGTTGTTCATTTTTTGATGGAGTCGTGGTTCGAGCCCCCTCTCCAACTGATCGGGTTTTCTTGGTCCACCCTGGAGAGACATATTTTTATGAGGGAGCGTTTACCTATGGTCTTTAATTCTTAGTTTCGGTACTTATACAGGAAATTCTCGGCACGGCAAATATATGCCCTTCCTAGCTTACGCCACTTTCTTGGTGCATTATAATGGCTTGTCTCGTTCTGTGGAAGTCTTTCTTCTTCGACATTCCACTGTTAGCAAATGGGTTCTTTTCTCGCTACGGGCTTTTCAAAAATAACGATTGGCACCATGTTCATAACCGCTCGGGGGGCTCGGGCGGAGGCCATGCAAAGAGATGCCTGGTCATAGTTGACCAAAATAAAGGTATTAAGTCATTGAGGAATTGGTTCTGTTTCATTTCTGGGTGCTGGGAGCCCACTCCTCATATCATTCCTCGCTGATGGATTTTCGGGGATGTTTCTCGTAAGTTGGCTACCGTTCTCTTTTTTTATACTGTTATTATTTTTTTTTGCATTCACTTACTTCTCTCTTTCTTAACTTGGAAATCTACGCTGCCTCCAAGTAGGGCAGAGGAAGAAAAGTTGGAAGAAGCATGCTATGCTAGAGTAAGGGATGCTCTCACCTTGACTTTCAATATAGGCTTAGAGTTACTAGGCTACCCTCTCCAGGTCAAAGTCTCGAGCATGGGTATGTTTCCTTTTGCACCTTTTCTTTTTATCTTTAAGGGATTATGCTCATTGCTTGCTTATGGTTTACACAAGCAGGAGGTTCGCAGAGGCGGTTATCAAAGGCATCTCTCAAAGGGAAAGGCAAAGGCATCGCTTCTTCCTCCTCCCCTTCTGGGCAAAAGGGACCGAGGGTTGCCATCACTCGAATGGGGGACCTATCTTTTCCTCCCTCGATTGGGAACCCTCCTGCGGCGGCTGCCTCGGGGGTCATTCTTGACCCCGGCTCCTTCAGAGTGCCACAAACTCAACTGTTTAGTGGCAGAAGCCCAGGACCCTTCAATGTTCCTATGGCCCTTCTTTTTGGAAGCGGTGGCTCCTATGCTTCTTTTTCTTGCGCCAATAGTGGCCTTGGGTCGATGCTAAATGACCCGGCTTTCGCAATTCATCGCACCGGAGTGTATGTCATGCAGAACGACCTTGAAAAGGCAAATTCATATGGGGCACTCTCTTCTACCGGAAACCTTCTAGCCTTTATGGCCAAGGTTCAGATTTCTTCTTTTTTGCTTTCTCCTAGTAGCCTCTTTGTCAACATGCTTCGTGAATTGTTATATCATTTAATGATTTTTTGCAGAGTGTGACGTTCGCCCAGTTTGTCTCCAATAGCTATATGCATGCGGTGGACCAACTTGGGTAGCAGTAGGCCTGTTTCGATACCCAGCACTCCGCGCTCAATTCAGAGATAAAGTCTTTGCATACTTCTCATGCCTCTCAAGCGGGGGAGATTGACATTCTCAATTCCCAAGTTCATCGTGGCCAGGAGGAGTTAGCGCACTGGCTGAGGATTTACCAGGACATCAGGCCGTGGCAATCGATAGTTTCAAGGATTCGTCCACTTTTGAGAAGATATATGACGAATCCTATATCGAGGGTTTCGAGTATTTTCCGACCATGGCCCAGGGCGAGTGGCCAGATATAGATTTTTCCCGCTTGCAACTGAAAGGAGATGAGAACGAGGGGTCCGACTGATGTACTTTTCTTCATTTTTTTTATTGCTTTCTATTAGAGTAGTTCTTTTCTGTAGTTTACTGCTTATGATCTTGTAATGTCTTTCATGAGTGAAGAGTTATTATCTCTATAAAGGCTTTCATAGAATCTTTATGTGGAGTCTCTCACTGTTGGATAACTTCCCTCTGCCGGCCATGTTTCTGGGATTAATTCATTCACCTCGTAGGGTGACTTATATAATGTTCTCGGGATTAATTCATCCCGCCTTTTTCATCAAAGGCCCTCATTGGAGGTATGTCCCCGTAAGGCAATTTATAAAATATTTTCGGGATTAGTTCACCCCGCCTTTTTCATCAAAGGCCCTCCTTGGAGATGTGTTCCCGTAGGGTGACTTATACAATGTTCTCGGGATTAATTCATCCCGCCTTTTTCATCAAAGGCCCTCATTGGAGGTGTGTCCCCATAGGGTTACTTATATAATGTTCTCGGGATTAATTCATCTCGCCTTTTTCATCAAAGGCCCTCCTTTGAGGTGTGTCCCCGTAGGGTTACTTATACAATGTTCTCGGGATTAATTCATCCCACTTTTTTCATCAAAGGCCCTCCTTAGAGGTGTGTCCCATAGGGTGACTTATACAATGTTCTCGGGATTAATTCATCCCGCCTTTTTCATCAAAGACCCTCCTTGGAGGTGTGTCCTCGTAGGGTTACTTGTACAATGTTCTCGGGATTAATTCATCCCACTTTTTTCATCAAAGGCCCTCCTTGGAGGTGTGTCCCCGTAGGGTTCTTTGTAGGTAGTTTTTTAGTTTCTGAATATGTCAACGCATTTTGGAATGAAAAATAAATTTATTAATATCCAGGTAATACCAAAATTTACTCGAGAAGAAGAATAAACAGAAAACTGGAGCCTTGCTCTGAGGCTTGACCGCGAAGCCAAGCTCTAAGTAAAATTATCAAAATTAAATGCGACCTAGAAAGAGAAAAGAAAATGAAAAAAAGAAAATTTAATGATAATATTTTCTCAGATGCTCAGCATTCCAAGGATGGACCAACTGCTTTTCTTCCAGGGTTTCTAGCCAATAGGTACCCCGTCGTTGAGTTCTGACCACTCTATAAGGGCCCTCCTAGTTGGGAACTAGTTCCCCGTCCCTAGGGGTTTGGTGGCTTGAGTGACTTCACGCAGGACAAGGTCACCGGGTTGAAAACTCCTTTGTTTGACCCTAGCATTGTAGTACCGTGACATAACATGCTGATATGCTGCCATCCGAACTCTGGCTTGCTCTCTTTTTTCTTCAATGAGATCGGCACTAGCCCTCAATTTGTTTTCAATATGACAGGGGTCATGATGTTTAGTTCGATGACTTGCTACCTGTCCCATTTCCACTAGGAGGACTGCTTCACTCCCGAAAGCCAAGAAATATGGCGTTTCCCCAGTAGGGACTTTGGTAGTGGTCCTATAAGCCCATAGGACACTTGGCAGCAATTCTGGCCATATGCCTTTGGATTGTTCCAAGCATGTCTTGATCATTTTGAGTATCGTCCTATTGGCTACTTTGGCCTGCCCATTAGCCTGCGGATGACCTGGTGAGGAGTAGTGATTACTTATGCCATGTTCGGCACAAAAGCTCTGGAAACGCTGGCTTTCGAATTGCTTCCCATTTTCTATGATAATGACCCTTGGAATGCTAAACCTGTATATGATTGACTTCCATACGAAATTGATGACATTTCTTTCCCTAATTATGGCTAAAGGTTCTACTTCCACCCATTTGGTGAAGTAGTCGATTGTTACAATTGCAAACTTTACCTGCCCCTTTCCCATAGGTAGAGGGCCGATCAAGTGCATCCCCCATTGGGCGAATGGCCATGGAGTAACTATCGGGGTCCGTTCCTCTAGGGGCTGCCTTGGGATGTGGGCAAAGCATTGACACTTTTCACACATTCTAACAAAGTCCGATGCATCTTGCTGCATAGTGGGCCAAGAGTATCCCTGCCTAATGGCTTTATGGGCCAATGACCTGCGCCCTGTGTGATTACCACACTCCCCTCCGTGGATTTCTTCCATGACATGCTGGGCCTCCTCCAACAATACACACCGTAGGTATGGCAAGGAGATTCCTCTTTTATAGAGGATTCCATCGATTAGGGTAAACTTGGGTGCTCTGACCCTTACTTTGCATGCCTCGGCCTTGTCCAGTAGTAGGTCACCATCCCTAATATACATTACAATTTGATCGGCCCATTCCATGCCTTGGGCAACTTGGTTCACCCTACATAGTACTTCTTTTGTTATACTAAGGTGGTCCATGCGTTCTACCAAAACTGCCCTATTTCTAGCTTCTCGTGTTGTTGCTAATCAAGCAAGAGCATCGGCATTAGAGTTCTTGCGGTGGGGGACCCGTGTAATGGAAAACTTCTAAAATTGAGCAGACAGCTGTTGTACTTTTTGCAAGTAGGATTTCATATTTTCTCCCTTTACTTCATATTCTACGCAAATTTGACGTGCAATTAGCTGGGAGTCAGCGTATGCTTTTAACTGCCATATTTTAAGGATCTTGACAATCTTCAGTCCTACAATCAAGGCCTCATATTTAGCCTCATTGTTCGTGGCCTTGAATCCAAACTGCAAGGCATATTGGAATGTTTCCCTGTCTGGGGATATGATTAGTATTCCCGTGCCACTGGCCTTCACATTCGAGGATCCGTCCACAAACAGCTCCCACACGCAGCTTGGGTCCATTAGGTCCTCTTTATTCTGTTGGATGGGTCTTTGCTCTTATTCGCGTCGACTTTGCTCCTCCTCTGGCTCCTCCGGGGGATAAGTGAACTCAGCTATAAAGTCTGCCAATACTTGGCCCTTTATCGCCGTCCTTGGCCTATACCGGATGTCGAATTCTCCTAGCTCCATTAACCATTTCACTAGCCATCCGGAGGTTTCAAGCTTGAAAAGAACCTGTCTGAGGGGTTGATCAGTGAGTACAACTATTGTGTGTGCCTGGAAATACGGCTTGAGTTTCCTGGCCAATATGACCAAGGCGAATGCCAACTTTTCAATTGAGGGATATCTCTCCTCCGCCCCCTAAAGCACTTTGTTGACATAATAAACTGGTCTTTACACCCCTTCCTCTTCTCATACCAACGCGGAGCTGACGGCTGTAGGGGAGACAACCAGGTATAAGTACAACTCGTCCCCTATTTATGTGCAAGATAGTAGAGGAGGCGAACTAAGATAGTGCTTTAGCTCAGTCAAGGCTTGCTCGCATTCTGGTGTCCACTCGAAGGCTTACTTGAGGACTGGAAAAAATGGCAGACACTTAACTGTGGCATGGGAGATCAATCTGCTTAACGCTGCCACCTTCCCTATCAACTTCTGTACATCTTTGGTCGTTCTGGATGATTTTGTATCAAGGATGGCCTGTACCTTCTGCGGGTTAGCTTCCATTCCCCTTTTGCTGACTAAATAGCCCAAAAAAATTTCAGATGAAACTCTGAAAGCACACTTACTAGTGTTGAGCTTCATTCTGTATCTTTAAAGGATGTCAAAAGCCTCTTGTAAATTACCCAAATGGCTTGCTACCACCTAAATTTTGACAAGCATGTCGTCAACGTAAACTTCCATGTTCCTGCCAATTTGCTCTTTAAACATTCTGGTCACCAATCTTTAGTAGGTTGAGCTAGCATTCTTCAAGCCAAATGACATTATTATGTAGCAGTACAACCCTTTTTCTGTTATGAAGGATGTTTTTTCTTGGTCTGAAGGCAACATTGGAATTTGATCATACCCTGAGTAGGCATCGATGAAGCTAAGTCGCTCGCACCCAGCCGTTCCTTCCACTAGCATATCAATCCTTGGAAGGGGGAAACTGTCCTTTGGGCAAGCTTTATTCAGATCAGTAAAGTCGATACACAAGCGCCATTTACCATTAGACTTTTTTACCAGCACCACATTCGCCAACCAGTTTGGGTAGTGAGTTTTTTGTACGAAGTTGGTCTTTAATAGCTTATCCACTTCGTCAGAGATTGCCAAATTTCTCTCTGGGGTAAATGTTCGCCTTTTTTGTTTGACAAGCTTGGCGGCTGGGTCAACATTCAACCGATGCATGGCAAAGGCCGGGTCAATTATGGGCATGTCCTCGTAGGACCAAGCAAACACATTCTTGTTAATTCTAAGGAATTGAACGAGCTCTTCGAGAGCGGTGGGTGAGAGTGATGATCCCACGCTCACTTTCTTTCCTGCTTCTGGTTCATATAGTTCAACTTCAACCAACTCTTCCATTGGTTTCGCTTGGTGGGCTTCCTCTTTTTCCTCCACTACAAGGCTTCCTATACTCAGAGTTTCAAGTACTTTCTTTTCTTTCAAGGAAGTAACATAACATTCCTGGGCCATTGCTTGATCCCCCCTTAGCTCCCCAACACCATGGTCAGTGGGGAAATAAACAAGGAGATGGTAGGTGGAGGTTACTGCTCTCATGGCATTCAATGTGGCTTTTCTTATAATGACATTGTATGTAATTGGGCAGTCTACCACGAAGAAGGTCACCATCTTAGTGACTTGCTTGGGATTTGTAGCCACGGTGATCGGAAGGTCTATTGTACCAAATGGGAGAAGCTTCTCTCTAGAGAACCCAACCAGTGGGGATTTAGTGGGTTTGAGTCTTTCCCTTCCAATCATCATTTGATCAAAGACTCCCACAAATAGGATGTCAGCAGAACTGCCATTATTGACCAGTACTCGCCTTATTGTGAAATTGGAGATTACTAGTGTAACTACGAGGGCATCATCATGAGGTTGCTAAACTCCCCTTGCATTCTCCTCTGAGAAGGTAATTATCTAGTCATCCAGTCGAGGGCACTTGGAGGGCAATTGGCTCACCTCGCTTACTTTGAAAAAACTTTTGATCTTTCTTGTATGCACTTTGTGAGCTGTGTTGGATTCTCCGTCGTCCCCGAGTCCTCCAGAAATAACTCTGATCTCACCCAACGGGGGGTTCCTCCAGGTGTTATCTTCTTTACCGTCATGTGGGCGGTCTTATGCTCTCCTGTTATCGCCGGCCACAAATCTCCGTAGTTGGCCCCTTCGGATTAGACTTTCAATTTGCTTTTTTAAGTCTATGCATTCATCCTTGTCGTGCCTGTGGTCGCAATGGAACCTGAAATACTTGTCTCGGGACCGTTTGGAGAGGTCAAATCTCAACTTCGGGGGCCATGCCATAGTTGGGTCATCTTGGATGTGAAGGAGGATTTGGCTTATCGACGTATTTAGAGGAGTAAAAGTACTGAATCCCCTATCACACCGCGAAGTTCTATCGCTCTGCTCTCATGAAATTCGGCCATACTTGGGATCTTTCTCGTCCTTGCTAGACTATCCTCCCCTTTTCCTATCTACCTTTTTATCCCCATCTCCTTTTTCTCTCCTTGAGTCAAGGGCGTCCTCTGCATTTATGTATTTTTGGGCCTTCATGAGTAACTCGGACATGCTTTCTAGAGGGTTCTCGGATATTGAATACAACAATTTTGAAGGCAGCAAGCCTCCTATAAATGCAGTAATGGCCACCTTGTCATCTAGTTTATCGATTTGCAACATCTCCCTATTAAACCGGTTGATGAAGTCTCGTAATGACTCCCCCTTAGTCTGTCTTACATTCAAAAGGTAGGTGGTGGGCTTTCTATGCCTTCGGGCAGAAATAAGTTCCCTACGAACAATTGACTTAGTTCTTTGAAGGTACGTATAGACACCGACTTCAGACTGTTAAACCATGACTAGGCTGAACCCTTCAACGTAGTGGGGAATGTTTTGCAAAATATTTCATTCGGTACTCCTTGGAGGTGTATCAGAGCCTTGTAAGTCTCTAAATGATCCAGCGGGTCCCTAGTCCCGTCAAAGCTTTCAAGGGTAGGCATCTTGAACTTGCTGGGCAAGGGACAGTTCATTACCCTAGTAGAGAAAGGGAGGTTGGTTTGTTGAACCAGATCTTCCACTGTAGCAGGGCCTTTCCCTTTTATAGCATAAGCCATGCTTTCTACTTTGGCTCTGAGGTCCTGTATCTCCAAGTCATAATAGGCAGCCTCTCCTGGGTGCCCTGAGGCTCTGTAGGTATAGGCTCTAAACCCCGAATCCCCTTGGGTACGAGGTCTCTCCAGCGGTATTGGGTGAGTTGGATTCGTTCTCTCTCGGTCACTCTGCACATGGCTCTGGGCCGCGTCTTCTGCTAGAACCCTACTACCCCGCCTTGCGCTATCCCCATTTAGATCAACTGGCATAAGATGGCTTTGCGATACTGGCTCTATAGGAGGAAGGCACTACAGAATTATCGCATTTTATTGGAGTAACTGGACCAGACTTTGGTTCAAGTTCTGGACCTGATATTCTAACGCTGCAACTCGCTCCTGGTCATTTGGGACTCAGGGGTGTGCCCATGGAGAGTTTCCTTGGCCAGGAGGCTGCATGCCCCCTTCTCCTATTATCGGAATATTGTGACTGGAGTGATTCGGGGATGCGTCAGGAGGGTCTTGCCCCACGGGGGGATCCTCCCCGGCAAGGGGATCTTGTATGGCGGCGGTCTCTAGCTCAGATCATATGTGCATCATGCTTCTTTTTATGCTTTTTAGGTAGGATGAGAGTATAGTTCGTGGGTTGCTTTCCACAGACAGCGCCAACTGATGAAGCACAAATCCACCCTTGGACTTGTCAAAGGCCAACCTATAAAAGAGGACAAAAGAAGAGTAATCAAAAGGGCACCGATGCGGTGCCGGCTGACTACACTCCGACGATTAAGTCAGAAATTAGAAGGGTTTCGAAAGCTGTAAAAGAACTCAGAGGGTATTAATTGCGTACCTAGTACTTGGACCGTCTCTATATTTATAGTAGTATAACAGAAACGTGTCCTAGTAGGACTCTGACTCTCCAATTTCATGACTTATCTGGGGGAGAAGTTTCATCAAAGTGTGCTTTCTGTCCACGTCACGTAGTCTACCATCTTGTGTCATTACTGGAATCGAATTCCCCATCAGTAATAAACATTTACTATTTAATGAGGAAGCGGGTCTTCTTTATATTGAGTAGAGTGCACAAAACCCTCCTATAGTATAAATATTGTGCACAACTAAAATTCAATTTGTATGATTGACCCCCTATTATTTTGAAAAGGTTACAAAGCCCCCATTTTGTTTACTATTTGTTAAAATTTTACTTTTATTTCTAATATGTGAGATAAATTAATGTGTAATTTAAAATGACAAAAATTCTTCTTTACATATTTTATATATATGTTATGTATCTCTGTACAACTCTAAGCGCTCTCTCTCTCTCTCTCTCTCTCTCTTTATAACTCTCTCAGCTCTCTCTCTTGCTACAACTCTCCTAATTCTTAGCATGTTGTATGATACTTGTGTTTCAATTATATTTTGAATATTTACTTAGTAGCTTATTTGTTGTGTTAATTTGGCTCAGTGTGGTTATGTTAAATAGGCTAACCGGTGATTAACAAATTCAATATATTCTTGCAACACATGTATTTCTTGAATTGACACTTAGACCGTATTTTAACACTTGCGTATTCTTAGATTAACACCTAGAGCCCGTTTCAACACTTTGTATACAGGGATATTCGCCCCGGAGGGGGGGGGGGGAGGAATATAAGATTTAAAGATATTAAAAAAAATAATATATTTTTTCTTCACAATAGTAATTCCAACATATATTCTTAATGTAAAGAGAATGTCTAAAATAAAGATCGCTTACAATCCATTAAGTGCATTAAAAATACATCTAGTCAATTTTTACATATGTTGTATGTTGAGTTTGGACCCAAACCGAGGCACCCATGGCGAGCCCGACTCAGTTAGGAAAGCCCTAATGAATTTTTTATGGGTTAAGAAATAAGACAATATAAATATGTTATATTGTCTATATTCTAATATATGCAATATACGCATAATATCTTATAGAAAATCCGAGTCTAGAAAATCTATCTCTTTCTCTGTCAATTGTCTTGGAGATCAAAGAAGAAGTTCTTAAAATGTGGAGATTACGCTCGCCTTCATAGTGTAGTTCCACCGCATGATTGAAGGAGGTTACAAAGCACGTGAAGAAACTGGTTCATTTTTCTTTTTGGGTTAAAAGTTACGTCGAGGTAACCCAATTTCACTTTTGCATTGATTAATATTATTTTTTCTACATTGGTATTAGAGTCATACTGGTTGTTTTAGTGCCTAATATGCCTTTGATTGATCAAAGCATGCTTAGAATAATTTTTCTAGATTTATTACATGAAAAGTATGTTTGTTTTTGTGAAAAATTCATATATCATAAAATAGAAATCCGTTAGGGCTAATGTTTTAGTATGTTGTAACCCATATTCAAATAAATATATTTGAAAATTTTCGTGCAAGAAATCCTTGTGTTTTATTTTTGAAAAATAAAACAAATGTGATTGGGCATAAATTTGTTTGGCTTGTTTCTCTTTCGTGGTTGAGTTTTATTACATCAACTTATATGGATGGATTTTTTATATGATAAGCTTTTCGTGGATATATTATTTGCACAATTTGAATGTGTGATTTGTGAGATATGGGTCCGGAAAGTTTTGGGTTGAATTAGGGTTTGAGTGAAGATGATGAATTGCAAATTTTTGTTTTTTCACCCTCACCCGAGATAGAATGTAGTTCACCCTCTAGGTACAAGGATTAGATTGAGAAACTGAAAACACCGATGGATTCAAAAAAGAGAGACAATCATAGTGGTGGTATCAGGTTGGTGAGAAGAGGGCGGGAAGGCAGTGCATGGGGCCCATATGCCGGCTGCGTCACGAGTGGACCCCGTAGAACTATTGTTTCAGCATAAAAAACATGCCCAATTGCACCAAGTGGTGCGTGGGAGTGCGTGAGGGCACTTTGGAGCTCTATTTTTTTATGTCATTTTTTCCAAAAGTCGTGGAATTTGATTTCCTATTTTCTGTAATTTTTTCAAAATTTATTGAAAACCAAAAATTTTATTTTTGATTTTTATTTCATAAAAAATTGTGAAAACATAAGGCTGAAGCTTATTGTTGCACATGGGTGAGCGTGAGGCATTGTTTATGCATGATTCCGTCTTGTGGTGTTTATGATCCTAGAGCAGTTACCTACCTTCTGGACCAATATGTGTTGCAATTTGAATTTATGTTACATATTATGTGTTGCAATTTGAATTTATGTTACATATTATTTATATGTACTGTTTGAATATATATATAAATGTATGTTTTAAATTATGAAAAATTGTGAAATTGATTCATATGAATCAATTAGTATTCTGAAAATTTTATTTCAATATATATGCATGTTAATATGGTATTTGTATGCTGCGCATTATGACATGTTCAATTCCATTTTATTTTTATATTAAATGAGTATGCATGATTTATTTGTAATTGTTTTAGCATGCTATTGAAAATATAATTTGAACGTAGAAATATGCCTAAGAATGCCATATTAAGTGGGAGATTCTTCAGTTGAGAGATTTATTTCTCTATCAGAAATTAAATTTTGTGTATAAATTAAATTAAATATTGATAGTCACTTATGGCACGAGAGCAGACCCACGTTAGGCCTAGTGGGGCCATCTGCCCCCACGCTAGGCCTAGTGGGGCCATCTGCCCCCACTGAATCTTTTTTCCTATTATATACTCCTATTTTTTGAATTATATACTTATATATAACACCTTGCCCTCAAAAATTAAAAAGAAAAACCCCACCTGCCCCTCCCCCTAATTTTTTTAAAAAAATATTTCTCTCTCTTTGTTCCCTCTCTCTCCAATATTTCTCTCTCTATTCCTCTCTTTCTTTCTATCTAATTTTTTAATCTTTCTCTCTCTCTCTTTCTCCCCTTTCTTTATCCCTCTCTCTTTCTCTTTTTTAATATTTCTCTTTCTTTTTTCACTCTCTCTCTATATCAATAAAAACAATTTAAAATAATAAATTCATTTAATTTTTAATAAATAAATTTAAAAATTAATAAAATAATTTTTTTAAATGCTTAGTAAATAAAGTAAATGTTATCAATAAACAATGATAAATAATAGAATTATTACGATGGTTTGAATTTTATTTTTTGTTGTGTTAAAGGTCACCCCCTCACAAAAATTCATGGGTCCATAATTGCACGAGAGATGATTAAAAGTGTAACATTCTTTTCGATCTTGTGACGTGTGTACTATTGTCATTGATTTAATTTGAATTTGAGCTATAAAATTATGGTGTGCTGTGCTACTCATTAATATCCCATGCGCATTTTTCCTTTGTAGGTGAAAAATGACAACTAAGAACATTGTGTCTAATTTGAACTAGGTTGAGAAATTGGATGTTGATAACTGTGACATCTGGCACCGAAAGATCTAATATCTCCTCAATGAGCAAGAAGTCTTAGAGATTCTTGATCAAGTGATGAGTGAGCTAGAGCAAGGAAATACAGGTCAACATCGCCGTGACCTTGAGACCTATCAGAGTTGACGCAATAAAGATTGGTGAGCACGTTTTACTATGTTAAGTAGCATGCATAATGATTTGATTGATAAGTTTGAGAATTTCCAAACTACTCATGAATTATGGGAAGCCCTCAGACTTTAACATCACTTTATTGGATAAACTGCGTGGGTTGACTATGAAATTTGATTCTTAGCAGAAAAAGATGCATCATTTAATGAAGCAGAATTTATGTCAAGCCCTGATTTCTGACTCCCAGAAACTGAGGGTGATTAGGTCATATATCATCTCCTATCATCAATAATCTCACTATGGTACCATGCTATGATACCAATCTGTCATGCCCACAATCTGGACCACTGGGATTCCCCCGATCCAAGTCCAAATCCCGAGAGTGAACTCGTCCTTTAAACCCTAATGAACCATCTTAAGTCATAATTACCGCGGAAGCTTAATTACGTAAACACTCATGTATGTGTAACTTAGCATCAACTAATACCAATGGACCCCACACTTGACCTCACATAACTATCCAATCACCTCTAACGATCAATCATGCTCTGATTTCTGACACAAGGTGAAGAGCAAGGGAAATGAGGGTGAACAGTTAACGTTAAATCGATTCGTACACATGAATCCTTCAAGTTCCGACACCCAAATCCTTGTGTAATTGTAATATTAAACTAAAACTTATTCCATTATAAAGAGAATTTAAAAATAATCAATTTCAAAAAAAGAATCACCTCAATCGAAGTTCTAACGAAAAAGTTATGCCCCGTTGAAGTTGTGACGTCGAGCAGTAGCTCACAAAAAGTTTTAGGCGTATGAAACTTGTTTAAGGCATTTGAAACTCAAGTTCAGGCATTTGAAACTCAAGTTCAGGCATCTAAAACTTGTTTTAAACATCTGATTTCATGCCAAAACAACACTTTGAATCCTCTGGAACTTCTAGACGGCTGGGAGTCATTGTTTCAAACGTCTGAAACTTTCCCACCTGTTGTAAAACCATGTATTGAGTGTCCAAACTCCATCTAACTCGATTTCCAACCATATCAAAGTAACATGAGGAAATTTTAAACATAATTTAACACATCCAAGTCATATATATTCCATTGCTAAAAAAAAGTGTCCAACATATGCCCGGGATATCTATATCAATCTAAAAGGATAATCGAAATGTCATTTCATTCATGTCCTCAAAACCTTGCATGTGCATACTTAGTCATAAATGAAACATCATCTTTTAAAATGTCTAGCATACTATCATGCTCAATACCATGCTCACAATGTATGAAATTGAAAAACATAATTAATACATGTTTTCAAGACATAAGTGGTCTTTTACATATTTATTGCATGAATATAGTCCACAATCCTGACATGTATTCAAATAAAGTAATAATAAAGTATTTAAGTGAACCGGTACCACTCTACGCCAACTCTATCATTGGGGAGACTCTTCCACTTCCTTTCCTTTTCCTAAAAAGAGTTAATCCTCATGGGATGAGCAACCACATGCTCAGTAGGAATGTCTAAAATATAATTCTGCAAGTTTCATGAATATCACATAAGCACACATTTGCATTTAATCATGTTAAGCAAATTTCCATATATCACGTTCATATCATAAGCAACATATAATGCAAAATGATATACACAACTCTCTTGTTCTCTCCACGCATCTATTGGACTCCGCTACCCAAGATCATCTAATACCACCTAACCGAGTCTCCATTACCGGATTACCTCATCATAGGAATTCATTTTAGAGAGTATTCTATTCCATTCTAACCGAAGCTCCCTTACTGGATGACTCAATTGGGTTCCTTTACCGGATTGCCCCCGAGGGTTCCCTTTACCGGATTACCTCATCACTCTTCAAGAGGACTTGACAGCCCAATTGAGCTCACCACATGTCTACCCACAATGAAGATAGATTAAACATAACCATGACAATTATGAATAAGAAATTTGAGGCAAATTATCATTTAATTATCATGCTTGCACAATTTCTTCAAATAAACATTACAAATAATCACATTGTATATGCTTCACATTTTTCACATTTTATATAACTCATATATTGACAATTAAACCATCCTTTTCACTTAAACATGCTTCCAAGGCAATCTATCAAATACACAAGTATCACCTTCACACACACACACACACACACACACATATATACATATATATATGAAAACACATAATTCCTTCACATTTCAATTCCAACATAGTTCATAATCAAATAAGGCAATTATAAATATGTAATTATCAAATCTAACATAATGAATTCATCAATTAGCATAATTAAACATGATTTACTATTAAAAAAATCTAATTATTCCACATAACCAATTAGTTGCCTTAACAACCAATATACTCACAAAAACTTCGGATTTTATAGGTTAGACATCCCTACCTCAATTTGGAAGAGCTTCCAAATGAATTTTTTCCAATTCTCTCAAAAATTAACTTTTTCTAAAATTGATTTCGGACCGATCAAACTTGAACCCTCGACGTGTAGACCGATTCTCTCTTCTTTAGTGATCTCCAATTATGAACCTAAGTCCCTCAAAATTAATAGAGAAGGGAAGAAGATGAGGTTGTTATATATATATATATATATATATGTGTGTGTGTGTGTGTGTGTGTGTGTGTGTGTGTGTGTGTATAACGGCTGATTTCAAATGAGAATGAAGACTAGGCATTCTATTTTGCTATTTATAGAAAATGACCTACACTTATTACAAGTATGCCACTACCTTTTCACTAAACCTTATCGGATTCATTTTCTGAGTTCTATAACTCTAATTGACACAAAATCGATTCCGTAGCATGTCAAATATTTTATTTAAGTTACCCTAAAAATTTGGAGTCATTCTGACACTTTCAGATTTTCTGACCCCACGGGGCCCGCGCCTCAAGGTCAATCGAACCCGAAAAAGTCAACTTTTGTCAATGCTCCAAAAACTTTCCCAAATCTTAAATAAGTTCTCTAAACATGTATTTAACATTTAAAACACATATATAATCATTTAAAGAATTAATATGACAATAAATGAAAATAAAGAAAAACCGGCCAAAAATGGTCATGGTTCTTACAACCTACCTAACTTAAAAGGATTTTGTCAATCAGGTCATGTATAAATGAAACAAGTTTAGATAATTAGAGTGAACTTTCTACTCTCGCTCCTAGGTAGCCTCCTCGATATTGTGATGATGCCACAGAATCTTAACCAAGAGAATGGTCTTACCCCTCAGAACTTACTCTCTAGCATCAAGAATTTGAACTAGTTTATCCTCATAGGTGACATCCTCGTTGACCTCACCATCTACTCAAAAAAAGACTTGTGATGGATCAAGTTCATATTTCCTCAACATCGAAACATGGAATACGTTGTGAACTTTCTCCAACGGTGGTGGCAAGGCCAATCTATAAGCTACCTCACAACACACTCAAGGATCTCAAATGGTCCAATGTATCTAGGAAATAGCTTGCCACTCCACCCAAAATGCATCAATCCTTTTCATGGTGAAACTTTAAGAAACACATCGTCTCCCACCTCAATGGATAACGGTCTCCTTCTCTGATCAACATAGCTCTTTTGTCGACTCTGAGCTGTCAATAATCGTTGCTTAATTAACTTAATATTTTTTGTAGTCTCATGCACAATATCTAGTCCTAAGGGTGCAGTCTCGCCCACCTCAGTCCAACAAACTGGAGATCTATAAGGTTTGTCGTATAACACCTCAAATGGTGCCATCTCAATACTAACTTGATAATTGTTATTGTACGCAAACTCCACAAGTGGCAAATGGTCCTCTTAACCACCGCTGAAATCAAGAATATAGGCTCGAATCATATCCTCCAATATTTGTATAGTACGTTCTGACTGTCCGCCAGTCTGAGGATGAAATGTTGTGCTAAAGTGCAACTTGGTGTCTAACACCATCTGAAATCCTTGCCAGAATCTCAAATAAAAATTGTGGATCCTTATCCGATACAATGGATACTGGAACCCATGTAATCTCACAATCTACTCCACATATTGTTTACTGAGCCTTCTTACATCATCATTCAACCTCATAGGCAATAAGCGAGCTGTTTTGGTTAATCTATCCACAACAACCCAAACTGTATCGTTGCACTTGTTCAATCTCAGAAGACTCGTCATACAATCCATGGTAATATGTTCCCATTTCCATTCTGCCACTAGTAATGGTTGCAACAACCCAACTGACTTTTGATATTCAGCCTTTACTTGTTGACAAGAAAGGCATCTCGTTACAAATTATGTCATATCTTTCTTCATACCTCACCACCAATATTGGCACCTCACATTGTGGTACATTTTTGTTCCACCAGGATGAACAGTAAAATGAGAATGATGGAATTCTTGTAATACATCATCACGACAATCATAAGGAACTACCATCAATCCTTTAAATCGTAGAACCCCCATTGGAATGTAAGGTCCAACTCGCCACTATTGTACCACCAATAATTTGTGAGTGAATAGACTCCAACTCACTATCCCTCTTATGTGCCTCCATCACCTTGCTCACAAGCATAGGCTGAGCTTACAAGCTAAACAACATAGCTGGTTCACTATCATTATTGAAATACAATCCTAACTCCGAGAAATCTTTTATCATTTTTCATTCCCGATTGCTATGCTAGCTAAAGTCCTGTGAGAATTTTTACTCAATGCATCCACCACTACATTTGCTTTACTCGAATAGTATTGCTAATCAAAGTTGTAATCCACTATGTACTCAACCCATCGCCTCTGTCTCATGTTCAAGTTCTTTTGGGAGAAAAGGTACTTGAGACTTTTGTGATCTGAATACACCTCGAATCTTTCTCCATACAAGTAGTGTCTCCACCCTTTTAAGGCAAAGATCACTGCTGCTAACTCCAGATCATGTGTAGGATAGTTGTGCTCGTGAGTCTTTAACTGTCTAGACCCATAAGAAACTACTCCGTCACATTGCATCAACACACAACCTAGCTCGCTCCCCAAAGCATCACAATAGATTATATACCCCAAGCCATGCTTGGGTATCACCAAAATAGGAGCTGTAGTCAACCGCTTCTTTAATTCTTGAAATGCTAACTCACATGCTTCATTCCACACAAATTTTACACCCTTACGAGTAAGTCGTGTCATAGGTGCTAAAATATTATAGAAGTCTTTCACAAACCTTCTATAGTAGCTCGCCAAACCAAGAAAACTCTGAATCTCAAAAACACTTTTTGAACTCTCCCAACTTATCACGACCTCAATCTTAGATGGATCAACTGAAACTCCACCTCTGGAAACAACATGCCCAAGGAATCACCTCTTGGAGCCAAAAATCGCACTTCTCATATTTAGCAAACAATCGGTGCTCTCTAAAGATTTGCAAAACTGTCCACAGATGTAACTCATGTTCCTCCTCCGAAGATGAGTACACATGTATATCATCCACAAATACTACCACAAAAGTATCAAGGTATTTATAAAATGTAGGGTTCATCAAGTTCATAAATGCCGTTGGTGCATTAGTCAAACCGAATGGCATTACAAGGAATTCATATTGTCCATACCACGTACAGAAAGCCATTTTATAGATATATTCATCATTTAACCTTAATTGGTAATAACCCGATCTTAAATCAATTTTTGAGAAGTAGTGAGCTCCTTTTAATTGATCAAATAGGTTATCTATCCTCGGTAACATATACTTATTCTTGATTGTCACATGATTTAACTTTCAATAATCAATGCACAATCTCAAAGAACCATCTTTTTTTTTTAGAAAATAACACTGGTGCTCCTTACAGTGATGCACTTGACCTAATTAAGCCTTTAGCTTTCAAATCATCTAGTTGACGCTTTAACTCCACCAACTCTGCTGGTGCCATCTGATATGGTACCATAGAAATAGGCGTTGTACCAGGTATAAGATCAATCCTGAACTCTACCTCTCTCTTGGGAGATAAGTCTATTAAATCCTCTGAAAATACATCCACAAACTCACACACCACTACTAGGTACACCTCTCTTGAAATCTCCTCTCCCTCGGCCAAAAGACTAGATAAGATAAAATTGTGTTGTAATGCCATAACATGGTGAAGTATAAGAGTCACTCCGATCTCCCACACAACAAAAGCAATCATCATTGGGCATGTAAATCGTCACCATCCCTCTAAAATAGTTTATCGTAGCACGAAACTTCGACAACTAATCCATCCCTAGAATGATATCAAAACTACTCATGTCTAGGAGGATGAAATCAAACTCAAGTGTCCTCCCAGCTATCTCAATAGCACATTCCTGACACACTCCATCAAGAATCACTGTACCACCCACTGGTGTATCAACACAAACTATTCTACCTAATGGACTAATCCTTAACCCCAGTACCTGTGCAAATGATATAGTAATAAATGAATATGATGCACCCGAATCAATCAATACACGTGCCCAAGAATGAAATACTAGAAATATACCTCTAACCACTGAGGGTCCTGCTAAGGAGTCTGCAGGTGTCATAGCATACACCCTTCCTTGTGCCCTCTGATCTTGTGCTCCACTAACCCGAAAACCTGACTGTTATGTGGATGAACTAGGGGTAGATCTCCTCATAGGTCTCGCACTCTGTGCAGACATGGCTGGCTACAGTGGAGACAATGCTCTATAGTCCAATTGTGCAGTCACTATCTGTGCTGGCCTCTACTGACCACTCTGAGCATTTCTACCCTAGTATGGACACTGCCACATCATATGCCCCTGCTGCCCATAACCATAACAAGTCATCACACTAGGCGACATCATAGATTGACTCTAAGGTGCTCTCATAGGTGCTATCGAAGGACAATCTGCCTTGTAGTGCCCTGATTGCTTACACTTGTAGCACACCCTCTCTGGCCTAACAGATGTCAAAGGCAAATGAATGGTAGGTGTAGAACGTGTCATCAGCTATCCCACTGAACCCATAGTATGAGAGGAACCACCCTTGAATTTTTCCCTGCATGCCCTTCCGAAGCCACTGTCAAAGCTTGCTTTGCCTCAATGCCTCTCTCTTCTCTTGTCTATCTTTCACTTCAGCTTCTGGCATCAAGGCTTTATCTACCACCTCGACATATACCTTCAACCCCAAAATGGATACAAATGGTCTAACTGAATGGTGAAGGCCATCGACGAACCTTCACATCTTTTCCACTTCATCTCTCACTACTTTGGGTGCGAAGCGTGAAAGGGAAATAAACTTGTTCTTATACTTCATTACGGTCATGCCATGATGAACAAGATCCTCAAACTCCTCCCTTAAAGCCCTTCTCTTTGGCCTAGGAAAGTAATGAACTCTTCCCATGACATAGTTTGAACATCGTGTCAGTCGCTCACTGACTTCCACCAAAGTTTCGCTCAACCAGAAAATAAGTAGGTAGCAAGAATGACTTTTATGCCATCATTAGGTGTGGACATCATCTTCAAGTGCTTTTCAACTTGTTCTAACCAATTATCTGCTACTAACGGATCCAAACTCCCCTCAAAGCTAGGAGGCATCAATTTCTTAAATCAGGTGATGAATTTGAATATCCTTTTAACCTCATATTCTACCGGTTGTTGTATGTCACGCCCCGAAACCCGGACCGCCAGGACTCCCCCGGACCGACCCCGAATCTCGAGTGTGAACCCGTTCACTCAACCCCGTGAATGATCTCAATTACACTCATGCATTAGTATTAAGGTTTGATACAATGCTATAATGCCCCGATTTCCAACTCTCGGAGAACCGGAGGTTAAACTGTCCATTTAGCCCAATAGGCCCTCATTACCCTCATTCACCGCGGAAGCTTAACTCAATTCTTGCATATGAATACAACCAACTCCACCTTAACCAATCCCCATGGGCCCTACATCAAATCATACACCTTAGTGAACATTTACTTGCCCACACTTTTAAGAATCACTCACTTTCGAGCCTCAAAAATTTTTGTGTTTGGAATCTGAAACTGAAGCTTACACCATTGGATAGAGGATCCAAAAATACTCAAGTTCAAAAAAAACCACATTCAATTTCGATCTAGAACGAAGAAATTACATCGAAATGAAGTTTTGGAAAAAGTTGTGAATAGTAATTTCGATTGATCGAGATGGGCATCTCGATTGATCGAAATAAAATCTCGATTGATCAAAATTCTTGCAAAAATTTCACCCTCTCGGGACCCCAGACCTGCAATATCTCGATTGATCGAAATGGGGGTTTTGATTAATCGAAATTCCTCCTGTCTGGACCCTAAAAATCATCATAAATCATCACCCCTTCGCACGATCGAAATGGGGACTTCGATTGATCGAAATAGGAGTTTTGATTAATCAAAATGCACCTCCCGGGACTTCCAACAACCCTATACATGGTCCACATGAAGCCCAATCAACATTCTATCATCCTAGAACCCCTCATACATGATTAATAACATAAATGGAAGGTTCCAACACCAATCTCACACTCAAGATCACATTCATAATTGAATTCAGACACCGAAATGAATCATTCCCTTTCTCAACCACAATCCATTTGCTATGAAAGCATCATCAAATAAACAAGGTGCCACCATGGGCACTACATATATTAAACCGTTGTCTTTTCACGCCCAACAAGTTTAAAATCCAATACACATATCCAAATTACATTTGCCCAAAACATAACCATAACTCAAAAAGGAAGTCACATGCCACAAGCCGGCATAGATAGCCACACAAATGTACAAATCCAAAAGATAGCAAAGGGCTACTAGAATTCCACTTAGACACTCATGTCCCATCCGTCATCGGTGCTTTATTTGTAAAATATTTAGAATAAAGGGGTGAGCACCACTGCGGCTCAGTAGAGATACCCCAACCCACCTATGTGCCGACCCGACACGACCTACATGGATGCATGTCACAACATTTCACGTATCATTCAACATACATCATGTTCACTCACTACAATGCATATATATGTACAGGGATGCATTAAACACATATCATGCTTCATAATTCAAATGAAGGCAATAATCATACACTTGTCTCTCTCTCGGACTCAACCCGACATCCCAACATGATTCTTGACCGAATCATGAAACCGAGACACTTTTCCACACCATTCCAATTCTGCCACCGAGTATTTACCTACTCTAAGGTGGATAGACCACCGTCACCGAGTATTTACCTACTCCAAGGTGACTTGGCCCCCTTTCTTTGAATTCTCACCGAGTATTTACCTACTCCAAGGTGAGCAAACCACAATCACCGAGTATTTACCTACTCCAAGGCGATTGGGCAACCTTTTTAGAATCTCTACCGAGTATTTACCTAGTCCAAGGTGAGTAAACCACCGTCACCGAGTATCTACCTACTCCAAGATGACGCAACCACTCCAACGCCCTCTCCGAGTATTGACCTACTCTAGGCAATTCAACCACACTTCCCCGTTTCCTCACAACGGCCCCAATATATGCATTTCGAACATATAAACATCAAACATTTAATTTCATACCTCACAATGCACATGCTAATTGATAAAACACGTAGCATGCATTTTATCTCCACTACACCACACATATATTTACCTATAAATGCAAAACCTAGCGTAATATCCGCATATGCTCACAAAACTTCACTTAAGCACATTTTAATCATGCTTCACAAATGCACACATTTTTCATATAAAGATAGCATGCATTTAACTCACTTACAACATATAGCACATATATGTCTCACATTGCACATAATTACACATGTACACCACATTAAGCACATAAGCATATATACTCTCATTCTCCCATATTTTCATGCATTTGCCTCTCACATCATGCATACTAGGAGATACACATCTATTGCATAAAAGAGACTCAAGAGAAGAATAAAAACACCTTATCCCACCCCTCTTACATCTCTAAAACATGCAATACACAACCTTAGCTCTCACCACTTCACCCGAAACCCTAGAATCGATAAGTAGATGAGAAAGAACACCCCTACCTCGAAAATGAAGGCCTTACAAGCACTTCTCAAAATCCTAGCAATGTCAAACTTACCAAACTGCAACTTTGATCGGTTCAAAGGGAAGCCCTAACCGTCCCCTACATATCTCCCTTCTTCGGCGGAACTTGAATCACACCCGAAGACCTCCAAAATCTAGAGAGAAGGAAGAGAGAAGAAGTGGGAGCAATATAGAGAGAGAAGCAGCCGTGAGATATGAAATATTTCTGCAGATTTGACCATTTAAGGTCCCTAGGTCACGAAAAGACCAAAATACCCCTAGGCCACTTAACGCACCTTCCCGGACTCCTTTTTCGATTCTGAAAATTCCTACGGTCTCGAAATCACTTCCTCTACTCTCTAAACATTTCATCTCAGCCATTCTCAAAAATAAATATTTCCGAGAATTTTCCAAATTCCCGGGCCCACTTTAGTCGCATCCCGGGCCCTGATTTGACCAAAAAGTCAAACTTCTCCAAATCTCTCGAAAACTTTCTAAAACCTTAAAAATACTTCCCAAACATGTTTTTCACACTCAAAATATGTTAAACAACATTCAAAATGCATTTATGGCAATTATAATGCGAAAAATGCAAAACCGGCCAAAATTGGTCACGGTCTCTACATTGTACCTCATTAGCAGTCATTCTAACAAAATCTCAAAGAGTTGTGGTCATGTTAGCGACCAAATGATCTCCCTATGGAACTCTGCCCCCAACTCCTCCTCCACGACATCTAGGAGACATATCTCTATCAAATTATGATATAGGATAACACAACAAGTTATCTCACACTATTCACTCAACATGATTCAAACTATTACTCAACATAACAATATGTTATCATTTCGCACACAGGATATAGACATTCTTTTCAAAACATATTTAATCACATAAACATGTTCTCACCTCAACACATAACATATACACATGTTATCACATAATCACGCTTACATTTCAACATTTAACACATATCAGATAATATGTTGTTATAACATAAATACTTAACATTTTTATCATGTAAGCACCTTTCACATACACATAAGTTCACATATAAACTATGTCATATCTACACACGTTTATAGGTTATCAAACTTAAATGTTCTAACTGTTCATGAAACTACACGTGATACAACCCTTACCCATCATCCCTAGGTATTCGACCTAGTTAAGCTCTAACAATAAGCTATGCTCTAATACCATTCTGTCACACCCCAATTTTTGACTCCTAGAAACCAAGGGTGATTAGGTCATATATCATCACCTCTCATCAATAATCTCACTATGGTACCATGCTCTGATACTAATCTATCAGTCCCAAAATCTGGACCACCGGGACTCCCCCAGTTCAAGCCCAAATTTTGAGAGTGAACCCATCCTTTAAACCTTAATGAACCATCTTAACTCATAATTACCGCGGAAGCTTAATTACGTACACACTTATGTATGTGTGTAACTCAACATCAACCAATACCAATGGACCCCACATTTGACCTCACATACCTATCCAATCACCTCCAACTATCTATCACACTCCAATTTTTGACACCTAGTGAAGAGCAAGGGAAATGGGAGTAAACAATTAATGTTAAATCGATTCGTACTCATGAATCCCTCAAGTTTTGACATCCAACTTGTGTGATTGTAATATTGAGCAAAAACTTATTCCAATGGAAATATAATTAAGAAATACTCAATTTCAAAAATAGAATCACCTCAATCGGAGTTCTAACGAAAAAGTTATGACCCGTCGAAGTTGTGACGTTGAGTAGTAGCTCACAAAAAGTTTCAGGCGTCTGAGACTTGTTTAAGGCATCTAAAACTCCAAAGTTCAGGCATCTAAAAGTTGTTTTAGACATTTGAAACTAGTTTCAAATGTTTAGTTTCATGGCAAAACAACACTTTGAACTTTTTTGGAACTTCTAGACGGCTGGGGGTCATAGTATCAGACCTCTAAAACTTCTCCACCTGTTGTAAAACCATGTATTGAGTGTCTAAACTCGATCTAACTTGATTTTCAACCATATCAAAGTAACATGAGGAAATTTTAAACATAATCTAACACATCCAAGTCATATATATTCCATTGCTAAAAAAAGGGTCCAACATATGCTCAAAATATATATCAATCTAAAAGGATAATCGAAACGTCATTTCTTTTATATATCCAAAACCTTGCATGTGCGTACTTAGTCATAAAGCATAATGGAAACATCTTCTTTTAAAATGTCTAGCATACTATCATGTTCAATACTATGCTCACAATGTATGAAATTGGAAGCATAATTAATACATGTTTTCAAGATATAAGTGGTCTTTTACATATTCATCGCATGCATATAGTCCACAATCTGGACATGTATTCAAATAAAGCAATAATAAAGTCTTTAAGTGACCACTCCATGCCAACTCTATTATTAGGGAGACTCTTCCACTTCCTTTCTTTTTCCTGTAAAGAGTTAATCCTCATGGGATGAGCAACCACAAGCTCAGTAGGAATGTCTAAAATATAATTTCGCAAGTCCCGTGAATAGCACATAAGCATACATTTGCATTTAATCATGTTAAGCAAATTTTCATATATCACATTCATATCATAAGCAACATATAATGCAAACTGATATACACAACTCCCTCGTGCTCTCCATGCATCCATTGGACTCTGCTACCCTGGATCATCCAATACCACCTAACCGAGGCTCCATTATAGGAGTACCTCATCATAGGAATCCATTTTAGGGAGTATCCTATTCCATTCTAACCGGAGCTCCCTTACCGGATCACTCCATTGGATTTCTTTACCGGATTGCCCCGAGGGTCCCCTTTACCGGATTACCTCACCACTCCTCAAGAGGACTTGACCGCCCAATTGAGCTCACCACCCTCACCACATGTCTACCCACAGTGAAGATGGATTAAACATACCCATGACAATTATAAATAAGCAATTTGAGGCAAATTATCATTTAATAATCATGCTTGCACAATTTCTCTAAATAAACATTACAAGTAATCACATTGTATATGCTTCACATTTTTCACATTTCATATAACTCATATATTGACAATTAAACCATGTTTTTCACTTAAACATGCTTCTAAGGCAATCTATCAAATACACAAGTATCATATTCACATATATATACATGAAAATACATAATTTCTTCACATTTCAATTCTAACATACTTCATCATCAACTAAGGCAATTATAAACTTGTGATTATCAAATCTAATATAATGAATTCATCAATTAGCATAATTAAGCACGCTTTACTATTGAAAAATTTAATTATCCCACATAACCAATTGGTTGCCTTAACAACCAATATACTCACAAAAACTCCGGATTCTATGGGTTAGACATCCCTACCTCAATTTGGAAGAGCTTTGAAATAACTTTTTTCCAATTTTTTTAAAAATCAACTTTCTCCAAAATTGATTCCAGATTGATCATACTCGAGCCCTCGATGCATAGATCGATTCTCTCTTCTTCGACGAACTCTAATTATGAACCTAAGTTCCTCAAAATCAATGGAGAATGAAAGAAGATGAAGTTGCTATATATATATATATATATATATATATATATATGCTCCTCATGGTTGATTTCAAATGAGAATGAGGGCTGGGCATTCTCTCTTACTATTTATAGAAAATGACCTATACTTATTTACAAGTATGCCACTACATTTTCACTAAAACTTTCCAGACTTGTTTTCTGAGTTTTGTAAATCTGATTGATATGAAATCAATTCTATAATGCATAAAATATTTTATTTAAACTACCCTCTAAATTTGGAGTCATTCCAACACTTTCGGGTTTTCTAGCTCCACGTAGGGCTGCAACTCGGGCAGGTTAAAGACTGAACTCGGGCTTAACCTGAGTTATAAATTTTCTGCCTAAGCCCGACTTGAACCTGACCATAAGCCCAACCTAGTGAACCCGAGCTCGGCCCATTCAAATAATTATTATAGTCGGGTTGAACTCGGGCTTTCAATTCGGGCTAAATTTTTAGGTTTTCTCGGGCTTGCAATTCGGGTTTTCCTTTGCCCACTTCAAAAAAAGGGTAAGAACTAAGAAGTATACAAACCCACTAAAATATTCTGATGAAAAAAAAGAAGATAAATTGACATGACATAGTAATGATATTACAAGTTCAACATTGCATTACATGGTTCATAGAAAAAGAAATCACAAAAGCTAATAATTGCAATAATTCCTAATTTAGTCCAAAGTTCACAAATAACAAATCCTCGTAAGCCAACATTAATGACATTACAAAGCAACAAAAAATAAGTTGTTGGTCTCTAAATCTTCATCATCACATTGACACATCCTACATTCTCTTAATTCCTACAAAAGGAACATGACAAAATCAAAATATAGAGATGTAAAAAAAAATTTGAAATATAAAAATCATTTATCAAAATTATCTCACATAACCATAAGAGTACCTCTTAAATTTTGCTAGATGACTCTCCCTCTCCAGTGGCGCAAGCCCCCAACTTTATTCTCCAAACCTATAAAATATAAGGGATATACTTCATCATCCATTATTGAGAGCAAGAACAAAAGATTCAAAAGAATGTACTACAATAAAATAAACAACTGGATTTTCATTCTTGCTCTAATGTCACAAATTTACGTAGTTCCTTTTTCTTTGAATGGGAGGCTGATGTGGCTAAACTTGATTGCAATTGTAAGCTTATTTTACCCTTTTTCCAAATATAATTTAACCACTCACAAGAGCACGAATCTTTGTAGCTATGGTTCTATATAGAGGGTATCGATGCCACGAGGACTAATTGTTAATTGTCTTGAAGAGAGATTAATTTCACTTTAATTCTAAAAACAAGGTTTTGATTTTTGTTTTAAAACTATTGCATGAAATGTAAAAACACTAAATTTAAAGAGTTGTAAGTTGGGAGAGAGAACTAGGGGTGGTTTCCACCTCTAGCCATTCACATTTTCATAGATGTAGCAAGCTTGGGACTTATAAAATTAAATGTCTAACAATGTCATTAGGCTTGTGACCTCAATAACATATCAAAAGATCAATGTGTGTGCAAACCTATCATAATCCATCTTCAACAAGCATAGTTCTTCAACCTAACTAATTACCCTACTCTCTAAGTGAACCTAAATACATCCAAACTACCTCATCTTGGCATGGTTTATACAAGCAAGAACAACACATTCAATTTAAATACCATTACCTAGCCATCATTTGCATTTCTTGTGGAAGATGCAAATGTTGTGCATTCATAAGATGGATTCTACTCTAAGACAAGAATAAAAATAACATCATATGAATATATATAAGAAATGTATAAGTGTACATCATCACTAGACTAAGTAATCAACATTTAAATACAAATCCCAAATAATGCTACAAAAATGAACAAGTTTACATGGCTAGGGGTTTCACCCACACCCTAGTAGAGAAGTTAGTTGATCATGGCAGCCTTGCATTCTTCCATTGATGGAGAAAATGAAGCTTCAAGGTTTGGTTCAGCTTCTCCTTCTCCTCTCCCGAAAGTCTCTAATGTATGGTATGTGATATATGAGAGAAATGGCTCCTTTTATGGATATTTGGCTACTTTCCATCCTTGGGACCCACCATGTATATATATATAGCAGTATATATACCAACTAAATCAATAATATCTCCACGTGTCTTCTTCAAGTCAAAAAATCCATCCAAGTCGTGCAAAAAGGTGGATTTTGTTGCAAGTGGGAGAGCAGGTGAGCAAGTGGGCAAGTGGGTCTGTAGAATCTCGATTGATCGAGATTGGAATCTCGATTGATCGAGATTTCGATTAATCGAAATGCATGTCTCGGTCAATCGAGATCTCGATTGATCGAGATCAACATCTCGATTGCTCGAGATGCCTTAGCTTCATTTCTGAATTCTGCTCTTCAACTGCAAATGGCCTCAAACATTGCTCCTTTTGGTACAAAACCTGCAATACATCAAAAACACAAAAATACAGTAAACGTACCTCGGTAAACGTAATAACGGGACTAACATATGCAATAAAGAGGGTTCAAATGCATAGTATTGAACACTTATCAGAGGCACATTGGCATCTTCTAAATCTTTTGAGTAATTAGATAGTGATATAATCATGCTACATACACCACTTCTCTATTTATAAGTAATCACGAAACAAACATCCTGTTATATATATGTTGTTTTCTTGGTTTTAATAACTTAAATGAATTACTTTGAATATATAAAGAGGTGCCATCGGCCATGAAAATTGATCTATTGAGAAACCTAAGATAGAAAGTAAATATCATACACAAATTAATATATATATATATATATATATATATATATATGGGTTAGATATAAAAAAATAGTGCATAAAAAATACAAAAAAAAGGAAAAAATTAATACCTTTCTCTAAATCTTTGAGTTCCTCTAATTTTTCTTCTATGTCGACAAGTGTTGAAGAACTCCTCAGCCAATCTTGGGCACAAATCAAACACTCAATAATTTGAGGAGTTAAAGAACTATGAAATGAGTCAAGTACTCGACCCTCAGTGCTAAAAGTCGACTTTGAAGCCACGGTTGAAATGGGAATTGCCAAAATGTCTCGAGCCATATTTGAAAGAACACGATATGAAGAGGTTTTTATTTTCCACCACTCCAAGATGTCAAAATTTGGGGATTCATCTTCAACAACATCTTGCAAGTAACGTTCTAAGTCATACTTAATCACCTCACTTTTCTCAACTTTCAAGTATTTGTGCCAATTCCTCTTATTCTCATCAAGAATACTATCTGCCCCCTCCATGTCATCTATTTCAACATTAAGATTCATTTTAGGATACTGAACACCTTTTGCTAACTCAGTTGATGCATAATTTTGATAAAGACGATCCATGACATCTTTTATCTTCCCAATCAACTCTTCAACCTTGCTATTCAAACAAAATGATGCAAAACAATATTCCACATACCCTAGCTTGTAACGAGGATCTAAAACCACCACTATGATCAACAAAATATTAATTTTGTCGATGTTGCAATACTTTTCAAACTTCTCTGTCATTTTTTTTGGCCATATCACTAAAGAAAGGACTTTCACTTTTTGACCACTTCTGTAGCAAAGTTTGGATTCCAATCACTTCTTGAAAATAATAGTTAGAAGTGACATACTTAGACCCCAATAGAGGCTTTGTGATAACATAAAAGCGCTAAAAAAAATGTAAATTATTTGCATGCAATCAATCTGCTTCAATTGGAAGACCATTCTTAAGTTCATTTACAAAATTTCCATCTTGCTCCTCCAATCGGTCAAAGGTTTTTTCATACTTAAGTGCTGCACCAAGCATAAAATAAGTTGCATTCCATTGTGTTTGCACATCCAAGCGCACTGATCTTTTTGATTTAATCTTCTCCACCTCAGAACACTTCTTGATAGTTTGAAAATGAGAAGGAGAACTCCTAACATACTTTACATAATCACGAATGCGAGTGACGGAATCACTCACCTCATCAATCCCATCTTTCACTATCAAATTCAATATATGTCCAAAACACCTTACATGAAACATATTACCCTCCAATAACAACCTACTGCGCTTATTAAACCTCCTCTTTAAAGATAAAGCTGCCACATCATTAGAGCTTGCGTTGTCAACGGTTAGAGTGCAAAGTTTCTTAATTCCTCACTCTAACAAGCAAGTTTCCACAACTTATGCAATTATTTCACCACGATGTGGAGTTGAAATCACACGAAAGTTAATGATCTTTTTTGATAAATTCCAATCTTTATCAATATAATGTGCTGTATGACACATATAGCCAAGATTTTGAATGGAAGTGCACAAATCAGTGGTGAGATAAATTCGTGAAGCTGAGGACTCAAAAATTATTTTCAGTTTGTTTCTCTCAGTTTCAAACATATTAATGCAATCTTTTCTCACAGTAGTTCGAGAAACCAACTGGAATTTTGGCTGCAATACACTAAAAAACCTTTTTCTCAACAAAACTCAAAGAAATTCTTCAACAATAACCATTCTAGCAAGCTCGTTGCGACAGACTTCTTGATCAAACTTTCAATTATTAACAGCACAATTATCACCTCCAAACCTTAAGAGTTATTGGGTAGGGTCTTTATTATTTTCAAATTTAGGACACCTGTCTAAGTGTCGGCTAAGGCTGGTAGTTTCATTTACACTAGGACATTGCAATAAATGTTTACAATAATTACATGTAGCTTAATCAGAGAGCCCCCCTCCCTCTTTCTTAATTTTTGTGAAATGGTCCCACACTTTAGATTTTGATGCATAAGACTTTTTACGTTTACCTTGATTTATAACTGTGGCTGAGCCCGTGCCTACACCAGTAGTATTGATTGTGGCTTTATTTGTTGTTGTCTCTATGCCCAAGTTGTCTGGAATAAAAAAAAATATTAAAATAAATATATTATATAGATTATCATATTCAACATTTATACAATTAACAACATTTATGCATCAAAATAACATTTATAATCAAGTGCATGACTAAATCAATTTAATACATCAATATATAAATAGTAAGAGAATGAGTGAAAGAGAGAAAGAGACTGCCTTGACAGTTTTTGCATCCTATACAAGTTTGTCATGTATAAACATATTTTAAAGGAAAAGAAAAAGAAAAATAATTCAAGATGGATCATATTCAAAAAAATATAACATAAAAATTATATTTAGGTGTCCTTCCTTGATTGATTATTAATAGTAATTACTAACAAAAAAATGTAATATACTTGTTTATTACTTTCTTTCTTTTTCTTTCATAGTTTGAATGATATGTCAACTAATTAAACAATATAAAATAAATAAATTAAAGACTGGATAAATTAAGGTGGATCTGACATTAAAAAAAAAAAAATACTTCAAGGTACTTGTGATGTGGTATAATCTCTCTATTTCCGTGGTGGTGGTGGTGGTTTGGATATTGACAAAACTTGAAAAAGAAAAGATGCTCTCTCTTAACTTTTCGGTTTCAAAATTGAAGGATATAAAAGACAGAAGCTACTATATGTCTTGTACTATTTTATGTTCCTGTATATGAAAAGAATAGATCTAAAATAAAATAAGGAGAATAATGGGAACTTCTCCTATCATTCTAATGTCACTGCATTCAGAGAGTTAAACTCCAGATGAAACCAGAATTTTCTTGAAAGTTACTAATCTCTAACATGAGATTTTATTTTTATAAGGTTATATTTTGATCTGTTAGCCAATTGTAACATTAATAAATTTGAAAAACCTCCTTCGATTCATTTTTGCAAATCAATCTTGGCAGGAGTACATTAACTTCATGGGTGTGTGTGTGAGAGAGAGAGAGTTCAGAACACAATCATCTTTCCCAAAAAATTAAAACATGGTTCCTAATTTGTCCTCAAGAAGGATTCACAATTCTAGCATCCAAGTTCCAAAGATTCAGAAATTCAGATATGATTTATTATGGTACAAATGTAAGTTATTCAAATTACATAAGATCATGATAGGCAGTTGAAGATAAAAGTAATACTATTAACTATAACAAAAAAATTATTCAACATAATCAACAAAATAGATCCAACAAGTCATATTTGTTTGCTATCTTCTATGGTTTCACACAGTGAAGGAGAGGCTTTGGTGTGAAGAGAGAGAGAGAGAGAGAGTCATCTATGGTAGTATAGTGTGAACTGTGAAGACTGAAGAGAGAGAGCACAATTGTTTTGCAGCTGAGGAAGTGAGGAGTGAAGAACTGATGAAGACGAGCTAGGGTTTCAACATTCAAGTCTATAACTTTATAATTTATATTACTTATATACTTCAAAATTACAAATATAAAATAATTAAAAAATAAGATAAATAAAATAATATATATACAGTCATACACACACACACATTTAATTGCAAAATAAGAGGAATAAAATGATAAAATATTTTTATTTAGACATAAATTAGTAATATATAATTAATTATACATGTTAAAAGAAGCTTATGCGGCTGATGCAAATATTTTTATTTTTTAGACACTTGAATAATTAATCAAATTTGATAAAATAGAAGAAAGTGGTATACCTTATATTACTTATAACTATTATATGTAATACAATATATCTTGGGATAGTAAAGAAAAACTTAATTTCAAAATGGTTTAAACTAATCAAAATTTGACGAAATAGAAGAAAGTGGTTTAAGTAATATAAGTTAGACGATTATATAAGTAATATAAGTTAGAGCAATTTCTTCTATGGAAAATAATAGTTAGGCAGAATTGTTAGGCACAATTGCCAGACTTACACTTTCACATCCATTGGATCAGGATGCATGTGGTAGGTCCCACCACATATACTCAACACATGCATCGTATGGATGAGAAAGTGTAGGTCTGACAATTCTGCCTAAATAGCATAGTCTGTTTTCTATTTCATCAAATTGTGAGTAATTAGTCGGTGTTTGCTCTACACAATACTTATGTCATATGATGCGGTTGCACAATTTCATTATGTAATTTTTATGAGAGCCATTTTTGCTTTATTTGTCGGATTTCACTATTAGGTACTGGGTAGGTAAAATATTTGGTCCGACATACCCAAAAACTTTAGGTAAAATCCATTTTTGATCACTTTTTTCGGGGGTCATCAGTTAATCTAACTGATTTTTTAGACAATTAACTAATCAATTGAAATTTGACAATATATAAGAAAATGGTTTAAATTATATTACTTATAACTATTATATGTTATACTATATAATTATATCTCTTGGGACAATAAAGAAAATCTTAATATCATAAAACTAGATGTTTAAATTAAATGATTTAAACTCATCAATTAATGTAATTGATATTTTAGACACTTGAATAATTAATTAGAACTTGATAAAATAGAATAAAGTGGTCTAACTTATATTAATGATTGAGATAATTATATCTTTATTAAGAAAAGTTACTAATTTTTTTTTACTAAATCAATGAATACTAATACATTTAATAATAAAATAAATGAACATTTATGTTAGATATAATATGTTTAGAAGATAAAAAAAAATGGCAAATAATTTGAAGAAGTTGTAGAAGTACCCTTTCCATGTCTTACATGTATGTTTTTTAAAGATGCCATTGGTATGATGGTTGGGGTGTTTGCATTTGAGGTAGTTGTCTAATGTGTAATTCTTCTCAGCAACATGATTTTTTATTTTCATATATTAAACAAAAGAATCCATTAAATATTATTATTGGTCAAATATTGACATAAAGAAGTTGAAGCCATTGGCATGATGGTTGTGTGGTGGCGTGTGAAATTCTGGCTAATGTTCATCTCATAAACATCAATTTTAGTTCTCATATATTAACCAAAATAATCCATTAAATATTATTATTGGTTAACTATTATCATTAAAAAGCCATTGGCATGATGGTTGGAGTGTGCTTATGAAGTAGTTGGTTAATGTTCAATTCTTCTCCTCAGCTTTCATTTTTAAGTTTCATATGTTGGTTTATAATCGGGTTTCTAGGGTTTCATAACTCGGTCTGGGCTCGGGTCGGGGTTCGGGCTTATTGCATAATAACCCGAGCTCGATTTGAAATGAATTTGGGCTCTAAAATCTAAACCCGAGCCCAAGCCCAGATTCAATATTTATTGATTGAGCCCAAAATTTTTGGGCCAAGCTCAACTTTGGTTGGGTTATACTCGCCCAAGTTGCAGCCCTAGCTCAACGGGGCCCGCGCCCCTAGTTCAACTGGACACAAAAAAGTTAACTTTTGCCAAATGCTTTGAAAACTTTTCCAAACTTTAAATATGTTCTCTAAACATTTATTTTATATTTAAAACACATATATAATCATTTAAAGCATTAATATGACAACAAATGAAAATAAAGGAAAATCGGCCAAAAATGGTCACAGTTCTTACAATTTAAAAGTCATGTCATCCATGATACATGAGCTTGGGGCTGCAGGTCATTATTTGACTGATGAGTATCAGGTTTAGGCAGTGATCCGCTCTCTTCCACATTCTTGGGAGCACATGAAGCTAAATATGACGTATAATATCAATGTGAGAACATTTGAGGACATATCGCATCATTTTGAACTTGAAGTTGAGCGCCTAAAGGCAGTTAAAGCTAATAGTTTTATGAATGTTACTGAGGCTACTCCCCATGGGACATCTTGTCCAAGCACAAGAAAGTTATTGGTGTTTCACAGAAGAGAACTAGTACTAGACTAGGGCTTAAAGGAGCCAATGTTGCTAAGTGCAAGAGAGGCAAGCGTGTTGGGAAGAAAGATAAGGCAAAGATGGCTTGCTTTAATTGTAACAAGCTTGGACACTTCGCTCCTGATTGCTCTGAGCCAAAGAAGGTACTCCCTAGCTTAATTTTTCATATTGACTGCTTTGTGTCTAATAAAGTGTTAGTTGGTTATTCTCCTCATTTGTGGGTTGAAGACTTAAAAGCGATCGACATATCATGAAGATTAGAGTTGGGTTCATGGAGTATCATTGAGTTCTAGCTGGAAGCAGAAGAGTTTACATGAGGAAGGAATCTAGCAATGAGGTGCTTGAGTTGGCTCTTATAAGCTTGATATACGACATGGGCACATTTTATATCTCCATGATTTACTTTATGCTCCAGAAATTTGATAAAACTTGTTATCAGTTGATGTGGCTAAACTTGATTGTAATTGTAAGCTTATTTTTGCCCTTTTTCAAAATATAATTTAACCACTCGCAAGAGCACGAATCTTTGTAGATACGATTCTATATAGAGGGTATCGATCCCACGAAGACTAGTTGTTAATTATCTTGAAGAGAGATTAATTCCACTTTAATTCTAAAAATAAGGTTTTGATTTTTGTTTTAAAACTATTGCATGAAATGTAAAAACACTAAATTTAAAGAGTTGTAGGTTGGGAGAGAGAACTAGGGGTGGTTTCCACCACTAGCCATTCACATGTCCATAAATGTAGCAAGCTTAGGATTTATAAAATGAAATGCCTAACAATGTCATTAGGCTTGTGACCTCAATACCATATCAAAAGATCAATGTGTTTTCCAACCTATCATAACCCATCTTCAACAAGCATAGTTCTTCAACCTAACTAATTACCCTACTCTCTAAGTGAACCTAAATGCATCCAAACTACCTCATCTTGGCATGGTTTATACAAGCAAGAACAACACATTCCATAGGTGATCAAAAAATTGAGCAAGCTTTGCTTGACTTGGGTGCGAGTGTCAACTTGTTACCTTACTCTGTTTACGAGCAACTAGGTCTTAGTGAGTTGAAACCCACACAGGTGGTACTCCAATTAGCAGATCGTTCAGTTAAGGTACCTCGTGGTGTTATTGAGGATGTGCTCATTCAGGTTGATAAATTCTTCTTCCCTGTAGACTTTATTGTCTTAGACACTCAACCTATAGCTAATCCTAATAACCAGATTCCTGTCATCTTAGGTCGTCCATTCCTAGCCACTTCGAATGCTCTAATCAACTGTAGGAATGGTGTTTTGAAACTTTCTTTTGGAAATATGTCAGTTGAGCTTAATATTTTTAACGTAAGTCGACAACCACCAGACTATGAAGATATTTGCGAGTTAAATTTAATAGAGAGTCTAGTTCAAAATACTTTTATCCATGCAAGTTATAAAGACCCTTTAGAGGCATGCCTAGCTCATTTTGGTTGTGATTTTGATGTTGATAGTGCTTGTGAAGAGGTGAATGCCTTATTGGATTCAGTCCCTCTTATAAACATAGAGAAATGGAATGCTAAGGTGGAACCCCTTCCACCGATTGGGTCTAAAAATGTCTCGTCTGTTGAGTCACCACCTAAATTGGATTTGAAAGTTTTACCTGCTGAACTTAAGTATGCTTACTTAGGTCCAAATGATAGTCTACCTGTTATTATTTCTTCTAAGTTGAATAAGGAACATGAGGAAAAACTCTTAGATGTCCTTAGGGAACATAGGTCAGTAATTGGGTGGACTATAGCAGATATTAAGGGTATATGCCCATCTGTGTGCATGCATCGTATTCATTTAGAGGAGAATGCTAAAACTTCTCATGAAATGCAACGATGGCTTAACCCTAATATGAAAGAGGTTGTTAGAGCGGAAGTTTTGAAATTATTGGATGTGGGTATTATATACCCCATTTCAGATAGCTCTTGGGTTAGCCCTGTTCAAGTCGTACCTAAGAAATCAGGGGTCACAGTAGTAAAAAATAATGCCAATGTGTTAGTGCCTACCCGCATGACCACTGGGTGGCGAGTGTGTATTGACTATCAAAAATTGAACTCAGTCACAAGGAAAGATCATTTTCCTCTTCCTTTTATTGATCAGATGCTTGAGAGGTTAGCCGGTCAAGCTTATTATTGTTTCCTTGATGGTTATTCTGGTTATAACCAAATTCCTATTGCACCCGAGGATCAAGAGAAAACTACCTTCACTTGCCTTTTTGGGACATTCGCCTATCGACGTATGCCCTTTGGATTATGCAATGCACCCGCTACTTTTTAGCAGTGCATGATTAGTATTTTTTCTGACATAGTAGAACGTTTTCTTGAGGTTTTTATGGATGATTTCTCAGTATTTGGATCATCTTTTGAAGAATGTCTTTATCATCTAAAACTTGTGCTTACTCGTTATGAGGAGAAGAATCTTGTCTTAAACTGGGAGAAGTGTCACTTCATGGTTAAGAAGGGAATTGTTTTAGGCCATGTTATTTCAAACAAGGGCAAAGAAGTTGATAAGGCTAAGGTTAATTTGATTGCTAATCTTCCACCGCCACGTACGATAAGAGAAATTAGGTCTTTCTTAGGACATGCTAGTTTTTATCGTCGGTTCATTAAAGACTTTAGCAATATTTCTAGACCACTTTGTAATTTACTTACAAAAGATGTTGCCTTTGTCTTTAATGACGAGTGTTTGAAAGCTTTTGAGAAGCTTAAGACGTTGTTGACTTCAGCCCCTGTTATTCAACCACCGAATTGGGATATGCCTTTTGAGATCATGTGTGATGCATCTGACTATGCAGTTGGAGCTGTGTTAGGACAACGTGTAAATAGGTTACCCAATGTGATATACTATGCTAGTAAGACATTGAATGATGCACAACTAAATTATTCTACCACTGAAAAAGAATTGTTAGCAGTTGTGTTTGCACTAGACAAGTTTAGGTCCTATCTTTTAGGGTCTAAAGTCCTCATATTCTCAGATCATGCTGCACTTAGGTATCTTCTTTCTAAAAAAGATGCTAAACCACGCTTGATTCGTTGGATCTTATTGCTACAAGAGTTTGATTTAAAAATTTGAGATAAGAAAGGATCCAAAAATGTGGTAGCAGATCACTTGTCTAGGCTTATTCTTGAGGCTCCATCTGATTCCATGCCTATTCTTGAATTTTTTCCTGATGAATAACTCTTTGTTGTCTCCCAGTTACCTTGGTTCGCCGACATTGTGAACTATCTTGTCACTGGTGAAATGCCTCTACATTGGACTAAACAAGATAAGTCAAAATTTTTAGCTGAGGTTCGCCATTTCTTTTGGGATGATCCATACTTGTTCAAGTATTGTCCTGATCAGATTATTAGGAGATGTGTTCCTAATTGTGACCATAATAGTGTCATCTCCTTTTGTCATGATCATGCATGTGGAGGTCACTTTAGTGCAAAACGGACCGCTGCAAAGATTTTACAGTGTGGATTTTATTGGCCTTCTATCTTTCAAGATTGTCATTCTTATTGTTCAGCATGTGAGCGTTGTCAAAAGTTAGGGAGTATCTCTCGTCGAAATATGATGCCTTTGAACCCAATTTTGATTGTTGAGGTGTTCGATGTTTGGGGCATTGATTTCATAGGACCGTTTCCCAACTCTTTTGGTCATTTGTACATCCTTGTCGCTGTCGATTATGTGTCTAAATGGGTAGAAGCCATTGCATGTAAGACTAATGATCACAAGGTGGTGGTTAAGTTTTTGAAAGATAATGTCTTTTCACGTTTTGGTACACCCCGCGCTATCATTAGTGATGGTGGGAAGCATTTTTACAATAAGGTTTTCGAAGCATTAATGAAAAAATACTGTGTCACCCATAAAATTGCACTTGCTTATCATTCTCAGACTAGTGGTCAAGTAGAATTGTCCAATAGGAAAATTAAGAAAATTTTGGAAAAAACGGTTAACCCAAATAGGAAAGATTGGTCTTTGAGACTTAGTGATGCATTGTGGGCATACCGTACTGCATTTAAGAATCCCATAGGAATGTCTCCGTACCGAATGGTGTTTGGCAAGGCTTGTCATCTTCTTGTTGAGTTAGAACATAGAGCTTTTTGGGCTATTAAGCAACTTAACTTTAACCTTGATAAGGCAGGAGCCCCTAGGAAGCTTCAATTGAATGAATTAGAAGAGATTAGGAATGATGCATACCAAAATGCGAAAATATATAAAGACCGTATTAAGGTAATTCATGACAAAACTATTCTTAGGAAAAGTTTTACACCTGGTCACAAAGTCCTTCTCTATAATTCTCGATTGCATTTATTCCCAGGTAAGTTGAGATCTCGATGGTCTGGTCCGTTCATTGTTCGTGTTGTTTATCCTTATGGGGCCATTGAGATTGAAAATCCACAAAACGGTGAGGTATTTAAAGTGAATGGACAGCGTTTGAAACCATTTTTGGAGTTACCGTCTCCGGAAGGTGAGGAAATCCTTCTGGAAGATCCTGTTTATCAGGATTGACCTATTTGGTCATCATTGTACATTATTAGTTTTAGGATTTATAGCTCTTGCGTCTTTTTATTTTTAGTTTGTGTATTTAATTTTCAATTTTTCTTTAAAAAAAAAAAAATTCATCATGATCTGGTATAGCTGCCCATTCTCTGACTATGTATGTAGTACCAATTCTACAATTTGTGATATGATTGATAAAGTTGATGATTTCCGTTTATTAAAGTCTGGTTTCGATACCCAATACTGTCGAGATTGCTTCAACACAGTATGACTTTAATAAAGAAAGGCAACCCCTTTATACTCTATACGTTAGCGTATCTGGATAATCAATATCTTATCACATATACATCTTGAAAAATTGGGACCCACCAGTTCAGAGAATGGGGAGCAAAGTAGTACCCGTGGTTTTCATGTAAAGATTAGGTTTTAAAAAAAAAAAATTTACTTTCTGTTTAATATTTATTTTCACCCATGTTATTTCACTTGATCGTTGGAGTATAGTCGTTGTTTTGACAGGATGTAGCATCCAAGTTTGGGGGAGTGACTTCATTACCTTCATGCTACTGGTTTGCTCTATTTTCTTTTCGCTACTCTCATTTTCTGGTAATATCGTTCTAACCCTTCTCTATGCTTCGATTGGGTGTACATTGAGGACAATTTACAGTTTAAGTTTGAGGGTGAGGTGATGCCTTTTTATGTGCTTTATTGCAATGGGGGGAGATTTTTATAAAATTTTTATTATTTTTAGAACTTTTTGGTTACATTATTTTTATAGTTTGATTTTTATTTTATTTTGTTTTGTTTTTAAATAGAATGTTTTGACATTTTTCAAGAGATTAATACTCTATGTAGGTGCTTAACTTGCAATTTTTGAGTATGTTTTAAATTTTTAGAAACTATGGTTTGAATTAGTGGTTTAAATCATTATTTACATTGACATGCCCTGGGGTGATTGGTTTTAGTTTCCTCACATACACAGGCACACTAGCAAAATCTTATGGGGTATAAACTTTGGATTTGAGTTGTTGGGTTACATATACTTGATATTAATTGGTATCCCTTGAGAATGAGTACTGATGATGTGATTTACATGACTTCAATGAAAAAAAAGAAAAAAAGAATATGTGATGAATAGAAAATCAATTTGATCATTTTCATGAGTAACCGAGCCTCTATGCCTCAGGAAGCACGGAGTGTTCGCGTCAAAAGTGAAAGGGTGAGAAAAGATGATCATTGGTTGTCTTAATTTGTAGCCTGACTGATTCGAGTAATTAGGTTCTTCGGGGTGTCTTAACGCCTAGTGCCCTAAAGCCATCTGGTTTGGGAGTCACTGACTAAAAGCTTGCTACATGGGTCTTTCAGAAAGCTTAATAGATCAAGACATTGCACAACCAATAAAGCAATAAAAAAAATGAAAAAAAAATGACAAAAAATATATGAAAAAGTCATGTATTCATGTCTGGAAGTATGATTTCAATAAGGGGAGCTAGTGAGTTGAAGGGGTATGTGTCTTAATATATTTGGAGTCGGGTAATGCCACATGAGAGGATTGCTAGTTCACTTTTCACGAGGGAGCTAGAATTGGTTACTTTGAGATATGTTGATGTGAATTATGTGTGGGGACCATTACTTTGAATTATGGAATTTGAAAATTTGAAATTATTCTTGAATGCAAGTTTGTAACTATATATTGTAATCTTCTTTTTGATTAATGTTTAAACAGAAATTTTGAATGTTTGTGAGTAACATTTCTGGAAACCCTCACGAGACTATAACTCGTACACTAAGGGGAACCTAGGGGTTCAAAGGCTTGTTGCATATGCTAAATGCAATCGTTTCTCCCACGAAAGAGGAGTTGGGTAGTTTAGTTTATGTTTAGTTAGTTTCCTTTGTTTTAGTTTTATTTTGTTTTATTGCTAAGGGACTAGCAATATGTAAGTTTGGGGGTGTGATCGGCGTTGAATGTTACGTATTCTAGCCTCTTAATTTACATATTTTATTCTCTTAGTGATAGGTTATATGTGATTTTACTCTGTTTTGTGTATTTTCTGTCTTTTTCAGGGCCTTAATGATTATTTCAGATAAAACCATGATTTTGGGCTTTTAAAGATGATATCCAAGAAGGTTATATGAAGCCTACATCTAATGGGTCCATTCAACTCCATATATCAACTCAAATCAGCCCAAAGAAGAGGTTCAAGAGAATTACAACTGCTTAAGAAGATTACGGGCCTGAAGCCCAATTCTGCACTTAATCCAGTTTTAATCCCGTTTTGGAAAGTGGACTTAAAGTCTTATTTCTAAGCGTCAATTCGACTTAATTCTCGCGTAAGTTGAACGAAATTCGATGCTGGACACTTTTGTATTTTACGAAAATTTTGTGAATCGGACTTCTACTGGGTCAAAACTTGGGACGAAAGTCAGTAGAAAAATCTTCCTATTTAGGGCTGCGGGAAAACCCTAATTATCTCCTAATTGGATTAGGACTTTATCTCCTAATTGGATTAGGACTTTATGTATTCTCTTGGGGTATAAAGAGGTGAATTGGAGGCTGTTTTGATGGAGGAGAAAAAGAAGTGGAGGCCAAGGCAGAGAAGACAGAGACAATCCGGGTTTTATTTATTCATTACGTCTTTTATTATTTTGTTATCTTCTTCTTCTACTATGTGTAACTAAACTCCTCAACTAGGGTTGAGGAGGAAACCTCCATTAATGAAGTGAAGTTCTTTTGTTCATTAATTGATTCTCATGTGTGTGATTTATTTGCTTATGATTTTTGCTTCTTGTGATTAATTATTTTATAATTCTTTCACCATCTATATCATGTATATGTGGTAGTTAGAAAGTATTATAATTAATCTAAGCTTGGGTTTGTATTTCTTAAAAGTGATAATCTTTGATCTTATGTATTTTATTAAATTGGATACATAGGATGCTTAGAATTTTACACTAGTAAAGCGAAGGAAAATCTACATTTTTAATATATTTTTCATAGTGCTTTATTGTTAAATATTGAGTAAGCAATGGATTGATTTTTTGATTGCTACTCCAAATTTGGGAATTAATAAATGAATATTAGAAGTTTCATGGATTTAATGGTGATGGAATCCGAAACCTTAGTTATTTTCTCTGTTTGATTTCAATAGTAATATTTTATTTTTATGTTAGTTTAATTTTTCTCAAATCAACCAAAATTAATTTAAAACTAATCTAGTTTAAACAAAGTTTGGTTGATTTGAGAAAAATTAAACTAACATGAAAATAAAATATTACTATTGAAATCAAACAGAGAAAATAACTAAGGTTTCAGATTCCACCACCATTAAATCCATGAAACTTCTAATATTCATTTATTAATTCCCAAATTTGGAGTAGCAATCAAAAAATCAATCCATTGCTTACTCAAGATTTAACAATAAAACACTATGAAAAATATATTAAAAAGGTAGATTTTCCTTCGCTTTACTAGTGTAAAATTCTAAGCATCTTATGTATCCAATTTAATAAAAAACATAAGATCAAAGATTATCACTTTTAAGAAATACAAACCCAAGCTTAGATTAATTATAATACTTTCTAACTACCACATATACATGATATAGATGGTGAAAGAATTATAAAATAATTAATCACAAGAAGTAAAAATCATAAGCAATTAAATCATACACATGAGAATCAATTAATGAACAAAAGAACTTCACTTCATTAATGGAGGTTTCCTCCTCAACCCTAGTTGAGGATTTTAGTTACACATAGTAGAAGAAGAAGATAACAAAATAATAAAAGACATAATGAATAAATAAAACCCGGATTGTCTCTGTCTTCTCTGCCTTGGCCTCCACTTCTTTTTCTCCTCCCTCAAAACAGCCTCCAATTCACCTCTTTATACCCCAAGAGAATACATAAAGTCCTAATCCAATTAGGAGATAAAGTCCTAATCCAATTAGGAGATAATTAGGGTTTTCCCGCAGCCCTAAATAGGAAGATTTTTCTGCTGACTTTTGGCCCAAGTTTTGACCCAGTAGAAGTCCGATTCACGAAATTTTCGTGAAATACAAAAGTGTCCAGAATCGAATTTCGTTCAACCTATGTGAGAATTAAGTCGAATTGAAGATTAGAAATAAGACTTTAGGTCCACTTTCCAAAACGAGATTAAAACTGGATTAAGTGCAGAATTGGGCTTCAGGCCCGTAATCTTCTTAAGCAGTTGTAATTCTCTTGAACCTCTTCCTTGGGCTGATTTAAGTTGAAATATGGAGTTGAATGGACCCATTAGATGTAGGCTTCATATAACCTTCTTGGATATCATCTTTAAAAGCCCAAAATTATGGTTTTATCTGAAATAATCATTAAGGCCCTGAAAAAGACAGAAAATACACAAAACAGAGTAAAATCACATATAACCTATTACTAAGAGAATAAAATATGGAAATTAAGAGGCTAGAATGTGTAACATTCAACGCCGATCAATTAGGCTTGTGACCTCAATACCATATCAAAAGATCAATGTGTTTTCCAACCTATCATAACCCATCTTCAACAAGCATAGTTCTTCAACCTAACTAATTACCATACTCTCTAAGTGAACCTAAATGCATCCAAACTATCTCATCTTGGCATGGTTTATACAAGCAAGAACAACACATTCCATTTAAACACCATTGCTTAGCCATCACTTACACTTTTTGTAGAAGATGCAAGTGTTGTGCATTCATAAGATGGATTATACTCTAAGACAAGAATAAAAACAACATCATATGAATATATATAAGAAATGTATAAGTGTACATCATCACTAGACTAAGTAATCAACATTTAAATACAAATCCCAAATAATGCTACAAAAATGAACAAGTTTACATGGCTAGGGGTTTCACCCACACCCTAGTAGAGAAGTTAGTTGATCATGGCAGCCTTGCATTCTTCCATTGATGGAGAAAATGAAGCTTCAAGGTCTGGTTCAGCTTCTCCTTCTCCTCTCACGAAAGTCTCTAATGTATGGTATGTGATATATGAAAGAAATGGCTCCTTTTGTGCATATTTGGCTACTTTCCATCCTTGGGACCCACCATGTATATATATATAGCAATATATATATCAACTAAATCAATAATATCTCCATGTGTCTTCTTCAAGTCAAAAAATCCATCCAAGTCGTGCAAAAAGGTGGATTTTGTTGCAAGTGGGAGAACAGGTGAGCAAGTGGGCAAGTGGGTCTGCAGAATCTCGATTGATCGAGATTGGAATCTCGATTGATCGAGATTTTGATTAATCGAAATGCATGTCTCGATCAATCGAGATCTCGATTGATCGAGATCAACATCTCGATTGATCGAGATGCCTTAGCTTCATTTTTGAATTTTGCTCTTCAACTGCAAATGGCCTCAAACATTGCTCCTTTTGGTACAAAACCTGCAATACATCAAAACACAAAAATACCGTAAACGTACCTCGGTAAACGTAATAACGGGACTAACATATGCAATAAAGAGGGTTCAAATGCATAGTATTGAACACTTATCACACCCTCAAACTTACACATTGCTAGTCCCTTAGCAATGCAATGTTACAAAAATGAAATGAACTATCTTATACAAAAATTGAATCATGCTCAGTCATCAACTAGATAAAGGATGATAATCCATTCATTTCACACCTGACAAATGCAACAAGTATTACAAAACTATGCGGTCATTAGCAAAAATGGACCTTCACAAACTACAAACAGACGACAGTCCCCACATAATGGCCAGTCCGAACAAAAATACCGATTCCAACCCCAAAATCCTCTTTGAAAAGTGAACATGCATTCTAACGCGTGGCTTTGTCATATTTGGAGAAAAATAAGAACAAATCTGTTTTTAAAAGAAAAACTCATTGAAAAAGCTCGACACTGTTGTTCATTACCGCAAAACGTACATGAATGCTCATGTGCGGATGACCGTGCAATGCTTAGCTCTTTTTGCTTTCTTGCAAGCCCATGTAGTGGCATTGGGCCAATGACTCCCAAACTAATTGGTTTTAGGGCATTAGGTGAAGAAACACCCCTCGGACTTAATAACCGAGCTTACAAGGCGATGAGCTTAAACAATCCACCTGCTTATTATTGCTCAACCTTGCACACTTATACGCGAATACTCCATGCTTAATGAGGCATAGAGATCTGGTTTATTAAGTGAGAATGCTTATTGTATATTTTTCTCTCTCTTTTTATTTATTTTTTATTTTTTAAAACAACTGGAAGAACTCATTCTTTAAGCTGTTCAAATAAAAACAGAAATTTACAAAATTCTCCATCAGACTTATACCCCACAATTTAAAATGCATGTGTGAGAATTTGTGCGGTTAAGGACAAATTTAGGGCAAGAACCGTACATATTCATATTTGAACAAAAATGTGGACCGTTCTAACCTATTACATAGCTTGCAAAAGTGCGGGTATTTACAACGTTAAAGCTCTTAACTACCTGCTGCATTTACCTCGGACATTTATTCGAATGATCTTCCCTTAAAAAGCAAGATATCATAGCAAGCATGCAAAAATATCAAGAAAAAAATTGCTCTACAATGACAATCAATACAAAGATTGAACATTTGCATGCATATGTAAGTGGTATAGCATACCGCACCCCCAAACTTAGATGTAACATTGTCCTCAATGCTTGGACAGGAAGAACAAGGAAAGAAATTACCGGGACTGCAAAACTCGACAAAAATGGCATTCCAACACGGCCGGTCATCCTGTAAATGAGAAAAACCTACACGGAACACCAACTGGATACCACGAGCATTAAATGGAACAAAAAGTACATGAAAGAACATGATAAAAGAATTATGTATAAGTTGACAATACTAAGATCACTGTATATCCAAGGCTCTGAACTGGTGTTTCCCAATTGACTAAGAGGTCTATGCGATAAGATATTGACTATTCAGGTACGCTAACGTATAACATACAAAGGGGCTGCTTTCTTTATTAACGCCATACTGCGTTGAAGCAATCTCAACAGTATTGGGAATTAAAACCAGGCGGTAATAAACGAAAATCATCAACTGAATCGCATATAACAATTAGGCAAGTGGTACTACATACATAGTCAAAGTATAGAGAGCAGAGATATTGGCAGAAAGTAAAAAGAAAGACGGTAAATAGAACACATGCTATAAAAGAAATGACAACTGTATTCCATATATGTCAAAATGAGTTTCATTACAAAAGGGTACATGCATTTGGAATACACAAAAACTAACAGGGCCAACATGGCCTATCAAAAAGTAAAGAAAGAAAAACAACAGAAAGTAAAGCAGAAAATACGAAAAGATAAAGATACTCTAGGGTGGGTGGGTGGTGGTGGTGGTGGCTCGGTGGGTGGAGTAGAGGTGGAGGTGGAAGCTCGGCTGGCAAACATGAACTGCAGGTCCTGCCGAAAAGGCCGAAACTCATCTAAAATCACCCTCTGACCCTGCGTCAGAGACGTAATGTCCGTCCTCATAGCCGCCAGCTGACTCTGCGTCACCTGGACATGCTCTTCAAAACCCTGCTGGAGACGCTCAACGTTGGCTGACAGACAAGAATAGTCCGTCTCCAGAATCTCATGCCGCTCTGCGGCGATATCAGTCTCTCCCTCCTCTAACTCCTCATCGGATGCCCCACCTTCTGCGGGCGCATCCTCAGCCATCTCCACCGGAGCATCCATGTCCATGTCCTCAGGTGGATCGCCCTGGTGGTCCTGGCGCTCCAAGTGCCTCCTCACCCACACCCACTGAGTATGCGTGAAGCGGGAGGGCAGTGTTAACTAGATGTCAGTGTCACTGACCGGTATATTGGCATGGCTGAGGAAAATTGCGACTAGGAAAGGGAAGGGAAGCCGCCAACTCGACGCCCGACTCATCTTCTTTTTGACGAGCCCGTCCTAGACTTTGTACATCTGTCCCCAAATCAGTGACGGGACAGAAAGCCATGTGCCTGTGTGGAAAGCGTACAGGCAGCGGAGAAGGTCACCCCGGTGCTCTGCCACATGCTGTAAATGACACGCGTTCTTGATGAGAACGGTGTCCAGAAACCATAAAACGCTCGGGCACATCGATTTGGACGTGCAGTTGTGACTGGGAGTGGTAAACACCCCGCCACACATGTCCATGACAATGGAGAAAAGGGTCATGTCGGTCGAAAACTCGGGCTTGTAGAGCCGCTGACCATCCTGGTCAACCATGTCCGGGGGCTGCTGGTGTAGAATACCAATCATCTGTGTTATCCGACTCGGCGTAATGGTAATCGTCGAGCCCCCCACGACTATCTCTAAGGTGTCGGGCTCGGTGCATGAATAGGTTATGCACTCGTAGAAAACCTGCACCAATCGCTCGTACGCCACATCGGTGGGTGGCACACATAGCCGGTCGAGCCGACATCGCCAAAGCTCTGCTACCGCCCACGAGCAATCAAGACGGCTCTCGAACTTTGCTAAATCAAATCGGTGCTCCGGGTGGAACTTCTGACTCTGAAAGGCTCGCCCGGGCACATCTCGAATAACAACGGTGGGATTCTTCACACGCGCCATAATCCGGAACAGTCTGCACTTATTCCAAAAATGCAGTAATTAAAAATAAAATAAAATGAATACTAAAATAAAAATAAAAAGTAAAAAGAAGTTCTAGTCCATGATGCCAAGACATGCACGCCAAAACATGCTCGAATCAACTCGATTAGGCCTACGAGGAATAAAAAACATGCAACCCGTGTAATGCACAGGATGTATAATGCAACTCAAAAGCTAACACGACCCGCACAAATATATCTCTCATTCCACTCTCAACCAAGCGGCGATAAGCGGATGCAACCGAACAATGAAGTCGTGGTTGCAAACCGAACATCCAGCACCCGAAACAAAAACAATATACAGGATCTCAATCGCTCTTGCAAACCTATCCCCATAACCCGCAAGTTCCCATTATGAACGTAGCGAATGCAAGCCACTCCAACCCAACATCATCTATCTATGCTTATTAAGCCGGTAAACTAACAGAAATAGTGGCAAATCAAACAAAATAAAGCATGCATCAACTTACCTCAGGGCAAAGATGATGAACGGTGCAAGAAAATAAAACCCAACGCGCAGCCGCGAAGATACGAACTCACGCGAATATGCAAAAGGCTCGAACAACAGAGAACGAAGGCGGAGGGCCGGGAATGATCGAAAAAGGTTGGAAGGTGATCGGGGATGGCTTTGGAGCTCTCGGACTGGAGGAAGAAGTTGGATGGTCATGAGAAGAAACGGAGAAATGAGAGGGAGCCGACGGTTTCGAATATATAAGTGAAACACGTGCAGTCAGCGTGACAATCTCGATTAATCGAGTACCTATCGAAGTGCTATCGAGAAAAAACACCTCTCGGTACTTTGCACTTTGCAAAATGTTCCAAAATCTCTGCATTATTTCAATCAATCGAGACCAAAATCTTGATTAATCGAGATCTCGATTGATCGAGATCCTTGTTTCGATCAATCGAGATTCTAAAAAATAGCCTTGTTGATCAGCTTGATTTAGAACCTCATGGACTTGAACTTATGGGACTTAGATACAAAATTACTTTGGATTAGAGGGACATCATGGAAGCATGATAGCTACCATGGCCGCGCCAAATTATACGTCTATGGCATGACGTTGGAATCAGTTCACGAGTCAAAATAAATGGGATCCGTCAAATTGACGACATCCACATACTCCATGGTAACTTGGTCATCCACGCACGGTTTTAAGCGCTGCCCGTTCACTTTGAACAACGTTCCATTTTTCAAGTCCTTCAATTCCACCGCTCCGTGGGGAGCAACGAAATTAACCAAAAATGGACCATCCCAACGGGAGCGAAGTTTTTCGGAAAACAAACGGAGGCGTGAGTTGTACAACCATACTTTCTATCCCAGAGAAAATGTTTTGACTCAAATATTGCGATCATGAAAGGTTTTAGACTTTGCCTTATAGATTTTAGCATTCTCATACGGGTCATGTCACAATTCTTCCAATTCATTCAATTGAAGCTTTCGATTAGAGCCGGCCATTTGCATGTCAAAATTGAACGTTTTGGTGGCCCACATAGCTTTGTGCTCCAATTCAACCGGAAGATGGCATGCTTTACCATAAACCAACCGGTAAGGTGACATTCTAATGGGTGTTTTATAAGCAGTTCGGTAAGCCCATAATGCATCATTTAGTCGCAATGACCAATCTTTCTGGTCAGGCCGAACTGTTTTCTCAAGGATGTTCTTTATCTCCCTATTGGATACTTCCACTTGTCCACTAGTTTGAGGATGGTATGGGGTGGCTACTTTGTGTGTGACAGAGTATTTGGTGAGCAAGGTTCGAAGGAACCGATTACAGAAATGTTTACCTCCGTCACTGATGAGGGCCAGAGGCGTACCAAAACGGCTAAAGATATTAGCTTGAATGAACTTAACCATGACTGCGTGGTCATTAGTTTTGGTAGCAACGACCTCTATCCATTTAGAAACGTAGTCCACTGCCACAAGTATGTACTCATAACCAGTAGATGGTGGAAAAGGTCCCATGAAGTCGATGCCCCACATATCAAAAATCTCAACAATAAGAATAGGGTTGAGAGGCATCATATCCTTCCGAGACATCGCGCCAAGGCGCTGACATCGCTCACACGAGCGGCAAAATGAGTATGTGTCCCGAGGAAGTGTTGGCCAAAAAAACCCGCATTGAAAATCTTTGCTGCGGTTTTCTTAGCACTAAAGTGTTCCCCACAAGCAAGTGTATGACAGAATTTTAGAATGCTTTGGAATTCACTGTTGGGTACACATTTTCGGATTATTTGATCGGGGCAATATTTGAACAATTGAGGATCATCCCAATAATATGATCGTGATTGGGAGAAAAACTGATCCTTCTCTTGCTTGGTCCAAGAATACGGTATTTTGCCAGTTGCCAAGTAGTTGACAATGTGCGCATACCAAGGGATACTCTCTTGAGAGATTACAAAAAGTTGTTCATCTGGGAAGGATTCACAAACTGGAATGGAATCATTGAGGGATTCAACAAGAATTCTAGAGAGGTGGTCAGCCACCACATTTTCGGTTCCCTTTTTGTCTCTAATCTCAAAATTAAACTTTTGCAACAACAGTATCCACCGGATCAATCTAGGCTTAGTGTCCTTTTTGGCCAAAAGATGCCGGAGGGCAGTATGGTCCGAATAGACAATGACCTTGGAACCTAATAGATAAGCTCAAAATTTGTCCAAGGCAAATACTACAGCAAGCAACTCCTTTTCTGTTGTGGTATAATTGATTTGAGTCTCAGAAAGGGTTTTACTTGCATAGTAGATAACATGTGGTAATTTGTCTACCCGTTGCCCTAAGACCGCACCCATAGCATAATCGGATGCATCACACATGATCTCAAATAGGAGAGCCCAATTTGGAGGGATGAGAATTGGAGCGGTTGTAAGCATGGTGCGGAGCTTTTCAAAAGCGTTAAGGCATGCTTCATCAAAGGTAAAACAAGACTCTTTTTCAAGAAGGCGACACAAAGGTCGAGAGATCTTGCTAAAGTCTTTGATGAAACGGCGATAAAAGCCCGCATGCCCAAGGAATGAATGAATCTCTCTCACCGTTGATGGTGGAGGAAGTTTGGAAATAAGTTCAACCTTGGCTTTGTCAACCTCAATTCCTCTCTTAGACACAATGTGCCCTAGGACAATGCCCTCTTAAACCATAAAATGACTCTTTTCTCAACTGAGGATTAGATTGGTTTCTTGACATCGTGTGAGAACACGGGATAGATTTTGGAGGCACGATTCGAATGAAGGTCCAAACACGGAGAAATCATCCATGAACAATTCCAAGAAATTTTCCACCATGTCCGAAAAGATAGACATCATACACCGTTGAAAAGTCACCGGTGCATTGCATAACCCAAAGGGTATGCGTCTATAAGCGAATGTGCCGAAAGGACATGTAAAGGTGGTTTTCTCTTGGTCCCTTGGGTCTATAGCAACCTGATTATAGCCGGAATATCCATCTAAGAAGCAATAAAAACTTTGACCAGCTAATCTCTCTAAGATTTGATCAATAAATGGAAGAGGGAAGTGATCTTTTCGAGTTGCTGAATTTAGTTTCCGATAATCTATACAAACTCTCCATCCCGTGGTGGTGCGTTGGGGAACCAATTCACCCTTATCATTTGGTTGCACCGTAATACCGGACTTCTTAGGAACCACTTGAGTAGGACTAACCCACTTACTATCTGAGATGGGGTAAATGATTCCCACATCTAGCAACTTCACAACCTCCTTCATTACAACGTCCTTCATATTTGGATTTAATTGACATTGTGCCACTCTTGAGGTTTTTGCATCTTCTTCCAAGTGTATGCGGTGCATATAAATAGAAGGATCTATTCCCTTAAGATCTACCACACTCCATCCTATTGCTTCTTTGTGCTCTTTTAGCACTTTTAGAAGTTCCATCTTTTCATCTTAATAATCTGCCCATGTACTAGAATGCCATGTGTTTTTTCTTGGTAAGGACACTGGGTTTTATGAGTGTACCATTGTATTGTGTATGTATTTGAATTTGGGTCCTATGCATTATATGAAATGAAATGTTGCCTCTCTTGTACTGCGTACTCATCAAGATTTTTGGAGCAATTCTTTTCTTCAATTGAGTTTTGTATTAGGGATCAATTTTATTTTTCATTCACATGTATTCAGTTTCGATTTTTTTGGAAAATGGATTGACCCAGTTGCATTTAGTTAACCTTAGTTAAAAAGTTTTACTAGGGCTAAAATCACATTTTCCCTCTATATATACACACACACACTATCTTGCACAATTTTCACTTCAATATGTGTAAGTGGTGTAAGTGCACAAAACGATCAAATAGAAACAAAATCCAATCTCTTTTTTCAAAATTATCTAGCATGAACTTTCCTATCTCTCTTGGTTTGTTAATTTCTCGAAGATTTTGTCTTGTGCCTAAGCTTCTATTGGGTTGTCGTGAGGCTCTCTTTGATTGTTTAATACATTGATACAAGAATATTAATCAAGCCTATAAATTTCATATAAAATCCATTTTTCTTACATTAGTTTTCATATGCGAAAAATAGAAAATATACATAAATAAAATTGTTATGTTTAAGAACATAGGACCATTAAGATCAATAAAAAGATACTTTAAATTCAATCTTTATATATTTATAGATCAAAATGAAAAGATTCGAGATTATGCTATATAATAATAAAAAATTGAGTTATGCGTAGTCAAGCCTATCATGTTAGAGGATTTTGTTTCACATCGGATCTGGATGGAAAAGTGATTGAGTATAAATTGACAAGTAAACAACACTATTCAATAGTTTGGACTTTTGAGTCATTAATAAACGTCTTACACCTAATAATAATACAGTGTCATGGGATATGATTGACTATTTTTAATGGATGACATGTTTTAGTTGGCAAAAGAGCATTTCCTAGGAATGCAACTATGCAAGTGATCCAATTAGCATCGCATGAGATCAACCTAGATGGGCCCATTATGAACTTAGGAACTAATACCAGCCCATTGTAGTTTAAACTCGTTGAACTATTGTTGGAGGACCCATGAGTGATAGGCCCAGAGAAATGAGAAGGATAATGGTGTAAAAAATTAAACATGAATCTTGGTAAATTCTCTCTTCTTTTCAATCTATTTGTATCCAAGCATAACTAGTGCCCATAGAAGCGTAACTATTTAAAATATATAATGAATGACTCAAAACTAATTTTGAATCGTAAGATTACTTTTTAAATTCTTTTTGACCGTTAGATCGTAATTTTTTTTTAAAGGAGATTCAAACACACTATTCAAATGTAACATAGATAAATATATATTATAAACAGAACTAAAAAAGAGAGCCCAAGAACTAACCAAAAAAACTAATAAGAGAGCGCAAGACAAGAGTGGCGCTCAAAATGATGGATTCGGCCCAACTTAACCTTGTGATGTAGACACGTACTAGTACGTTGGTGAATTTGTCAAACAAGTGTATAGAAATTAGGGTAAATACCACTTACACTCCCTCAGTTTAGTCAATATCTCGATTAGACCCCTTTTAGTTTTAATAATCCCGACTGCACCCTCTCAATTTTGGGTTCACGTCTCAATTCACTCCATTCGTTAATGCAACGTCAACAGACAAATGGAATCTGCAGACGTCAACAAAAAAATAGTGTAAAATGGACATTTTTACCTTTTTCAAGAATGAAATGTCATCTTTGAGCCCTTTTTGCTTTTTTATTTATTATTTCTCATTCTTTTTCCTCTTTTTCTCTCTCCCAATTCTCTCTCTCCTTCTAATTATCCTTCTGGCTTTTGGGTGGCATATGTATGTTATGAAGTATATATATGTTCTATTATATATATATATATATTCATGCACATATAAAAACACCCAAAAGCCATCACCACTGCTATGCACAAACTATCCACTGCTGCCACGACGAAGCTACATTGCAGGAGCATCTATTCCACTAGAACCCACTGCCGTATCATCTACCAGAATTCCACCGATGAAGACCCATCATCTGACCTCAACGCCAAGCTCCACCACCACAGACCTGCCGAAGTCCCTTGCCACACCACCTTAGTCATCGGCGAAGTTTCATCTACCATCATTTGTGTCCTCATAACAGAAAACCACCCATGTCGAGACACATGTCCCACATCCGACGAAGACCCAATCCTTCTCTAGTTCCAATCCTCCATTCGAGGCTCATCAACCATGCATGCACACCATTGAAGCCGAACTCCATGCGTCACCACAGTCACCACTGCCGATTTCCATTGAAACCGAATACCCATAACCATGACTCCATAGACCACCATCTCCACCATTGAACCCATTACTGATTCCTATTTCTAGCAACCACTTGAAGCTACACCATGCACCACCTTCGTCAACATCTTTCTCTGACACTGTGGCAAACCCATGAAGAAGAAAAAGAGAATTGGTGGAGAGAGAAAGATATGGTGAGAGAAAAGAGAGAAGGTTGAGAGAGAGAAGTTAGGAGATTAAAATGAAAAATTCATACTAGTACTATTCAGTAGATTCATAAGTTCATAATATTTCTATAAAGCTCTATAAGACTGCAAAAAAAAAAAAAAAAATGAAAACTTAGTGTTGGATATTGATGAAGACGATGACAAAACCAAGTTGCAAAGAATTTTTAATTTCTTATGGAATGCGTACGAAATTTAAGTGGTGATCAATATAGTTGCATCAGGAGTCTGAACTCCAAAGCATTGATTTAGATTTCAAACAAATTCAACAATTTGAAAATTGTGCACTCTCTCCCACAAATTGGCTATGATGGGTCTTCATTGGAGATTAGTGGTGTTGTATGGCAGTGGAGCTCAATCGAGGTTGTGTATCGGAGAAGGAACAACCATGGGGTTGTGGTGGTTGTTGCTTTGGACCTTCGAGAAGTGGCTTGACGGAGACGAAGGTCTCGGATGGTTGGTGACGCTTCGGTTGTGCTTCAATGGTAGATCTTTGGTAATGGTGTCTCACCGGAGACGGTGGTGATAGTATTGACGTCACTGCCACATGCTCCACCTGCCACCATTGAAGACCCATGTCTTCACCTCACCATATTTGCACCTCACCATACAACCATCATCACCACACCACCACCCATGGTGGCCACCACAGTCACCATTGTCAGTTTTTATTGAAACCGAAGACCCACAACCATGACTCCACAAACCACCACCTCCACCATTGAACCCATTACCGATTCCCATTTTTGGCAACCACCCGAAGCTACACCATGCACCACCTTCGTCACCATCTTTCTTTGCCACTGTGGCAAACCCATGAAAAAGAAAAAGAGAATTGGTGGAGAGAGAAAGAGATGGGGAGAGATGAGAGAGAAAGTCAAGAGAGAGATGACCCATTTCGATGGTGGGTTCCATTTTTTCAGTGATGGTGCTCTGGCATGTGATGGTGGCTGGTTGAGCTTGGTGGTGTGCTTTGGCAGTGGAGAGAGAGAAAGGAAGAGAAATAGAGAGGAAAAAGATGGAGAGAGAGGGGCAATTCAGTCCTTTTAGTATTACCAATTTTTATTAATTAAATTAAATATTTTAATCAAGAGTAAATTTGTAAAATCATCAAAAATTATTAGTTTAACTAACGGACGTTAGTTACAGGAAGTGTAGTCGGGATTATTGAAACTAGAGGGGGTTAAGTTGATATATTGTCTAAACTGATGGGGTGTAAGTGATATTTACCCTATAAATTAATGCTCAACAATTGATATCTATCCATAAAGGGGACCTTTCGTAATTTGTACCTTCTCCGTAGAAATCAAGCTTGTGATGTCCTGACTTTTTTCTCAATGAATTTGTGTATTAGCTGCATAGAAATTGTAAATAAATAATTGCCCATAAGCATGAATTGTGATAATGAGTGAGCTTTGGAATAACGTGATCTTGACCAAGTTGTTATGTAATTAAATGTGTTAATATTATTTAATTTTTTTAACCGTATAGCTATTTGTGATTAAGACTTCATTTGATTCTTGCACTAAACCATGAGTTTTTCAAAAAATTCTGACATCATCATATGTAATAAGGGGCAATTTGTTCCAAATCTTAAAATTAAAAAGATTTATATGTACATATGAAATAACAATGGTATTTTTTTTTTTTTGCACATTTTATATTTACCGGGGTTTTTTTGCAATCTACTCTTATATATATATATATATATATATATATATAAAAGCATGATTACCCCCGCCATTTGACATTATGGACTAGAGTTAACATCTTTTCCATTGAATAATGGTAATTTTTCAGCAGAGAGGCCCTGTGTAATAATGGCTACTTATGTGCCATATCATTTTGGTGATGATATTCACTTACAATCTCACTAAAAATTGTGATTTATACAAACGAGAGAATAATTTATGGGAACATTCAATCATGATAATATATTATAAACAGAGCTAAAAAAACCGAGCCCAATAAAATATATTATTATAAACAGAACTAAGAAAGAGAGCCCAAGAACTTACCAAAAACCACAAAGAGAGCCCACGACCAAAGTGGCCCCCAAAACGATGGATTCGGCCCAGCTTAAGCTTGTGATGTAGACACGTACTAGTACTTTGGTGAATTCGTCAAACACGTGCCTAGAAATTAATGCTCAACAATTGATATCTATCCAATCCATAAATGACTCCCTTTTTCTACTTCTCCATGGAAATCAAGCTTGTGATGTCTCTCATTTGTCTATCACGCAAGTAGAAATTGTAAAATTGAACCGTAATCAATTAACCATGAATCCAAATTATGCGGTTGTACTATTTAATTTACTTTAGTGGTATAGTCATTATTTGTGATGGCCTGAGATCACATTATTCCAAATGTAATAACGAAACATCGTCACAGGCCTATTTGAATATATGTATTCCGTTAGATTAAGTGTGTGTATATATAAGTATATTATTTCTTTTGTTTTGAAATCGTGTTAGCACTAATTCATATTTGAACTTTGAGGGATATGATCCTCTTTTTTGTACTTTTGTATAATATAAAGTCAATGATTAATAATCATATATATAGTGTTGTTGTATTTATTTTTATTTTTGTATAATAGAATATAAAATTAATGACAAAGAGAGTTATTTTACATCATAGATAAATATAGATATTTTGAATTGTAAAATTAATTTTTTAAACATTTTTTATCATTAAATTATAATTTTTTTTAAAAGAGTTCCAAACATAATGCTTAAATGTAATGACATTATGAATTAGAGTTAACATCTCTTCCTTTGAATAATGATAATTTGTGTGTAGAGAGAATAATTTATAGGACCATTCAATCATGATAATATATTATAAACAGAACTAAAAAAAGAGAGCCCAATAAAATATATTATATTGATAAATGTATATATATATCCATATTATATTTAAGTTTGGTTCAAAATATCTTTATTTATTTCCTTTATAAAATCAATTTATTGATTTAACAGTCATAATATCTTCTATATTGATAGTCACAAAGATACACTAGTGTGTGTATATATATATATATATAAATAAATACAGAAGTAAAAAAGAGAGCCCAAAAAACTGACCAAAAAATCAAGAGAGCCCAAGACAAGAGTGGTGCTCAAAAGGATGGATTCGGCCCAGCACAAGCTTGTGATGTAGAAACGTACTAGTACTTTGGTGAATTTGTCCAACACGTGCATAGAAATTAATGCCCAACCAAGCTTGTGATGTCCTGACTTTTTTCTCAATGAATTTGTGTATCACCTGCATAGAAATTGTAAATAAATAATTCAACCATAAGCATGAATTATGATAATGAGTGAGCTTTGGAATAATGTGGTCTCAAGCAATTGCAAGTTGTTTTTATAATTAAATGTATATATATATATATATATATTTATTTTTTTTATATAGTTATTTGTGATTTGTTGAGACCACTTTATTTCGAATCATATATATATATATATAAATGACGCTTAAGACTTCAGTAGATTCTTGCAATAAAAAATAATGGAACATATTCATAGGTCCATTTGAAGACCTGTGTCCCATTGGTTGTGTGTGTGTAGGGATGGCAACGGGGCGGGGCGGGCGGGTTTTGCCTTTCCCATAATCGAAACCGTTTAACTTTCTCCGTCCCGTCCCCGCCCCGCAACAGTATATAAACGGGGCGGGGCGGGGCGGGTTTTGACTTCCCCATTCCCATAACCGTTTAACTTTCCCCGCCCCGCCCCGTTTATACATTTTTTTTTTAATGCAAAAATTTTTATAATAATAAATATGATATTTTGATACATATACATCAAAAACACACATTTAGGTACTTGCAACACAATGGATAATATTGAATCATCCATTACTGATATAATAAACTTGTATAGTTGTATGATATATATAATATTAATATTTTCTTTATACATTATTAATATTTTCTTTATATATTATATATATAAGTATAAATATATATATATATTTAAACGGGACGGGTACCCGTCGGGGTAAGGTCTTACCCCCGTCCCCGCCCCGTTTAAACACGGGTTATTTTCTCTAACCCCATTCCCACCCCGTTTCCTTAAACGGTTCCTTAAACGGGTTTTAAACGGGGCGAAACGGAGCGGATACCCGACGGAGCGGGACAAATTGCTATCCCTGTGTGTGTATATGTATGTATGTATAAGTATATTATTTCTTTTGTTTGGACATCACGGTACCTGGTTTGCCACTAGTGCTTTATCATATGGCATTTTGTAGACTTTTGTGGCATTATTTGGCATTTTGTAGACTTTTGTGGCATTCCAACTTTGTTGTCGCATTGATGACCAACTGTTTCGTTTTCTTTCCCTTAATTGCCTCTATAAAATAATCATTATCCACAATTTATTACTTTCTTGCTCAGCACACAAGTTGAAACTTCAAGTCAAAAGGAAAACGATAACCACAATATGGTATTCCTATTTCCAAACATAGCTTTCAGAAGTCTGTGACCACCACTACCGGCCCCACTGTCGTTTCCTCTGTGATGAGTTACATCACTCATTTGAATCTGGAGCCTCCTTGTATGTACGTATATATATATATATATACACACACACACTTGATATTATCACTCTACTCTCTAACTTCAACAGGCTCCCTACAAGAATTCTGACATACCCATCTCTCACTCACTAAAGATGAAAATAATTGAAGCATCAAAGCAGGGTATGTCGGTTTTCTTCTCTCAATCATATTCATCATCAATGTACACAGTCACTGATTTCCTCCTCAAACCCATCTTCTTACGTGGGTTTTCTGGTTCTTTACATCTAATTTTGTTGTCTGTTCTTTCTATTTCTTGGCTCTGGAAGAGTATCAGGATGGGTCGAAATGAGGGCCCAAAACGAAGTATTAATAATACTACGTTTCTGTATTACAGACATACTCTGTTTTGTTGTTTGGTTCTGTCTCTTTTTAATCTTGTTCTGTGTTTATTGAACTGCTTTTTTTGGTATAAAAATGCTTGGTCTGAGGAAAAGATTGTAACCATTCTTGATTTAGCAGTCAGAACCCTTGCTTGGTTGGTAGTCTCTGTTTACTTGCACACCCAATTCTCTAAATCTGGTGAATCCAAGTTTCCATTTCTATTAAGAGTTTGGTGGGCTTCTTACTTTTCAATCTCTTGTATTAGCCTTGTTATAGACTATGTTAATTACAAAAATCACGAGTCTTTACCACCTCAATTCCTTGTGTCGGAAGTTGTTTCCGTCCTTTCGGGGTTATTCTTCTGTTATGTCGGGGTTTTTGGTAAGAAAGAGGGTGAAGATACCATTGTTCGAGAACCCCTTTTGAATGGTGATACTATTGTGAGTAATGGGACAGAGTCTAACAAGTCCGGTGGGGATAAAACTGTGACCCCTTATTTCAATGCTAGTATTTTTAGTCTTGTTACTTTCTCCTGGATTGGTCCTTTGATTGCCCTTGGTAACAAGAAAGCATTAGACCTGAAGGATGTGCCTCAGCTTGCTGGTGTTGATAGTGTCAACGAAGCCTTTCCAATTTTTAGAAAAAAGCTAGAGTCTGATAGTGGAAGTAATACTGGAGTCACCACGCTTAAGTTGGCGAAGGCATTGATAATCACAGTATGGAGGGAGATTCTATTAACAGCTTTCTATGCGCTGCTATACACATTGGCTACCTATTTCGGCCCATACCTCATTGACACCTTTGTTCAATACCTTAATGGAAGTCGAGTGTTCAAAAACGAAGGCTACATGTTGGTTTCTGCATTCTTCGTTGCAAAGCTTGTCGAGTGCTTGGCGTTGAGGCAATGGTTCTTTAGGTTGCAGCAGGCTGGAATTAGGGCCAAGGCGGCACTGGTTGCCATGATCTACAATAAGGGTTTGACCCTATCATGCCAATCAAAGCAGGGCCACACTAGTGGCGAGATCATCAATTTCATGACGGTTGATGCTGAGAGGATTGGGGACTTTAGTTGGTACATGCATGATCCGTGGATGGTGCTCTTGCAAGTTTCTCTGGCATTGGGGATCTTGTATAAAAATCTTGGGCTTGCTTCAATTGCTGCCTTTGTCGCTACTGTAATTGTAATGTTGGCGAATATTCCGCTGGGGCGTTGGCAAGAGAAGTTTCAGACTAAGTTGATGGCATCTAAAGATACAAGGATGAAGTCAACCTCGGAAATCTTGAGGAACATGAGAATTCTCAAGCTTCAGGGGTGGGAGATGAAGTTCTTGTCTAAAATCATCGAGCTCCGGAAAATTGAGACTGGATGGTTGAGAAAATATGTATACACTATGGCGATGACCACTTTTGTCTTCTGGGGTGCCCCTACATTTGTGTCCGTGGTCACTTTTGTTACTTGTATGCTTATGGGGATCCCACTTGAGTCAGGGAAGGTACTATCTTCACTTGCAACATTTAGAATACTTCAAGAGCCAATTTATAGTCTTCCAGACACAATCTCCATGATAGCTCAGACTAAAGTGTCCCTTGACCGAATTGCGTCATTCCTTCGCCTCGAGGACCTGCAGCCTGATGTTATAGAAAAGCTTCCAAGAGGTAGTTCTGACACAGCATTTGAAATAGTTGACGGGAATTTCTCTTGGGATGTATCTTCCCCAAATCCAACACTGAAAGATATAAATTTAAGTGTTTCACATGGCATGAGAGTTGCTGTTTGCGGTATTGTTGGGTCAGGCAAGTCGAGCTTACTTTCATGTATACTGGGAGAAGTGCCCAAAATATCAGGGAGCCTTAAGCTCAGTGGGACAAAGGCCTATGTTGCTCAATCACCCTGGATACAGAGTGGAAAGATAGAAGATAATATACTGTTCGGTAAAGAGATGGATAGAGAAAGGTATGAGCAGGTTCTTGATGCATGTTCCTTAAAGAAGGACCTGGAAATTCTGTCCTTTGGTGATCAGACAGTTATAGGTGAGAGGGGAATAAATTTGAGTGGCGGACAGAAGCAGAGAATACAGATTGCCCGTGCTTTGTACCAAGATGCTGATATTTATCTATTTGATGATCCGTTTAGTGCTGTGGATGCTCACACGGGGACTCATCTCTTTAAGGTAACTGTTCTATTACATTTTCCACTCCTAAATATTTCTCTGCTTGAGCAACGTTTTTTCACATTGCTTTTGTTCAAGTGTAACGACATTAATTCAGTACAAACTTAGTTTTCTCTAAATGCAATTTGTAACTTATTTATGTTCATATAATTGAGTTCATGTCGTCCTTATAGAAGGTAAACATAGTGTGTTGTAATTCTATAACTCTTGGATTTGAACAATTTATAGGTCAATCACCAAGGCTTCTTTTCTAATATTTGTATGACAGGAATGTTTACTTCGAATTTTGGGGTCAAAAACAGTGGTTTACGTTACTCATCAAGTAGAGTTCTTACCTGCTGCAGATCTCATTCTGGTGAGCTATTCGTGTTTTCTTTCTTCCATGGCTTTGTATCCATGGATGCATCTTACGGGATGTAATTGCTTTATCTTCAGGTTATGAAAGACGGGAAAATTACACAAGCTGGAAAATACAATGAAATTCTCAAATCTGGAAGCGACTTTATGGAACTTGTAGGTGCACATGAGAAAGCTTTATTGGCACTAGATTCGGTGGAGGAGGGAGGGTCAGTCTCTGAAAAATCCACTATCAGCAAGGAAGGTATGGACAGTGCTGAGAAGGTTGATAAAGCAGATGATAATTTGGGGCCGAAAGGACAGCTTGTTCAAGAAGAAGAAAGAGAAAAAGGTAGAGTTGGTTTTTCTGTCTACTGGAAATATATTACAACAGCCTATGGAGGAGTTCTTGTGCCCTTCATATTGTTGGCACAAGTCCACTTTCAGCTACTTCAAATTGGGAGCAATTATTGGATGGCTTGGGCAACTCCCGTGTCAAAGAATGTGGCACCTGCAGTTAGCGGCTCTACTCTCATAATTGTCTATGTATCTCTGGCTATTGGAAGTTCTTTTTGCATCCTTGTGAGGGCCTTGCTTCTAGTTACGGCTGGGTTTAAGACAGCCACACTACTATTCAATAAAATGCATCTGTGCATTTTCCGTGCCCCCATGTCTTTCTTTGATGCCACCCCTAGTGGCAGAATCCTGAATAGAGTAAGTGAATATGTATTTGTTTCTTACTACTCGTGTATTTGTTAGTTTTTTGTTATTCTTACCAGTTTTATTATTATTTCATATTTGAGTCATAATGACATTATAAATGGTAGAATTCTAACACCTACCAAAAGGAAAACAGAAGTTCATAATTTTACTTAATTGAGTTGTTTTCTCTTACAGGTATCCACAGATCAAAGCACATTGGACTTGAATATTCCATTTCAAGTTGCAGGGTTTGCTTTCTCAATGATACAACTCTTGGGAATTATTGCAGTAATGTCGCAGGTTGCATGGCAGGTCTTCATTGTTTTCATTCCTGTGATTGCACTCTGTCTCTGGCTACAGGTAGCCTTTCGTAACCTTTTAATTTTTTATAAGTTGTCAGTGTGAGAATTGCAAAGAGAGAGAAGAAGAGAAAAATGGGGCTAGAGTTTCTATTAGTAAAGATAATAAGAGAATACACATAAAAGGGTTTATATAGCCAAACAAGAAAGTGTGAAAAGACTATTATACCCTCACAGCTAAAAGTACAATGAAAATAATATTCTAATATCTAATACCCCCCCTCAAAATCACGATATGGCAGCAAGAAGCATCGAGAGTTGCCAACAAAAAAACGAAAGCGTTGAACGGTTTGAGATTTCGTAAAGAAATCTACAATCTGCATGGAAGAGGAGACAAAAGGCAAAGTAATCATCACACGTTGGAGATGATGCTGAGTGGTATGACAATCGATCTCAATGTGCTTGGTCCGCTCATGGAAGACTGAATTGTGAATAATTTGAATAGCACTCTTATTATCATAGTAAAGAGGGGTGGGAGTAGACAGAGTGACACCCATATCTGTTAATAACCAACGCAACCACACAACCTCCTTTGTAGTAGATGACATAGCACGATACTCAGCCTCTGTGGAAGATCGAGAGACAATTTTCTATTTTTTGCTCTTCCAAGAAATGAGAGTCCTCCAAAAAGATACAAAAACCTATAGTAGACTTACGATCAATCGGATCACCAGCCCAATCAGCATTAGAGTATGCACAAAGCTCCAAAAAGGACGTCGAAGGAAATAAAAAACTCTGACAGAGAATACCCCAAAGATAACGTAGAATGCGAATAACAGTAGCCCAAGGAATTGTAGAGGGGAGGCAATGAACTGACTAACAATGTGGACAACATATGCAATGTCGGGGCGAGTAATAATGAGATAGATTAAGCTACCAACAATAGTCTGATACAATATGGGATCAGGCAAAAGAATACCATCTGTAGGAGCATAGCGAGCATTAAGCTCAATAGGAGTATCAACAGTCCGAGTATCCGTAAGACGAGCTCGCTGAAGGATGTCCGCTGTGTACTTAGACTGAGAAAGAAGATAACTCTTAGGTGAAAAGGCTACCTCAATACCCAAGAAGAACTGTAGAGGGCCCAAATCCTTTATGTCAAATTGATTAGCTAATTCAGTCTTTAATGTTGCAATTCCATCAACATCATCACCTGTAATAATCATGTCATCTACATAGAGTGAAAGAAGAATACGGCCAACAAAAGTAAACTTAATAAATAGGGCCAAATCATGAGCACTAGAGCAAAAACCATGGGTGTGCATGTGTGACTTACTTAACAAAAACAAATACTACCCTCCCCAACCTACACTTATCTTTTTAGCACATAGCCATCCCGCCCCAATAAAGTCAAGATGGGGGAGGGAGGAGAGTGGCTGAGATATGTAAAATTATCATATGTGTTTCTGATTCATCGTTCTTGTCTATTTTGTTTCAAGAAATTTGAACATTAGCTAGTTTTATGTCTTTATTTTTTTTTTATTAATATTTTGATTTTCCTTGTAAATAAAAAGATTTAGAAGATGCATAAGAGGTCAACGGAGTTGTGATTATTTATTTATTTTTACTCAACCTAACTCCTAACTTGATAGAAGTTTCATTTTAATTCACACACAACATAGGTACATGTATGTGTAATGAGAGTTGTTCTAATGATCTTATCGATTGCAGCAATATTATATCCCTTCAGCACGAGAATTGGCACGGTTAATTGGAGTATGCAAAGCTCCAGTTATACAACATTTTACTGAAACATTATCAGGATCGACTACCATTAGGAGCTTTGACCAGGAATCAAGATTCCAGGACCTAAGTATGAAATTGATAGATGAGAATTCTCGGCCCAAGTTTCACAGTGCTGGTACAATGGAGTGGCTATGCTTCCGTCTGGATGTGTTGTCTTGTATTGTATTCGTCTTCTCTTTGGTTTTCTTGATCTCTATTCCGGAGGGAGTTATTGATCCTAGTAAGTGGTTCTTATTTGTCTACTTCATGGACTATTGTTTCTTGCTCCATGGAAAATGGGATACAAAGAATGCATTACTTACTCTTTTTTTCGTTATAAATTGAAGGCGTTGCGGGATTGGCAGTGACATATGGGCTTAATCTGAATATGTTACAAGCCTGGGTCATATGGAACCTGTGCAATATGGAGAATAAAATTATATCAGTTGAAAGGATACTTCAATACACTTCTATCCCAAGTGAGCCTCCTCTTGTGATAGAAGCAACTAGACCAGATTGTAACTGGCCATCTCAAGGAGCAGTTGATATTCAAGATCTGCAGGTAATTTCTACTTCCATACTATTTGTTTATTCTTTTTTAATGAAAAAAATAGTTCCCATATACTTCATGCCTGTATATTTAATGGTTTTGGGTATGAATATAGGTCCGATATGCTCCTCATCTGCCACTCGTATTACGAGGTCTGACATGCACTTTTCCTGGAGGAATGAAGACTGGAATTGTGGGGAGAACAGGTAGTGGTAAATCAACTCTCATACAGACACTCTTCCGCATTGTTGAACCAACAGCTGGACAGATTTTGATAGATAGTATCAACATTTCCGCAATTGGACTGCATGATTTACGATCTAGATTGAGCATCATTCCTCAGGATCCTACTATGTTTGAGGGGACTGTACGAAGCAACTTGGATCCACTTGAAGAGTGCACAGATGAACAAATTTGGGAGGTGAGTTTGGTTTCATGTTGACAAGTACGTAGGCTAATTTGGTACAATAGGAAGTTCTTTTCTCGTGTTATTTTAAGATACTCTGTAATGTACACATGTTGGAATGGCTTAGTTAACATGTATTTCAATGCTTAGGCTCTTGACAAGTGCCAACTGGGGGATGAAGTTAGAAAGAAGGAAGGCAAGCTTGATTCAGCAGGTTTCTTCATCCACCATTATATATTGAAATTTCTTGAACCCATATAACTACAGATTCTTATTTCTAGTGTTCCTGTGGTGGTTGCAGTTAGTGAGAATGGAGAGAATTGGAGTATGGGTCAAAGGCAGTTGGTCTGTCTTGGCCGCGTGCTACTCAAGAAAAGCAAGGTGTTGGTGCTTGATGAAGCTACTGCATCAGTTGATACTGCAACTGATAATCTGATTCAGCAAACCCTTAGGCAACACTTTACTGATTCCACCGTCATAACCATTGCACATCGAATAACGTCTGTACTTGATAGTGACATGGTCCTACTTTTAAATAATGGTTTGTGTGACCTCATTAGTCTCTCATTATCTTCAAGATTATTTGTGTACAATCATCTTGATTTTCAAATTTTATTTCCTTGGGTACAGGAGTTATTGAGGAGTATGATTCTCCGACAAAGTTGCTGGATAACAGGTCATCTTCATTTGCAAAGCTTGTAGCTGAGTACAGTGCAAGGTCGAATTCTAATTTTGAATAGTACAGACATTTCAATGCTGGGCCTTCAATTAGGCACCAATTTGCACGATGATGACGAAATTAGGCATCGATTACTATCGCCATTATATTCTTATGGATAGAATTAGTTTCTTTTATTTGGGTTGTTCAATTATTACTCCTACAAAATTAGAGGGACATGGAAAAGCAAAGTCATTGGTGTAGGAAGTTCCTTGTAAAAAATTAGTAATATATGATTTTGATAGTGTAATAAATTAGTGTATGTTTCGTTTACAACAAAACCAACTGTTTGTGGAGTACCAAAAGCAATAGTTTTTCCCCATTTCCCATCATTTTCCACATAAAATCTTGGCTTCCTCCATTTCTCCTCTCTTTGTACCATTACTTCTTGAGGAGTACCAAGAGCAACATGTTGGCCTAGGAGGAGCAGACTCTGACCCCATACTCAACTCAATTTGTTCCAATCACTTGGCTATAGAGAGATTTCGGAAGCTCTGTCAATGACTAGATTTGATCATTCACTCCTTGTAGCATAGAATCCACAATAAAATGACTGTTGGGCTATGTGTTGGGACCCATTTGTGTTTGTTATCCAAAAGTTTGAAATATTAACCAAACAAATTACATTATACGCTTTGGAGTTGGTGGAGGCATGAAACACAAACACTCATTTGATATTATACGAACACAGTAATACGAGAAATTCTAAAAAGACACAACACGAATGCGACGAGGATACCACTATAAAATAATAATATGATATGATAATATAGATTCATTATTTAACAAAAAAAAAAAGACTACAAGAAATACTTCAATTCATAATCAAATAATTAGGAATCAAATAAACTTGTAAACAAAAACAGACAAATAGATTAAAGAACTAAACTTATTTAGTCCTCTATATATATTTAGTTAGGAGCGGCAAAATTTAACACGACCAGACAACACGACTCGAAATCGACACGAAGATAGCGGGTTTGAGTTTGGGTTAAACGGGTTTGGGTCGTAAATGGGTTGACACGAAAAAAATGTGTCGGGTTCTACCCGTTTAACCTGCCTAACCCGTTTAATTTGACGGGTCGAGTCGGGTCAATGCGGATTGAATCGACCCGTTTAACCCATGTAACGCGTTTAGCATTAATATTTATTAATTTATTTTAAAATGTAAAAAATATAAAGTTTAATATTGTAAATTTGTTAATTTATTAGTATTCATTGATTCATTTACTAATAAAACAACTACTAACTTTTTTAATAAAGAAATGGACATGAAATTTATAAATGAATAATTATTTATGCTAAATGGTCTCCAAAAAATCAATAAAGACATGAATAATTATTTATTTGTTCTATTTGTGTATGTAAATCAATTCCAACAATCAAGTTTAATTTGGTGCTCTCAAATCAAGTCCAGCAATATGATTTCAAAAAGAAATTAAGAAATTATTTGGGTCAAGTGTTATACTATGAAATAATAATATTTGTATCGGTTAATACATGCACATGTAGATCAAAATGCTTTCTTAAAATTTTCATGCCATTCAATCATGTGCAAAATTTAAGATAGAGGAGTCATGTTTTGTGTTATAAGGGTAACTCAAAATTGAGCTTAAACAATAAAATAATAAAGTGCTTAAGCCAATTACCAATAACAATGGTACTGTGCATTCTTTCCCAAAATAGTAAAGAAATGCTATTAAAAGCTTTCAAAGAAAAAGACAAAAAATCTGATAAAGCTCTATATTCCTTATATATTCAAATATCAGTGGATTACTATCATCCACCAAACAATCAATTAGATTGGTGTACAGAAAGGTGTACCTATGTTTTATACATATAACCAGATTTGACTATCTTGTGAAGAAGGCATGCAACTGCAACAAGAAATTCAATGGACACGATTATATAAATTATAAATAGTGAGTCGAACACAAAATTAGTGGCCCAAAATCTTCGTGCGCACAAGGTCATATATTCAATTTTTCAATGCTCATTTTTTTTTTCTAACCAAGGCTCTAATTCCTATGCTGAGTTGAAATTCACGATCAACATGTGGGAAAAAAATAAAGCAATTAATTAATGGAGGATTTTAGCAATCAAACTCGATCATAAAACTACTCGTTTCTCATGACGATGCTAATTTTTACGATCCGGTTCAACGTGTCTTCCTATAAAATAGATGAGAGGTGATTACACCGGCGAGATACTGGTCGAGTACACTCCAACGATCAAGTTAGTATTTATGATTGTATAAACAGAAAAATTATTTCTCTAATTAATATTGCATACCTCTAGATATGCTACTGATGTGATTTCAATTCTACTTAACCACTCGCAATAGAACGAGTCCTCGTAGGACAGGGCTATATAGAGGGTGTCGAACCTCAAGGACTTGCAAGGTTGAATTGTTATGTTACTCAATTTTTGAATTAATTCTAAAATAATTGAAAAACAATTGTTGATGTTTGATCTTGAAATTAATTGAGAAAATTAAAGCTTTTTATAAATTGGTGTTATGAAATTTAATCAGGAAGAGAAGGTCCTGGGAACTGACTTCACCACTAACCCTCTAACAATGACAATTGTACTAAATTGGGACATTTACTTTATGCATTCAGAAAAGAATGGCTACAAGCCCAATTCAATTCTATCAAGATTATTCATTCAACATTCAATTAAGCATAACTCGTCTTCGCTTAGCATGGCCTATACATCTGACTAATTAATGATGTTATAACCTATCTTTGCTTAGTACGAATTATCAAAAATCTAAATTGAACGATATGTAAAAACTATTGTATAACCTGTCTTAACAAAATCACAGAAGTTGAAAAGAGCAAACCCTAATCATTGCAAATTTGGATTCGTTCTACAAGAATAAGAATAAACATGCAATAAATCAATACATTCAAATTGAAAGCAATAGCACAACTATTGTTTATGTCTCGGTTATACAATCAATGCACATAGTAAATCATTCCCAAATTAATATACAACTTAAAACATTGAAAGATAGGTTAGGGTTACGTCACTTCCCCGGAATGGTGTTTAGCCACTCATGATCGGATGTCCAAGCTTGAACGATGATGAAATCGCCATCCTCTTGTCCGTATCGTCACGAATCGCCTCTGTATTTCTCTCTGTGTCCCTCCTTTCCAGCATACCCTAGTTTCCTTCGTTTCGTCATTTTTACTTTGCGAAACCAAACCAATGGGACACCTGGCCTTCCCAAAGTGGCAAGTGCACATAAGAAAATGGCACTTGCTCCTCACAAAGTGGCATTTGCGCCAAAAAAGTGGCAGCTGCGCAAATAGGGCAGAAAGTTGATGAAAACGTCCGTTTTAGGAAATTTTCGTGAAATATGAAATTGTGTAGAATTGAATTTCCTTCAACTTGCGTGGAGTTTGGGTCGTTTTGACAATCGTGTATGGAGTTATGGTCTGAATACCAACACGGGTCCATGACTTTTTAGGCCTGAATTGGCCCAATCTTTAATGCGAATGGGCCCGTGCTCCTTTCCTTCATTTAAATTTATTTGCAGCCCATTTCTTCAGTCCATTTAGTTTGGATCTTCAAGATAAACATATCTCTCATGAGTCAAGCTTCAGTGATAACTAACTGAGTACCATTTGTAGCCTGATTTCACCATTATTAATCAGAATTACCCTTCATCACCTGAAATTATAAAAAGATTAAAATTATTAATAAAAATATGAAAGAAATATTACTAAGACACTAATTCATATAATTTAGGGATATTGAATATGCAATATTCATTACTTATCAGCTACAACTCTCCATTTTATAAAAGAGTGTTTGATAGTATCATTCTAGTAAGAAATCCATTTAGTTACCTTCTCTAATTTAACTAGGAGACATATTAGGAGATAAGATAGTTATCATTGTCTTGTTGCATCTTAAGTCAACCTTTTGACTCCTTCGCCAATTAGACTTTCTTGCCGACTAAACTTTCATAGAATTTAAGTTTCATATCACTTTGTTTGTCGATTAGAGTCACCTACTAAAATCAGGTATGATAATGATTATAACAATATGTTATTATTATATTAAAATTTTTATGGTACAATATTTTAAATCTAAAAGTTGTGATTTCAGGAACTAAGGATATTCACAGGGTCCTCATCTTTTCTTCGTTAGAAAATTTGTTATCTGAAATATTTGAACTGCGGCCCTATACCCCCTCTACTGATCTCCAACGGCCAATAGTTTGGCAACCCTTGTAATCTTCTTCCATATAATCTACTCTTCAATCTTCAACAACTTCTACATTATGGCCATGACAACCTATGTTTAAGGTAAGTTAGATATTTTTTTCTCTCTCTCTCTCTATATATACATGTATATTTAGGGAGTTCTTCTTATAATCTGATCTCATCTCTCTATACATGTTATATATACGAATATGCGTTCAGGGCATTTCTTGTTTGAAATATGATATTCTCTCTCCATTTTGAGTAGAGAATGAGAAGAAGAGGAAGTTGCACTTCAGTGGTCTACTATTAGGGTTATAGTTGTGACAATTTTAAGGGTTAGACATGTCCCCTCAATCACCATGTAGCTAATTACTCTTATTTTTAAATCTTTGCTGATATATTTTTGTGAGATATAAATATGTAATTGGCTAAGTTTAGTGTTCAAAACTTGATTAATCGAGTTGTATTTATTTATTTATTTTTTATATTAATCTTCAAAATTTTCGAGTTGATAAACAAGTCCGTGGAAACGATTAATTCAATGAGTACATCATATAGTATAGGTAAGTATGGTGAGGACACATTGCACTTTTTGTTTTGAGGGCCTACTTTGGAAAACTAGGGTTTCTAATTAAAATTAAAAATTTTCAAAGTAGGACCGGTCCAACTTTTCTCGACTGATTGATTTTTGCAGGTTTTTCAAAAAGTCCCACCAGTCCTACTTATCATGTTTCAAAAAGGAAATTGTTTTTGATGAAAATTTAGATTCCTTTTTTATTTGAAACTTCTAGGAAAGTCCTATATTGGTTTTTAACTTATTTTTCAAACAGAGTTAGGACTCTTATGCCTATATATACTTATCTATATTTCTTCTACATTCATGCTTTTAGAAAAACATTATTTTAGAAGAGAAAAATTTTACAAGTATTTTTAGGACAGAATATTGTTCTATCTTTTGAGAGCACACATCTATAATTCATGAGTGATATTTAGAATGTTGTTCTTCTCCTGATTAGCTGTTCAAAGACTGCATCAAAATTCTTTTTTATCAGAACATTGGATTTACGTTTCTTCTATTGCTTGCTTGTGAAGAAAGGTAAACCAGATTGCACTGCGAAGAGAACAAGATACTTGTTCAGTTTTTGTGTTTTTCCAACAACCTTTCTACAAGGATCGTAACGTTAACCGGAAGTCTGCAGCAATTGGACATGAAGTCACAATTGTAAGCCTGAGGTGATCCGGATCAGATTCTTAATAGAGTGAAGAAGGGTGTGAGTCTGAAACAGAATCTGTTGTACTTTGCTTCAACATAATGGATTGGTTTCTTGAGGCGTTGCCTCCACGTTATTTTTTTCCCGACTTGAATTTTTCTACGTATATTTGGTGCCATCGTTGCTTTATTTGCACTTTATTTTATTATTTGTTTTATGTGTTTAATTATAATTGGACTTAAAATTAAATTAATTTGAAAAATTAAGCAAATGAGCAAGTAAACTTATTCATCCCCTCTAGGTTTTAAACAAACTTTCGCAACCACTTCCGCACTGTGCAACTCAAAATTATTTTATTCAGATTTTGCATGCTTTCTCTGAAATTAGTCATTATGAACTTGAGTCAAGTCTTTTTAGCTTCAAATTCTTCTACTTTATGATATTATATTGTTTTGATTTGATGGTAGGATAACTAGATAAGTTGTGAATGCAAATAATTTTCTTTTTCTTTTTTCTTTGGGTAAGATGTGAATGAAGATGCTTATAAATATTTAAGTGAAGTTTCCAATTTTTTTTTGAAGTTCCCTGACACATTTAAATTTTGTTCTTTTAATATTGGTTTTATTCTTGTAGAGGGAGAAACTAAATGGCACGAGTGGAGTAGGAAAAGAGTAAGTTGTTTTGTGTTTAGTTTTTATTTTCTGTTTCATTTTTTTATTTAAACAAAGTGAAGGTGATTTTGATAAATTTATGTAACTATTAACAGAGAAATGATGGTAAGGGATTGACAACAACTTTTTGATAGTTTTAGAGGGTGGGTTACAAAAGTTTAATGGTAGAGGGAACTTTTGCAATTTATTGTGTGTTCTGTCCGAAATATTGACTCCTAATCCGAATAAAAGTTGATGGTTAAGCTTAACATTAAAGTGAACTTATAGCCGTTATAGTTGAAAGGTGTATAATTTAAGGGATTTCATGTAATTTTCCTTCTTCCTATTACCTTAATCTAGTCCATATATAACCAAATTCAGTTAAAAATCCTAAATTACTCAATAGCCCCAAATTTATTCATCCTTATTTTTTCAATTAACGAAAATCACAAATTTTGTAAACCCTAATTTCTTGTATTAGCTAGTCCAAAGTGCTACAAAAATGAATGAACCATTTGCAACTCCCTGTTTTATCAACTTTAAAAAAATAAGTTAAACTCCACAATATATATAAAAAATTGAATAAATCAGAAAATTAACTTTTAGATGGAAACAAACTCTAGCCCAACATATAACAAAATTACATTAAAGTACTTCAAATTGTTTATTTAAGTAAATTTTTTTATTTTTCAAATTTGATTTTTCAGACACGTGCATTACACATGCACTTTTAACTAGTTCTTTGAAAAAATGCAAGATGTATACCAGCAAACATGTAAAGTATTGGAGATGGGTAAGAAGAAAGAATTAACTTAAATTTTTGCTTTATTTCTCAATAAATTAATGACCTTAGATTAGGTTTGGCCAAATACAGATTAGTTCCAATAAATGTTGTGAGGTTATTCCTCTTCTTACTGTGGTCTCACCATACGATAAAGTGATCATATGAAATACTTTCTTTAGAAGAATATTTAATTCATCTAGAAAAATTCTGGTGTGAAAAAAGAATTGATAATCATTGAATTCAACTCATCATGCTTTAACCCAACTATTTGCTTATGCAGAGTCCGTTACACATAATTTCTTTTAGAGTTAGCTGCAAAACTTGTGACTAGTTAATTTCATCAATATATTGTACAAACTACAACTCCATTTGATCAAACTATAAATGGTAACTCACGTTGCTAAAGTGGATGATACAATATTTTTTAATGTCACTCATTTTAGTAAGTTGAGTTATTAGTGATTGATATCACTAGTATAATAGCGTGTGTCACCACTGATGATAACAAATATCGCCACTGGAGTAACCGAAAGAGACTTGAAATGGTTAAACTTTATCCTTCCTATAATTTTGCTGCTCTAAGAGTAGTGTTTAGGGTGCAACAACATCTAACGCTGAAGCATACACACCTATGTGTACTATACACATATTTTCTATTTTATATAACTTGCAAATAACAAAATTAATTTACTATTTTATCTTGCACAATTATCGCTTCAATTCAAATAACATGGACTGATATTGATTTGGGCCCAATTTTGTGACTTTTCGTTTGGGCCGTTGGTCTTGGATTGATCCAATTGCAGTAAGTTAACCTTAGTTAAAAAGTTTTACTAGGGTTAAAATCAGTTTTTCCATCTACATATACACAGACTATCTTGCACAATTTTCACTTCAATATGTGCAAGTGCACAGAACGATAAAACAGAACAACTCTTTTACAAAATTCTCTAGCATGAACTTTCCTATCTTTATTCATTTTTAATTTCTCGAAGATTTTGTCTTGGGCCTCAACTTCTATTGGGTTGGGTTGTAATGGGGCCTTATTTGCTTGTTTAATACATTGATATAAGAACATTAATCAAGCCTATAAATTTTATATAAAATTCGTTCTTCTTACATTAGTTTTCATATGCGAAAAAAAGAAATATACATAAATAAAAATTGTTATGTTTAAGAACATAGGACCATTAAGATTAATAAAAAGATACTTTAAATTCAATCTTTACATATTTATAGATCAAAATGGAAACATTCGAGACTACACTGTATAATAATAAAAAATTGAATTATGCCTACTCAAGCCTACAACGTGGGTTGACGTGGTGAGCCTATTTAAATAATTTTCCAAAAAAATTAAAGGGGTCAGGGTTACTAAAAAAAAATATCATATAAGTCTTGATTTTCGCACACTAACTTAGTGAAGGCCTCAATGTGGTCTGATGTTAAAAGGTCTTGTCCTACATCGGATCTGGATGGAAAAGTAATTGGGTATAAATGGGCGGGTAGGCAACACTACCCAATAGCTTAGGCTTTTAGGTCATTGGTAAGCGTCCGACCCATTACAATTGGTATCAGAGCCAGACCCAATTCTTGATTTGGTGCCACGCCTAGCACTCACTCGGGTGGAGTCTGGGTTCGGGTCATTACTGGGTCCTTCCATAGTTAGAGATGACGGGTAGGTAGGATGGTCCGACTACAACGAGGACGTTGCAAGTTCGAATGTGGGAGAATGTTAGAGGATCTTGTCCCACATCAGATATGAATGGGAAAATGATTGGATATAAATGATGGGTAGACAATACTACCCAATAGCTTAGACTTTTGGGTCATTGGTAAACACTTGACCCGTTACAGTTTGTATTAGAGGCAGACCTAGTCCTTAATGTAGTGCCACGCATAACACTGGTGGAGTCTGGGTCCGGGTCATTACTAGGTCCTCCCATAGTTAGGGAGGACGGGTAGGCAGGGTGGTCCGATCGCAACGAGAGTGTTACGAGTTCAAGTGGGAGAGAATGTTAGAGAGTCTTGTCCCATATTGGATCTGGATGGGAAAATGATTGGGTATAAATGGGCAGATAGACAACATTACCCAATAACTTAGGCTTTTGGATCATTAGTAAGCGTCCGACCCATTACACCTGGTAATACAGAGGCATGCAATGTAACTAACCATCTTTAATGGATTTGGACATGTTTGAGTTGACAAAAGAGCATTTCCTAGGAATGTAACTATGCAAGTGATCCAATTAGCATCCCATGATATCAACCCAGATGGGTCCATTATGAACTTAGGAACTGGTGATGGCAATTTTACATGCCCTACCGAGTTTTCGTCCCGTCCCGTCCCATTTGGGGTGGGTATGGGAAGCATTTTTATGCCGTCGGGGCGGGTATGGGAATGAAATGTGGACCTGCCGCGAGTACGGGGCGGGTTCGCTCTATGATAGAAACTCACCCCGCCCTACCCCGCCAATCCACTTGTTATATAATTATAATCTATATTGTATATCCCTACTTTCCCAACCTTTAAATATAAGTATATAAGTTCTTTATATTCTTCATTTTCAAGTTTTGATTGGTTCTTGAATTGAAATCTCAAGTAAGAAAATGGTGATTGAAAATCAAAGTGTGATTCTCGAGTAATTTTATTAAACTTCATATGGTGAAATTTTGTTGTGTTTAATTTGATTTTATTAAACCTTCTTTAACTGTTAGATCAAACTTGTAACTAGGGCTTTTTGATTGTGGAATGTAAACATGTAGTATCTGTAATGGGCTATTTATTCTTAATTTAATTATTGGATCATACTAACAAGTTTGTAATATTTTGAATTTAAAAACGTTAGATCAAATTTGTTATTAGGCTTCTAATCTCTGTAATGAGAATTTAATTGTTGGATCAAAATACCAGGATTGTAATATTTTAAATTTAAAAAAGTATTTGATGTGGAACAAATTTGTGAGAACTCATCCCGCCCCGTTCCGTCCTAAACCCGCAATAGGTTTGATAATGCTATTAAAGACAATGGGACAGAGACGAGTTTAGGCAAAGCCGCTCCAAACCCACCCCGTTGCCATCCCTATTAGAAACTGATACCATTGTAGTTTAAACTCACTGAAGTATTGTTGGAGGACCCATGAGTGATAGGCCCATAGAAATGAGAAGGATAATGGTGTAAAAATTAAACATGAATTTTGGTAAATTCTCTGTTCTTTTTTATCTATTTGTATCCAAGAGTAACTAGTTACCATAGAAACGTAACTATTTAAATCTCAGTGCTTGTCATTTTTGAGGATAGAATTTAGAGGTTGTTTCTCTCAGTGCTTGTCATTTTTGACTTATTGCCTTTCTATATAAATTATTGCTATTAAAGTCAATTGGCGACGCCAAACAAACTGAGGTATGGTATCCAAAGGGGACCCTTAAGAGTAATGATAGTGTTCAAATCTCACAAGTACGAATGTAATTTTATGCAAGAGAAATGGTAAATTTTATCATATAATGTTATAGTAATATGGAGTTTACTATCTCCTCGCATAATAATTTTTTCAATCATTCATTAGTTAATTATCATTAGTTATAACAAAGTTGATATCATTTTATATGGAAAATGTTAGGATGAGAGGGTAGAGTACCCAGTAACCGCCCCCTTATCTCTTTGAATTGGTGTCTATCTAACAAGAAAATGAAAGTATTTTTAAATGAAAAAAATTAGTGTTGTGTTTTTTTGAGTATCATACTTTTATTTTTTTTAATGTTGTCGAAAGTGATAATTTTATTTGGATCTTTTATTTATTTTTTTAGCGTACCAAACTTTTTTTTCTCAGTTTTGTCACATGAGATAATTTATAACATTTTTTTAGTATTATTTTTGGAAGCCTTTTCAAAAGAGATTATTTAGCATAAATAACTTTATTTTTAGATTTTGTCGAAAGAGAAAGAAATAAATATTTTTTGAGTCTTTCTCTTTAAATGATTTTTTTTCTTTTTTAGCACGTCAAAAGATACGGAAACTACTAAAAATTGGAATCATTCACATATAAACTATATATATATATATATATATATATATTTAACAGATTTTAATATAATTAAATCAGATAAAACCCTACTCACTGTAACATTTCTGAGAAAGAACCAAGAAGCTTTCGTCCACTTGTCTTCTTCCCATTTCTTTGCTCCCTCCGTCAGCTTAATCTTGCGTACCACGGAACCCAGTGGTAAACGAGCCACCTTTGACTCTCTCTCCCTCTCTACCTGGACTATATTCTAAGAACCAAAAGATCGCTACTAATGATGATATACACACATCTATATATACTCATAGCCAGTATGAGATATTACCATTCTACTCTCTAACTTCAACACGAACGATCCCTACAAGAATTCTGGCATACCCATCTCTCACTCACTAAAGATGGAAATTATTGAAGCACCAAAGCAGGGTATGTCGGTTTTCTTCTCTTACTCACATTCATCATCAATGTACACAGTCACTGATTTCCTCCTCAAACCCATCTTCTTACATGGATTTTCTGGTTCTTTACATCTAATTTTGTTGCTTGTTCTATCTATTTCTTGGCTCTGCAAGAGTATCAGGATGGGTCGAAATGAGGGCCCAAAACAAAGTATTAATAATACTAGGTTTCTGTATTACAAACATACTCTGTTTTGTTGTTTGGGTCTGTCTCTTTTTAATCTTGTTCTTTGTTTATTGAACTGCTTTTTTTGGTATAAAAATGCTTGGTCTGAGGAAAAGATTGTAACCATTCTTGATTTAGCAGTCAGAACTATTGCTTGGTTAGCAGTCTCTGTTTACTTGCACACCCAATTCTCTAAATCAGGTGAATCCAAGTTCCCATTTCTATTAAGAGTTTGGTGGGCTTCTTACTTTTCAATCTCTTGTATTTGCCTTGTTATAGACTATGTTAATTACAAAAATCACGAGTCTTTACCACCTCAATTCCTTGTGTCGGAAGTTGTTTCCGTCCTTTCGGGGTTATTCTTCTGTTATGTCGGGGTTTTTGGTAAGAAAGAGGGTGAAGATGCCCTTGTTCGAGAACCCCTTTTGAATGGTGATACTATTGTGAGTAATGGGACAGACTCTAACAAGTCCAGTGGGGATAAAACTGTAACCCCTTATTTCAATGCTAGTATTTTTAGTCTTGTTACTTTCTCCTGGATTGGTCCTTTGATTGCCCTTGGTAACAAGAAAGCATTAGACCTGGAGGATGTGCCTCAGCTTGCTGGTGTTGATAGTGTCAAAGAGGCCTTTCCAATTTTTAGAAAAAAGCTAGAGTCTGATAGTGGCAGTAATACTGGAGTCACCACGCTTATGTTGGCGAAGGCATTGATAATCACAGTATGGAGGGAGATTCTATTAACAGCTTTCTTTGCGCTGCTATACATATTGGCTTCCTATGTCGGCCCATACCTCATTGACACCTTTGTTCAATACCTTAATGGAAGTCGAGTGTTCAAAAACGAAGGCTACATGTTGGTTTCTGCATTCTTTGTTTCAAAGCTTGTCGAGTGCTTGGCAATGAGGCAATGGTTCTTTAGGTTGCAGCAGGCTGGAATTAGGGCCAGGGCAGCACTGGTTGCCATGATCTACAATAAGGGTTTGACCCTATCATGCCAATCGAAGCAGGGCCACACTAGTGGCGAGATCATCAATGTTATGACGGTTGATGCTGAGAGAATTGGTGACTTTGGTTGGTACATGCATGATCCGTGGATGGTGCTCTTGCAAGTTTCTCTGGCATTGGGGATCTTGTATAAAAATCTTGGGCTTGCTTCAATTGCTGCATTTGTCGCTACTGTAATTGTAATGTTGGCGAATATTCCGCTGGGGCGTTGGCAAGAGAAGTTTCAGACTAAGTTGATGGCATCTAAAGATAAAAGGATGAAGTCAACCTCTGAAATCTTGAGAAACATGAGAATTCTCAAGCTTCAGGGGTGGGAGATGAAGTTCTTGTCTAAAATCATCGAGCTCCGGAAACTTGAGACTGGATGGTTGAGAAAATATGTATACACTTTGGCGATGACCACTTTTGTCTTCTGGGGTGCCCCTACATTTGTGTCCGTGGTCACTTTTGTTGCTTGTATGCTTATGGGGATCCCACTTGAGTCGGGGAAGATACTATCTGCACTTGCAACATTTAGAATACTTCAAGAACCTATTTATAATCTTCCCGACACAATCTCCATGATAGCTCAGACTAAAGTGTCCCTTGACCGAATTGCGTCATTCCTTCGCCTCGAGGACTTGCAGCCTGATGTTATAGAAAAGCTTCCGAGAGGTAGTTCTGACACAGCATTTGAAATAGTTGACGGGAATTTCTCTTGGGATGTATCTTCCCCAAATCCAACACTGAAAGATATAAATTTAAGTGTTTCACATGGCATGAGAGTTGCTGTTTGCGGTATTGTTGGGTCAGGCAAGTCGAGCTTACTTTCATGTATACTGGGAGAAGTGCCCAAAATATCAGGGAGCCTTAAGCTCAGTGGGACAAAGGCCTATGTTGCTCAATCACCCTGGATACAGAGTGGAAAGATAGAAGATAATATACTGTTCGGTAAAGAGATGGATAGAGAAAGGTATGAGCAGGTTCTTGATGCATGTTCCTTAAAGAAGGACCTGGAAATTCTGTCCTTTGGTGATCAGACAGTTATAGGTGAGAGGGGAATAAATTTGAGTGGCGGACAGAAGCAGAGAATACAGATCGCGCGTGCTTTGTACCAAGATGCTGATATTTATCTATTTGATGATCCATTTAGTGCTGTGGATGCTCACACGGGGACTCATCTTTTTAAGGTAACTGTTCAATTACATTTCCACTCCTAAATATTTCTCTGTTTGAGCAACATGTTTTCACATTTTTGTAGAAGAAATTCATTGCTTCTGTTCAATTGTAAGGACATTATTTGAGTAAAAACTTAGTTTTCTCCAAATTCTATTTGTAAGTATTTATGTTCGTACAATTGAGTTCATGCTGTCCTTGTAGAAGGTAAACATAGTGTGATGTAATTCTATCTCTCTTGAAATTCCATTTTCTTTCACTATGATTTGTTGCCTTTATTTCTTCTTTTTAAATATTTTTGGATTTGAACAATATACAGGTTAATCACCAAGGGTTCTTTTCTAATCTTTGTATGACAGGAATGTTTACTTCGATTTTTGGGGTCAAAAACAGTGGTTTACGTTACTCATCAAGTAGAGTTCTTACCTGCTGCAGATCTCATTCTGGTGAGCTATACATGTTTTCTTTCGTCCATGGCTTTGTATCCGTGGATGCAACTCATGGGATGTAATTACTTTATCTTCAGGTTTTGAAAGATGGGCGAATTACACAAGCAGGAAAATACAATGAAATTCTTAATTCAGGAAGCGACTTTATGGAACTTGTAGGTGCACATGAGAAAGCTTTATTGGCACTAGATTCAATAGAGGCAGGGTCAGTCTCTGAAAAATCAACTATCAGCAAGGAAGGTATGGAGGGTGCTGAGAAGGTTGTCAAAAAAGAGGATGCTATTAATGGTCATATTGATAAAGTAGATGATAATTTGGGGCCGAAAGGACAGCTTGTTCAAGACGAAGAAAGAGAGAAAGGTAGAGTTGGCTTTTCTGTCTACTGGAAATACATAACAACAGCCTACGGAGGAGTTCTTGTGCCCTTCATATTGTTGGCACAAGTTCTCTTTCAGCTACTTCAAATTGGGAGCAATTATTGGATGGCTTGGGCAACTCCCGTGTCAAAGAATGTGGCACCTGCAGTTAGCGGCTCTACTCTCATAATTGTCTATGTATCTCTGGCTATTGGAAGTTCTTTTTGCATCCTTGTGAGGGCCTTGCTTCTAGTTACGGCTGGCTATAAGACAGCCACGCTACTATTCAATAAAATGCATTTGTGCATTTTCCGTGCCCCCATGTCTTTCTTTGATGCCACCCCTAGTGGCCGAATCCTGAATAGAGTAAGTGAATATGTATTTGTTTCTTAGTACTCATGCATTTGTTAGTTTATTGTTATTGTTATTCATTTTATTATTATATCATGTTTTAGTCATAATGACATTGTAACTGGTAGAATTTGACCACCAACCAAAAAGGAAAACAGAAGTTCATAATTTTACTTGATCGAGTTGTTTTCTCTTACAGGCATCCACAGATCAAAGCACAGTGGACTTGAATATTCCATTTCAAGTTGCAACGTTTGCTTTCTCAATGATACAACTCTTGGGAATTATTGCAGTAATGTCACAGGTTGCATGGCAGGTCTTCATTGTTTTCATTCCTGTGATTGCACTCTGTGTCTGGCTACAGGTAGCCTTTTGTAACCTTGTCTATGCTTTTAATTTTTTGATAAGTTGTCAGAATCTTATAATTTAATGTCTAAGCTACAGCACCTGTAGACTGGGTAAATAATTAGTATTATTCCACAGCATTTCATGGTAAAATTAATGGCAGTGTTTTCCGCTTCTTCTCTATATTGTACCCATATGAAGGTTGAGCATCACTTTATCGTAAACTTCCATATATTCTATTTGAGGAAACAGGACTGTTGCGTCTTGTCATGTCTGTTTATATTTGAATTTGGATGTTAAAATCTTGTTAATAAGATTTGTATATTTCCTTTTGAATTTATATTTGCATAGTTTCTAATATCTCAAGAATGAGAGGAAGTTTCTGATCAGTGATGACAACATGGCAGATTTGGGATAGAGCACCCTTATCCAAACCCTTCTTCTGATAGAAAACTCGTTACCAAACTTGATTTAATCTCCTAAACTTAGGGCTTGGGCGAGTTCGGTTCGCCTCGCTATGCAAATTTTGAAAATGAAAAACAATAAACAAATTCAAGATATTTTTCTAAAAAATATGCGTGTAAACAAATATTAATTGTATGCCTAAATTTATTTTCTCTGTTGTTAGAAATTTAAAATGTCATAGAAAAGAGTGAAAAAAGAAGGAATATTTATTGATAACTATGGGTGTGTGACTTACTTAACAAAAACAACTACCCTCCCAAACCTACACTTATCCTTTTAGCACATAGCAATCCTGCCCCAGTAGGGTCAAGGTGGGGGAGGGCAGAGAGTGGCTGAGATGTGTAAAATTGTCATATGTATTTTTGATTCATCGTTCTTGTCTATTTTGTTTCAAGAAATTTGAACATTAGATAGTTTTATGTCTTTATTTTTACTTATTAATATTTTGATTTTCCTTGTAAATAAAAAGATTTAGAGGAAGCATAAGAGGTCAACGAAGTTGTGAAATTTTTTTTTTTCACTCAACCTAACTCCCAACTTGATTGAAGGTTTCATTTTAATTCACACACAACATAGGTACATGTAGGTGTAATGAGAGTTGCTCTAATGATCTTATCAATTGCAGCAATATTACATCCCTTCAGCACGAGAATTGGCGCGGTTAATTGGAGTATGCAAAGCTCCAGTTATACAGCATTTTACTGAAACATTATCAGGATCGACTACCATTAGGAGCTTTGACCAGGAATCAAGATTCCATGACCTAAGTATGAAATTGATAGATGGGAATTCTCGGCCCAAGTTTCACAGTGCTGGTACAATGGAGTGGCTATGCTTCCGTCTGGATGTGTTGTCTTGTATTGTATTCGTCTTCTCTTTGGTTTTCTTGATCTCTATTCCAGAGGGAGCAATTGATCCAAGTAGGTGGTTCTTGTTTGTCAACTTCATTGACTATTGTTTCTTGTTCCATGGACAATGGTGTGCAAAGAATGCATTACTTACTCTTTTTTTCGTCATAAATTGAAGGCATTGCGGGATTGGCAGTGACATATGGGCTTAATCTGAACATGTTACAAGCCTGGGTCATATGGAACCTGTGCAATATGGAGAATAAAATTATATCAGTTGAAAGGATACTTCAATACACTTCTATCCCAAGTGAGCCTCCTCTTGTGATAGAAGCAACTAGACCAGATTGTAACTGGCCATCACATGGAGCAGTTGATATTCAAGATCTGCAGGTAATTTCTACTTCCATGCTATTTGTTTATTCTTTTTTAATGAAAAAAATAGTTCCCATATACTTCATGCTTGGATATTTAATGGTTTTGGGCATGAATATAGGTCCGATATGCTCCTCATCTGCCACTCGTATTACGAGGTCTGACATGCACCTTTCCTGGAGGAATGAAGACTGGAATTGTGGGGAGAACAGGTAGTGGTAAATCAACTCTCATATAGACACTCTTCCGCATTGTTGAACCAACAGCTGGACAAATTTTGATAGATAGTATCAACATTTCCGCAATTGGATTGCATGATTTACGATCTAGATTGAGCATCATTCCTCAGGATCCTACCATGTTTGAGGGGACAGTACGAAGCAACTTGGATCCACTTGAAGAGTGCACTGATAAACAAATTTGGGAGGTGAGTTTGGTTTCATGTTGATAAGTAGGCTAATTTGGTACATTAGGGGTTTGTTTTCTCACGTTGATTTAATATACTGTGTAATGTACACATGTTGGAATGGCTTAGTTAACATGTAGTATTTCAATGCTTAGGCTCTTGACAAGTGCCAACTGGGGGATGAAGTTAGAAAGAAGGAAGGCAAGCTTGATTCAGCAGGTTTCTTCATCCACCATTATATATTGAAATTTCTTGAACCCATATAAATACAGATTCTTATTTTTAGTGTTCCTGTGGTGGTTGCAGTTAGTGAGAATGGAGAGAATTGGAGTATGGGTCAAAGGCAGCTGGTCTGTCTTGGCCGTGTGCTACTCAAGAAAAGCAAGGTGTTGGTGCTTGATGAAGCTACTGCATCAGTTGATACTGCAACTGATAATCTGATTCAGCAGACCCTTAGGCAACACTTTACTGATTCCACCGTCATAACCATTGCACATCGAATAACGTCTGTACTTGATAGTGACATGGTCCTACTTTTAAATAATGGTTTGTGTGACCTCATTAGTCTCATTATCTTTAAGATTATTTGTGTACAATCATCTTGATTTTCAAATTTTATTTCCTTGGGTATAGGAGTTATTGAGGAGTATGATTCTCCAACAAAGTTACTGGATAACAAGTCATCTTCATTTGCAAAGCTTGTAGCTGAGTACAGTGCAAGGTCGAATTCTAATTTTGAATAGTACAGACATTTCAATGCTGGGCCTTCAATTAGGCACCAATTTGCACGATGATTATGAAATTAGGCAGTGATTACTATCTCTATTATATTCTTATGGACAGAATTAGTTCTTATATTTGGGTGTTCGATTATTTTAGAAGGACATGGAAAAGCAAGTCATAGGTGTAGTAAGTTCCTTGTAAAATGCTCTAGTAGTGCAGTACACTATTAGAATATAGTAATATATGATTTTGATAGTGTAATAAATTTGTGTATGTATAACAAAACCAACTGTTTGTGGAGTACCAAAAGCAACAGTTTTTCCCCATTTCACATCATTTTCCACATCAAATCTTGGGCTTCCTCCATTTCTCCTCTTCTTTGTATCATTACTTCTTGAGGAGTACCGAAAGCAAACATATTGGCCTAGGAAGAGCTGACTCTGACTCCATACTCAAATTGGTTTAAATCAGATAAAGATAAAGAAGAACCTCTTGTTGACTCCACCTAACATCAACATTGTCTGCTTTTCCACATTGAAAATCTGAGCACTTGAAGATTGATTTGATGATCTGGGGTAATATAATTGCCGAGATTGAGACTCAATTTCTTCCTATCACTTAGCTATAGCAAAGAATCCACAACAAAATGACTGTTGGGCGATGAGAATTTCCTAGTTCAGGTTCGTAGTCCATCATTAGCATTATTTTTTCTAAATTGCTTACATGTGTTGGGACCCATTTGTGTTTGTTATCCAAAAGTTTGAAATATTGACCAAACAAATTACATTATATGCTTTGGAGTTTGGGGAGGCCTGGAACACGGTAATCCGTAAAATTCTAAAAAGACACAACACGAATGCGACGAGGATATATTATAAAATAATAATATAATATAATAATATATATTCATTATTTAAAAAAAAAGACTATAAGAAATACTTTAATTCATAATCAAACAATTAGGAATTAAACAAAAATAGACAAATAAATTAAAGAACTAAACTTATTTAGTCCTCTATATATATTTAGTCCAGATTATTAATTATAACTCAGTCGCATATAAATTCTTTTCGAAATATTTGAATAAACATTACAGCTACGAAGTGTCCGACACCCTCGATAAAATGTCTATGCTTCCTAGGTGGAGGTGGAGCGTAACATCAAGTCAAGCTAGTGCAAGGTATAATAAACACACTAAGAGAGAAAGTTGTGCACACGGAATGTTCAAACTTCAAAGGTTAACAAGTGTGGATTAGACCACAGAAAGCACGGACCCTTCACCAAGTGTGTTGTACCCGTGTCGGACACTAGGACATCATGTCCATACTTCCTAGATTAGACATAAAGTGCGTGTTTAATTTGTATTGTATTTTTCAGTCTTTTTATTGTTGATAGATAAACAATCAGTCAAACAAAAATACATAAAATCCATATAAAGCAAAGACATCAGATTTTTACTCAAATTCAACACGAGAAAAATGAGTCCTTAGCTCAATAATCACTGTCAATAAAAGAAAGTAAAATGTTACTGGTCAATCATGACTGTACTCCCCAGAATCAACAGCATACTGATTTATTTTCGATTAACAGTGTAGTTCCACTAATCAAGACTCTACTGCGTCTTTGATTGTTTAATTTGTTGGTATAAAAACATTATGGAGTAATAAACCCTATAATTTTTATATAAAATCCATTCTTCATACATTAATTTTTTTGTGCAAATAAATAAATAAATAATGTTATGTCTAAGAACATGGGACCATTAAGAGCAATAAAAAATACTTTAAAAAAAAAATATATATATATATATAGAGAGAGAGAGAGAGATCCAAATAAAAAGATTTGAGACTACACAATATACTAAAAAAAAAATTGAAGGGGTCACGAGGAAGCATGATAACTTTACAAGAGTGACATATTTGTATTGTGTCGTATTGTGTCCGTATTAAATATTGATACTCTTCGAATACTCAAAGATAGTGTTTGATACTTCCTAAAGCGTATCCATAACTTTAAAATATGAGTAATGCTACACATCATGAAATTAGTTCATGATTTTGTATCATGAATGATGTGGTAGGTAACAATTCTATATGGGTAATGCTACTCAGGCAGAATTCATAGGCAGAAACTTTTACATCCATTGGATGCATGTGGTAGGCTCCACCACATACACTCACCATATGCATCCAATGGATGTAAAATTTTCTGCCTATGAATTCTACCTAAGAATTCTGCCTGAGTAGCATTACCCATTCTATATTTATAAGAATCCCACCAACAATAAATCTCTATTTTTCATTATTTTAGGAGATAAAATTAAATGGTAAGTTAGTATTGGTGGAATTTCCCCCCATACACGGAGTCCCAATGATATTATCACCTGCCACATCATTCATGATACAAAATCATGAAATAATTTCATGAAGTTTAGCATTTCTCTCAAAATATATATATTTTTATTTATAACACTATATCATACCTCTCACATAATTCGACCCAATATCCAATACTTTTCAGATATTTCAGGACACATTGGTAACAAGTTTTGAATATTAAAATGTAATTTTTCCAACAATAATATCATAGTATAATTGTTAAAAAATAGTTTAAAATTTATTTAAACAATTAGGCAAACAAAAATACATAAAATCCATATAAAGCAAAGACATCAAATTTTTACTCAAACTCAAAACGAGAAAAAAAAGTCCTTGGCTCAATAATCACTATCAATAAAAGAAAGTAAAACGTTCTTGGTCAATCATGACTGTACTCCCTAGAATCAATATGCTGATAAATATATAATATATATAAGAAGACAATATAATAAAATAACAAAGACGATATTCAGACTCTCTTTTTGAACGATTGAACCCCACTTTTTTTTTTTCCTTTTAAAGGAAATGACAAGAAAATTCCTAAGCTCATTAATTCATCATCATTTATCTTATAATACCATAACTATCATTCTCACTAGTAAAACATGTGCATAAATTTTATTTTTCCCTAGTGCTTCGTTTGATAGGAATGAAGGGAAAGGGGCGGAAGGAAGAAGCAAATTTCTTTCATTTGGTAAAGAGGATGCTAGGAGAGAAGAGAAAAGAGGATGGATGGGTCATCCTTCTTCTTTCACAAATTTTCATCCCTCCAAATTTGGACAGAAGACAGGAAGGAAGAAAAGCAAAGCTATTATAAATGTTTGAAATTACAAAACTTTCCTTATTTTTCTTTCTTTCTCTCTTAACAAACAAAATAAGGTATTATCTGTTTCACTTCTCTTCCATCCAACCAAACAAAAAGATGGAAGAACACAATCTCTTCTCTAGGGATGTCTCATCCATCCCGCATTCTCTCCCTTCCATCCAATTTTCTTCCTTCTTACCAAATGGAGCATAAATCTACTTTCATTAAACTAACAAACAATTACAGCCGCAATGTGATCAGTTCAAAGGCCTAGATAAATTTTATGTCATAGTTGTTTATTTTACCCATCTTTTTTTATTTTGTTGTTCTTTTCATAAATTCGCCGTTCTTGTGATTTTATTGTCAAAACTGTTAGGGTTTTTATCATCAAAAAGCCAAATTTCAAGACTCAAAGGCATTGCAAATTAATTCTTAAAAAACAAAGAAGGAAAAAAAATCTGAAAACTAAACTCAAAGCATATAACAAAAAAAGAAAAAGTTACCATTACCATTAGCATCGAAGGAGTTGAATATCTTACAAAGATTTGATAGTTCTTCAATACTTCCCGTGTTAACAAGATCAATTACTTTGCTCAACTCGGTCATTTATTCATTTGTGAGATCTTCCCTTATTTCTTAAAAAAATCAATAAGTCATAGAAGAGATAATAGATATAAAGTAGAGAAAGAGAGAGTTTTGAGAGGTTGAAAGCCCAACGCAAAAGGAGAGGGTTAAAATCATACCATAAATGAAAGGGCAATTGTGGTATTTGAAAAAAAGTAATTATTTATTTATAAAGTTAGGGTTAAATGAGTCATTTTCTTTAATATTGGAGCGCATTTGTTCAAAATGGGAGTGCAAATATCGTCTCTCTAAAATAAGAGTTATATATAATAATTAGGGGTGGCAAATTGGGTGTCAACCCGCCAACCCGCCCATATCCGCCCAGTTAAAAATGGATATGGGTAACTTATTTTCTTATACGGGTCATAAACGGGTTGAATAAATATAAACTAATTAATTAGCGGGTTAGATGGGTTGAATATGGGTACCCATATTCAACCCATCTTCCACCCATAAAACAAAATATGAATTAAAGTTTCTCTCTTCTATCCAACCTCTCTCTCTCTCTTTGATCTCACTTCTCTCTCTCTCTTTCCTTTCTCTTTCTTCGATCCCACCTCTCTCTCTCTTCCCTTTCTCTCTCTTCGATCCCACCTCTCTCTCTCTTCCCCTTTCTCTCTCTATACTTGGACAATATTTTTAAAAAATATATATATATATATATTTTAGTAAGAATTCAATTTTTTAAAAAATAATATTTTTCCTTTTTAGTAATTATTGTTAGATTTTACCATTGTAATTTCTTAATTAAAAATAAGAAGAATATATAATTTAGACACAAACTTTATAGTGCAACAACAATTTTCATTGGAGCATTGTCTATATATATATATATTCATCATTCTTTAGATTTTTTTTATTAATTCCAAAAAAAAAATGACTCATTGAAAGGTCACATATTTTATTTTCTCAACGGTATTTTTATTTTTATTGATTAGTTTCAAAAGACTCAGACTCATCCAAAAGTCACATTCTCTCCCCCTATGCACAGAGTTCATTTTGTATTAAAAAACAAGAATAATTGAATTTTCAAAAGTCACCTTTCTCTATCTACAGAGTCCATTTTTGTGTTTGAGTACCTTTCTCAATGTTTTAATTTTAATTATATTCCATGTGTTTCTGTGATTTGGTAGGTCATTTTTAAAATTGCCCAATTATGAAGATATAATTGAGTTAGTGTTGAAGACTTTTTTCAATTGAAATACTTATTATAATTGTTTGCTTATGTTTTGGTGTTTTTTAAAGAAAATTTATGCTGACTAAGTTACTCGAGACTCTATACTCTTTTTTCTCTTTTGCTATAGATTCATAAATGTAATTAAACACTAGATTGCAATTAAATTCTTCTTTTCTTTTACGCAATCAGCTCTTGGATAAAAAAAATAAAAAAATTTGCTAACATCCAAAAATAAACAAACTATATAAATAATATCAGTATGATTAGCAAATTATAATTTTTTTGTTTGGTTATAGACCTTGTGCATTCCATTTTTGTGTTTGACGCCTACCTACTGTCGTGTCTAGTCGGGTCAAATATGGGTTGGCGGGTTGACCCGACCCATATTCAACCCGCCCATATTTGACCCGTAACAAACGGGTTGAATATGGGTCACAACCCATATTCAACCCGCCCATATTTGACCCGGCCCAAACCCGCCCAACCCACCCAATTTGCCACCCCTAATAATAATATATGACAATTACCAAAAATATTTAAATAGTTAGAATTTATGACAATTACCAAAAACATGCAAATGCATAAAAATAAATTTTTAATTAAAATAAAGTTCTAACAAATATAATTTCAGAGGAAAGAATATACATAAAATATATAATATTACATTTATGTTGGTTAAAATGAGTTGGAACCATATTACTCAAATACAAAAAGATACTACTATCTTTTTTTGAAAATTAATTTTGAGTTACCAAACATATTTGCTGGTACCCGAATTATAAATTCAATATATAGAAATTTGCTTTCAGGAAGGGTCAAAACTCAATCCAATCCTCTTAATAGAAGACACTCCAACCATTATTCCAATAGATTCTATTTGATATTCTTAGACCAATAATTATATATATTGGGTTTCTTTTGGAAAACAGTGACTAGGCTTTGTTTGGATAAACAAGAGAGAAAATAAAAGAAAAGATATCATTAGTTATGAGAGAAATGATATCAATAACTTGTATTTATGTTTGAAAATATTATGAAAGAAAAGAAATGAAAGAATAACATTCTTGTTTGGAAAAACTAAAGGAGAGAAAAGAAAAGAAAGAATTTTTAACCAATTTAGTATCATATCTCTTTTTATTTAATATCATGCCCATTTGTCTTTTAAAATGTTAAGAGTTAGTTTTGGTATTAAGAAAATTTTACTTAAACCTTATCATTTCTCACCAAATCTTTCCACTTTGGAAGGATAGTATATGAGAGATTTGGAGGGATATCCATTCTTTACTCTCATTTTTAACAAGCCAAACATAAAAAACACTATCCCTCCCTTTTTTTTTCTTTTTTTTTTCTTTTCCTTCCAATTCCATCAATCCAAGCTAGCCTTTAATTTGTGTTTGGTATGCAGGAATGGAACGAAATGCCTATTCCTACTATTCATTTGTTTGGTATGAATTTTAATGTGAGAATGGTCATTCCCTTAGAATAAAAATCCATTTCCAGGAATGAAAATCCATTCCATAGTTAAACCTATGGAATAGGCATTCTATTCCTAGTAAGATTAAAAAAAATTCATATGACCAAAAAACCCTTCACCTTCACCACCACCACCACCACCACCACTATACTGACTCTACCACCACTACCACCTACTCTTCCACCATTGCCTCCACCCCCATATCGCCACATTCCTACTACACCACACCACCACCTCCATATCGCCACCTTCCTCCACCACCACCATCGTTGACGCCGCCGCCACCACATCGCATCGCCACCACTTCCACAGTCACCCCCACGACACCACTGCCACAACCTCCACATCGCCGCCACCCCTCTACTGCACCACCACCACATCACCACCTTCCTCCACTGCCATCACCACCACACCACTCCACCACCTTCACATCGTCGCCACCACCCTTACCGCACCACTGTCATATCGCCACATTCCTCCACCACCATCTCTACCACACCACTCCACCACCTTCCTCCACCACCACCACCACTTCCACATCACCACCTTCTTTCACCACATCCACCACCACACCTCGCCACCACCTCCACATCGTCATCTTCCTCCACCATCACATATTTATTGGTTTAATTTATTTGTCACTGGAAGGGGTATTTTAGAGAATTTGATTTAAATTTATTTCATTCCCACCTTATTTCATATTTGCAACCAAACTATAGAATGAGAATGGTCATTCCATTCCATTCCATTCTCATTCTCATTTCATTCCATTCCTACCTTTATTCCATTCCATTCACGCGTACCAAACACAACATTAGTCTTTTTCGCCGCTCACTCACTCACTCCACTTTCTCTTTAGTCTTCACTCGGTCACTCCAGTCCTCGTATCAACATTAACGAACCTCACCTCACCTCTTCTCAATCCTCGTCTTCTTCTCCGATGTGTTGAGTGTTCAATCTTCGTCGACCGCCATTTTATCTGCAAATTTAACCACAGAAACAACCTCCTTCTCCAGCGTCTTCACTCACCACCATCTCCTTCCTCGACTTTTTCACCGACCACCATTGATCTATGAGTTCAAGCACCAAAACAACAGGGTTTCTTCATCGACATCTTGATCATTTATAGTGATTTTAGCAACACATTTTTCTTTGATTTTGCTCTATTGTTGGAGTTCTTCCTGTGAATGGGTCTTGGATTATTCTAATTAGAGTTTGTGGGGTTCTGAAATTCCTAAAAAAAAATAAAATAAAAAATGAGTGGATGTAGTTTGCTAATCTATTTGATCAAGTTGGGGTCTCATTTTTGTTTGTTTGCTTGTGAATGTTTTGTAGTTGCTGTGATATTGGTAATATTATTGAATATGAAATTTGTGCAATGTTTTAATAATAGAATTGAGTGGTTGTATCGTTGCCTGCTGAATATACATTGTACTGAGCCCAGCATAGTGAAATTTAAATGTTCTTGTGATTTGGCTTTCGGAAGAATATCTGCAAATGTATTAAGCGTTGTTGTTGTTGCTGATGCTGAAATGTTCTTATTTATTTAATTGTTTAGTATATCAACCTTAATTCAACCCAAAAATTGTAGCCCAAATTGCTAACTCAATTTAAGAATGGGTCAAGCTCGGGTTCACATGGCCTGGTTCGGTTCGGACTAGGGTTAAACATTTTATACTTAGGGTTGAGCTCGAGTTGAGTCTCCACCCTACCCGAGTTGTAGTCCTAACACTTAATGCAGAAGTGTTGAGATATTTATCAATATTTAGTACAAAATTTATCACAAGCATTGTTATGCATTGAGAGAGTGACAGAGTTTGTTCTCACTCTTATTGTCCTCAGCCATGTAACCCTAGTCACTTAATGCAGAAGTGTTGAGATATATATAAATATTTAGTATAAAATTTATCACAAGCATTGTTATACATCAAGAGAGGGACATAGTTTGTTCTCACTCTTATTGTCCTCAGCCAAACCATAAACAATCTTGGACCACATCTCCGGTGTTTTCGCTCTTCGAGTCATCTCCTTGTCTGGCCAGCCACTTCATCGACCACCACCGATCTTTCAATTTAACCACCGAAACAACCTCCTCCTCTAGCATCTTCACTCACCACATCTCTTTTGTTGGCAACCATCGAAACAATGACGTTTTATTCCTCAGCATCCTCATCATTTCCGTTGAGTTCAGTAACATATTTTCTTCTTGGGTTTTACTATATTTTTAGCGATTCTTCTTGTGAGTGGATCTTGGATGATTCTAATTAAGGTTTGTGGGGGTTATGAAGTTCCAACACTTTTTTTTTTAAATCACACATTTTCTTTTGTTTATTTGTTACTTGTGAAGGGTGCATTATTCTACACCAATTGGTTTTTGACACCATATATACGTCACTATGCTAATTTGAGGTTTGGATCATATTATTTTATGTCAATTTTATTTTTGAGCTAATCGATGATTAAAATAATAGCTAACCTTAGGTCGGTTGGTTTGAAATTTGGGGTATCCAAGATAAATATGTCATCACATTCATGTAATGCAGTTAGTACTACAAACTAAGCTTATGTTTTTTGAGCTGAGGGGCTAAAAAACATCTAGAAAAATAACTTTTTTTTATAGTTACGTATTATATTATCAAGTTCTCAATCAAATCCCCATTTAAAATGTTAAAGATATGTGAATCCATTATTGTTCTTATTGTTCATTGGAATCATTGCGCAGCTAATAATTGAAGGAAAAAGTATATAGATAAACCTTTATGGGTATTGATGATGCAAAAATTTTCATGATCCAGTTCGACGTGACTTCTTGCAAAACAGATAAGAGATGATTGCACCGACAGGGTGCCGGCGGGGTACACTCTGACGATCAAGTTAGTATTTATGAACATATAAACAAAAAAATTATTTCTGTAATTAATATTGCATACCTCTATATGTGCCCCAGCTCTTTTTTTTATTATAAAATAGTGTCTGGTAGTAACATTCTAGTAGGAAATCCATTTAGTTACCTTCTCCAATTTAACTAGAAGAGATATTAGTAGATAAGGTAGTTATCATTATCTTATTATAGCTTAAGTCAACCTTTTGACTCCTTTGCTGGTTAGATATCCTTGCCCACTAAACTTTCATAGAATTTGAGTTTCATACCACTTCGCATGTCGATTGGAATTACCTACTAAAATTGCTCCATCAGTTGCCCTCAATGCACAAATGTGTATCACACGTGCCAGGAATACTTAGGCTTATAACACGTTATCTCGCGAACTCAATGAAAACTACAAGTATTTGAAGTAAACTTCTCATTGGCTATGTCTCGTACAGGGCACAAACACTTTTTTTTTTTAAAAAATAATTTTCTAAATAAAAACCCCTTTAATAAAAGGCTTGAATTTTTGTTCTCGGGACTAAGATATCCCGTCCTTTGAAAAGAGCCCCAGGCGTGATGTGGTCTTTTCTTCGCAAGAAAATTGCATTTGATCTAGAGATTAATCTATCACGCCCTTGAAGAAAGGGCCCTCTTGTGGAAGTGCATGCAGGTTGGTCGCATTTTTTTGAGATTAATTCATCCTGCTCTTTTAAGAAGGGCTATCTCGTGGAGGTGTGCACCTTGCCTTAATAAGAAAATTTTATTTGATCTCAAGATTAATTTATCCTACCCTTTTAAGAAGGTCACTCTCATAAAGGTGTATGCAATTTGGTTGTATTTTTTCAAGATTAATTTATCCCACCCTTTTAAGAAGGGCCCTCTCATGGAGGTGTGCGCCTTAGCAAGGAAATTTCATTTGATCTCAAGATTAATTCATCCCGCTTTTTTAAGAAGGGTCCTCTCATGGAGGCGTATGCAGGTTGGTTGTATTTTCTCGAGATTAATTCATCCCGCCCTTTTAAGAAAGGTCTTCTCGTAAAGGTGTGTGCATTGTTTTAGCAAAAAAATTGCATGTGATCTTAGAATTAATTTATCCCATCTTTTTAAGAAGGGCCCTCTCGTAGAGGTGTGCGCCTCACCTTAAAAAGGAAATTACATTTGATCTCAGGATTAATTCATCCCATTCTTTTAAGAAAGACCCTCTCATGGAGGTGTATGTAGGTTGTTTGCATTTTCTAGAGATTAATTCACCCCACCTTTTTAAGAAGGGTCATCTTGTAGAGGTGTGCACTTTATGGGGTTTAATAGTTTTGACTTTCGTGAGCTTGCTTTTTTAAGAAGGAGATTCATAGATCACCGTTGTTGATGTCCCTTTAATAGGGGAGAGTTTGTGGCTCGACCCCTTAATAAAAAGAGGTGTTGACTTGACCTTTTAGTAAGGGGAGGAATTGATGGCTTGACCCTTTAATAAGGGGAGGAATTGATAGCTCGACCCTTTAATAAAGGGAGGTTGTTTGTGCATTATTGGCTTTGAACAATCTCGAGTCAATATGCACTGAGCCTTTGATTGTGTATGACTTTGTAATGACCTCACCGGATAATTGATATATTGCCTCCATCCTTGAATTCCAAGTTTGACAACTTTTGGCTCTTTTCAGTGAATCGTAGAAAGCAGTGTTATGGATCTCCATAAAGTCTAATTTTTTGCAATAACATAGTCTTGGATGTTAGCTTTGATTTGGCGCTAATTTTAGGTTATTTCAATATCCCACGAGGGAGATATGACTGTTTTAGCGACAACATGTCTTTCCAAGAAAAATCCTGCAATTTTCACTTTTTGAACATTCTCCAATGATGCCTTTGATAATGTGTGTGAATGAAACATCAACTTTAGAAATTATAACAATGGTTGTTACATACCTAATTGTGTATGCCATAGCAATTGGAAAGAGAATTTTCCAGAACTCGAGATCAATCGTAGAGGGTTCAGCAATCCTTGTAGCCCATGAAACTAGCATAATCAACGACCCTGCTACGAGTGAGAGGGTTGACGTGAGCAATGGGTATGGAAACTCATTGAAGCATTCTTGTTGTACATATTAAATGCCACATTCAAAGCCCACCAAGTTGCAAAATATATACTTATTCTGAGCTTTTGGGCCGCCTGTTAGCAAATCAGTATTGTTATGTTTGGATCGGCTAAAGTTGGTCGGTTAACGGATGGCGTTTTGAATGTATTATGAACCGAGTATCAATGGAAGTTATCAATGGGTGGTTGTTTTGTGGGACGCTCTACTAGATCCCTATAGAACGGTGGTCACTGATGCTGCTATCTGCATGGGTTGTTACACGACAGCGATGCTGTCATATGGCCTTGGATGACCCATTCATTCTTTGGTGGTGTTGTCACAGTGATAAGGGGTAGATAGGTTTTTTTTGGCAATTTTATGGTGGTTCGATCACTGTGATAAGTGACCCATGAATCAAATATGAGTCTTGAATAGGCTGAGATTCAGTCATCTTCAAACTCCAATCATGTTACTATTTATCATACTGAAACTTAATTAGTGATCCTTTTCACTCTGTTTTGGCTGAGTATTCTGCTGTGTTGTATCCAATTTGACAGATATTTGGCCACATGTTATAGTTTAAATTATGGACCATCTATAATGATAAAAGTAGTGTGACGCAGACAATAACAAACCGAAGTAATAGAGTTGAATTAATCTATATATTGATCAATAATATATAGGCAAGTGTCAATCCATGCAAACTATCAAATCAAAAAATTTACAAAAAAAAAGCCTCTTGTCAGCTACAAGACTTTGCAGTATTGATTCTTTTGATTTAAGAATCTAACACGTATCAACACTATCAAATACATACATACATACGTACATACATATATATATATATATATATATGTGTGTGTGTGTGTGTGTGTGTGTGTGTGTGTGTATTCTTGTTTCACGCGACTATTAAGTCTTAGGTTTCTTTCTAATTAAACACTTGTAACAGTAGCTGACGAGTGTAGATTATTGGATGTTTGTCGTTGCTTTTCTACACTTCGTACAAAAAATAAAATAAAACCTGCAAAAACTTTACTAAAAACTGTATAGCAGTAAGCAGGGTCGAACCACTCTCAAGTGAGAATCAATAACAAGTCTAAACATCAAAACCTAAATCTGTTGAGATTTAAAATGAATATTTAAAAAAAATAAAATTCTGATTTTTTTATTTAATAATAAAAACTAATATTAAATGTCTTAGATCAAATGATGGGAAAAATCTCAAGGAATGAGAATTCACCACCATGGATCCATATAAATAAAGTTTTTTTTTTATATTCTTATCTAGTTTTTCCTCCAATAACCAATACACTTCACCAATCCAATTAGAACTTGGAAAGATGAAGGAAAATATGGAATAAAAAAAAGAATGACTTGATTATATATGAGAGAGACATTCTTTACTTAATCTGATACACATTGGCTAGGTAAACAGAGGTAGGCATTCTTCGAATTACCATTATTTGGCAAACACGAAAAATCCTTCCTCTAATTTTAGAAAATAAAATTCAGAATAGAAGAGTAAAAGAATGCTCTTGGGAGGAAAAAATAGACAAGAAAATAAAACAACTTACCTATACTTCAGCCATGGTGGCTTCATCACTCCCTTGAGAAGGATGTTTACGCTTGCATATTAATAGAAAACAAACAAATAGAAATGAAACTACTACTCATCATTGAATCAATAAAATAAATATACTATTTTTTTTTATATTCATTTTAAATCTCAAGAGATTTAGGTTTTGATGTTTAGACTTGTTATTGATTCTCACTTGAGAGTGGTTCGACCCTGCTTACTGTTATACAGTTTTTAGTAAAGTTTTTGCAGGTTTTATTATTTTTTTTTGTACGAAGTGTAGAAAAGCAACGACAAACATCCAATAATCTACACTCGTCAAATGGCGCCGTTGCCGAATCAAGTTTGAGAATTCGAAGCCCAAATATTCAACACTATAATTTTTTTTGGGAGCCCACCCTAACTTTCTTTCCCTCCCTTTTATTTTTATTTATTATAGTTTTTGTTTCTTTTATTATTATTATTATTTTTTTCTTCTTGAAAAAAAAAAAAGAAAAAAATATAATATTTTTATATATATATATTTTTTCATGACAGGTTCTTATGATGCACTTCTTCTATAGATGCCACCATCTGTTGCTCTTACAAGGGAAATAATAACGTCATCCAGGTAAGTACCTAATTCTTTTACATCAATTTTTTTTTTCCTTTTTAGATTAAGAAAACATAGTTTTTTTTAGGTTGATAACTTTAGCATGTGAACTCTAAGATAGAATAACTTCGAAATCTCCCTAGGGTCACACTTTCTTCAACTTTATTTTATTTTTTTATTATTATTATTATTTTTTGGTTATTCTTTTTGTTTCAAAAAAAAAATAAAAAGAAAAAAAAGAAGAAAGACCACACACTAACTCATTTTTTATTTTTATTTTTATTGTTTATTTTGTTTGTGCATTTTTAAAATAGCATTTGCATAAGATACTTAAGGGCAAATACTTAAGGAATCCACCACCATGAATCCACATAAATAAATTTTTTAATATTCTTATCTAGTTTTTTCTCCAATAATCAATACACTTCACCAATCCAATTAGAACTTGGAAAGATGAAGGAAAATATGGAATAAAAAAGAATGACTTGATTATATATAAGAGAGACATTCCTTTACTTAATCTGATGCACATTGGCTAAGTAAATAGAGGTAGGCATTCTTCGAATTACCATTATTTGGCAAACACGAAGAATCCTCCCTCTAATTTTAGAAAATAAAAATCCAGAATAGAAGAATAAAAGAATGCTCTTGGGAGGAAAAATTAGAAAATAAAATAAAAGAACTTACTTATATTTCATCATAATGGCTTCATCACTCCCTTGAGAGGTGTGTTTACAAGAAAAGAAAATGAATACAAAAAAATATATTTACAACTACACTTTATTTTTTTCTACAATTTCTCACCCATCCCCTAAGACCCCCTATTTATAGAGTTAGAGGGGAATGGTTTAGGTGGGAAAAATTTAAAATACAAAATTCAAAATACAAATTTGAAATACCAAATTCAAAATTCAAAATTCAAAAACAAAAATTCAAAATACAAAATTTTGAATTTAAATATCTAAAATTTGATTTTCATATCTTTAATTTCAATTCTGGACTGCAGACGTGGCCGTGTACAAAATATTTGGCAAAGTTTTGAACTTGAGACCTCTTGTGAAGTAGATTGCACAGAATACCATCTCTCCTACAATTCTTCTTATGTTCATCTTTGGCTATATATATCCTTTTTAGCTCTCTTTTGCTGCTTTTCTTCTTATTTGGAAATCAACCCCTATAAAACACAAAATGAAAATATAAGAATATTTAAATAAAGTAAAAGAGTAATTAAAGACTTATTATGAGATATAAAATAACATATTTTGTGCACTTATCAGTAGCTATCGCCCACATGTCACATAGTGCCGTATTCAATTATATGCATACCAACTTATAAATCTTGATGAACTTGTGTAAAATAATTCATCCCATTGATTTGTTTCTCAAACTGGTTCATACTTCATGGCAATAGCGTGAATAGAGCGACCCATGTAGCAGTATTTTACTCATAACATATATACATATACAATCTCATGTATATGCATGATGGACAAATAACAAGTTATTTGTTCTATTTATGTATGTAAATCAATTCCAACAATCAAGTTCTATTTGGTGCTCTCAAATCAAGTCCAGCAATATGATTTCAAAAAGAAATTAAGAAATTATTTGGTTCAAGTGTTATACTATGAAACAATAATATTTGTATCGGTCAATTCATGCACATGTAGATCAAAATGTTTTCTTAAATTTTTCATGCCATTCAATCATGTGCAAAATTTAAGATAGAGGAATCATGTTTTCTGTTATGAGGTTAACTCAAAATTAAGCTCAAATAATAAAATAATAAAGTACTTAAGCCAATTACCAATAACAATGGTAATGTGCATTCTTTCCCAAAATAGTAAAGAAAGGCTATTAAAAGCTTTCAAAGAAAAAGACAAAAAATCTGATAGAGCTCTATATTCCTTATATATTCAAGTATTAGAGGATTGCTATCATCCACCAAACAATCAATTAGATTGGGGTACAGAAAGGTGTACCTATGTTTTATAAATATACCCAGATTTGACTATCTTGTTAAGAAGGCATGCAACTGCGACAAGAAATTCAATGGACACGATCAAGGTATATAAATTATAAATAGTGAGCCGAACACAAAATTGGTGGCCCAAAATCTTCGTGCGCACAAGGTCATATATTCAATTTTTCAATGCTCATTTTTTTTTTTTCTAACCAAGGCTCTGATTCCCATGCTGAGTTGAAATTCACGATCAACATGTGGGAAAAAAAAACCAATTAATTAATAGAGGATTTTAGCAATCAAACCCGATCATGAAACTACTCGTTCTCACGATGACGGCAATTTTTATGATCCGATTCAACTTGCCTTCCTACAAAACAAATGAGAGGTGACCGTACCGACGAGGTATTGGTTGGGTACACTCCGACAATCAAGTTAATATTTATGATTCTTTAAACAAAAAAATCATTTCTGTAATTAATATTGCATACCTCTGGATGTGCCACAGCTCTCCATTTTATAAAAAGAGTGTTTGGTAGTACCATTCTAGTAAGAAATCCATTTAGTTACCTTCTCTAATTTAACTAGGAGACATATTAGGAGATAAGGTAGTTATCATTGTCTTGTTGTAACTTAAGTCAACCTTTTGACTCCTTCACCAATTAGACTTTCTTGCCGACTAAACTTTCATAAAATTTGAGTTTCATTGTAAGGACCGGAATGTTTTGACCGGTTCCGGGTGATTTTGGACCGGACCGATTTTTTTTCGAATAAATTAAAATTCGAAAGTATGTTATATATATATATATATGAAGTTGGAGGATATAGATATATATATATTGGAATATATATATATATATGCACATGGTGGGCTTATATGCAAATATGAAGAAGTGTGGATGCACATGCATAATTACATGTATTGTGTAGCATATATCATACATATATTTATATATGATTAATATGTGGACCAAAAAGAAAGAAAAGAAAAGAGAAAAGAAGAAAAGGAAAAAGAAAAGAAAAAGAAGAGAAGAAAGAGAATCGGGGAGAGAGAAGAGAGGGAGAAACCGAGAGAAGCCAAAGGGGGGAGATCGGGAGTCGTGAGAGAGGAGGAGCATCGGCGGCAGTGACTGGGGGCTGCCTATCGCTCACAGTGGAGGTGGCTTGCGGCGGCGACGGTGGTGAAGACACGGCTGGGTCGTGTTTGGCGCATCGGAAGGCGGTCTCTCGGCTGGTGTGACGAACGACGGTAGAGGCTTCGACGGGTGCTCGCGGCTTCAGGTGGTTCACGGTGGGTTTCTTCGGCGGTGGTGGCGTCGAAACACGACTGGGTCGTGTTTGGGTTAGCTTCGGGTGGTTCGATTTTGGGTGAGCACGACTGGGTCGTGTTTGGTTCGATTAGGGGTTTCGGTTCGGGCTGTTGGTACTCGGTTTTGTGGACTGTGGTTGGTTAGATTTTGGATCGAGCTCGGTGGTGCTTGGCTGGGTTCACGGCTGGGCTTCCTTGGGCCGGCCGTGGGTGAGGGTTTGACTGGCCAAAGATGGTGGTGCGTCGGGTTGAAGGTGCCGAAACTTGGTGATGGGATCTGTTTGGCTTCGGCTGGTGCTCGGGCCGTGTTGGGCTGTCTGGTTTGTGGCAGCAGATGGTGGTTTTCTGGGGTGGGTGAGGCTGGTTTCATGGTGGCTCTCGGCTGGTACGGTGGTCATATACGGTGGTGCCAAAGAGGCCGCTATGTGGGTTTTCTTGGTGGCTGGGTCGTGGACTCTCTTGGGTTCAGTTGAGGTGAGTTGTTGAGTTGAGTTGGGTTCATGGGTTGGCTGGGTTTGCTTCCATGGTTGTAATTCTCGATGGGGATTCGAGATGAGACTCGGCAGATAGCTGGGTTGTGTTTGGTTGTGGATTGTTTGGTATGTAGTTGTTGGGTTTGTTTGGGCAGCCACATTTTTTGGGCTGCAATGTTAGAGATCTACAAATTTATGGGCTTGATGATTGGCTGGGTTTGTGATCGATTTCGGTTGGTGGTCGGTTAGTGGCTAGCTGCAAAATGGATGGTTTCGCGGTTGGGCCGTGAAGGGGTAACTACGGGGGTTGAATATCAGAAGGTCTCAGTTGGTCTTAGCTGGGCATTTCATGGGGGTTACTTGGAGTAGCAGCCACGGTTTTGATTTGATGAGTTCGGCTTTGGGGTCGACAATAGTGCTGAAGCTTGGAGCTTCGATTGGATGGTTTGATGATGCCGGCCTTGGTGTTGGCTTGAGGGTCTTGCATAACAGGATGTTATGGCTCGTGTTTTGGGTTGGACTGGAAATCAGAAAGGGCAAGGAAATGGTTCAGAGGATTGTCGTGTGGGCTTTGACACTGGACCGGACCGGATATGAAAAAAGGACCGCTTTGCAGGCACGGACCGGTTGAGAGCGGGACCTAAGGCAAGTTGATTCTTGCCTCTATCTTTTACAAATATTTTTGTTATGTTGGTTAATTTACCTATGTCCCTTAATTTGATCATAGGTGGCTTATATATATATGTGCAATTATATATATATATGTGTGTGTGGATGTTGCATACGTGCGGGATGTGAGGATATATGTATATGTATATATATATATATATGTGTGTGTGTGAGTTTGGGGAGCGATGACATGTTAAATTAAATCGCTTATTTGCATCGTGACATGCATGTTTTGTATTGATTGAAATCATGTAAAAAGTATGCTAAATGATACCTGTTTAGCTATGTGTTGTCTTGTATGCATATGTGGCTCTTATGCATGATGTTTAGTATATATATATATATATGTGATTATATATATATGTGGTTGCAGTGGTAGAAATGCATGCTAAGTGTGAATATAACTTTTAGCGAGCATTTGCGAAGCATGATGATGATATGCTAGGTGTTCTATATGTTCTTAATGCATATATGGTGACGGAATATATATGTATATATATATATATATATATTGTGATTGAAATGCATGTTGGCTACTTGTAGTGAATACATGCATTGACTGGAAGCATGATTATGTTTATGCTAGTATAAGTGCATATAGGACTTATATGCAAGATTGGACATATGTGCTATTTATGTCGGTTGATATGATGGTATGTTTATAAATGCCTTAGAGAAATTTATAAACGTGATGGAATTGATTTATGAGTTGGGAAAAAGGTGAAGGACATGTGGTTATGTGAAATGTGGAGGTGTGAAGCATGTTCATTGCAAATGCATGTGATGCTTAAATGGGAATTCGTATGAGTGTGTTTCTTAAATGCCTCATTGGTTGCAAATTATGAATGTACATTTGATAAAATTGTGGGGTTCATTTTCATTGGCATGGTGAGGGAGGCAAGCAATGTGAACGGTGGAATCCATTCGGTAAAATGGCGAGGTATTCCGGTAAAGGTAACCCTCGTGAGGTATTCCGGTCAAGGTACCCTCATGGATTGATGTGCAGTGAGGTATTCCAGTAAAGGTAGCCCTCAAGAGGTATTCCGGTAAAGGTAACCCTCTGTAGGTGGGATTGGTTGTCCACAGGAATTGGAGACCAATATGTGGGAAGGATGAGGGAGTTGTGCATATCATGTTGCATTCTACCTTGCTTATGATATGGTTGTGTTGTATGCATAATTTATCCATATGTTAAATGCACTGCATTGCATCTGATATGCTACTTGTTGAGTAGGGAATGTGAAAGATGATTTACATCGTTTATATAAATGAGTTGACATATATGTTCTCTGTACATATTGATGCCTGATGTTTACTGTTTTCAAGCATGTTGAAAATGATTTCTAAAATCATGTGTTGTGGATTTCGTATGTGCATATGTGCTAGAGTAGCCATATACATTATCGGTTCATGCATGCTAGGTGGGGCATGGTCTTAAATATTATGATATATTTAAGTGTATGTATATTTTTGAGAATATGTGAGAATCGACCTACTGCAGCGGTGATAGTATGGTTCTATATACCTTGTTGGGCCTTTGAGCTCACCCCCTCCCAGGTTTTACAGGTATTGCTGGTTTTGGAGTTTGTTAGGGGACTGATGGCACCGGTTGCAGAGGTAGTATCTAGATCCCTTAGAATCTAATGTATGTCTAGGATAGTGGATAGATAGATGCTTTACATTTGGATTAAATGTATAAAGCGAGTATGTAGATTCAGTTCCTTCAATTGTATTTTATTCATGTGATGTATGTATTTAATACGGACATTCAAGGACTGAGGCATGTATATTTATAATTGCTTTATGCATGTTGTAGAAAGTTTGGGGGGACACGGGCCCAGAAGTGTCCATTTTTATTGTTTAGATATAAATGTTGGGGGGGGGGACACGTGCCCAGAAGTGTCCATATAAATTGTAAAGCAGGTATATCACACCAGGGGCTGATTATTTAGAATGGGTCATGCCCGATTTTTGTAAAAATAATAGAAAATTGAGGTTGCATGATCGGGTGATGGTTGTGTCGTGAGGGCGATCTCACGGAGTTCATACCTCAGTTTTCGGGCCTCGGGAATCGGGGCGTGACATTCATATCAATTTATTTGTCAATTAGAGTCACCTACTAAAATTGCTCAATCATGTATGATAATGATTATGACAATATGTTATTATTATATTAAAATTTTCATGGTACAATATTTTAAATTTAAAAGTTGTGATTTCAGGAACTAAGGATATTCACAGGGTCCTCATCTTTTCTTCGTTAGAAAATTTGTTATCTGAAATATTTGTTTGAACTACGGCCCTATACCCCCTCTACCGATCTCCAACGGTCAATAGTCTGGCAACCCTTGTAATCTTCTTTCATAGAATCTACTCTTCAATCTTCAACAACTTCTACATTATGGCCATGACAACCTATGTTTAAGGTAAGTTAGATATTTCTCTCTTTCTCTGTGTGTATATATATATATATATATATATATATATATATATATATGTATGTATATTTAGGGTGTTCTCTCTTAGAATCTGATCTCATCTCTCTATACATGTTATATATACGTATATGCGTTTAGGGCATTTCTCGTTTGAAATCTGATCTTCTCTCTCCATTTTGAGTAGAGAATCAGAAGAAGAGGAAGCTGCACTTCAGTGGTCTACTATTAGGGTTATAGTTGTGACAATTTTAAGGGTTCGGCATGTCCCCTCAATCACCATGTAGCTAATTACTCTTATTTTTAAATCTTTGCTGATATATTTTTGTGAGATATAAATATGTAATTGGCTAATTTTAGTGTTCAAAACTTGATTAATCGAATTGTATTTATTTATTTATTTTTTGTATCGATCTTCAAAATTTTTGAGTTGATAAACAAGTCCGTGGAAACGGTTAATTCAATGAGTACATCATATAGTATAGGTAAGTATGATGAGGACACGTTGCACTTTGTGTTTTGAGGGCCTATTTTGGAAAACTAGGGTTTTCAATTAAAATTAAAAAATTTCAAAGTAGTACTGGTCCAACTTTTCTCGACAGGTTGATTTTTGCAGGTTTTTCAAAAAGTCCCACTATTCCTACTTATCATGTTTCAAAAAGGAAATTGTTTTTGATGAAAATTTGGATTCCTTTTTTATTTGAAACTTCTAGGAAAGTCCTGTATTGGTTTTTAACTTATTTTCCAAGCAGAGTTAGGACTCCTATGCCTATATATACTTATCTATATTTTTTCTATATTCATGCTTTCAGAAAAACATTATTTTAGAAGAGAAAACTTTTACAAGTATTTTTAGGGCAGAATATTGTTCTATCTTTTGAGAGCACACATCTATAATTCACGAGTGATATTTAGGATGGTGTTCTTCTCTTGATTAACTGTTCAAAGACTACATCAAAATTCTTTTTTATCAGAACACTGGATTTACAGTTCTTCTATTGCTTGCTTGTGAAGAAAGGTGAACTAGATTTCACTACAAAGAGAACAAAATACTTGTTGAGTTTTTGTGTTCTTCCAACTACCTTTCTATAAGGATCGTAACGTTAACCGAAAGTCTGCAGCAATTGGACATGAAGTTGCAATTGTAAGCCTAAGATGATCTGCATCAGATTCTTGATAAAGTGAAGAGAGGTATGAGTCTGAGACAGAATCTGTTATACTTTGCTTCAACATAGTGGATTGGTTTCTTGAGGCGTTGCCTCTACGTTGTTTTTTTTCCGACTTGAATTTTTTTACGTATATCTAGTGCCATCGTTACTTTATTTGCACTTATTTTATTTATTTGTTTTATGTGTTTGATTAATTTTTAATTGGACTTAAAATTTAATTAATTTAAAAAATTAAGCAAACGAGCAAGTAAACCTATTCATCCCCTCTAGGTTTTAAACAAACTATCGCAACCACTTTCGCACTCACTTCCGCACTGTGCAACTCAAAATTATTTTATTCAAATTTTGCATGCTTTCTCTAGCAATTAGTCATTATGAACTCGAGTCAAGTCTTTTTAGCTTCAAATTCTTCTACTTTATGATATTATATTGTTTTGATTTGATGGTAGGATAACTAGATAAGTTGTGAATGCAAATAATTTTCTTTTTCTTTTTTCTTTGGGTAAGATGTGAATGAAGATGCCTTATAAATATTTAAGTGAAGTTTTCAATTTTTTCTGAAGTTCCCTGACACATTTAAATTTTGTTCTTTTAATATTGGTTTTATTCTTGCAAAGGGAGAAACTAAATGGCACGAGTGGAGTAGGAAAAGAGTAAGTTGTTTTGTGTTTATTTTTTTATGTTGTGTTTCATTTTTTTATTTAAACAAAGTTAAGGTCATTTTGATAAATTTATGTAGCTATTAATAGAGAAATGACGGTAAGGGATTGACAACAACTTTTGATAGTTTTAGAGGGTGGGTTACAAAAGTTTAATGGTAGAGGGAATTTTTGCAATTTTTGTGTGTTCTGTCCGAAATATTGACTCCTAATCCGAATAAAAGTTGATGGTTAAGATTAACATTAAAGTGAACTTATAGCCGTTTTAGTTGAAAGGTGTTTGGTTCAAGGGATTCCATGTAATTTTCCTTCTTCCTATTACCTTAATTTAGTCCATATATAACCAAATTCACTTTAAAATCCTAAATTACTCAATAGCCCCAAATTTATTCATTCTTATTTTTTCAATTAACGAAAATCACAAATTCTGTAAACCCTAATTTCTTGTATTAGCAAGTCCAAAGTGCAACAAAAATGAATGAACCATTTGCAACTCACTGTCTTATCGTTTGGTAACCGTTTATGTTTAGTGTTTATTGTTTATAAAAACAAATTTTCAGGATAAACATGTTTGTTAATTTTTGTTTTATTTATAAATTTTCAAAACGCTTTTAAAACAACATTGTTCCTAAGCCTTCAAATCCTAAACACCAAAATGATGTTTATTGTTTATGTTTATTAAAAAAAAAACTTTTTTTTTCTTTTTTTATCTAAAATGATGATTATATTATTTTAATTAAAAATTGAAACTAAAATTGAGAAAATGAAAAAAAAAATTATAAAAGGCTATTGTTTGATACAAGGATAAAAATATTAGAATTATCAAATATGGACATAATTACTAATATACTTGATAATAAGAAATAGTTACTTAGGGGCACACAGGCTAAAAAGAAAAAAAAAAAACCTTATTTGAGGAAAATAAAAAAATAAGTCTCAATTATCTCCTTGTTAAAAAAACAAGAATGGTATTTTGTACTTATGTCATTCATTCATTTTCAGTGTTGAAACAAAAAAAGAAATCAAAAAAATGAAAAAGAAAGTAGACCATAAAGAACTTTAGCTGAACCGAACCGAATCGTTCACTACGATTTCGGTTTCGGTTCCAAATTTTAGAAACCATTCACTACGATTCCTGTTCCAATCCTTGAAACCGGAACCGTTGAATATATATATATAGTTATAAAACTCCTATAATGATTTTCTATATATATATATATATATATATATAAAATCATTGTAATAGTTATAATAACCTTTTGTTATGTAAAACATTTTAAACAATGGAGTTATTATAACTATTATAAGGTTAAATACAACTCCTATAATAATCAAATTAAACCGAACTCATTTATTCCGGTTTCAAAATTAAGGAACCGTTGGGAACGGTTCTGGTTCCAGTTCTCCCAATAACCGTAAGGAACCGAATCGTGTGCATCCCCCTACTTGTTGGGACCTTCTGGGTTGTGGGTAATTCTAGTTTTACAGTATAATTTGCAGTGTGTAGATATATATGTAACCTAATATTATTTATTTATTTTTTATGTATATTTCTTGCTCTGTTATTGCTATATAGATTTGTTATAGCATAAACTTGACTTTTTATGCAGTTTATTGTGTTTGATTTTTTTTTTTTAAAAAACAGTTTAAGATTAACAAACATGTTGTTCTGTTTATGATTTTTAAAATAAGCTAAACGTTTTTCCGTTATCAAACAACAGTCATATTTATGGATAAACAAAATCATAACATAAACACTGTTTATATAAACACTTAAACAATAAACACTAAACATAAACGGTTATCAAACGGGCCCTAAGTTAAACTCCACAGTATATGTTGAAGGATTTATATATTTAAGTTACACTCTCTCTAACACCTTAAGCTTTTAGAGTAGATGGTAAAAAATGAACAAATCAAAAAATTAACTTTTAGATGGAACAAACTCTAGCCCAACATATAACAAAATTACATTAAAGTACTTCAAACTGTTTATTTAAGTAAATTTTTTTATTTTTCAAATTTGATTTTTCACATTGCACTAGAACTTTTAACCAATTGTTTGAAAAAATGCAAGATGTATACCAGCAAACATGTAAAGTATTGGAGATGGGTAAGAAGAAAGGATTAACTTAAATTTTCGCTTTATTTCTCAATAAATTAATGACCTTAGATTAGGTTTGGCCAAAGACAGATTAGCTCCAATAAATGTTGTGAGGTTATTCCACTTCTTACTGTGGTCTCACCATATGATAAAGTGATCATATGAAATAATTTGTCTAAAAGAATATTTAATTCATCTAGAAAAATTCTGGCGAGAAAAAAGAATTGATAATCATTGAATTCAACTCAACATGCTTTAACCCAACTATTTGCTTATGTACAGTCCGTTACACATACTTTCTTTCAGTGTTGGCTGCAAAACTTGTGACCAATTAATTTGATCAAAATATTGTACAAACTACAACTTCATTTGATCAAACTATAAATGGTAACTCATGCTACTAAAGTGGGTGATACTATATTATTCAATGTCACTCATTTTAATAAGTTATTAGTGATTGATATCATCCAATATAATAGCGTATGTCACCACTGATGATAACAAATATTGCTACTAGAGAAATGGGAAGAGACTTGAAATGGTCCACTGAGGAACGTGAAATGAGCTTTTGGCCTTCCTATAATTTTGCTGGTCTAAGAGCAGTGTTTAGGGCACAGCAACTTCTAACGCAGAAGCATACACCCCAATGTGTACTATACTCCTATTTTCTATTTTATATAACTTGCAAATAAAAAAATTAATTTACTATTTTATCTTGCACAATTATCGCTTCAATTCAAATAGCATGGACTAATTGTGATTTGGACCCAATTTTGTGACTTTTGGTTTGGGCCCTTGGTCTTGGATTGATCCCATTGCAGTAAGTTAACTTTAGTTAAAAAGTTTTACTAGGGTTAAAATCACTTTTTCCATCTTCATATACACACACTATCTTGCACAATTTTCACTTCAACATGTGCAAGTGCACAGAACGATAAAACAGAAACAAAATCCAATCTCTTTTTCAAAATTCTCTAGCATGAACTTTCCTACCTTTCTTCATTTTTAATTTCTCAAAGATTTTGTCTTGGGCCTCAACTTCTATTGGGTTGGGTTGTCATGAGGCCCTCTTTGCTTGTTTAATACATTGATATAAGAACATTAATCAAGCCTATAAATTTTATATAAAATCCGTTCTTCTTACATTAGTTTTCATATGCGAAAAAAAGAAATATACATAAATAAAAATTGTTATGTTTAAGAACATAGGACCATTAAGATTAATAAAAAGATACTTTAAATTTAATCTTTATATATTTATAGATCAAAATGGAAACATTCAAGACTACACTGTATAATAATAAAAAATTAAATTATGCCTACTCAAGCCTACAACGTGGGTTGAAGTGGTCAGCCTATTTAAATGATTTTCCAAAAAAATTAAAGGGGTCATGGTTACTAAAAACATCTATCAGATAAGTCTTGATTTTCACACGCTAACTTAGTGAAGGCCTTAATGTGGCCAGATGTTAAAAGGTCTTGTCCTACATCGGATCTGGATGGAAAAGTAATTGGGTATAAATGGGCGGGTAGGTAACACTATCCAATAACTTAGGCTTTTGGGTCATTGGTAAGCGTCTGACCCGTTATAATTAGTATCAGAGCCAGACCCAGTCCTTGATCTAGTGCCACGCCTAGCACCCACCTGGGTGGAGTCTGGGTCCGGGTCATTACTGGGTCCTTCCACAGTTAGAGATGACGGATAGGTAGGGTGGTCCGACTACAACGAGGATATTATAAGTTTGGATATAAATGATGGGTAAACAATACTACTCAATAACTTAGGCTTTTGGGTCATTGGTAAGCGACTGACCCGTTACAGTTTATATCAGAGTCAGACCCAGTCCTTGATCCTGTGTCACGCCTAACACTGGTGGAGTTTGGGTCTGGGTCGTTACTGGGTCCTCCTATAGTTAGAGAGGACGGGTAAGTAAGGTGGTCCGATCGCAACGAGAGTGTTACAAGTTCGGGTGGGGGAGCATGGTAGAGGGTCTTGTTCCACATCGGATCTGGATGGAAAAATGATTAGGTATAAATGGGCGGGTAGACAATATTACCCAATAGCTTAGGCTTTTGGGTCATTGGTAAGCGTCCGACCCATTACACTTGGTAATACAGAGGCATGCGATGTAACTAACCATCTTTAATGGATTTGGACATGTTTGAGTTGACAAAAGAGCATTTCCTAGGAATGCAACTATGCAAGCGATCCAATTAGCATCCCATGAGATCAACCTAGATGGGCCCATTATGAACTTAGGAACTAGTGATGGCAATTTTGCACGCCTTGTAGAGTTTTCGCCCCATTTGGGGTGAGTATGGGAACCATTTTTATGCCATCGGGGCGGATATGGGAATGAAAATGTGAACTAAACGCGAGTACGGGGTGAGTTTGCTCTATGATAGAAACTCGCCCCGCCCTACCCCGCCAACCCACTTGTTATATAATTATAATTTATATTGTATATCCCTACTTTCCCAACATTTAAATATAAGTATATAAGTTCTTTATATTCTTCATTTTCATGTTTTGATTGGTTCTTGAATTGGAATCTCGAGTAAGAAAATGGTAATTGAAAATCAAAGTGTGATTCTCGAGTAATTTTGATTTTGTTTTTGAGAATTCTGAATGTCATCTTTTATTAAACTTCATATGGTGGAATTTTTTTAATTTGATTTTATTAAACCTTCTTTAACTGTTAGATCAAACTTGTAACTAGGTCTTTTTTATTGTGGAATGTAAACATGTAGTCTCTGTAATGGACTATTTATTCTGAATTTAATTATTGGATCATACTAACAAGTTTGTAATATTTTGAATTTAAAAACGTTAGATCAAATTTGTTATTAGGCTTCTAATCTCTGTAATGAGAATTTAATTGTTTGATCAAAATAACAGGATTGTAATATTTTGAATTTAAAAAAGTATTTGATGTGGAACAAATTTGTGAAAACTGGCCCCGCCCCGTCCCGTCCCAAACCCGCAACAGGTTTGATAATGCTATTAAAGACAACGGGGTGGGAACGAGTTTAGGCAAAGCCGCCCTAAACCCGCCCATTGCCATCCCTCTTAGGAACTGATACAATTGTAGTTTAAACTCGCTGAACTAGAAACTAGTGCCAATAGAACTAGAACATTTTAACTAAGGTTAACTAACTAGAATTGTGTGTAGATTTGGTCTCTCTCACTCTTAGGGATGGCAACGGGGCGGGTATGCCAAAACCCTACCCCGCCCCATCAAGGAAATACTAAATCCATCTCCCGTGAAGAACCCTAACGGGTTTGTGGTAAGCATACCACCATCGCCCCATTTAGAGAAAGTGAGAAATAACAAAATCTTTAAAATCCTTTACTTTATTTCCTTTGAATTCGATATTTAGGCTAAATGTACCCAAACGATGATAGAATACTCCTACAGTTAAAACTCCAATATATAAGACCAAAGAAAATGACACAAATATATATACATATGTAGATGGAGATAAAAATGGTTTTGGTCTTCAAGATATTTTTTTATTATAGATCTATTATGTACACAAGATAGAGAGAGATCTCTTTTAGACATAAGATAAAGTGAGGAATAGAGCAGAACAAGGTAACCTAGTGGCTGCCATATATCTAGTATACTATATTTATATAACTAATATAATAATATAATAATAAAAGAAATGGCACATTTCATACAATTATGTCACTATATATATATATATATATATGTATATAATCGGGGCGGGGTGGGTACTAGGTGGATTTTCTTAAAAAAATCATACCCGCCCCTACTCCTATTAGGGGCGGACCAAATCCCCTCCATTAGGGGGGGAGCGGGGCGGAAACCCGTTGGGACGGAGGAAATTGCCACCCCTACTCACTCTCACACACATTGTTAAAATGTTTTACTAGGGTTAAAAACCATTTTTCCCTCTATATACACACACACCCCTACATGCATAACACACACTCACTCATCTTTTCTTCAAATCCTCTCTCTTCTTTGCATATCCTCCATCTCTCTTCTCTGCATATACACACTTCTCTCTTTGTTTGCACACACTATATACCGTATACACATTATCACTAAGTGTCTTTTAGAGATGAAAGGAGCTCAAGTTGCATACAAGTTCTTACGAATCTTGGAATCAAGCTTAGGAAAGCATTTGAAGGTTCTTGTCACGAAATAAAATTTTAGAACACTTCTATAAAGTATCTGACACGAGTCTGAAGAGTCGATCAATGGCAAATAATGATGAAGAACCCACATTCGAACTAGGACAAACCTCAAATAGACTTTCAATGTTTTGTGAGCATATTTACATTCATCGGAAGCAAAAAATGAAGATTTTCATTCAGTCCAAAAATATAGAATGTGGGAAATCATTGGGAATAAACCTCAAATTTGTAGAAGGAGTACAAGTCCCAAAAGAAGATTATAAATTAAATGCATATGATTCAAAATTATCTTAGCTCAATGCTTTGGCTATGAGCATCTTTTATTGTGCATTTAATTCATATGAGTTCTCCTAATGCATATCAACTAGGAGATATAGGACACCTTGAAATAATCTGTGAGAACCATTGAGTTAAGTGGCAAGCTCATAACTCATAAGATTGCAAGAATGATTCATATTGAAATTCTCTTTTTTGTCGTATTCCTTTTTGAGAAGAATCTTAAAGAACCTAAATCTCTTAGGATTAAAAGACTTAAGCTTTAAAAAGAAAGAGTTTTTTAAAGGAAAAATAAATCTTGTTACCCTATGTTAAATGTTGCTTATCTTGGGTGCACATGCTATGATCTAAATGATTAAAACATCCTAAGTGGTATAGGTGTTTATCTAGACTATTCTTTTTGAATAGCAAAGCATGAATCTATGCAAATTGCATATGATTAAGTGAATATTTTTCCTCAATAGAAATCTCCAAAGATTCATTAAATTGTAAGAGAACCCAAATGTTTAAAGTTGAATCTCAAAGAGTTAAACAAGTCTTTGCACACTTGGATTGAATTGGAATGGGGAGACTTTGAAGTTTGCCCACTCTCCATAAAATCATGATATATGATCACTCGAGGATTTAAATATGCAAATCCAAACCGATGGTTTGTCTATGTGAAAATATCATAAATAATTAGTTTTAGTCAAGACTTAGCATCTTGATCTTCATGACCATAGAACAGAAGTGTTGATTCTTCAAGTGTATGTTAATGATCATATATTTGAATCAATAACTTGTGCAAATTTTTCATAAATTTGTTAAATTTCTTGAAAAGTGAACTTTTAAGATTGAAAATCCTTAAAAATCTTTTCAACTCACATTTGCACATTCCATGATACTTAAAGTGATAAGAACATTGTTATGCTTAACTTGGTATATGAACATCTTTGATGTAATCATAGCATTCTTATACTTGGGTATTGTTTATTTGATGCAACCATTTGAGCTCGAAAGTTTTTGATATCTTTTTCTATATTTTGATTAAAAGATTAGGTGGGAAATAATCTTTTACATCAAACTTATGGTTGTCTTATAAACAATGATTTTGATTAAGAGATTAAGTGGGATGTAATCTTTTATATCAAATTCATTTATGATGAAATTGTTGATTATGCTAGATATGTCAAATTTTTAAATCAATACTTAAAGAATTGTGCAAATAACTTGCAAGAATGTTTTCTAGGCCAAAATTCTTAAGATAGAAAGGTGTTTTGAAAGTGATTTGTGAAAACTATATAAGCTAGTGGCAAGCTTATGTTTCACAAAACATGTTCATACTTAATAAGCGAGTGGCAAGCTTGTTATCTTCAAAGCATCTATAGGATAATATGAAACACTTTGAAAATGACTTATGATGACCCTTATAAGTAGTGGCAAGCTTATAACTCATAAGACATATGCATATTTAGTAAGCTAGTGGCAAGTTTATTATTATCAAAGTATTCTTGAAAGAAATCTTTGCACATTGGATATGCGTAGAAATATTAAGAATGTTTGATTTGACAAAGTGTCAACATAAAGATTTCATTCTTATATCTATAAGCATCATGTTATATAATCACCTAAACTTAAAGGATATGAAATTCCAAACCTTGAGTTAAAACTCTAATCCTTTGGTTTGTGAAGATTTATGTGATTATATTATGATCAATGGTTTTGATTGAAATAACTTTGATTATAAATCTTTTCATCAAAATCATACATGGAAGTATGTTGATTATTCAAATATATGTTTATCATCTTTCAATCAACATCTTGTGCAAAGATTTGAGAATCTTTTATCCAAAATGTATAGATGGACTTGAGATTATAGACATTTCAAATGAGTCCACATTAGAATAATCTCAAAGAAAATCAAAAGAATCCTAGAAAGATTGCATCCAAAATGATTTTCATAAAGATTTTTCTATATGTTGAAGCATGGTTCACCTCCTCCAAATTGATCTTTCTTAGGTGAACATTCTAAAGATAGTTGCATAAGATCCTTGCTTTGAAATACTTGAAATTATTTGGTTCTCACATCTCTAGATGAAAATCAATGAGGCCAAAAATTTTAAGTTCTTGGATCTTGGCAATTCAAAAGGAACAAATTCATGTTGAATGAATTTTTTGGTTAGAATTTAGTTCTTAGACATATGATCATACCTTGATAGACACATACAACTTTAGAAGATGAGTTGGGTGTAATCATTAGAAACTAAGATAGATTTGTGACCCAAGGTTTCAACCAAGAAAAAAGGATAACCATGAAAGAAAATTTTCACATGTATCTAGAATTGAAGTAATAAGAATGCTACATATTTTTGCATGAAATATTTTTATCAAATTCATTCTTGATTGACTTCATATTAGAGAAAGTCTATGTAGAACAACCACCCCGATTTGAAGTGTATAAAATTTTAAAACATGTGTTTAAATTTTTTTCAAAAGCCTATATGATTTTAATTGAGCTTCAAAGAACTTGTCATGAAAGGCTTAGTGGTTCTCTCATAGAAAATGATTTTGATGGAAACAAATTTGATGATATTTATTTCTCAAAACCTATGAAGATGATTTGTTGATTATGATCATATTTTTGGACGATATCATTCTTGAATCAACAAATCAAAAATTGTGCAAAGAGTTTCCAAAAGTATGCAAGATGAATGTGATTTGAGCATCATGGGTAAACTCTATTTCTTCGGTATCTTTTATGGTCTTCATCATCTATGGTTTGACCCACATTGCACTTAATGTATCTTTATATCTTTTGGGCACCATTGGTATTTCCTTTATGAGATTTTACATTTGATTGGGTATGCACTTACATTTTAAAATTCTTCTAACTTTCAATAGTTAGTTGAAATGCTTCCTAGATTACTAGGATGTTGAGATTGCCTATTTGGCTCAATATGCTTTTTGATGATGTGAAAAAGGGAGAAGTTATATAATATGTATCATATTGACATGCTTGTACTTATACGTCTCTATATTTATAGAAAGCATGATGATAAGGAAATTTTTTTCATTTATATGCATATGCCTTATTCCTTCATTACTTTAATGCATATTGATAGGGGGAGCATATACCTTAAGTGATTATGTGTTGCTTTTCATTCTTAATTTAAGAGCATGATCATATTTGGCACAAAGCATGATGCTAACTCATTATTTGGTTTCATGCATAAATTATTTTTTTTGAGATGAGTATATACACTTGCTTTAAAATATGTATCACATGCTATACGATTTTATTGTTAAATTCCTTTGAAGCATGATGATAGGGAATAATTTCCATTGGTGAAATTCATAAATATATGCAAATGCTTAAATGTTTTATTCTTTTGATGCATATTGATAGGGCAGCTTTGAAAGTTGAAGACTTGAAATATATGCATATTGTGATTTACATAGGGGGAGATATCCTAACTTGTTAGAATATGCATATTGATTGGGGGAGCAACCTCAAATTACTTAATTGAGGAGGAGTGTTGTGAATTTTATTCTTTCTATCCCACCTATGTTTTTACATGTTGATGTCTTATCTACATATATTAGATGATCACCGCCTCTTAGAGCTTTATTATATTTATCTTTTTGATAATGTCAAAGGGGGAGAAAAATGTGATGTGCATATCATAAATGACTTGACTTAACTTGATTATATATTTTATGTCATTTACGTTAAACACATCAATGTTTGTCATCATCAAGATTATTGAACCAAGGTTTCCAACCAAGGTTATCTCAGTTATTTTGATGATAACAAAACATTGAGTGTTAGGATTTAATGTCTACTTGAGTTTGTGCTTAAACAGGTTACGTTGTAACAAGACTCAAAGTAAGACAAGAAGATCAATGGCACATTACAAAGGTATCCAAAGCTCACATTGATCATGCCCATCTATGTTCAAAAACTCATATCAAGGACATGAGAAAAGGATGAAGGCAATAATATCAAAGAAAGAAGACTTCACCAATTCACATCAAGATCAATGAAGATATTGAAGATTGGGTAGTTTAGTCTTGGTGAGTGTATAGGTAATCTTTGTAAAGTTTCTCTCACTTGAAAGCTCTAGGACCAATGCATATCATTCATATAATTCATAAGTCCTTATAGCATAAGAAATAGGCCATGAACTTCATTTATAACATCATGAGGCCTTTACTAAGGTTGAGTTAGTTCAAGCTTTCATAAGCTTTATAAGAACTCAATTATGAAGTCATAACTAGGACCATGTATTTCACTTATATCATTTGGAATGGTCTATAGAAATTAGAGTAATAAGACTTGGATCAAATTGATTCATAAGGAATTTTTTGACTTGAGTTGGTATAAATGTATTATATCTTTTGAAGAACTCAATTCTATGAGAGGACCTTGCATTTACATTCATATCATTACTTGGTCACTAAAATTCATGAAAAAGGTCTTGATATTTACATATTGACATCCTAAGACCATACATGCTCATAAGTCCTAACATTTGCTTTGAAATCTAACTCTTTAAATGTTAGAAGACTTTGAGGTACCTCAAACTTGACTTTGAGCCACCTCAAACTCACTTTGAGCCACTTCAAAGTTACAGAAAGAATTAGAGCATTTGAGAAGGCTTTTTGAGGCACCTCAAACTCACTTTGAGCGACCACAAACTCATTTCGAGCCACCTCAAAATTTTGAGGTGCCTCAAACTGCACTTTAAGCCACCTCAAAGTTTATGAGACGTCTCAAACTCATTTTGAGGTGCCTCAAAGATGCTGGATCTGAATCTAACGGCTAGTTTAGATCATTTAATGCTCCCAACAACCACCAACAACTTTAAAATGGCCATATCTCTTAAAAGGGCTATAAATACACCTTGTATGTGTATTTTTCATATATGAGAGTCTACCATAACCCTTCATGATCATATCTTGTTGGTAGAATTCACTTCCATGCTTAGATGTCATATTCTATAGAGGTAGAAACCACACATGAGTTTAATTCTTCATTCTTGTGGTTATTCATCATTCTAGAGTTGAGCTTTCATATTGATTCATCAATTGTAACTCTAGATTTGAGAGAGTTTTGAATTTGTATATCTTGTGTATTTGAGAGACACTCATTGTACACAAATTTCTTATTCTTGAGAGAAGAAGACCAAGAGGTTCTCTTGGCATGGGTAGCTTGAAGAAGCATTGTAAGAATTTTTCTCCAAGCTCGAAAAAGAGAAAGGGTCATTCTCTACCTTAAAAGGAGAAGGATTGGGTAGCGCTCTCCACCCTTTAGAGTGCGCAATGGTTATCTCTTAACCGTCAAAAGAGGGAGGAAGCCCAAGTCATGAGATTGGAAAAGAAGTCTTGGTGAGGTTTTCATTGAGCAAGGAAGACCAAGTCATGAGCTTGGTAAAGAAGTCTCGGTGAGGTTTTCATTGAGCAAGGAAGCTCAAGTAATTCACTTGGCAATTGTACGGTTTGCTTTCCACCCTTAAGGAAGGCTCTATAGTGGATACGTCAAGATGAGCTCTTGAGGCATAGACGTAGGCCGAAGTTGCCGAACGATGTAAATATCGTGGTGTTGCTTGGTTTGCATTTCTCTAACCCTTAACTCCTTTACTTAATAGCATTTTATATATTTAATTTCATAATGCTTTTTAGATGAATGCTTGGAGTAAGTTGCACACCATGTGTTTGATAAAATGTCTATATGAGCTTTAATTCCTTTTTAGCATTGATAGACATATATTCAATTAGCTCATTTCATTCCTTATCCAATGAACAATCTTATGAATGAATGAGTAGCACTCCAAGTGCTTGATAGGCTTACTCCTTTATTTTGTTAGCATTTATTTTATAATTGTTTATTTAATGAATGTTGTTTAAATGCTTTATATGAGGAGGATGGGATGTATGCTTGGAGTTTATTGGTTGAGTTGTGGAATTGATTGTTTTATAAATTGATTGAGTATTTATTTGATTACCTTTTTGTCAATCAATTTACATATCATGTGTTTGATAAAATACGCTTTCAACATTTTCCCACACTACAAGCATGAGACGTTGCTCTTTCATGAATACTTCATTTGTTGTATCCACTAGATCATTTAAGTGCATGATAGGTAGAGCATTATCATTCCCACTTGTTGAATATATAAGTTTATCAAGTGTTTGACAAAAGTCCCAAACAAGTCTTCTTTTGTCAAAATGAGCTTTAGCGAAAAGGTTTCATCGTTTGCCTATTATCCCTATTCACCCCCCCTCTAGGGACAATTCTTGGGTAACAATAATGATGTTAAAAAAAATGGAGGCTCTTGGACTAGTGATTGAGAATGATGTGTCGAGGCTTGGTAGTGAAGCTTGGTAAAGTGGGCTAAACTTGGTTTATTGATTGGGCCTTCTTATAGTGATGATATATATATATATATATATATATATATATATATTATATAGATGATGGGTTGTGGATTGGGCTTGGACCTTGAATTTTGGGTTTGATTTGTAATTGAATTGGATTGATTTAAATTGGGTTCAATTGAGTCGGTTGTGTGAGCTTTGACACAGGACTGGACCGGGACTTGGAGATAGGCCGCTTGGCAAACATGGACATAATAAAAGCGGGACCTAAGGCAAGTTGATTCTTGCCTCTATCTCCTACGTATATATTTTAATTATTTCGATTAATTTTACATATGTTCGTAATTTGATCATATGTGGTGTGTAGATATATATATATATATATATATACATATAGGTGTATATATATATATATATATAAAAAGGTGATTGTTGTATATACATGGGACATGGTGATATGTGTATATATGTGTGTGTGTATATATACATATATATATGGTGGGAAGGAAAACATGTTAATTTAAATGCTCGTTACATTGTGATATGTATATGCGTAGATTGAGCCCATGTAAATTATGCTAAATAATATATGTTTAGCTAAGCGTTGTTTCGTATGTATAGGTGGATTTTATGCAGTGGTTGAATATATATTTGATTATATATTGGGTAGTGGTAGAGATGTATGCTAATATGATTATAGCATCAATGAGCATTTGAGAAGCATGATTTATGCTAAGTGTTATATATGTGCATAATATATGTGTGGGTGATGCAATATGTATGTGAATATATATGGTGATTAGAATGCATGCTAGACACTTGTGGTGAATATATGCATTGAATGAGAGCATGAATATATTTATGCTAGTGTATGTGTATATGTGACTTATATGCATGATTTGACATGTACGTGATTACATGTGGGTTCATGTGAATTAAATGCATGCTATCTGTATATAGAAAATGTGTGTATTGGTGAAACATGACTAAAATGTGCTTTAGTGAGGTTTATGAGCATGTGTGGACTGTATGCTAGATTTTACATGTATAAGTGAATACATGTGTGGATTGATGAATGCGAAATGCATGCTATGTACTTTTAACTAGCTTATGCATTGTGAGGCATACCATTTAAAATGCTTGATCATTATATGTTTGAAGTGCATATATGGGGCCGTTGTGAGGAGACGGGGAAGAGTGGTCGAATTGGCTAGAGTAGGTCAATACTCGGTGAGGGCATTGGAGTGGTTAAGTCACCTTGGAGTAGAGAATACTCGGCGATAAATTCTGAAATTATCTAATCACCTCGGAGTAGAGAATACTCGGTGATGGTTCGATCACCTTGGAGTAGAGAATACTCGGTGATGAATTCAGAAATGATCTAATCACCTCAGAGTAGAGAATACTCGGTGATAGATTTTGAAGCGGTCCGGTCACCTCAGAGTAGAGAATACTCGGTGATAGATTTTGAAGCGGTCCAATTACCTCAGAGTAGAGAATACTCGGTGATGGATTTCGTAATTGTGTGGGAAGTGTCTCGGTTGCATAATTTGGTCAAGAATCATGTTAGGGTATCCGGTTGAGTCCGAGAGAGAGACAAGTGTGTGAACTTGCTTGTATTATCTATTGTGAAGTATGCTATGTGTATAACGCATTTTTATTTATATGCGTTGCTTGTAAATGAACATGACATACGTTGGGTGCTTAATGCCTCTAAGCATGTTATACAGATTTAATGCATCTTGATTGCATTCGAGCTTTGTTACTTGATGAGTAGGAGACGCGGTAATTGATTTACATTGTTTATGTAAATGCTTAGACATATATGATCTATATACATATTGATGCTTGATGTTTACTGCTTTCAAGCATGCTGAAAATGATTTCAAAAATCATGTGTAATTGACTTATATGTACATATGTGCTAGATTTGCCATATGAATTGTTGGTTCATGTATGCTATATGAAGCATGATTTAAATATTATGATATATTTAAATGTGTATATTTTTGAGAATATGTGAGGATCGACCTGCTGCGGCAGTGATAGTATAGTTTGACATACCTTGTTGGGCCTTTGAGCTCACCCCTTCCTAGGTTTTGCAGGTAATGCAGATAATACAGAGTTGGTTAGGGGCTGATAGTACCAGTTACAGAGGTAGTGATTAGATTCCTTCGAATCTGATTTATGTCCAGGATATTAGATAGATGTTGTACATTTGGATTAAATGTAACTGGACATTGTAAGTTGGGTAATTTATCCCAGTTGTACATTTCATTTGATGTATGTATATGAGACGGATGTTCAAGGACTGAGACATATTTTTGATTGTATTATGCATGTTATAGGAATGCTGGGGGGACACGTGCCCATAAGTGTCCATTTTGAATTTAAAGTATGAATGACATATCAGGATCTGATTTATTCAAATGGGTGATGCCTAATTTTCTTAAAAATAATAGGAAATTGAGATTGTATAATTAGGTGATGGTTATATCGTGAGGGTGATCTCACAGAGTCACACCCCTGTTCTCGGGACTTGGGAGTCGGGGCATGACAGGTTGCCTCTGTGAGTATGATTTCTATCCTTTACCATTATTAACTGTTTGAGTTCGATTCAAGTATAAACCTTCTTGGTCTATTATGTTGAAATTTAGAGTAGCACTAATTATGGTTTTTTTTTTTGTTAAAGCCTCTTCAAATTTTACTGTTCATTTGCTGAATATGTTCTGTATGTTGTTGATCTCTTGAACCAAAAATTGCTAGATTGGATGAGATATATTTGCTAAATATGTTCTGTATGTTGCTGATCTCTTGAACCGAAAATTGCTGGATTGGATGAGATATATTTGCTGAATTTTTTGGACCTGTTATTGCTGAGTTATACAAGTTTTTTTTGTGCTAAATTGTTGGCTGTTATTTGCTGAACTTTGAATTTCTTCTTATTAATCCTTGATTTACTGTGTTAAAATTCTGAGTTGATAAAGAAGCACATTAATACAGTTGGAATTGATATAGGTTGATATGAAATTCAAATTTACTAAGTTGAAATTGGAATTGTCATTTTTGAAATTGAGTTCACTGATTTGGAATTCAAATTGCTGAATTGGAATTCATTTTTGCTGAATTGGAATTAATTTTGCTAAATTGGAATTGCTGATGTGTAGTTCTTAAATTGCTATTTTCTAGATCTATATAGTATCTATGCCAGTTATATCTTGAACTGCTTGTGCTACTATAGTCTACTCTTGTTACAGCCTTGTCTATTTTAAGAACAAGTACAAACATAGAGAAATACAAGGAGAGTTGTCTAAAGTGAAGTCCAAGCGGAATGGGTGTTCAAGAAGCTGAAAGCGGAATTCCTTGAAGGAGCTAACTTCTACAAGACTATTACAGATACACTCAAGGGTGTACAAAGTGAAAACTATTTCTGAAGAGTTCAAAAAGATAAGTGACTGAGTCATTGTCAAGCTGGACCTTGAAGGCTAACTGTCAGAGTTTGAAGTTTGACCTTTGAAGACCAACATATAAGACTTAAAGATCATTACCGCTGCTTAAGACATCGAATTGACTCCACTATCACTATGCATAGTTCGAGTATTGGGATACTTTGGCCAGGGGGAATGTGAGTCATTGTGGTGAGATTGAGGTGAGATAGCTTGGGCTTTGGGAAGCCTAAGTTGGGATTGAGAACGGAAAAACTGTTGTGAGTTTTGGTGAGAGTGGTTCAGGCCTAGGGAGGCTGTGAACTAGGTGAGTGCTAGAGCGAACTATGTTGTGAGTTGGGTGAGTGAGATAGTGATTGAGAGAATTACTGTACTACCCTTTCAGACATAGTGGAGCTCTGTTCAAAGAGGTTTTTTTCCCACCTTGGGGTTTCTTCTATAAATCTGTGTGTCCATCAAATTGTGTGATTGCATGAGCCACCCAATCTTGCAATATTAGGATGAAAAATTGAAGAATATATTCATCCCCTCCTCCTTTAGGTTCATCATGAATGAGGAATAATTTCCTCAAACTCTTAAGGACAGTGGGAGTAACTTGCCCTCTAATGAACTTGTTCTAATGGATAAGGATTCTTAAGATCTCCAGTTGTGTAGAACTATCCCTTGTCATCATTTTTAGGTTAAGGAGGAACCTTTCATAGTCATTTCACATGGTGATGAAGAGTCTACGATTGTGCAAGAGGCATTCTCATCTCCTATTAGTAAAGAATGGACTACCACAATGCATGATGAGATGGAATCTATGAAGATTAACTATGTCTGGGACTTGGTTGACCTTCGGTTGACCTTCTACTGGGGCACAAAACTATTAAGAATGAATAGGTTCTAAAAGTTAAGCGGAAGGTGGATGGTTTTATTGAAAGGGACAAGGCACACCTAGTGGCAAAGGGTTACACCCAACAGGAGGGTGTAAACTTTGAGGAAACTTTTTCCCCAATGGTGAGGTTTGCCTCAATTCATCTTATTCTGGCCATTGTCGCACATTTGGAATTGGAGCTATACCAAATAGATGTAAATACTGCATTTATGTTAAGGAAAATTAGTCATGTGTTGGCATATTCTACATCAAAACAGAATTATATTTGTCATAGTCTACTTGAGTTGTTTAGACTTTAGAGAATAAGAAAGCAAAATCAACATTCAAAGAAGACATTCAAGAAAGATATGGAAAAACAGAAACAACATTCAACATTATAACAATGATATTCAATCACTTAAGTTTTCTAGGTAATGACCTAGCTGGACTTTAGGGTAGTTCATTTTGGGTTTGAGTTGAGATATTTATTTGAATTTTCTAGGAATGCATTAATGTTAGACATATTTATGCATATTTTTAAGCATCTTAGAATATGTTTTATGAGTTTAGAAAGAGTATATATTTGCTATGCCTAATCATATTATCAAGTTTATGAGAATACTTGAAGTAAGGCATACAGAGGTTTATGCATACATGCCATTATGTATTTCAAAGCTTATTGTATTTTGAACCTTCTTATATATATATATATATATATATATATATATATATATATATATATAAAATTGAGGTTCCAGAGCTTTCTTATATATATACTAAGTTTTTGAGTATTCTATACTTAGACTAATATATTGTTTATGCATTAAGGAATTAATTATCTTTGTAAGTCTTTAAGCTTTCTTATATATATACTAATTTGCTGAGTATTCTATACTTAGACTAATCTATTATTTATGCATTACGGAATATACATTTGTATATATATGTATGTATATATATGAGTCTCTGATTCGTGTGTGAGTATGACTCAAAAAGTATATCAATTAAAAATTTTCACACTTCGCAATAGAACGAATTCCTTGTAAAATAGGGCTATCGAAAGGGGTATCGTACCTCAGGGATTATGGTCTGATGAGTTGGAATACGGAATTAATTCTAATTAAGTTTAAGAGAAAAGAATTCTGATTTTTAAACTAAACTAATTAAAAAGTAAAATAAAATAAATCAAAGTAAATAGATAGTGAAGATAATATGAGAGAAATCTAGGTGTTTGACTTCACCACTAACTCCACAATCAATGGTCAATTGAATCAACTATAGGGGAATTACATCATGCATAAGTGGTGTCGGTGGCTACAAGCTCACCTTAAGCCATGGACTATCTTCGATTGACATGGGCCATCTGCCTAACTACTCTAATCTAGGCTGCAATATGGTTCATCTTCTCTAGGCATAATCCATCAAAGCTCCTAACAATATATTCAGTGATTACCATTGTGTAATAATCTTTCTCATGATCACAGAAAACAAGAGAGATTGAGTTCAATAACAACAACTAAATATCTAAGACAAGATAAGAAATCATTGAGATTGAATTTACAAAACTTTTATTGCTCAATTCTATAATAAGAATCCTCTGAATTACACAATCTATGCATGTATATAAAGGTCCCCAATAATTAAAACAATCAAACCATTGATGTTTTGTTAGGGCTACATCAAAACCCTAGTGGATGAACTAGCCGCTCATGGTAGAAGAAGAAGCTTCAATTGTTGAGGAAGAAGGCATCATCTTCATGAATTACGCATATGACTTCGTTCTCCAATTGCTTTGCAAATATGTTTCTGTTCTCTTCTCAGCCCTCTCAGACTCTCCAATCTCTCTGTTCTCTCCCTCAAACTCAGCCTCTTATTCTTCACTTTATTCCCCAAGAGAATACACCAAAGTCCTAATCCAATTAGGAATAAATTAGGGTTTCCCGTAGCACTAATCAGGTGGGTTTTTCCTGCTGACTTCGGCCCAACTTTTGACCCACTAGAAGTCCGATTTACGGAATTTTCGTGAAATATAAAAGTGTGCAGAATCAAATTTCGATCAACCATACACAAAAATTATGTCGATTTGAGTCTCGAAAATAAGATTTCTGGTCCATTTTCCAAAACGTGATTAAGACTGTATTATGCGCAGATTTGGGCTTCAGGCCCGAAACCTTCTTAAGTAGCTGTAATTCTCTTGGACCTCTTCCTTGGGCTGATTTGAGTTGAAATAAATGGTTGAATGATTCTCCTTGATGTAGGCTTCATCTAACCATCTTGGATGTCTTCTTTAAAAGCCTAAAAGCTTGGTTTTAATTGAAATAATCATTAAGGTCCTGAAAATACAGAAAACACTAAAACGAAGTAAAATCACAAAATAATCTATCACTAAGAGAATAAAATACATAATTTAAGAGGCTAGAATGCGTAACATTCAACGCCTATCACACCCCCAAACTTACATATTGCTAGTCCCTTAGCAATAGAATAAAACAAAACTTAAAACAAAGAAACTATTAAACACTAACTAAACTACCCAACTCCACTTTCGTGGGAGAAACGATTGCATTTAGCATATGCAACAAGCCTTTAAACCCCTAGGTTCCCCCTAGTGGATGAGTATAGTCTCGTGAGGGTTTCTAGAAATGTTACCCACAAACATTCAAAATTCTGTTTCAACATTAATCAAGAAGAAGATTACAATATATAGTTACAAACTTGCATTCAAAAATAATTTCAAATTTTCAAATTCCATAATTCAAATCAATGGTCCCCATGCATAATTCACATCAACATATCTCAAAATAATCAACTCTAGTCTCCTCGTGTAAAGTGAACTAGCAGTCATCTCATGTAGCATAACCCAGCTCTGAATATATTAAGGCACATACCCCATCAACTCACTAGCTCCCCTTATTGAAATCATACTTCCCAACATGCATACATGACTTTTTCATTTTTTTTTTCATCATTCCTTTTTTTTTTCATTGCTTTATTGGTTGTGGAATGTCTTGATCTATTAAGTTTTCTGAAATATCCATGTAGCAAGCTTTCAGTCAGTGACTCCCAAACCAGATGGCTTTAGGGCACTAGGCTTTAAGATACCCCGAAGACCTAATTACTTGAATCAGTCAGGCTACAAATCAAGACAACCAATGCTCATCTTTTCTCACCCTTTCACTTTTGACGCGAACACTCCGTGCTTCCTGAGGCATAGAGGCCCGGTTACTCATGAAAAGGATCAAATTGATTTGCTTATTCATCACTTTCTTTTCTTTTTTTTTTCTTTTCTTTGAAGTCAAGTAAAACACATCATCGGTACTCATTCTCAAGAGATACTAATTAATATCAAGCATATGTAACTCAATAACTCAAAACCAAAGTTTATACCCCATAAGATTATGCTAGTGTGTTTGTGCATTGTAAGGAAACTAAAATTAATCACTCCAAAACATGTTATTGGAAATCATGATTAAAACCACATAATTTAAACCACAGTTTCCAAAAATTTAAAACATACTCAAAAATTGCAAGTTATGCACCTACATAAGGTATTAATCCTTTGAATAACGTAAAAACATTCTATCTAAAACTAAAACAAAAGAAAATAAAATAAACAAACTAAGAAAATAAAATAAAATAAAATCCTAATACAAGAAGAATTTCACAAATTTTCCCCCATATGTAATAAAGCACAAAAATAGGCATCGCCTCACCCCCAAACTTAGACTGTACATTGTCCTTAATGTACACCTAATCAAAGCAAAGAGAATAGTAAGAACGATGTTACCAGAAATCCGGAGAGTAGTGGCAAGAAAATAGAGCACACCATTAGTATGAAAGGTAATGCAAGCACACCCCTAAACTTGGATGTTAAAACTTGTCAAAACAAACCACTATACCCCAAAGATCAAGTGAAATAGTATGGGTGAAAATAAATATGAAAGAGAAAAATCCTAATAATAAAAATCTAACTACAAAAAGAAAAATAAAAATAAAAATAATAAAAATAAAATAAAAACTAAAAATAAAATAAAATACAAAAGATGGTTACCTTCCTGTCAAGGGTGTGGTGGTGACTGAGCATTTGGATCCAAGTTTGCTTGGCGCATCAGTGCACTTAGCATCCTCCTCATCGTTGGTCTTGGCGAGTTTCACGAAAGTGATCCGCCATCTCAGTCCTCATTGCTCCAAACTGTATGGATACCTCTGTTTGTATGGTGCCAAATTGGGCTGTCAACCCAGCAATCTGCCCCTCTAAATACTGATAATCATGGCCACCAGCTTGTGCATGCACCTCCTCTTCCTCTGCCTCCATCTCCTCAGGATCTTCCACCGGTGGTGGTAGATCTATATGTTCTCCTCCTTGGGCCAACCGAGATACTTCACCAGGCGCCGCTATGACTCTCTGGTGCATATGAGATTGGCTCAAATTCCAGTCATGCGTGCCATAATGAAGATCACGTGGAAAGGCAAGCTCATCCTCATGGACTGCATACCCTTGTGCAATAAGCAACTGATGAATAATAGTCGGGAATGGAAACTCCCAATCACTTGCATTGTCTGGTGCCTTGGCTGTAACGTTGGAATAGAACTTCTCCATCTGGCCCCAGACAATCTGTGGGAATGACAGCCAATGCCCAAAATGTAAGGCATATAAAGCTTTGAGGAACTCTTGACGTCTCTCGGTTTTATGTCCAATTGGACATACATTCTTGAGTAGAACAGCGTCAAGGAACCATAAATGATTTGGCATTGAAGACTTGGAAGCTGCATTCCTTTTCGGCCCAGAAAACTGATTAGCACACAAACGTGCAACCAAATTACCCACTGACAAATCGTCGGGTAGAGGAGTATAGATATGAGTCAAATCATCTGGGCACTCATGAGGACAACCCATGGCAATAGCAATGGATGACATGTCCACTCGAACTATTGTTCCATCTACTGAAGAAGTAAGCACATCCCGCTCATCAGGTGTCGGCATTAAGTTCTGATAAAATACCTTGACAAGCCTTGGGTAAATAGTAGATGAGAGTGGAACAAAAATGGATGCCGACCGACGATAACGGATGTCAGAAATCCCCCATCGTGTCTCAGGAAACATACCAGAGAGTTCGGCGATGTCAAACGTGGTTTCAAAGGTCAAAGCCCTTGGATGCCATCTCTCTTGAATACCTTCTCGGCGAGATCGTGAAGAACCTGTGGTCGGATCATGCCTCGCTCGGCGAGGATTACGTGAACTTGAAGCACCTTGGTGACTTGCTCTCTTTGGTGCCATAGAAGTAGAAAAAGTGTGGTTGAGGAATTAAATTGAACACTTGGTGTGCACAATTCTTTTGTAACCTTCAACCTCCTCTTTTCGGCAATTTTTCCACCCAAATTGAACAAATAAATGCACCAAATTGATCCCCCAAACTTGGTCTTCAAAAGCCCTCAAAAAGATTTGCACAATTTCACCAAAGAAAAACTTCACTTACTTTGATGTTGAACTTGAAAAAGTGAGAACTTCCTTTGAGAACTAGTGATTCTTGATCCGGTTTTGATGTTGATGATGATGATGATCAATGTTGAATGCTTGTTTAATAATCACCAATTGAAGAAAATAATTTTCCGGTTGAAGTAGGACTTGAATTGGAGCTCAAAGAGGTCTAGGATGCAAGTAGTAGCAACTAAGGAGGAGAGGTGGCCTTTATAGGCCTTAAAAATTCGGGCAGCCCCATGTTGGGCCTGGGCGATCGATCCCCCTTGGAGTGGGCGATCGATCGCCCACCTGCTGGTGGGGATCTTCAAAAAATATAATGGGGCGATCGATCCCTCTTGGCTGGGGCGATCGATCCCCCCCCTGAATGCTTGTTGGACCCTGCATCGCCCAAGGTCGACCGAGACTTGATATTTTTAAGTCTCCATTGCCCAAGGTCAACCGAGAGCATAATTTTTCACCCGTCTTGAGTCCAAATACCTCGGTACACCTCTTGGCATCCTCCGGAAGCAACTTATACATCAAAAACTCAAAGAAAAACATTAAAACGCAACTAGAATTGAAAGAAAACTTAAGAAAACTAAAACTAAAAATTAAAATCAAAGAAAACTAAAGAAAACAAAGTATAGAAATACATACAGAACCTACATTTTAACGTCCGTAGGGGACGATCAACTCTCCGAAGGGATTAAGTTGGATAGACGGGATCCATTAAGTCGACGGACTCTACGTCGCTTTTTGGCACACATCCTTCCACACAATGCTTCAACCTTTGGCCATTAACTTTCATCAAACCAATTCCAAACAATTGCTGATCCGGGAATGAGTCTCGAATAGATAATGCATCGATCGCCGGCTCAAACTCAATCCGAGATAAATGATCCGCAACCACATTCTCAATCCCTTTTTTGTCTTTTATCTCCAAATCGAATTCTTGCAGCAATAAAATCCATCGAATAAGACGCGGTTTGGTTTCTTTCTTCGCCAATAAGTGTCTCAATGCTGCATGATCAGAGTAGAGAACCACCTTGGACCCCAATAAATAAGAACGAAACTTGTCCAAGGCAAATACTACAGCTAGAAGCTCTTTCTCTGTGGTTGTATAATTGAGTTGGGCATCAGAGAGAGTCTTACTAGCGTAATAGATGACATATGGCCGTTTCTCTTCTCTTTGTCCCAACACTGCTCCCACTGCATAATCAGAGGCATCACACATGATGTCAAAAGGTAGAGCCCATTTTGGCGATTGCATAATTGGTGCAAAGGATAACAGAGACCGAAGCTTTTCAAAAGCTTGCACATATTCTTCATCAAAGATAAATGGAATATCTTTAGATAACAAATGGCACAATGGTCGAGCAATTTTACTGAAATCCTTGATAAATCTTCTATAGAACCCAGCATGGCCTAAGAAAGATCGAACTTGCCTTACCGAAGTTGGATGAGGCAGAGTTGCAATTAGGTCGATCTTTGCTTTATCAACTTCGATGCCCCTCTCTAAAACAAAATGGCCCAATATAATACCCTCTTTTACCATAAAATGGCTCTTCTCCCAACTAAGTACCAAATTACGCTCTCGGCACCTTTGAAGCACCAGTGATAAATTACTCAGACAGTGTTCAAAGGATGATCCAAAAATAGAGAAATCATCCATGAACACCTCCAAGAATTTTTCCACCATGTCAGAAAAGATAGCCATCATACACCTCTGGAATGTCACCGGAGCATTACATAATCCAAATGGCATACGACGATAAGCAAAAGTACCAAAGGGACAAGTGAAAGTGGTCTTCTCTTGATCTTCCGGATCCATAGCCACTTGGTTATAACTTGAGTAACCATCTAGAAAGCAATAATAGCTCTGACCAGCTAACCTTTCAAGTATTTGATCAATAAATGGAAGAGGAAAGTGATCATTCCTTGTCATAGAATTGAGCTTTTTGTAATCAATGCAAACACGCCAACCTGTGGCAGTACGTTGTGGAACAAGCTCTCCCATAGAGTTAGGGACAATGGTAAGGCCAGACTTCTTAGGAACCACTTGTGTTGGACTCACCCATATGCTATCAAAAATTGGATAAATGATACCTGCATCAAGTAACTTGACAACTTCTTTCTTTTCCACCTCTTTCATGTTGGGGTTCAGTCGCCTCTGTGCCTCTCTAGTTAGCTTACATCCTTCTTCCAAATGGATTTTGTGCATGCAAATTGAGAGATCAATGCCCTTAAGATCAGCAACACTCCACCCAATTACTTCACGATATTGATATAAGACCTCTACCAAGCTCTTCTCTTGAATTTCTATCAAATCAGAGGCAATTATAACAGGAAGAGTTTTTTGTGCCCCCAAAAATACATACTTTAATTTGTCAGGCAAAGGCTTCAACTCTAACTTTGGAGGGGACTCCAATGAAGGCACTAAGGGAGTGCTAGAGAGAGAAGGTAGTGGCTCAATTAGAATTCTCCAAGGTGGAGTAAACTGAATAGCATCCACTTCCAGCATAGAATGCACTTCTTCACACAACCCTTTATCATTAATGTTCTCGAAGTCGTAAAGAGACTTACATACCTCCAAGGAGTTTTGAGATATAGAGGATGACATAAATTCCTTTACACATTCATCAATATCATCCATGCAGAACACATCACTCTGATTTGGAGGGTGTTGGATAGCATTGAACACATTAAGCTTGACATTCATGTTGCCAAATGAAATATCCATGATCCCCGACCTACAATTTATGCAAGCATTAGCAGTAGCTAAGAAAGGTTGACCAAGGATCACTGGAATGTGCCTCTTCTGATTGTGAACCGGCTTAGTGTCAAGTACAATGAAATCAACAGGAAAGTAGAACTTGTCCACTTTAATGAGCACATCTTCTATGATTCCTCGGGGTTGCTTTGTTGATCTATCTGCAAATTGCAATACCACCGAGGTAGGCTTCAATTCTCCCAAGCCCAATTGTAAGTAGACTGAATAGGGTAGCAAATTCACACTTGCACCCAAATCAAGAAGAGCTTTATCCACATGGTGCTCCCCAATGATACATGAGATAGTTGGAGCACGAGGATCTTTGTACTTGGGAGGAGTACACTGCTGAATTATTGAACTTGTTGTGGCAGCACCACTTTCTTTGGCACATGGCTTTTAGAACGCCTTTTCTGAGTGCACAAGTCCTTCAAGAATTTAGCATAAGGAGGAATTTGCTTGATGGCATCAAGGAGTGGCAAATTAATCTTCACTTGTCGAAACACCTCCATCATGTCATGTAGCTTGTCCCCTTGCTTCCCCAATTTAGATGCTTCAAGGAAATATTGTGGGAAAGGAGCCTTAGGCTCAGAAGGAATTTCAGCACTTGGACTTGTGGTCACCTTTTCTTCTTTTTTCTTCTCACCCACCTTATTGTCAATTATTTTCCCACTCCTCAAAGTGGTAATAGCTTGAACTTGCTTATGGTGTGGGTTGCTTGTGGAAGCTTGCATCCCTCTAGGATTAACAATTGGTTGACTAGGGAGCTTCCCTTCTTCTCTTCTACTCAATGAAGTAGCAAGCTATCCAAACTGAGATTCCAGTTTGGCAATGGATTGAGAATGCGAGTGCACTAGCTGAACTATAGATTGTACTATTGCTGCAGTAGCTTGCACTATCTCTATAAGAGAATCAAGTTTGTCAAATTTGGACAAGGTAAGTGTCAGCTTGTCTTCAATAACAGAAATTCTTTGGGCCATAGGACTTTGTGTTTGAAATTACTGTTGAGGCACAAAAGTCCTAGGTTGATATGATGGTTGAATTGTTGCCCCTTGGTTACTGTAGGAAAAACCAGGATGATTCCTCCATGTGGGATTGTAAGTATTACCTCGTGGAGGATTCATTGGTCCAGTGAATGTAGCTTGGACTTGCTCATGTTGAACATCAAAAAATTGCCCCATTGAAGGACAATTGCTCACATTATGCATAGGACTAGAGCAAAATTCACAAGGGCCTAACAATGAAGAATTTGAAGCAGAAGGAGTTTGATTTGCAGCCATAATTGCTGCTACCTTCTGTACGATTAAATCAATGTCAGTTAGCATAGCTTCTGAAGCACCAACCTCAAAAATCCCATCAGTTTTCCTTGTAGTGGCAGGTCTGCTAGAACGAGTAGAGGACACATGTTGTAGAGAGTTGTCACTAAGATTTTCAAATAAGGTCCATGCCTCTTCTTCACTCTTCAACATAAAAGTACCTCCACACGATGCATCAACCATCTGTCTGTTGGCTTCTGTCAGCCCTTCATGAAAACTCTGCACTAGTTGCCACTTAGGAACTTGATGATGGGGACACTTCCTAAGAAGGTCCTTGAATCTTTCCCATGTCTCATAAAATTGTTCCCCCTCATGTTGGGAGAAACCAGTGATAGCACGTCTGAACTGATTGGTCTTCCCTATTGGAAAATACTTCTTGAGAAACTCATGTTGCATATGAGTCCAAGTCATGATAGAACCTGCCAGTAGAGAGTTGAACCAATACTTTGCTTTGTCTTTCAGAGAGAATGGAAAAAGTCTCATTCTGAAAGCATCTTCAGAGAAGTTGTGAATTTTTGTAGTTGAGCACACTTCAATGAAGTCATCCAGATGCTTGTAAGGGTCTTCTTGAGTTAGCCCAAAATAAAATGGAAGCATCTGAATAATGCTGGACTTGATCTCATAATTCTATGCCGTGACATTAGGCAGTTGAAAACCCGCTAGCGATGTATATGTCTCAGGAACATAGTAGTCCCTCAGCAGTCTAGCTCTTTCTCCATCAGCATTAGGAACAAGGTTGTTATTCCTCTCTTCTGCCATGTCTTCAAGTAATTCTTCCTCTTGCACAATGGTATCAACAGGGATGTTCCTCTATTGTCTAAGAGTACGTTCAGGCTCAGGATCAAGAGGTATCAAAGGATCAGCTACAGAACGACGACCTTGCATATATTAGCAAAAAGCACCTGAAAATAAAACAAAAACAAAATTAAAAACAAAATAAATAAAGTTTCCTAAACTAAAAATCCAATTAAAAATTATTTCTGTAAAATCCAATCAATCAAATAGATAATCCCCGGCAACGGCGCCAAAAATTGATTCGTGTGTGAGTGTGACTCAAAAAGTATATCAATTAAAAATTTCCACACTTCGCAATAGAACGAATTCCTTGTAGAATAGGGCTATCGAAAGGGGTATCGTACCTCAGGGATTATGGTCTGATGAGTTGGAATACGGAATTAATTCTAATTAAATTTAAGAGAAAAGAATTCTGATTTTTAAACTACACTAATTAAAAAGTAAAATAAAATAAATCAAAGTAAATAGATAGTGAAGATAATATGAGCGAAATCTAGAGTGTTTGACTTCACCACTAACTCCACAATCAATGGTCAATTGAATCAACTATAGGGGAATTACATCATGCATAAGTGGTGTCGGTGGCTACAAGCTCACCTTCATCCGTCAAGAAGATAACATATGATTAAGGCTAAGCCATGGACTATCTTCGATTGGCATGGGCCATCTGCCTAACTACTCTAATCTATGGTGCAGTATGGTTCATCTTCTCTAGGTATAATCCATCAAAGCTTTTAACAATATATTCAGTGATTACCATTGTGTAATAATCTCTCTCATGATCACAGAAAACAAGAGAGATTGAGTTCAATAACAACAACTAAATATCTAAGACAAGATAAGAAATCATTGAGATTGAATTTACAAGACTTTTATTGCTCAATTCTATAATAAGAATCCTCTGAATTACACAATCTATGCATGTATATAAAGGTCCCCAATAATTAAAACAATCAAACCATTGATGTTTTGTTAGGGCTACATCAAAACCCTAGTGGATGAACTAGCCGCTCATGGTAGAAGAAGAAGCTTCAATTGTTGAGGAAGAAGGCATCATCTTCATGAATTACGCGTATGACTTCATTCTCCAATTGCTTTACAAATATGTTTCTGTTCTCTTCTCAGCCCTCTCAGACTCTCCAATCTCTCTGTTCTCTCCCTCAAACTCAGCCTCTTATTCTTCACTTTATTCCCCAAGAGAATACAACAAAGTCCTAATCCAATTAGGAATAAATTAGGGTTTCCCGTAGCACTAATCAGGTGGGTTTTTCCTGCTGACTTCGGCCCAACTTTTGACCCACTAGAAGTCCGATTTACAGAATTTTTGTGAAATACAAAAGTGTGCAGAATCAAATTTCATTCAACCTAACATAAAAATTATGTCAATTTGAGTCTCAGAAATAAGACTTCTGGTCCATTTTCCAAAATGGGATTAAGACTGTATTATGCGCAGATTTGGGCTTCAGGCCCGAAACTTTCTTAAGCAGCTGTAATTCTCTTGGACCTCTTCCTTGGGCTGATTTGAGTTGAAATAAATGGTTGAATGATTCTCCTTGATGTAGACTTCATCTAACTATCTTGGATGTTTTCTTTAAAAGCCCAAAAGCTTAGTTTTAACTGAAATAATCATTAAGGTCCTGAAAATACAGAAAACACTAAAACGAAGTAAAATCACAAAATAATCTATCACTAAGAGAATAAAATACATAAGTTAAGAGGCTAGAATGCGTAACATTCAACGCCTATCAGTCTCGAACTTTCTCATGTATACATATGTGGGCATAGTGGCAAGTTATTGCCATGGTTTATTAGGCCGTTTGAGATCTTGGACAGTGTGGGTGAGGTTTCTTATCACTTGGCATTGCCACCACAAATGTCGAGTATCTAAAATAATTTTTATGTTGAGGAAATATTAATCGGATCCGTCACATATGCTGGGTGGATACACATTGAGGTTGAAAAAGATGTGTCATATGAGAAGCGATTGGTAGAGATTCTTGACACTAGAGACCAAGTATTGAGGGGCAAGTCCATTCAGCTGGTGAATGTTTTGTGGAGGCACCATAGACTAAAAGAGGCTACTTGGGGACGGGAATAAGAAGTTCGTTCCAAGTACTCGAATTTGTTTGTTTCACAAGGTATGTCCGATTTTGGGGATGAAATATCCTAAAGTGGGGAGGTTGTAGAGATTCATTTATTATTATTATTTATTTTTTTGAAATAGAATTATAAATATATTTTCACAGTTATAAATGTGATTTGCATATGTGGGGACTTGTTTAGAGGTTTGGAGAGTTTTATGAGCCATTTGGCTCATTTTAAAATTTTGGGTCATTGGGGCTCAGGTGGACCCTGGAAATTGGATATTTTTTTGAGAAATTTAATTTTTGGTTATAAACCAATTAGAATGTTAGAAGATATGTAGAGTTGATTTCGAAGCCATAACTGCTTTCAGATTTTAAAACGGAGGTCGGGAAGGTTCATTAAGTGAACTAGGGGCGTTTTGGTTATTGTATGCCCTAGGGCTTATCAATATCAAAATATAGATTTTCACAACCACTTATCTCTCTCTAAAAATCTGAAAATCTCTATTCTCTTACTCTTAAGCTTTCTAACTTCTCTATAAGATTTGGAGACCTTAATACTTGATATGTCGAAGAAGGAAAGTCCGTTCTACTTGGCGAGGGCGTCATTTTGAACCAAAAAGAGCTTCGTTTGGGGAAACTTTTGAGTTGGTGAAATTAAGGTGTAGATTGAGATTTAATCTCTTGAGGTAGGGGGTGTGTGTTATGTCTTTCAATACAAATTAAATTTTATATTATAAGCATAAAATTGATGTTTTCATGTTGTATATGAATATATGATACTTTAGGATGAAATTTGTGTTTTAAATTGATATATATATATATATATATATAATTTCTTGGATATAAAATGATTGATATGTGGTTTAGAATGCATGAATTGCTAGTGTATGTTTTATGTGATATATATGACTTATATTAGATTTTGTGACATGTGTTGAAACCCTAGTTTCAATGAAAATTTTGTTAAAAAGGTTGAATGTGTGCATGTGTCAATATGATTTGTTATGTGACATAGTAGAAATGAAGATAGGACATGAAATAGGTGCAAATATATCGAATCTTATGTATGTCTATGCAAAATGTGACATGTTTTGTGTTTGTAGGGTGATATCTCAAAAATGACTCATGTACAAAGTAGGTCCTCCGAGGTTGAAAGACCTCAAACATGCACAAGAGGGTTGGTTACCGGTGGGTGTGTAGCGCGAAAATAACTAAGGATATGGGGTATGGGGCTTCAACACATATCCGGATTGGGTGTGTGGGTGTGAGTACAATTCTGAGAGCCGAGAATCGAGAGCATTAAGTGTAACTATAAATCCTTGAACTTTATTTCTATTTTTAATTGCAATTAATTATTTTTTAAATGTAATAAAGAATGAGAAGTTTGTTTAAAAATGTATTTTGTGAGTTATAGAATTTTTTCAAATTTTTGGGTTCGAGTATGGAGCCCGGGGATGAGCCGGATGATCTAGAAGACTTTTACGAGTCTTGAAAATTTATATAAGGGAGTATATGAATACTTGATGGGTCTAAAAGATAAGTTGGAAGAAGAAAATGTTAGCATGTGATTAGTAGACAGTTAATAGTAACAATGGGTAAATTAAAAAAAAGGGAGGGGCTTAGTTGCAAAGATGGTAAATATAAATAGACTTATATCATTTATTTCACCACAAAAATTAGATTTTCTTTCATCTCTCTCTCACTACAACTTCATCCCAATTTCTCTCTAGAAATTAGATGGCTTAGAGTTTGATTTGAAGATTATTCCCAGAGGAATGATTGTTCCCCTCACCATGCTCTTCGATTTGATCGGTTCAAAGTTCAATTTGTTGATGTTTGAAGAAATGGGAAAAACTAGGGTTTGGATTTGGAGATAGCACAAGAAGAGAAAGTTATTCTCCTTGTTACGATCTACGTTTCTATGGTTCAAAAATCAAATTTGAAGGAATTTGAAGATTTAGTGATTTGGGCCTTTTTGAGTCTAGAGCATGGAATTGAGTTAAGGATGTTTAAGTCTCTTGTTCTTAACTCTATAAGTATTTTATGTGATTTAATTGTTAAAGAAATGTTAGAAATATCATATTTCATGTTGAGAGCAAACTGGGCAGCAATCTGCCATTGTGAAAATGTTTTATTTTTTAGAGGCTATAGTGATTCAAATGCTACAAAGTTTTAAAAGGATATAGATCTATGTCTTAGCTTTATTTTGATATATATAGGCCTCATTTGGATAAGAATTGAGTGAGTTATTAAATATTTCTCACGATTGCGCAGAATCTGTCAGACTTGGATTGTTTTGGTAATAACTCACCTTATGAGTGGAATTTTGTATTAATTCAAAGTGGATTTTAACATAGACTTTTTATAGAATAAATCTGGAGAATTTTGGAGTAAAAGGTGGAACTTGTGATTTATGGTGAATTTGTGAAGCTGTGAGTAGTATGTTGTGAGAAACTGTTCGAATAGAATTTTAGCTGTATTTTTTTTATTAAAACTGAACTTATGAGTTGACATGCTTACTCTTTTGATTTGTTGATATGATAATAGAATAAGTTAGATTTCATATGGCTTTGGATTCATGTGGTTTGCTGAAAATATTATTTTATTCGGGCAAAAAATTGGGAGCGTTCCTACAGAGTTAATTATCGATTGTAGTATTTTTACAATTGGAAGTTTGGAGTTCTTACTCCAAATTGAGGTAAGGGTGTTCTCTTTACCTTATCATCGATTCCTTAGGAATTGATGTGGGTTTTGAATTGATTAGCATGTTTAGAAGTGCTAGAAAGTGAGTTTTGCATCTTTACTTATGCTTATACTTCCTAATTGAGTCTCCACATGATTACTATGATGATAATTATATGCATTGATGTTATATGTATATGTTTTGATGAAATTGTTGAATGAAAGTATGTTAAAATATGTATGAAGGTGAACTGTGGATGTGAATTGTGTATGCATGCCTTGTATACTCGAAATTGGGGATATATGTTGTCTATTGGAATGATTTATACTTGTAGAGACTATGTTATACATGTTGCATGCCATATGTTTGATAAAATGCATGAGAATGTTCATTTCTATAAAAATTGCATTTTATAAATGCCTTGTGAAAGAATTGATATTGCATTGTGATATGCATGAAAATGATATGATTTAACATAGAATCAAGTGGCTTATGATGCTCTTGAAAATTGATGATTTTGCATTATTATATGCGTGAAAATGACATGTTTTAGCATAGAAATCAAGTGGCTTATAATGTGCTTGGCAATGTGGAATACATTTGAAATTGTATATGTTGTCATACTTAAAACCTATGTGTTTGATTGTTGATTTTGGGAGAATGATGAGGAAAGCAAGAAGGGCTTGGAGCCCTGGGGTGCAAGACCTTAGACTTGGCTATGGGTTTACTTTAGAGCCTCAGGTTAGTAGCTTGTAAAGTATTAGAATCAGGATATTTGACTTCCGCGTACTTATCCGGTAACTCAGGATTTCTCCCACTATTATTTGATTTCAATTATGTGACTTGATGTTTAAGTCTTGTTATTGAATTGTGATATTCATGTTGATGTTTGTATGGCCTTCCATTAATTAAGCATTGTTAAAAAAATGATTAATCTATGTATTGCATTAAGGTTCTTTGAACATGAGCATTGAATCATGCCACGTAGTATATAAAAATGTTAGGATTGCATTTCACGAGTATTGGAGGTATGCCATGTAGGTCATAGGAATGTCATGATTGCATTTCATATAGGTCACGTCGATGCATAAGTTTGTTTGGATATCTCTATTGAGCATGTTGGCGCTCACCCCCTCCCCACAAACATTTTTATAGATAAGGCACTGGTGGTCGATAGAACTTGGCATGCTAAGATCGAAGGACTTATCCTTTTGTTGTGACTATCTATGTTAATTTTCTTTATACCATGTTTGGGCATTTATCAAAACTTTGTAATTTAGATGTGTATTAGAAAGTATATGGATGAGTCATGTTTGGCACTTGAAATGATTGAAGATGAGATTTGGGATTAATGCATAAGTTTGGATTATTTCCTCTCATATAGTGTAATTACGATTCCATTATCGGTTATGTATTTCATAACTTGAATTGGATGTATGCAAAATCATTTAGAATGTTGTATGTTAAGGATGGGGGTTAAACTATGAAGTTGGACATTTAGAGAATCCTACAGGATTTTTGTTAAGGACCTACGATTGATCGAAAGCTATGCTTTGATTAATCGTAAATCTTCGATTAATCAAATATAACTTTACGATTGGTTGAAATTATAAGATAAAAATGGAGGTTAGATTCTAGTGTGTTTCAATAGATCCTACGATACATCTACGATTGATTGCAGCTTCGATTGATCGTAAATTCAATTAAGATTAATTGTAATGAGAATTTAATCGTAACTGAGGTTACAATCAATCGAAGGGCACTGTTCGATTAATCTCATTGAGTAACCAATATGATCTAATGTTGAAGCTTAAGTACACATATGCCCTAATGAGGGACCCACTTGTATGAGTTGACTTATATACGTATACGTACACACATTGTATGTATGATTATGACTATACTTCCATGGTTATGAGATTTTAAATGAATTAAAAATTTAGATGACGGTTCACATATACTAATCACCCCTATTTCCCTCGCTCTTAATCGAGTGTCAAAAATCGGGGCATGACAGTAACAAATTGAGTTATGTGGACAATGTGAGTTATGTGATTATTTGTGTTGGACTTTGAGTTCTAATTCATTTTGTCATATGTTATAGATATGAGGAAGTTATGTATTGAAGCATGTTATATTGAACTTTGTAGTTGTTAAGTATATGGATGTATATGCCAAGTGAAATGTGAATTGTGGCAGTTGACTAAAATGCTAGGAAGCATGACATGTAGCTAGGCTATATATGTTAATTGATTTATGCATTGATATGAAATGTGAGAACTTGGATGGATTGCACAACATATGACCTTGACCCTGTTGAACTTTGCTCACCCCCCTACATTAATAATTTCAGGACATGACAAAGAGGTTGTCGATGGTGAACAATCGTGAGTTGGACTTAGAGATTGAAGTACTCTCTTTTTGGGTTATTTTTGTATTATGCACATCTGATAAGTGGACATGGTGCTTTAGAATTGTATAAGGAGATTCATATTTTTGGAATATTACATTTATGCATTTGTGCCTTGACTGTTAGTTTTTGGATATGACGTTTATTTATAAAGGGTGCATGTTTTCAATTGGTGAGCTTTTCCGTGATTTAATTGGTGATTATGTATGTTAATGTTGAATACTAATGAGCATAGATATATGTTTGGTTATGGAAAGTTGATGCAATTGAGTTAATGTTTAAGGCTTCAAAGTTATGGAAATGGGAATTCTTGCAGATGAACCTGCGATCAATTAAAACAAGGTGTTTGATTAATCGACCGAACCCTAACTTTCGATTAATCAAAGATCTAGCCTCAATTAAGGGTCCAAAACCCATGTGTTCTAATTGAAGTTATGCAAGAAGTTCGATTGAACGAAGCACTATGATTAATCAAAGCTCCATTTGCGATTAATCGAAGCTCCACCTTTGATTAATCGAAGCACTTAAAGTGCTGTTTGAGTTAAGTTGAACTGTTAGCTTGTTTGGGTGGCCTGTGAGGGGCCCAATAGTGGGAATACAAGCGTGACAACATGGTATCAGAGTGTAAATAAGGTTAAGGAGTGATAATATATGATGAGTTTCCATTTGATCACCTCCATTTTCTATATTGATTTGGGTATCGAAAATTGGGGCATAATAGCATGGTATCAGAATATGATAAATGATCAAATGTGTTGATGTTCCACATTCTCATCCTTGAGTTCTTGTACAAATTTAGGTATGGGGATTCGGGGCGTGATAGTATGGTATCAGAGCATAATAAAAGAAAAAATGTGTTTATGTTCTGCATTCTCACCCTTGAGTTCTTATACCGATTTGGGTATGGGAATTCGGGGTGTGACAACATAGTATCAGAGCACTAGGTTGAATATATGAGGATGAAAGGTCGATTGTTCGGTATTAGGTTTAGATACCTAAGGACATGAGGTAAGGGTTGGGATTAGGCGACTTTTATGTTTTATATTTCTGAATTGTGTTGAGGGAAATGACATGATTTTATAAGTGAGTAGAGTTGATTAATTGACGTATGCATGTGATTAATCTCTCTTGGATATGTATATTAGAATCATGCCACCAAGGAGAGGTTGAGGTATGGGTGAATCCTATTTGTAATATCCCATAATTTTTGAGGTCATTTACTTTTAATTTAAATGCTTTATATTTATTTATTTGTTTTTTTATTTGCTTTATGGGTTGAATTAAATTTCTGTGAGTGCTTGGAATTGCTTTACTGGTTGGATTAAATTTCTTGGAGTGCTTTAAATATTTTGGTGTAGTTTACTTTATTTTAGTTAATTTTATTTGGACTCAGTCTTTGTATTTTTCCTTTATTTTAATTTTGGATTAGGCTAGAAAGGAATCTAGGTTAAGTTAGGCTGGAATGGTTGGGCTAGGTGTATACTTATTTTTGATGGGCTAGGATTTATTTTTATTATATTTTTATTTTTATTATTTTGGAGTATATTTAGTTTTTTAGAAAAAAAAAAAGAAAAAAAAAAGAGGGTTAGGTTTTTGTCGCTTAGACGCACAAAGACTAAAAGAACATAGACGCAAGAGAGAAGGGAGAGAATGAGCTATTCGTAGGGAAGAGTTTTGGTCGACAAAAGGGCAAGTTCGAACTCTTTTCTTCTCCTTTGAATCTATAGACATATATATTAATTGTATATACATGTTGCTGAAATTTTTTTATGCATTTAATTATGAAATTAAATGATTTTGCATACTAAGAATAATTATGTGAATTAAACAAGAAGATTTTGGGGTTTTGGTACTGCGTTAGGGTATTTTTGCATATGTATATACATGTATATATGACTGTATAGGCAGGTGTATATATATATATATATATATATATGTACGAACATGAAATTGGGTTTATTATATTAATCATTTTTGAAAGTTTTTGTTCTGATCAATAGGTAGATCTTGCTTCCTAGAACAATCCTTGAAAATTTGGTTGCGAACCATTGGGTAGATTGACGGGAATTTGAGTTTGAAAATTTTGATGTTTGAAACTTGAAATTGGTACCTATGCATAGCTTAGATCGAGACGAGTTCAATGTCTATTCATATGCGTGATTCGATGCTCGGAAGTAGCTAGAAAGTTTTGGCTCCATTAATGGTGCGTGAAGCTTCAGGAAAGGGAAGAAGAAGAAGAAAAAAAGAAAAGAAAAGAAGGTGGGGGAAGCGCCCCCCACGCGCGCCGTTGGTGCATGGTGGCACATGCTGCTAGCACCAATGCTGGTGCAGGCGGGCGCCAGGGACGGCGGCAACTGGCCCCACTCGTCGGGGCCCACCTCTGGGCCCACTCCAGGGTATTTTTAAATTTTGTTTTTAATTTAGAAAAAATGGAAAAATAATTTTTAAATTCCAAAAAATTCTAAAAATATTTGGATAACCTTTTAGGGACAGAATACACTTGGGTTTTAAATTTCAAGTTGAAATGAGATTCCCTCGTGGTTTAATTGATTTTAAAAGTAGGCCTCAAAATTGGGTTTTCATCTTTTTATATTTGGAAAATATTTTTAAAATTCCAAAAAATTCCCAAAAACTTAAAATAATCTTTTGGGGACAAAATGCACTTGGCTTTTAAATATCAAGTCAAAATAAGGTTCCCTTGTGGTTAAAGTAGTATGGAAAGTGTGCCTCAAAACTAGATTTATATTTTTTAAAATTTTGAAAAATCTTTAAAATTACCGAAAAATTTCAGAAAATTTCCAAACTTTTTATCTAATCTTTTGGGGTCATAATATGCATGGATTTTTAAATATCAAGTCAAAATAAGGTTCCCTTGTGGTTAAAGTAGTATGGAAAGTGTGCCTCAAAACTAGATTTATATTTTTTAAAATTTTGAAAAATCTTTAAAATTACCGAAAAATTTCAGAAAATTTCCAAACTTTTTATCTAATCTTTTGGGGTCATAATATGCATGGATTTTAAATTTCATAACGAAATAATTTTTCTCTTGTTATAGAACTAGTTTTAAAAAGTGTGGTTCAAAATGAGAATTTTTAAATTCTTTCCTTTGCTTTGGGTTGTTATAAATTTTCAAAAATTGCAAAAAATTTCAGAATAATTAAATAGGGTTCTTAGGAACAGAATAGGCCCAGAAACCTAGATTAGAGCTAGGTTTAGACTCCTTTGATAATTTAGGTATATTGGAGATTTGGTTGTGTGCTTGCTCATATATTTGGTGGTTGTATTATTTTCCTTCCTTAATTGTATTCTTTGAACTCATAATTGTTCATGATATTTGACATTAGTTTAATTGTGTATGAGTTATTTTATTATGGTGATTGAACTTTTGTTAGATTAAATTAATATGCTAAGTAAGTTAGGTCTCTTGTTTTGGTTTAATATGTTAGTTGCAGAGGCATGTAAGGATTGCCAAGGGGCATGTTAGGATTGCCAATACCTATTAAGGTATCTAATGTTAGGGGGCATGTAAGATTGCCAGGGGCATGTAAGGATTGCCAGGGGCATATCAGGATTGCCAATACCTATTAAGGTATCCAATGATAGTGTAGGTGGCATGTCAGATTTGCCTATGTTTAATGAAACACTTGTTTTCGTGCCTTTGGTTTGAACTTAAAGAATAGGTTCTAAGTTTGTATGATAGGGGTTAGTTTGGGAACAATATAAAAGATGACTTTTATTTTGGAAACATTAACTACGTAAGGAAATGACTTGTGTATACTTGTTTTTTTTGTATCCCTCATACACAGGGTATGTTTACCAGTTCTCTGGTTGGGATGTAGTAGAGAGGACTTGCTCGTGAGTTTAACCCACTTTGTTGATATTTCAGGTCCGACGCCAGTTCCACCGCGAGGATAGTGTTACGGTTGGTTGGTTGTGGCAGGCATCTCTCCTCATCAATTTTCAAAGTAAGAACCTATTCTCTTCTTCATGTTCAGATTATGAACTCTTTTGAGACATTGGTTATTCGGTTATTTAATTTAAAGTAATAGCTCTTGTTTATTCTGGTTATGGGGTCCTTGGGTTTTGGGACTTCCAAGTTGTACTACCAGACACGTACTTTATTTATGCAACATTTTATTATAATTTAGATGGACTTTCTAATCCGCTTTAAAAAAATTTCATTTTGTCTTTTGTATTCTATGCTTGTTGCTATCAATTGTAAATAACTCTCAAGTTTTGTGTATGAAATTGGCCACCTCATGCGCGAAATTTTGTATGGGGTATTTCACTATTCCATTACCCTTGGAGATAGATGGGACACAGTTAGTTAAAGATATGACTACTGCTATACAGTTGTTGGCTAGAATGGCTAATGAAGGACCACAAAATCAGGCACAAGGAGACAGGAATAAAGCATTGAAAGCTCTAGAGATGTTCAAAAAGATGAACCTTCCTATGTTTGATAGAAGATTAGATCATATAATTGCAGAGGATTGACTTGAGCAAATATCCAAGGCATTTAATATGATAAGGATAAATGAGGATGGCTTATGAATCTCAAATGAATAAGCGAAGGCTAGAAGGTTTGTGAAGGGACTTCAGTTTGAGTTGAGGACCAAGGTCACTATCTTGGATTTACCTATCTATGCAGAGGTGGTAAGTCGAGTATTATTAGCTGAGGCTGACGACAATGATATTCAGAGGATACGAGACTTGAAGAATCAGTCTCAGAATGTGGCTTCTCATTCGAAAAGTAATCTGAAGAAGAAACACAAGGGGATTAATTCATACTCTCGAGGACCTTAGCAGACATAGTCATTTTCCATGGTTTCTATGCCTACGAGATCTTATTGGGATAAGGTGAAATGTTTTCAGTGTCAACAAGTGGGACATTACTGATTGGAATGCCCACAGTTATAGCTTGCACCTGAGGAGGATTCGAAGAAATGCTACAAATTTGGTTAAGCGGGTCATGTGGTGAGGGATTGTAACCATAGAAGAAGAATAGTACTTATAGTGCTACGGGGTCACTTCAGCATTATTCTCGAGCTTCTGGGGTGTAGTCAAGATTCAGAGTTCCTCAGCCACCAAAGCCTGTACAATCAATTCAAAGTTCACAACTGGTGAGAGGATCGACTCCTAGTGTTTCTACTCAGCAGTCCAGCCATTAGGGGTGTGGTCAGTTAGGAGTGGGATTCAGGGTCGTGCCTATGCAATTACTCTAGTTGAGACTTTAGTAAGTTCTTCGGTAGTTCAAGGTATATTTCTTGTATCTAGCTCATGGGCTTGCATCTCATTCATTTATGTCCATTATTTTTTTATTTACTTTGGGATTAGAGGTGTCAACCTTGGATAGAGCCTTATGAATTGATACACTAATTGAGGGTAGGGTGATCCTAGACATAGTTTATCAAGCATGTAAGGTAGAGATAGAAAACCAGCAGTTGGTATTTGATTTTGTTCTCCTATAAATGACAAGTTTTGATGTTATTCTTGGAATGGATTGACTATCCACTTTTTAAGTCAATATTGATTGCTACCGAAGAAGAGTGTCAATGTGTACACCCGAATGAGATCGTTTGTGCTTCGTGGGAGAACGGAGTGAATTTCATTCTTCGTCACTTTATGGATTGTGGGATTGAAATGACTATGGTTTTTTCCTAGCTAGTTTTATAATTGAAGACGAAAAGGAAAACTTTGAAAAATTTTCTGAAGTAGTTTGTAATTTTGAAGATGTATTTTTGGATGAGTTGACAAAATTATCTCCGAGGAGAGATGTGGAGTTTTCCATTGATGTCATACCCAGTACAATGCCCATTTCTATGGCACTATATTGTATGGCACTTGCAGAATTGAAAGAGTTAAAGGAGCAATTAGAGGACTTGAGGGTGAAAGGTTTTATACATCCTAGTGTTTCACCTTGGGAAACACCGGTCCTTTTTGCTAAGAAGAAAGATGGGTCACTACGGTTGTGTATTGACTATTTGAAGCTAAACCATGCGACGATCAAGAACAAATATCCTTTGCCAAGGATAGATGATTTGTTTGATCAACTCAAGTGAGCAACATGTTTCTCCAAGATTGACTTGAGGTCGGGTTATTATAAATCAAGAGTCAAGGAGGAAGATGTTTCGAAGATAGTCTTCCATACATGGTATGGTCATTACAAGTTCCTTGTGATGCCTTTTCGTCTAATGAATGCACTGGCAACATTTATGGGCTTAATGAACCGTGTGTTTAGTGCATTCCTTGACAATTACATTGTGGTGTTTGTTGACGACATTCTTGTGTACTCAACATCCAAGGAAGAACATGAGAATCACTTAAGAACGGTGTTGCAAATTTTAAGAGAAAATCGATTGTGTGCCAAGTATGAGAAATGCAAGTTTTGGCTACCATAAGTGAAGTTTCTTGGACACGCAGTTTTGGGAGGAGGAGTTTTCATAGATCCTTCCAAGATTGAAGCTGTGATGGATTGGGAACGTTCGAAGAATGTGTTTCAAATTTGGAGTTTCTTAGGATTAGTCGGCTATTACCAGAGATTTGTGAAGGATTTCTCTCAGTTAGTGGCACCTTTGACAAGACTTACTCGTAAAAGAGTCAAATTCGCGTGGAATGAAGCTTGTGGGCTTGCTTTTCGGGAATTGAAAAAGAGGTTGACCAGTGCTCCAGTTTTGGTGATTCTAGAACGTGGGTTGGGATATATAATATGTTGTGACGTTTCACATGATGGGTTGGATTGCATGTTGATGCAAATAAAGAGGGTTGTTAATTATGGGTCTCGACAACTAAAGACTCACGAGCAAAACTATCCAACTCATGATTTGGAGTTGGAGGTGGTTATCTTTGCTTTGAAGGGGTGAATACACTACTTGTATAGGGAGAAATTTGAAGTCTTTTTTGATCACAAGAGACTCAAATATCTCTTCTATAAAAAAGGATTTGAACTCTAGGCAACTGAGATGGGTGGAATACATGGAGGATTATGATTTTGATCTATAGTATTAATCGGGAAAGGCCAATGTAGTAGTCGATACCTTGAGTAGAAATTCACATGGGACTTTGGTTAGCATTTCCATTTGAGAATGAAAATGATAGAGGACATAGCGGAATTGGGCTTGTACTTCAGTGATGATAGTGAACTGGCTACCTTGTTTAGTCTTGTTGCTCAACCAACCCTAGTTAGTGGTGTAATTGAGGCACAAAGACAAGATGAGGAAGTGAAGGCTATTCACACACAGATTTTGAGTGATGAAGTTGTGGAAGATTGGACCTTGCATTCGAATAGAGGTTTACAATTTAGAAGGAAAATGTATGTGCTTATCCCTTGTAGGGAGGGTATTCTTCAGGAGTTTCATTATTCTTGGCTTGTGGTACATCCCAGTGGGACAAAAATATATCACAACTTGAGACGCCAATATTAGTGGAAGGGGATGAAAAATGATGTGACTTAATTTGTGGCTAAGTGTTTTACTTGCCAACAAGTTAAGGCCGAACATTAAAGACCGTCTAGTTTGTTAATTATAACCATTACCAGTGGCAGAGTGGAAATGAAAGCATATCACTGCAGATTTTGTGATGGGACTTCCGAGGTCATAGAAAGGACATGATTCCATTTGGGTCATAGTCGATAGGTTGATTGAGATAACTCATTTTCTGCCTATTCGAAACATGGATGATACAGAGAAACTTAATAAGTTGTATATGGAGAAGATTGCGAAGCTTCATGGTGTCCCAATGTCTATTATTTCAGACAGGGATCCTAGGTTTACTCCACAGTTTTGGCAAGGTTTTTAGCTAGCCCTTGATATAGAGTTGCGCTTTAGTACAACTTTTCATCCTCAGACTGATGGTCAGTTAGAGCATACCAAACAAATATTGAAGGATATGTTAAGAGCTTGTATCACATATTTTATAGGAAGTCGATATCCCCTTCGGGGATATCTACAGCCGCGCTTGCATATGCCTACCCGCGTGCGCCCGTCTATAGAACGCGTGCCTATATGCGTACCTGCCCGCGCTACGCTCCCTTCAAAACTAACATTTTTCAGGTCCAATGAACAATCTACCATGATGGCATTCAAAGTGGCGTTATAGCTCACGGAAATGGACATACAACAAGTTCTTGATCGTCTCCAATCCTCTATTTTGGAGACTTTGCTGCTGTTGATGAGGCTATGTAGAGGGCTTATTCGATTAACAAGTAAATTGAGCCCTTCCCTTCCCCCACCTTTGGGAAGATCGTTTGCCATTGGTAGAGTTTGCCTATAATAATAGCTACCAAGCTAGTATTGTAGAGACTGACCAATTTTGGTCGATTTTCATTTTTCACGTCATAATTGCTATAAGTACATTTTGAGTGAGGGGAACATGTTTGGAAAGTGTTATAAGGGTTTCGGTAAGTTTTTGGAACATTTGGAGAAGTTGACCTTTTGGTCAAACCGGGGCTCGGGATGTGATTCTAATGGGCCCTGGAATTTAGAAAATTTTGGAAAATATTTAATTCTTAGAAGGGATTAGATGGAATGTTTAAAGAGTTAAGGATGTAATTTCAAGATCGTAAGAGTTTTTGAAATCAAAAACGGAGTCCGGGAAGGTACGTTAAGTGGCCCGAGGGGCATTTTGGTCTTTTCGCAGCCTAGGGGCCTTAAAGGTCAGATTCTACAGAGATATTTCATATCTCTCAATCTCACGCCAGCTGCTCTCTCTATCTTCTTTCTCCCTCTTCCTTCTCTCTAACTTTCGGAGGCCTTCGGGCGTGATTCGAGTTCCACCGAAGAAGAGAGATATGTAAGGGACGACTAGAGCTTTGATTTGAACTGAACAAAGTTGCGATCTGATAAGGTGGACATTGCTAGAAATTTGAGAAGTGCTTGGACAGCCTTCAATTTCAAGGTAAGGGTTCTCCTCATTTATTTGTCAATTATAGGGTTTCAGATGAAACAATGAGAGCTAAGGATGTGTAGTGCATGATTTAGAATGGTGAGAAGGGTGGGATGCAGTGTGTTTCTACATCTCCTTAATCTCTTGTATGCAATTGATGTGTATAGGTAGTATACATGACATATGAAATGAATGTGTGAGAGGCAGTAGCATGTATGCTTATATGCTAGGTTTTGTGAGCATATTGTGGAAAATGCGATGTTATGAACATATATGTATTATGTGTGATTGTGGGTCAAATGCATGTTATCTTTTATTTGAAAATGTGTGCATTGGTGAGACATGAATAAATGTGCTTAAGTGAAGTTATGAGCATATATAAATTGTATGCTAGGTTTTACATGTATAGGTAAATATATGTGTGACTTTGTGGGGATGAAATGCATGCTATGTATTCTTATAACTAGCTTATGCATCTTGAATTAGGAAATTGAATACTTAATAGTTATATGTTCGAAATGCATATATGAGTTCGTTGTGAGAAAACGGGGAAAGGTGGTCAAGTCATCTAGAGTAGGCAAATACTCGACGATGGTTGTGAAGTGGTCAAATCACCTTGGAGTAGGTAATTACTGAGTGAAAATTTTTGAGAGGGGTCTAATCCCCTTAGAGTAGGTAATTACTCGGTGACGGTGGTCTAATCACCTTGGAGTAGGTTATTGCTTAATTATTTAATAACAGAATCCTCTAAATTACATAATCTATGCATGAATATAAAAATCCCCAATAATTAGAACAATCAAACCATTGATGCTTAGTTAGGGCTACATCAAAATCCTAGTGGATGAACTAGCCACTCATGGTAGAAGAAGATACATCAACGGTTGAGGAAGAAGGCATCATCTCCATGGAAATAGCGCAAGACCTCGTTCTCCAATTATTCTTCACTCCAAAGCTCTTAAAAACTTCAGCCAAAGGTCCCCAAAACAGCCCTAATTTGTCACTTTTTATTGCCAAGAGAATATGAAGTGTTCCCACCTAATTAGGAGACAATTAAGATTTTCTCGCAACCCCTAAGCTGGTGGATTTTCTTACTAAACTTCGGTGCATCGTTTGATACCTCAGAAGTCCACTTCACAGAATTTTTGTGAAATACAAAAAGATCCAAAATCGAATTTCGTTTAACACATTAGGAAATTGGCCGCTTTGACAGTCGAAAATAAGAGTTATGAACAGTTTACCAAAACAGGATTAAATCTGTATTTGGCACAAAATTGGATTTCAGCCTGTAATCTCCTTAAGCAGCTATAATTCACTTGGGCCACTTCCTTGGGTTATTTTGAGTTAAAATATTGACTAGACTTAGTCGACTTGATGTAGGATTCTTATAACCCTCTTGAATATCATCTTTAAAAGTCCAAAAATCATGGTTTAACTAGATTTATCATTAAGGACATGAAAATACAGAAAACACTAAAACAGAGTAAAATCACAAATAATCTATCACTAACAGAATAAAATATGCAAATTAAGAGGCTAGAATGCATGACATTCAATGCCTATCACACTCCCAAACTTACGTATTGTTAGTCCCTTAGGAATAGAATAAAATAAAACTAAAATAAAGGAAATTAACTAAATATTAACTAAACACCCAACTTCTCTTTTGTGGGAGAAACGATTGCATTTAGCATATGCAACAAGCCTTTGAACCCCTAGGTTCCCCCTAGTGGACGAGTTATAGTCTCGTGAGAGTTTTTAGAAATGTTAAAGAATAATTTCAAAATTTTATTGAATTTATACTTCGAAAACATGAATACATGACTTATTTATTTATTTTGTTTCATTTTTTTCATTGATTTATTGGTTCTACAACTTCTTGGTCCATTAAGCTCTTCGGAAGATCCATGTAGCAAGCTTTCAGTCAGTGAATTCCAAACCAGATGACTTTAGGGCACTAGGATTAAAAACACTCCGAATAACCGAATGACTCAAATCAACCAGGCTACAAACCAAGACAATTAATGATCATCTTTTCTCACCCCTCACTTTTGGCATGAACACTTAATGCTTACTAAGGCAAGAGGTCTGGTTACTTCATGAAAATGATCAAATTGATTTTCTATTAATCAATTTTTTTTTCTTTTTTTATTTTATTTTGAAAGTCAAGTAAACCACATCATCGGTACTCATTCTCAAGGAATACCAATTACTATCAAGCATATGTAACCCAATAACTCAGAGCCATAGTTTATACCCCACAAGATTATACTAGTGTATGTGAGGAAACTAAAACCATTCACCCCAAGGTATGTTAACGCAAACAATGATTTAAACCACTAAATTTAAACCACAGTTTCTAAAAATTTTAAACATACCCAAGAATTGCAAGTCAAGCACCTACATAAAGTGTTAAACTCTTGATTTAACGTAAAAACATCCTAATTAAAAACAAAACAAAAATAAAATAAAAAATAAACTATAAAAATAATATAACACCAGTGTCCTAAAAACAAGAAATATTTTCATCAAAAAAATTTCCAATTGCAATAAAGCACATAAAAAGGCATCGCCTTTCTCCTAAACTTAAACTGTACATTTTTCTCAATATACATCAAATAGAATCATAGAGAAGGTGAGAACGATATTACCATGAACCCTGAGTAATGGCAAGAAAATAGCAAACCAGTAGCATGAAGGCAATGCAAGCACTCCCCCAAACTTGGATGCGACAACTTGTTAAAACAAACCACTATACTCCAATGACCAAGTGAGATATATGGGAGAAAATAAGAATGAAAAGAAAAGAAAAATAAGAAAAGTATTTTTTTTTAATTATAGAATACAAAATACAGAAAATAAAATAAAATAAAAATAGAAAAAAAACCAAAAATACAAAAGAGAGAGACTCCCTCAAAATCAGTGAGATGGTGGTGGTGGACCATCCGGGTCAAATCCTGAGTGTCGCATCAAAGCGCGTATCATCGACCTTTGGTCTTGGTGGACATCTCTGAACTGCTTCGTCACCTCTGTCCAGAATGCGCCAAACTGGGCAATCAACCCCACAATCTGTTCATCATCTAAATGATCATATATTGGCCCTCCGCATGAATAGCTTCCTCCTCAACTACTGGTGGTGGTGCGACCACATCCTTCCCTCAATGGGCAGGTCTCACCACCTTGAGTGGAGCAGCTACAAATCTCTGTCTCATGTACGACTGACTCAAGTTTGAAATAGCCGCGCTATAGCGAATGTCGCACATGAAAAATAGCTCACTCGGGCTAATCTCATACCCCTATATGATGAGTAACTGATAAATAAGAGAAAGGAATGGAAAATCCCAATCACTCGCACTATCGGGTGACTTGCCAATAACCTTCGTATAAAATGTCTCTAGCGTCCCCCAGTCAATATGTGGAAAGGAGACCCAATCCCCAAAATGTATAGCATAGAGGGATTGGAGGAATTCCTGACGCCTTTTAGTTTTTTGCCTAATGGAACACACATTCTTGTACATCATTGCATCAATGAACCATAAGTGAACTGGCATAGAGTACTTCAACGTCGTATTGTTCTTTGGGCCAGAAAACTGACCAGCAGATAATTGTCCCACCATGAAACCACTGACAGCTCCTCTAGCAAATGAGTGAACACCTGAGTTAAATCATCGGGGCATGCATTGGGGCAGCCTATTGCAACATCCACAGCCACAACATACACTCGAACTTGTACACCATCCATTGAAGAAAGTAAAACACCATGCTTATCTTGCTCAGACCTTAAATTCTGATAGAATACTTTGACAAGCCTCAGATAAATAACAGTGGAGGTTGGAGTAAAAATAAAATCAACCTGATGATGATAAAAGTCTGCGACAACCCATTGAGTCTAGGGAACATACCATATAGCTTCAAAATTTCAAAGGTCGTCTCAAAGTTCAATGGCCTAGGATGCCACATCTCATTAACACGCTCCCTTTGAGGTACAAGGCAACTAGTGACAGGATGACATGTGGACGTTGTGGACCACGAGAACTAGAGGCACCATGCACATTGGCTCTTTTGGGGGCTATTTAGAAACACAAAAGGGCGGTTGAGGAATTTTACCGAACACTTGGCGTGCACAATGTAGTCGCCACCATCAACCTCCTCTTTAAAGCTTAGCAACACCCCAAAATCAAGTAATCACTTCCACAATCAATGCACAATAATCTCCCCCAAACTTATAATGCAAAAGCACTCAAAGAAATCCCACCAATTCTTCAAATAACATATACTCCTTGTGAAGGAGAAAGTATGGAAATAATGAAGCTTTAATGATGTTTGAGAAGATGAAGTTGTAATTGATGATGTTGATGATGATCACATGCGATATAGTAATGAAAGTAGAAGATTTGTAATTTGTGTTGATGTAGGAGAGTCAACAAGATGCACCAATTAGTATATTTTCGAGTATGAGCAAGTAGGGCAAGAGAGAGGCCCTATAAATAGACAAAACAGATTAGCTGGACCATGTGGGCTGGGTGATCGATCCCCCAAAGCATGGGCTATCGAACACCCATGCTGCTGGGTTGTTTAACAAAAAATCACATGGGGTGATCGATCCCCCTTCAAAGGGGTGATCGATCACCCTTACTGATCTAACCTAGGTGTCTATTGTCCAAGGTCAACAGAAAGGCCATTTTTTGGGAGGTCTATCGCCCAAGGTCGACTAAACCTCCTCTTTTTCACCTGTTTTGAGGTCAAATACATCTGTCCACCTCCTGACATCCCCCAGAAGCAACTAAACTATCAAAAACTAAAAACAAAATACATTAAAACATAACTAATCTTGAAAGAATAATGAAGAAAAACTTAAAATAAAAATATAAGAAAGAAACAAAAAGAAATCAAAGATCAAAAATACAAAATACCCTACAGTTAACGTCCGTAGAAGTTCATACTGACTTTAATTCAAGGTTCACCCGATGCCACATTGCTCGAGGATATTTATCATCGCCCCTTATATGATCCTCACTTCCTTTTGCCAAACTCAAAGTAACTAGAAGGGTCTCATTGGCTTCTAAAAACACACATCTTAACCTTGAAAAAAGAAGTGTCAACTCTAACTGTGGAGGAGACTCTAATGATGGCACCGGAGGAGTGCTAGAAAGAGTAGGCGATGGCTCAACTTGAATTCTCCAAGGTGGAGTATTCTGAATGGCTATAACATCAAGCATATGATTTACCTCTCTAATGGATTTCTCAATGTTGAAAGATTCATAGTCAAAGAAGGCCATGCATGCCTCCAAAGGGTCTTGAGATAGAGCACATGAGACAAATTCCTCCCACAATCTTCAATAACATCCATGAAGAAAATGCCACTTTGGTCTGGAGAATGTTAAATGGCATTAAAAATATTTAGCTTCACCTTCTTGTTTCCATAAGATATATCCATAATCCTCAACCTATAATTTATGCAAGCATCAACAGTAGTTCGAAAAGCCGGCCAAAGATGACTGGAATATGCCTTCTCGGGTTGTGAACTGGCTTAATATTTAGAACAATGAAGTCCACTATAAAGTAGAATTTTTCCACTTTGATAAGCACGTCTTCAACAATCCCACAGGGTTGCTTGGTTGATCTATCTGCAAATTACAAAACCACCGTGGTAGGCTTCAATTCTCCCAAGCCCAACTGTAGATAGACTAAATAAGGAAACAAGTTCACACTTGCACCTAAATCCAGAAGAGCTTTCTCCACATGGTGCTCCCCAATTATGCATAAAATAGTTGGAGCTCCAGGATCATTGTACTCAGGAGGAGTGCAATGCTGAATTATAGAACTCATTTGTTGTGGTAGCATCACCCTATTGGGAATATGGCTCTTGGATTGCCTTTTTTAAGTGCACAAGTCTTTCAAAAATTCAGTATAAGGAGGAATTTGTTTAATGGCATCAAGGAGTGGCAGATTAATCTTCACTTGATGAAACACCTCCATCATGTCATGCAACTTGTCCCCTTGCTTTCCTAACTTAGATGCTTCTTGAAAAAGTTGTGGGAAAGGAGCCTTGGGCTCATATGAATTTTCAGTACTTGGACTCTTGAGCACTTCTTCTTCATTATTTTCTTTTTCCCTACCTTGTTGTTGATCAGTTTCCCACTTCATAAAGTGGTGATAGCTTGAACTTGTACATGATGTGGGTTGCTCGAAGAAGAATACATCTCTCTTGGATTGGTAACTAGTTGACTTGGTAGTTTCCCTTCTTCTCTTTTACTCAATGTGTTGGCAAGTTATCCAAACTGAGATTCCAATTTGGCAATCGACTGAGAAAAGAGTGAACCAGTTGAGAAGTAGCTTGAATTTTTTCAACAATGGAGTCAAGTTTCTCGAGCTTAGAATCAAGTTTCTCGAGTTTAGTTAGGGCACCCAACATCTTGTCCTCAAAAGCTGAATTCTTTGGTGTCATAGGAACTTGAGCTTGATATGGTCGTGATGGCACATAGTTCTGAGGCTGAAAAGTGGGCTACATTGCCACCCCTTGGTTGCTATATGAGAAACCAGGATGATTCCTCCACGTCGGATTGTAAGTGTTGCCACGTGGAGGATTCATTGGTCCAGTGAATGTAGCTTGCACTTGCTCTTGTTGAAGGTCAGAAAACTACCCAACTGAAGGACAATTATTCACATGATGCATAGGACTAGAGCAAAATTCACATGGGCCTGACAATGAAGAATTTATAGAAGGAGGGAGAGCTTGAACAATTGCCATTATTTGTGCCACTTCTTGAGCAATCAAGTCAATGTTGGTAGACATAACATCTGCAGCACCAATCTCGAAAATACCATCTTTCTTCTTTGTATTGGATGGTCTACTCAAACGAGTTGAAGACACATGTTGTAAAGAATTATCACTCAGATTCTCAAACAAGGTCCATGCTTCATCTTCACACTTTAACATGAAAGTACCTCCACATGATGCGTCTACCATTTGTCTATCGGCTTCTGTCAGCCCCTTATGGAAACACTGTACAAGTTGCCATTTTGCAACTTGATGATGGGGACACTACCTAAGAAGGTCCTTGAACCTCTCCTATGTCTCATAGAATTGTTTCTCCTCAGATTAGGAGAAACCAGTGATAGCACGTCTGAACTGATTGGCCTTCCTTATTGAAAAATATTTCTTCAAGAATTCATGTTGCATTTGAGTCCATGTAGTGATAGGGCCCACTGGTAGAGAACTGAACCAATACTTGGCCTTGTCTTTAAGAGAGAATGGAAAAGCTCACATCTTGAAATCATCTTCAGAGAAGTTGTGAATTTTAGTGGTTGATCTCACTTCTATTAAGTCATCCAGGTGCAGGTAGGGATCCTCTTGAGTTAGCCCAAAATAAGATGACAACATCTAAATAATGATAGATTTGATCTCGTAGTTCTGTGTTGTGACATTAGGCAGTTGAAATCCAGTTGGCAAATTATATGTCTATAGGACATAGTAATCTCTGAGTAAATGCGCCCTCTCCACATCATCATCTTGCACATTATTGTTGTCAACATTAACATTCTCACACAAATCTGCCATGGCGTCAATGTTTCCTTCCTCTTGCACAATGGGCTTAATAGGAACACTCTTTTTCTGTCTAAGAGTGCGTTCATGCTCAGGATCAAAAGGTATTAATGGATCAGATAAAGAATGGCGACCGAGTAAATGGTGACTGAAGTACCTAAAAAAAACAAAAATAAAATAAATTAAAAGTAAAATATAAAAAATTCCTAAACTAAAAATCCAACTATAACTAATTCTAAAAATCCAAATAATCGAAATAAACAGTCCCCAGCAATGGCGCCAAAAATTGATCATGGCTAAGTGTGTCAATTAAAATTATCACTTTGCAATAGAACGAATCTGTGTAGGATAGGGCTATCGAAAGGGTGTCGTGCCGCATAGGCCGTGTTTACAATTATGTTGAAGTTATAGGACTAATTCGAACTAAATTAAGAGAAAGAGTTTGTTGATTTTTATTTCTAATTTAACTAATTAAAGCAAGTAAATGAAAAACCAATGAGTGAAGAGAATGTGAGATGAATCTAAGGGTTATTGACATCACCACTAACTTCACAATCAATGGTCAATTGAACTAACTATGGGGAATTGTATCATGCATAAGTAGTATCACTAGCTACAAGCTCACTTTCAACTGTCAAAAAGATAACATATAATTAAAGCTAAGTCATGGACTATCTTCGATTGGCATGCACCATCTGCCTATCTACTCTACTCTAGGGTGCAGTATGGTCCATCTTCTTTAGCCATAATCAATCAAAACTTTAATCATACATTCAATTAATATTATTGTGTAATAATCACTCTCATAATCACAAAAAATAAAAGTGATTGAGTTCAATCACAACAATTAAGTATTTAAGACAAGATAAGTGATCGTGGCTAAGTGTATCAATTTAAATATACCATTTCATAATAGAACAAATTCTCTGCAGAATAAGGCTATCGATAGGGTGTCGATCCTCAGGAATTGTGGTCTGACTGTGTTGGATATATGGAATTAATTCTAATTAACTTGAAGGAAAATAAGTTGCTGGTTTTTATTTCTATTTTAACTAATGAAAGAGATTAAATAACTACAAGTGAACTAAGGAGTGTAGATAATATGAGATAAATCTAGGGTTATTAATTTCACCACTAACTTCATAATCAATGGTCAATTGAACTAACTATGGGTAATTATATCATGTATAATTGGTGTCAGTGGCTATAAGCTCATCTTCAACTGTCAAGAGGATAACATATGATTAAAGACAAGTCATGGACTATCTTTGATTGGCATGAACCATCTGCCTAACTACTCTACTCTAGGGTGCAGTATGCTCCATCTTCTTTAAGCATAATCCATCAAAAATTTAATCATACATTTAATTAATATCATTGTGTAATAATATCTCTCATAATCACAAAAAACAAGAGGGATTTAGTTCAATCACGACAATCAAGTATCTAAGACAAGATAAGACATCATTGAACTTGAATATATAAGACTTTTATTGCTTAATTCTATAAGAAGAATCCTCTAAATTACACAATCTATGCATGAATACAAAAAATCCCCAATAATTAGAATTATCAAACTATTGATGCTTAGTTAGGGCTACATCAAACCCTAGTGGATGAACTAGCCGCTCATAGTAGAAGAAAACACTTCAATGGTTGAGGAAGAAAACATCATCTCCATGGAAGTATTGCTATGCCGTGTTCTCCAATGATTCTCCACTCCAAAAGCTCTACAAAACTACTGCCAAAGGTCCTCATTACAGCCCCAATTTGTCACTTTTAATAGCCAAAAGAATATGAAGTGTCCCCACCTAATTAGAAAACAATTAGGGTTTCCCAAAGACCCTAATAAGGTGGAATTTTCTGCTGACTTTCAACCCAAATTTTGATGTCCTAGAAGTCTGATTCATGAAATATTTTGGAAATACAAAAATGTCCAGAATCAAATTTCATTTGACTTAGATAAGAATTGAGCCTTTTTGATGCTCGAAAATAAGAGTTTCGAGCAGTTTTCCAAAACGGGATTAAAACTTTGTTATGCGCATAATTGGACTTCATCCCGAAATACCCTTAAGCAGTTATAATTCTCTTGGGCCTCTTCCTTGGGTAATTTTGAGTTGAAATATGGAGTTGAATTGATCCACTTGATGTAGGCTTCATATAACCCTCTTAGATGTCATCCTTAAAAGCTCAAAAATTATGGTTTTAACTGAAATAATCATTAAGGACCTGAAAAAATATAAAACACAAAAATAGAGAAAAATCACAAATAATCTACTACTAAGAGAATAACATATGAAAATTAAGAGGCTAGAATGGGTAACATTCAACGCCGATCACACCTCGAAACTTATATATTGCTAATCCCTTAGCAATAGAATAAAATAAAACCAAAACAAAGGAAACTAACTAAACTACCCAACTCCTCTTTCGTGGGAGAAACAATTGCATTTAGCATATACAACAAGTCTTTGAACCCCCAGGTTCCCCTTAGTGGACGAGTTATAGTCTCGTGAGGGTTTCCAAAATATTACCCACAAACATTCAAAATTCCTGTCAAACATTAATAAAAAAAAGATTACTATATAAAATTACAAACTTGCATTCAAGAATAAATTCAAATCTTTAAATTCCATAATTCAAAGTAATGGTCTCCATGCATAATTCACATCAACAAATCTCAAAGCAACCAACCCTAATTCCCTCATGAAAAGTGAACTAGCTGATCGGCGTTGAATGTTACGCATTCTAGCCTCTTAATTTATATATTTTATTCTCTTACTGATAATTTATATGTGATTTTAGTATATTTTTGTGTTTTCTGTCTTTTTCAGGGTCTTAATGATTATTTCAGAAAAAACCATGATTTTGGGCTTTTAAAGATGATATCCAAGAAGGTTATATGAAGCCTACATCTAATGGGTCCATTCAACTTCATATTTCAACTCAAATCAGCCCAAGGAAGAGGTTCAAGAGAATTACAACTGCTTAAGAAGATTACGAGCCTAAAGCCCAATTCTACACTAAATCCAGTTTTAATCCCGTTTTGGAAAGTGGACTGAAAAGCTTATTTCCGAGTATCAATTTGACTTAACTCCCGAGTGAGTTGACCAAAATTCGATTCTACACACTTTTGTATTTCACGTAAATTTCAAGAATTGGACTTCTACTGGGTCAAAACTTAGGCCGAATGTCAGAAGAAAAATATACCTATTTAGGGCTGCAGGAAAACCCTAATTATTTCCTAATTGGATTAGGACTTTATCTCCTAATTGGATTAGGAATTTATGTATTCTATTGGGGTATAAAGAGGTGAATTGGAGGCTGTTTTGAGGGAAGAAAAGAAGAGGAGGCCAGGGCAGAGAAGACAGAGATAATTCGGGTTTTATTTATTCATTATGTCTTTTATTATTTTGTTTTCTTCTTCTTCTTCTACCATGTGTAACTAAACTCCTCAACTAGGGTTGAGGAGGAAACCTCCATTAATGAAGTGAAGTTCTTTTGTTCATTAATTGATTCTCATGTGTGTGATTTAATTGCTTATGATTTTTGCTTTTTGTGATTAATTATCTTATAATTCTTTCACCATCTATATCATGTATATGTGGTAGTTAGAAAATATTATAGTTAATCTAAGCTTGGGTTTGTATTTCTTAAAAGTGATAATCTTTGATCTTATGTTTTTCATTAAATTGGATACATAGGATGCTTATAATTTTACACAAGTGAAGCGAAGGAAAATCTACCTTTTAATATATTTTTTATAGTGCTTTATTGTTAAATCTTGAGTAAGCAATAGATTGATTTCTTGATTGCTACTCTAACTTTGGGAATTAATAAATGAATATTAGAAACTTCATGGATTTAATGGTGGTGGAATCCAAAACCTTAGTTATTTTCTTTATTTGATTTCAATAGTGTTATTTTATTTTCATGTTAGTTTAATTTCTCTCAAATCAACTAAACTTGTGTTTAAACTAGATTAGTTTTAAATTAATTTGAATTTGTATTAGTTTTTCTTCTCAAAGCATTCCCTTGGGTTCGACCTCGTTCTTGCCGATCTATACTTCAATAGATTCGTACACTTGCGAGTTATTTAACAATTTTAAAACAACATCACTAGCAATCGGCGCCGTTGCCGGGGATTGCAAACAAGAAAACTAATCAAATTTTGATTGATTTAATTCTTCTACTAGTTATAATTTAGTTTTTTTTTTCTTTCTTTCGTTTTATTATTATCAAAAAGAAAAAAATCTTTCCAATTTTAATTATTTGTACTAGGTTTTTTTTTATAAAAAAAAAAAAAAAACTTTTTCTTTATTATTATAGTTTAGTTTTAGTTTTATTTTTAGTTATTTTATTTTTATTATTATTTTTCTTAGTTTAGTTTTAGTTTTATTTTATTATTATTTTTTTACCTGATACTTCTTGAATTCTATAGGTGGTATTGTTGAAAATTGTCTTTTTCGCATGTTCTTGGGCACTACTTTGGAATCCAAGTAAGTACATTTTTTTTTATTTTCGTTTATTTATATTTTATTTTCTTAGATTAGGAAAACATAGATTTTTGTTTTAGGTTGATAACTTTTTGCATGAGAACTTTAGGATAGAATAACTTAGAAATAGCCTTAGGGTCACACTTTCTTCAAGTTTATTTTTTTTATTTTATTTTATTTTATTTTTTTTCTCTCTATTTAAAAAAGAGAAAAAAAAAAAGAAAGATCACACACTCACTCACTTTATATTTTTTATTTTATTTTTGTTTTTATGATGTGTTTTGTTTGTGCATTTTAATTTAGTATTCTTGCATTAAAATTTTAGTAAGGGCACGAACCCCCAACAAGATAAGGATTGGATTTCATCACCAATTCCTTGCCCAACTAGGTTAAAAATTTCCTTGCATTTGTCTATCCCAAGCCAAATTTAGTTTAAATTTAAAATCAAGTAGACATTGCCCATAGGGATTTACATAGCTTATAGGACCCTCTTGGACAGAGTTAACTTTTGGTAACTCCAGTGAGCACCTTCCAACTTCACAATGTCTAGGAATGTTCTGAGGAGATTGGTTTTTAAGTGGGACCATTTGTAACCCCTCCAATCTATTTTAAAAACTTTCCTGGTTGTATTGTTGGTGGGGCTTAACTGGTAATCCTCTAGTTCCTCTGAAAGGGAGTAGAAGCTGTCTAAGTAGGTAAGAATTATTTTGGATCTAGTCCAGATAATTCTTTAGGAAAATAAAAAAAAAAATTAAAATAGAAATCACTAACCTTGAATTAAATTTAAAAAAATATATATATTTTTGCTTGTTTATTTGGTTGGTGTTTTTGTGAGTCATTTTAGTACATGTTAGGTCGTCGATCACTGAATCCAGAGTTGTTTCCTTTAGATCTTGAGATTGAGAGAACCTTTCAAAAGGGTGTGAAAAATTCTAGTGTTAGAGATCCTTCTTTGCCCAAGATGGCAGATCCTGTTGAAACTAAATCCCTTAAGGACTATTACACTCCCGTGCATATTACAAACCCATCTTGCATTGTGTTACCTGCTACCCAACAGGGACATTTTGAGATACGGGCGGCGGTAATTAATTTACTGCCCACTTTTAGAGGTCTTAGTTCTGATGACCCATACCTCCATGTTAAGGAATTTCTAGAGATTTGCTCCACACTACAATTTCAACATATTTTTGAGGAGTCAATTAAATTGCGGTTATTTCCATTCTCTTTGAAAGAGAAAGCAAAATCTTGGTTATACTCACTGGAACCTGCATCTGTCAATTCATGGGATGGGTTATGCACTAAAGTCCTTACCAAGTTCTTTCCCATGCACAAAACTAACTCCCTTCGTCGAAATATCATGCAATTTACTCAAAAAGAGGGTGAAGAGTTTTACATATGTTGGGAGAAATTTAATGATATTCTCCTTAAGTGTCCACATCATGGTTTTGTCAAGTGGCAATTAGTTCAATTCTTTTATGAGGGATTTTCACCCTATAATCGTCAACTAATTGAGTCACGAGGTGGGGTAGAATTCATGTCTAAGAATGAGGATGAAGCATGGAAATTTCTTGATGCGTTGTCAGAGAACTCTCAACAATGGGAGTACTCAGGGAGGGTTGAAAGGAGTGGTCTATCAGTGCTCTCAGAACCCAAAAAGGGAGGAATCTATGAACTTCGAGAGGATACCAATTTGAGTGCGAGGATAGCTAGTCTAACTAGGAAAGTAGAGGCTATAGAGATGAGTAAAGGAAATAACTCTTCTATTCATACAGTTAGTGAGGTGTGTCAATTGTGTGAAAGTTTTTCTCATAAAGCGCAAAATTGTCCATCTATTGCATCTTTTCATGAGTATATAGCCGAACAAGCCAATGCACTTAATTCATATAAGAAACCATTTGGCAACCCCTATTCTGACACATACAATCCTAATTGGAGGAACCATCCTAATTTTTCTTGGAGGCAAGACCAACCTCGGAACAACCAAGGGGTGCAACCTATGCAACCCCAAGGGCAACCACAATTTTCATATCCTTCCATGTCCCAAAAGGCCCCTCCGTATGTTCCCCCACCTCAACAAAAACCAACTTTAGAGGATACTCTCCAACAGTTCATCCAACAAACCAGTCAATCAATTTCTAAATTAGAAATGCAAATAGGTCAATTAGCCATTGTTGTAGGAGAGAGGGAGAAGGGAAAGTTTCCTAGTCAACCTGTGCCTAACCCAAAGGGCCAGTTTCATATTAGTGATCAATCCACTTCTGGTTCAAATGAGCAGGTTCACTCTATCACAGCCCTAAGATCGGGCAAACAAGTTGATAATGGAGTCCAAATGCCTATACATAATGAGAAAATTGAAGAGGACCATGTTAGCGATTTAGGAAGAAAGGACAAAACTACATCTGAAGTTGAGTTAGAAATTCAAGTCCCTAGTCTTGACCCACCATCTCTAATAAGTCCACCAGTTATAAACTTAGTTCCTACTGCACCATATCCTCAAAGACTTCAAAAGCCTAATAAGGGGAATCACTATAATGAGATTATGGAAGTGTTTAAACAAGTCAAAAATTAATATTCCATTTCTCGATGCAATTCAACAGATCCCCTCTTATGCAAAATTCTTGAAAGACTTGTGTACGGTCAAACGTGCCTTGAATGTGCACAAGAAAACCTTCTTAACTGAGCAAGTTAACTCAATCATCCAACATCGCACTCCACCTAAATTTAAGGATCCTGGATGTCCTACAATTTCATGTACCATAGGTGATCAAAAATTGAGCAAGCTTTGCTTGACTTGGGTGCGAGTGTCAACTTGTTACCTTACTCTGTTTACGAGCAACTAGGTCTTGGTGAGTTGAAACCCACGAAGGTGGTACTCCAATTAGCAGATCACTCAGTTAAGGTACCTCATGGTGTTATTGAGGATGTGCTTATTCAGGTTGATAAATTCTTTTTCCCTGCAGACTTTATTGTCTTAGACACTCAACCTGTAGCTAATCCTAATAACCAGATTCCTGTCATCTTAGGTCATCCATTCCTAGCCACTTCAAATGCTTTAATCAACTGTAGGAATGGTGTTGTGAAACTCTCTTTTGGAAATATATCGGTTGAGCTTAATGTTTTTAACGTAAACTGACAACCACCAGACTCTGAGGATATTTGTGAGGTAAATTTAATAGAGAGTCTAGATCAGGGTACTTTTATTCATGCTAGTTATAAGGACCCTTTAGAGGCAAGTCTAACTAATTTTGGCTGTAATTTTGATATTGATAGTGCTTGTGAAGATGTGAATGCTTTATTGGATGTGAATGTTTCATTGAATTCAGTCCATTTTATCAACACCAAAAAGTGGAAAGCCAAGATGGAAAGCCTAGGTATAGGTTGAGTTATAGACCTATTTGGTCATCATTGTACATTATTAGTTTTAGGATTTATAGCTCTTGCGTCTTTTTATTTTTAGTTTGTGTATTTAATTTTCAATTTTTCTTTAACAAAAAAAAAAAAAATTTCATCATGATCTGGTATAGCCGCCCATTCTCTGACTATGTATGTAGTACCAATTCTACAATTTGTGATATGATTGATAAAGTTGATGATTTCCATTTATTAAAGTCTGGTTTCAATACCCAATACTGTCGAGATTGCTTCAACACAGTATGGCTTTAATAAAGAAAGGCAACCCCTTTACACTCTATACGTTAGGGTGTCTGGATAATCAATATCTTATCACATATACATCTTGAAAAATTGGGACCCACCAGTAGTACCCCTGGTTTTCGCGTGAAGATTAGGTTTCCAAAAAAAAAAAAAAAAAAAAAACGTTTTTGTTTTTACTTTCTGTTTTATATTTATTTTCACCCATGTTATTTTACTTGGTCGTTGGAGTATAGTCGTTGTTTTGACAGGATGTAGCATCCATGTTTGGGGGAGTGACCTCATTACCTTCATGCTATTAGTTTGCTCTATTTTCTTGCCCCTACTCCCGTTTTTTGGTAATATTGTTCTAACTCTTCTCTATGCTTCGATTGGATATACATTGATGACAATGTACAGTTTAAGTTTGGGGGTACGACGATGCCTTTTATGTGCTTTATTGAAGTGGGGGAAATTTTTATGAAATTTTTCTTGTTCTAGGACTTTTTGGTTATTTGATTTTCTTAGTTTTTTATTTATTTTATTTTTAGATAGGATGTTTTAACATTTTTCAAGGGATTAATACTTTATGTAGGTGCTTAACTTGCAATTTTTGAGTATATTTTAAATTTTTAGAAACTATGATTTGAATTAGTGGTTTAAATCATTGTTTGCATTGACATGCCTTGGGGTGATTGATTTTAGTTTCCTCACATGCACAGGCACACTAGCATAATCTTATGGGGTATAAACTTTGGTTTTGAGTTGTTAGGTTACATATACTTGATATTAATTGGTATCCCTTGAGAATGAGTACCGATGATGTGATTTACATGACTTCAATAAAAAAAAAATCCAAAAAAAAAAATGAATATGTGATGAATAGAAAATCAATTTGATCCTTTTCATGAGTAACCGGGCCTCTATGCCTCAGGAAGCACGGAGTGTTCGCGTCAAAAGTGAAAGGGTGAGAAAAGATGAGCATTGGTTGTCTTGGTTTGTAGCCTGACTGATTCGAGTAATTAGGTTCTTCGGGGTGTCTTAAACGCCTAGTGCCCTAAAGCCATCTGGTTTGGGAGTCACTGACTGAAAGCTTGCTACATGGGTCTTTCAGAAAGCTTAATAGATCAAGACATTGCACAACCAATAAAGCAATAAAAAAAAATGAAAAAAAATATATATGAAAAAGTCATGTATTCATGTTTGGAAGTATGATTTCAATAAGGGGAGCTAGTGAGTTGAAGGGGTATGTGCCTTAATATATTCGGAGCTGGGTAATGCCACATGAGAGGATTGCTAGTTCACTTTTCACGAGGGAGCTAGAATTGGTTACTTTGAGATATGTTGATGTGAATTATGTGTGGGGACCATTACTTTGAATTATGGAATTTGAAAATTTGAAATTATTCTTGAATACAAGTTTGTAACTATATATTGTAATCTTCTTTTTGATTAATGTTTAAACAGAAATTTTGAATGTTTGTGGGTAACATTTCTGGAAACCCTCACGAGACTATAACTCGTCCACTAGGGGGAACCTAGGGGTTCAAAGGCTTGTTGCATATGCTAAATGCAATCGTTTCTCCCACGAAAGAGGAGTTGGGTAGTTTAGTTTGTGTTTAGTTAGTTTTCTTTGTTCTAGTTTCATTTTGTTCTATTGCTAAGGGACTAGCAATATGTAAGTTTGGGGGTGTGATCGGCGTTGAATGTTACGAATTCTAGCCTCTTAATTTACATATTTTATTCTCTTACTGATAATTTATATGTGATTTTACTCTGTTTTTGTGTTTTCTGTCTTTTTCAGGGCCTTAATGATTATTTCAGATAAAATCATGATTTTGGGCTTTTAAAGATGATATCCAAGAAGGTTATATGAAGCCTACATCTAATGGGTCCATTCAACTCCATATTTCAACTCAAATCAGCCCAAGGAAGAGGTTCAAGAGAATTACAACTGCTTAAGAAGATTACGGGCCTAAAGCCCAATTCTACATTGAATCCAATTTTAATCCCGTTTTGGAAAGTGGACTGAAAAGCTTATTTCCGAGTATCAATTCGACTTAATTCCCGCGAAAGTTGAACAAAATCCGATTCTACACACTTTTGTATTTCACGTAAAGTTCAAGAATTGGACTTCTACTGGGTCAAAACTTAGGCCGAATGTCAGAAGAAAAATATACCTATTTAGGGTTGCGGGAAAATCCTAATTATTTCCTAATTGGATTAGGACTTTATCTCCTAATTGGATTAGGAATTTATGTATTCTATTGGGGTATAAAGAGGTGAATTGGAGGCTGTTTTGAGGGAAGAAAAGAAGAGGAGGCCAGGGCAGAGAAGACAGAGACAATCCGGGTTTTATTTATTCATTATGTCTTTTATTATTTTGTTTTCTTCTTCTTCTTCTACCATGTGTAACTAAACTCCTCAACTAGGGTTGAGGAGGAAACCTCCATTAATGAAGTGAAGTTCTTTTGTTCATTAATTGATTCTCATGTGTGTGATTTAATTGCTTATGATTTTTGCTTCTTGTGATTAATTATCTTATAATTCTTTCACCATCTATATCATGTATATGTGGTAGTTAGAAAATATTATAGTTAATCTAAGCTTGGGTTTGTATTTCTTAAAAGTGATAATCTTTGATCTTATGTTTTTCATTAAATTGGATACATAGGATGCTTATAATTTTACACAAGTGAAGCGAAGGAAAATCTACCTTTTAATATATTTTTTATAGTGCTTTATTGTTAAATCTTGAGTAAGCAATAGATTGATTTCTTGATTGCTACTCTAACTTTGGGAATTAATAAATGAATATTAGAAACTTCATGGATTTAATGGTGGTGGAATCCAAAACCTTAGTTATTTTCTTTATTTGATTTCAATAGTGTTATTTTATTTTCATGTTAGTTTAATTTCTCTCAAATCAACTAAACTTGTGTTTAAACTAGATTAGTTTTAAATTAATTTGAATTTGTATTAGTTTTTCTTCTCAAAGCATTCCCTTGGGTTCGACCTCGTTCTTGCCGATCTATACTTCAATAGATTCGTACACTTGCGAGTTATTTAACAATTTTAAAACAACATCACTAGCAATCATCTCATGTGGCATAACGCAACTCCAAATATATTACGTCACATACCCATTCAACTCACTAGCTCCCCTTACTGAACTCATACTTCCAAACATGAGTACATGACTTTTTATTTTCATTGTTTATTGGTTGTGCAATGTCTTGGTCCATTAAGCTCTCTGGAATATTCATGTAGCAAGCTTTCATTCATTGACTCCCAAACCAGATGGCTTTTGAAATACCCCTAGAAATTTTCAGGCATAAGGTGGCCAGTCTCACACATAACACATAAGGCATACTTACAACTGATAGCAAACAAGCATAGAATACAAGGACAAAAAAAAAAAAGAATTCTAAATGCTGAAAGGAAAATCTAACTGAAATATATAATAATGAGAGTTTGAACTATACAACTTGGAAGTCTTATAACTCAAGGACCCCTTAACCAAAAATTATAAAAGTAAAAACTTTATAGAAGGATCTAAGTTCCTACACTGAAGTCCGACAAAGAATAGATGACTGCCACGCTCTATGAACTTTATGCTCTAACCTCGAGGTGGAAATTGCTTGGGACCTGAAATATCAACAAAGTCAGTTAAACCCACGAGCAAGTTCCCTCTACTACCACCCAATCAGTGAACTGGTAAACATATCCTCTATATGAGGGACAATAAAATACATAGATGTACACGTATCATTTCCTAATTTAACCCCTATCCCAAAATAGAAACCACCCGTACCATCCTATTCGTTATCATGCAAATTATAGAATCTCTTTCCTAAGTTCAATCCAATGACAATCCTTACATGCCTGAACACTTCATTAGATGTAAACCCTATTGATATAAGGCAATCCTGACATGCCTCCCTTCTAAACTTATTAAATATCTTATTAGGTATTTGGCAATCCCGACAATATCCAGACATTCCTTTTCTCACTTAACCTACGATTCCAAATTAGGACAATCCTCTATCCTGTACCAACCTATATGTTATCATAAAATATAGAACACACTTTCCTAAGTTTAATCCAAAGGCAATCCACACATACCTGAACCCCTAGTAAGTACTTAGCCTATTATTATTTGATAATCCTGACATGCCTCCCTTATCTACATATTATATGCCTAGTATTTGGCAATCCTGACATGTCTCCCTCATTTATATATATATATAAACCTTATTATGTAACTGGCAATCCTCACATGCCTCCCTTAGAAACCTATTTAAATACCATATCAGGTATTGACAATCTATACATGCCTCCCTTATAACCTATTAAATACCTTATTAAATATTGACAATTCATACATGTCTCCCTTATAACCTATTAAATACCTTATTAAGTATTGGCAATCCATACATGCCTCCCTTATAACCTGTTAAATACCTTATTAAGTATTGGCAATCCATACATGCTTCCCTTATAACCTATTAAATACCTTATTAAGTATTGGCAATCCATACATGCCTCCCTTATAACCTATTAAATACTTTATTAGGTATTGGCAATCCATACATGCCTCCCTTAATCCTTTAAATACCTTATTAAGTATTGACAATCCTAACATGCCCCCTAGATTAACATTGTAATAACTAATCTATTATGTTTAAAAGCATGCTAACTGACATCACACAATTTTATCGGCACATGAATTAATTAAACAAAATAAAGTACATAACTGACAACGCAAACAGACAAGTTTAACATACTCTCATATAATATTTCAAACATTAAACAATAAGTCAAGTATGTTTATGACAGCAGAGAAACCACTACGGAACAAGTAATAAACAATTAAACCTAATTTAAACACTATACGATTACTCAAGAGCATTTATGAAAGCAAAGAAATAATTAAAGGAAAAAAACAATTAATTAAAAGAGAAGCCCACAAAAACCAACACTTCAATTTAAAAATCAAGTATCTAAACCTAGCTCTAACCTAGGTTTCCGGGCATATTCTATTTCTAAATGTCCTATCCTATTATTCTGGAAATTTCTTAAATTTTTTGAAAATTTAATGTATTTCCAAAAATAAAAGAAAGTAAAATTCTAATTTTTGAAAAACATTTTTTGTACAATTACTCAACAAGGGGGCTTATTTCATCTTGAAATTAAAAGCCTGTGTGTAATCTATCCCAAAAAGCTTCATTTAAATTTTTAGAAATTTTTTGAAATTTAAAAGTGATTTAAAAAATTTTCCTTAATTTTCTACATTAAAAAAAATGAATTAGAGATTAAAATTAAAAATAAATATTAAAATATTTCGGACTGGGTCCAAACTAGGCCCAGTGGTCGACCTCGGTGAGTGGGGCCCAACGGAGCTTTCCCCTGCCCCGGCCGATGCCAGAGCCTGCAGCATGAGCCCCTATGTCCCAGCAACGTGTGTGGGCTTCACGCATGCCTGCTCTTCTGCTTCCTCCAGTAGCTCGCACTATAGCAGCAGGCTGCTAGCCACTTTCCAGCAATGTTTAGGCAACTTTTCAGCTTCCGTTCGCCTCCATTTTTACTCCAATCTCATCCTCTTGGTCTAAGCTACCTATTGGTGCAGAAAGGCCCTTCATTCATAGCTCAAATCGAAAACCTCCAAATTTTCAAGTTCTAGGGTTCTTCAACAAGAAATTCAAAATTATACCCAAATTACTCAACAACCTGTTTTCTAGTGATCAAGGGTCATTTACCAGAACAAGAACAACACATAGGTTCATGTTCATATGAATTTCATGCTTGAATATACATACATCATATATATATATGCACATATTTATACATATATCCATACACCTATACATATAAATATACACAATGATCTTTCACCCAAAATTTATAAAAGAACCTTAAACAGAATTTCCTATATATATATATATATATATATATATATAGATATATATATATATATATATATATATATGTTCACACATAAAATCAAACAACCCAAAATTTAACCTATGTTTACAAGTTTGAAGGGGAAGTAAAGAGATTGAACTTGCCTCTCGATGAACCGGAACTCGTTCCAATGAATCACTCCTTCTCTCTCTCCGCTCCTGCATCTACGTTCTTTCGGTCTCTGTGCGTGAAAGCGACAGAAACCCTAACCCTTTTCTTTTTCTTTTATTAAAAATTAATAAAATCCAAAATGATTTAAAAGGAAATAATAAAATAAACCCTAACCCATCACACTAATTATAAACCTAACCCAACCATTCCAGCCCAACTCAACCCAAACCCAAACTCTCCCTTGCCCAATCTAAAATTTAAAATAAAAGAAAAAACACAAAAGCCTAGTCCAACTAAAATTAAATAAAATAAAAGTAACTAACCTAAAACATTTAAAGCACTCTATAAACAATTCAAGGCACTAAAAGAAAATTAATTTAAACACATAACGCATTTAAAACACCAAAAAAATAATTTAACAATAGAGCAATTAAATTAAAAATAAATAACCTCAAAATTACTGGGTATTATAGCTTTAGGGCACTAGGTGTCAAGACACCCCAAAGAACGTAATAACTCAAATCAGTCAGGCTACAAACCAAGACAATTAGTTCTCATCTTTTCTCACCTCATTTTTTTACGCGAACACTCAATGTTTACTGAGGCAAGAGGCCCGGTTACTTCTTGAAAAGGATCAAATTGATTCGCTATTTAACAGATATTATTTTTCCTTTTTTTTCAAGGCAAGTAAAACATATCATCAGTAATCATTCTCAAAGGACACCAATTACTCTCAAGCATATGTAACCCAACAACTCAGAGCCAAAGTTTATACCCCACAAGATTATGCTAGGTTGTCTGTGTATGTGAGGAAACTAAACCCAATCACCCCAAGGTATGTCAATGCAAACCATGATTAAAACCACTAAATCCAAACCACAATTTCTAAAACTTTAAAATGTTACCATGACCCCGGAGTAGTGGCAAAAAAATAGAGCAAACCATGAGCATGAAGGTAATGCAATCACTCCCCCAAACTTGCATGCGACAACCTGTAAAATAGACCACTATACCCTAACGACCAAGTGAAATAATATGGGTGAAAATAAACGAAAAATTGGAATTTTTTTTCTTCATGTTTTTTAAACTGAATTTATAAAAGAAATAAAGAAAAGAAAAAAAAAACAGAATTATAAATACAAAAGATAGTTACCTCCAGAAAATCAAGGAGAAGATGCTGACGGAGTGTCTAGGTCCAGGCCAGAATGTCGCATTAAAGCATGCAACATTACCCGCATTGACCTCTGATCCCATCAGACATCTCTGAACTGATCCGACACCTCTGTCCCCAAAGCTCCAAACTGCGCAGATGCCTCTGTCTGCAAAGCCCCAAACTGGGTAGTCAACCCTACGATCTGCTCCTCTAAATGGCCATATGCCTGGTCTCCAGCCTGTGCATGTACATCCTCCTCCTTTGCCTCGGCCTCGTCATGCTCTTCCACCACTAGTGGTTCTATTATGGCCTTCCCTCCATGGGCTTGTCTGGATAGCTCGCCTAGCGCAGTGATGACTCTCTGATACATGTGTGACCGACTCATGTTCTAGTCATGCGTGCCATAATAGATGTCTCTCGTGTAAATGAGAGCTCATCATTTTGAACCACAAACCCCTGTACACAAAGTAACTGACAAACAAAGGTAGGGAATAGGAACTCCCAGTAACTTGCATTGTTTGGTGACTTACCCATGACCTTCGAGTAAAATTTTTTAATCTGGCCCCATACATTCCGTGGGAATGACAACCAGTGCCGAAAATGTATAGCATATAAAGCTCATAGGAACTTTTGACACCTTTCAGTCTTGTGCCCAATTGGACACACATTCTTGTACAAAACTATGTTAATGAACCATAAATGATTAGGCACGGAGGACTTCGATGCAGCATTGTTCTTTGGCCCGAAGAACTATCCAGCACATAAGCGACTAACCAAGTTAACTACAGAGAGGTCCTTAGGTAGAGGAGTGTAGACATCAATCAAATCATCTGGGCATACATAAGGGAAACCCATAGCTGTAGTAACAATCAACATGTTAACACAAACTTGCTTACCCTCTACTGAAGAAGTAAGCACACCTCGCTCATTTTGTTTTAGCATTAAGTTTTGGTAGAAGACCTTCACGAGCCTTGGATAAATGATAGTGGATGCCAGAGTGAAAATCAAGTCAATTTGACGATGACAAAAGTTAGCAATGCCCCATCGAGTCTCAGGAAACATGCCATATAGCTCCAGTATCTTAAAAGTTGTTTCAAAATTTAGTGCCCTTGGATGCCATATCTAATTGAACCTGCTCCTTCTGAGGTGTAGAGGTATCCGATGCCTGAGTAAGTTATGGACGTTGAGGACCACGTGAGCTTGATGCACCTTATATGCTAGCTCTCTTTGGTGCCATTAGAATTTGCAAAGTTTGGTTGTGGAATTTTGTCGAACACTTGGTGGGCACAATTTAATCACAACCTTCAACATCTTCTTTTATAATTTTTTTGCCTCAAAATTAACCAATTTAATATATAATCTTCTCCTCCAAACTTGTTCTTCAAAATCCCTCAAAGAAATCCACTCAATTTTGAGAAAACAAAACACACCTTTTCTTGATGAAGAAACTTGAAAAAGCTAGACTTTAATGAGAATTTGAGATGCACAAGTTTGATTTGATGTTGTTTGTGATGATCAAAGATGATCTTTTGTAATGGAATCACCAATTTGAAAATTTGTAGTCAAGGTTGATGTAGGAGAGTCAAGTAGGAGCTCTAAGCTTTGCAATTTCAAGTATGAACATTGAGGCATAAAGGGCCCTTAATATAGCAATCAAAAATCTGGATCAGTCATCATTAGGGTTTGAGCGATCGATCCCCCCAAGGGTTGGGCGATCGATTGTCCAACTATTACTTGCCTTCAAAAAAATTAAATGGGGGCGATCAATCCCCTTTCGAGAGGGGTGATTAATCATTTGGCTGGGAACTCCTTGGGCATCTATCACCCAAGGTCAATCAAGAGGAGTATTTCTGAGGTATTTATCACTCAAGATCGACTGAGAACTCTCTTTTTCACCTATTTTGAGTCTGAATACCCCGGTACATCTCTCGGCATCCCTCGGGGTTGCTTGATTGATCTATTAGCAAACTATAATACCATTGACGTAGACTTCAGCTCTCCTAAGCCCAATTGCAAGTAGACAGAATAAGGTAACAAGTTCACACTTGCACCCAAATCAAGAAGAGCTTTATCCACAAGATGCTCCCTAATGATGCATGAGATAGTTGGAGCACGTGGATCTTTATATTTTGGAGGAGTGCAATGCTGAATTATGGAATTCACTTGTTGTGGCAGTATTAACTTCTTTGGCATATGACTCTTGGAATGCCTCTTCTGAGTGCACAAGTCCTTCAAAAATTTTGCATAAGGAGGAATATGTTTCATGGCATCAAGGAGTGGTAAATTGATTTTCACTTGTCGAAATACCTCCATCATGTCATACAACTAGTCCCCTTGTTTCCCCAAGTTGAATGCTTCTAGAAATGTTGTGGGAAGGGAGCCTTGGGCTCATATGAATTCTTAGCACTTGGACTTGTAATCTCCTCTTCATCTTCTTTCTTCTTCTCCCCCACCTTGTTATCAATTACTTTCCCACTACTCAAAGTGGTGGTGGCTTGAACTTACTCATGGTGGGGATTGCTTAAAGAAGCATGCATCCCTCTTGGATTGACAACTGGTTGACTTAGGAGCTTCCCCTCCTCTTTTTTACTCCATGTATTAGCGAGTTGTCCAAACTGAGATTCCAGTTTTGCAATCAATTGAGAGTGAGATTGTACAAGTTGTGTAGTGGCTTGAACTATTTCTACAATGGCATCAAGCTTCTCAAGTTTTGTCAAGGCAAGTGTTAACTTGTCTTCAAGGGCAGAAATCTTCTATGGCATAAGAACTTGTGGTTGATATGGCTATTGAGGCACATAGTTCCTAGGCTGATATGTGGGCTGCATTGCTGCTCCTTGATTGCTACATGAAAAACCAAGATGATTCCTCTATGTTGGATTGTAAGTGTTACCACATGGAGAATTCATTGGTCCAGTGAATGTAGCTTGGACTTGCTCTTATTAAAGGTTAGAAAATTGTCTAACTGAAGCACAATTGTTCCATGATGCATAGGACTAGAGCAAAAGTCACAAGGGCCTAGCAATAAAAAATTTGTAGAAGAAAGAGGAGCTTGATTGGCTACCATGATTAGGGCTACTTTCTATGCAAACAAGTCAATATCGGTAGACATAGCGTTTAGAGCACCAACCTCAAAAATCCCCTTAGTCTTTCTTGTAGTGGCTAGTTTGCTAGAACGAGTTGAAGACACATGTTGTAGAGAGTTGTCACTCAGATTTTCAAACAATGTCCATGCTTCCTCTTCACTCTTCAACATGAAAGTACCTCCACATGATGCATTTACCATCTGTCTATTGTCCTCTGTCAGTCCCTCATGAAAACTCTGCACAAGCTGCCACTTAGGAACCTGGTGATGAGGACACTACCTAAGAAGGTCCTTGAACCTTTCCCATGTCTTATAGAATTATTCTTCCTCATGTTGGGAGAAACCCGTGATAGCACGTCTGAACTGATTCGTCTTCCCTATTAAAAAATACTTCTTCAAGAACTCATGTTGCATTTGAGTCCATGTCGTGATAGAGCCAATCTATAAAGAATTGAACCAGTACTTGGCTTTATCCTTTAAGGAGAATGCATCTTTAGAGAAGTTATAAATTTTGGTAGTTGAGCACACATCTATGAATTCATCTAGATGCTTGTAAAGATCCGTTTGAGTCAGCCCAAAATATGATGATAGCATCTAAATGATGCTAGATTTGATCTTATAGTTCTGAGCAGTGACATTAGGCAGTTGGAATCTAGCTGGCGAAGTATAAGTCTCTGGGACATAGTAGTCCCTAAGCAATCTCACCCCTTCCACCACAACATTAGGCACAACATTATTGTTGCCATTATTATCTTGCACTCCAGCCATGTCATCAATAATTTCTTCCTCTTGCACGATGGTATCAACAAGAATGTTCCTCTGCTATCTAAGAGTACCTTCAGGCTTAGGATCAAGAGGTATCAATGGATCAGCTAGTGAACGGTGACCGTGCATATGGTGACTAAAGTACCTAAAAAGAAAACAAAAAGAAAAATTAAAAGCAAAATATAAAAAATTTCTAAACAAAAAATTGAATTAATAATTCTAAAAATCCAAACAATCAAATAAACAGTCCTTGACAATGGCACCAAAAGTTGATCATGGCTAAGTGTATCAATTAAAATATACCACTTCACAATAGAACAAATTCTCTGTAGAATAGGGCTATTGAAGGGGTGTCAATCCTCAGGGATTGTGGTCTGACTGTGTTGGATATATGGAATTAATTCTAATTAAGTTGAAGGAAAATAAGTTGCTGATTTTAATTTCTATTTTAACTAATGAAAGCGATTAAATAAATGCAATTGAACTAAGGAGTGTAGATAAGATAAGATAAATCCAGGGTTATTAACTTCACTACTAACTTCACAATTAATGGTTAATTGAACTAACTATAGGTAATTATATCTTGCATAAGTGGTGTCAGTGGTTATAAGCTCACCTCCAACCATCAAGAGGATATCATATTGATGAAGTAGAAATTCACCCCGAACTGGTCAAACGCCAACCTGTAAAAAGACAAGAGTTGGCTAGTTAGAAAGACACCAGCGTGGTGCCGACCAACTATACTCCGACTATCAAGTTAGATATCAGAAAGGCTTGTTCAAGCTAAAAATGTACTTTAAAGGATATTACTTGCGTAGCTTGGTATATGGACTGTCTCTATATTTATAACAGCAACATGGGAATGTGTCCTAGTAAAAGACTGGCTCTCTAATTCTTTAGACTTATTTGGAGATAGAAAAGTCCTGGTCAAAGCATACCTCTTATCCACGTCACCTTACTCTCAACTTCCACATCACACATTTCACAATTAGAGTCAAATACCCTATCAGATGCCCCCTGTTCATGAGGATCACTCGTCGATCCTTAGGACCACCTTGGCTGGCTCATTAGGCTATAAAAATGGCCCATGATTTTCTCTTTTTTTCTTTTTTGGGTAGATGGCATGGCCCGGTCGAATCTAGGATATGACCTTAGCTGAGTCCAAGATCTGGCCCAAGCCCAAGATCCAACCTCTACCACGTCCAGGATATAGCCTTGGCAGTGTCTAGGATCCGACTTGGGCCAAATCCTCAAGGACTCAACTTTGGCCTGATTCTAGATCCAGCTTGGGCCGGATCTTTAAGGACCAGCCTTGGGCCAAGCTAGCCCGCCCCTTGGTCAGGCTAGTTTCTTCTTGGGCCTAGCTCTTGGCCAATTTCTTCTTGGGCCCGCCTTAGCCGGGCCGGGCTCCTCTTGGGCTGGCTGCTTGGTCAGGCTGGTTTCTAAGGGTCGGGCTCCTCTTGGGCCGACCACTTGGTCGAGCCAGTTTCTTCTTGGGCTCGCCTCTTGGTCAGGCCCCTCTTGGGCTGGCCGCTTGGTTGGGCCAGTTTCTTCTTAGGCCCGCCTTGGCCAGGCTCCTCTTGGTCGAGCCGATTTCTTCTTGGGCCCGGCTCTTATCCGGCCTCTTTTGGCCCAGCCGCTCCTAGGTTGGTATATAAGAACCCGATTTATATATATATAAAATGGTTGTTACTCTAAAGAATCAAACCTTACCTAATAAGCTCTAATGGCTTCACCCTAACCATTATGCCAATGACTCACTTGGTTAAGAAACTTTAATTAATAAACTTCATAGCACAGTTCTTGATAAAGCCATACAACAACTTTTGTGGGACTTACCCGCCATTTGCTAAAATTTCTTTTAACAAGTTATGCCCCCGTAGGGTCGGTTAACAATGTTCTCAGGATTAATTATCTCACATTTTTCATTTAAAGGCCCTTTGAAGAAGTGTGTCCCCACAGGCTTGTGCCCTTGTAGAGCTATTTGACAATGTTCTCAGAATTAATTCATCCTGCCTTTTTCATTAAATGACCTCTATAGAGGTGTGTCCCCGTAGGGTTGTGCCCTTGTAGGGCTGTTTGTTCACTCTTTGTTTTAGTTATAACAACATATTTTGAAACAAAAAGGTCTGTTACTGATATTTTAGTAACAAATAGAGAATTATTCGAGAAAAGCCTCAGAGATATTGTCTTAAGGCTCGATATTAAACTGAGTTTCAACTGAAACTATTAAAGTAAATACAACTTTTAAAAGAAATTTTTACTGATGGTAGTTCCTCATATGCTCATCATTCCAAGGATGGGCCAACTGCCTCCCTTCTAATGTCTCCAGTCAATATGCCTCCTGTTGCCTCCAAGTCCACCGGAGATAACTCTGATTTCCCCCAATAGAGGATTTATTCGAGTGCTATCATCTTTACCATCCCATAGGCAGTTTCGTGTTCCCCTCTCATCTCTGACCACAAATCTTTGTAGTTGGCCCTTACGAATCAGACTTTCAATCTACCTTTCCAAGTCTATGAACTCATCTATATCATGCCCATGGTCACGATGGAACTTGTAACATTTGTCACGGGCCCTCTTGGATGGATCGGTTCTTAGTTTTGGGGGTCATGCCACAACTGAGTTATCTTGGATGTAGAGGAGGATTTGGCTTATTGACGTGTTTAAGGGGGTAAAGGTGTTGAATCCCTTATCATAATGCGATGCTTTATCGATCTGCTTCCGTGATATTTTACCATACTTAGGGTCTCTTTCTTCCTCACTGGAATGCCCCCACCTTTTCCTATCTGCCTTTCTCGCATCAAGGGCATCCTCTGCATTCATATACTTTTGTACCTTCATGAGTAACTCATACATGCTTTCTAGAGGGTGCTTAGGAATTGAGTACAAGAACTTTGATGGCAGTAGCCGCCCCATAAATGCAGTAACTGCCACCTTGTCGTCCAGAGCATCGACCTACAACATCTCCCTACTAAATCGATTAATGCAGTCTCATAATGACTCCCCTTTAGTCTGTCTTACGTTCAGGAGATAGGTGGTGGGCTTTCTGTGCCTTCGGGCGACAATAAAATTGCGCATAAACAATTGGCTTAGTTCTTTGAAGGAACGTACAGATGCTGGCTTCAAGTTGTTAAACCATGACCAGACCCTTTAATATAGTAGGAAAGGCTCTACATAGGATTTCATCTAGTACTCTTTAGAGGCGCATCAAAGCCTTATAGGTCTCCAGATAATCTAGCAGGTCCTTGGTCCCATCAAAATTTTCAACGGTGGACATCTTGAACTTGTTGGGCAGAGGACAATTCATTACCACTGCGGAGAAAGGGAGGTTGGTTTGCTGAACCAGATCCTCTACTGTAGTAGGGCATTTCCCCTTTATGGTATGAGCCATACTCTCTACCTTGGCTCTAAGGTCCTGCATCTCTATATCATAATAGGCAACCTCCCCTGGATGCCCTGAGTTTCCATAAGTACGGGTCCTAAACCCTGATTCCCCTTGGGCACGATCTCTCTCTGACGGGACTAGGTGAATTGGATTCGTCCCTTGATCATTTCTCACTTGGCTCTAAGCCACATCATCTGTCAAAACTCTCTGTCTCGTCCTATGTCATCCCCTTATAGATCAACCGGCCTGAGGTGGCTCCGTAATGGCACTAGTGCCACAGGAGGAAGCTGCTGCAGGATTATGCATTTTGTTGGAGTACTTGGGCCAAACTCTGATTAAGTTCTAAACCTGGTATTCCAATGCTGCCACTCATTCCTAGTCATTTGGGATTTTGGGGCCAAGGGGTTGCATGCCTCATTCTCCTACTGTCGGCAAGTTGTGACCGATAGGGTCTGGGATTACAGGTAGATTGTGGCCAGAGGGGGGATCCTATCTGGCTGAAGGATTATGACCGGTAGGGGGGATCCTGTCCGATTGGAGGATTGTGACCGGTAGGGGGATCCTGTCCAATTGGAGGATTGTGACTGGCAGGGGGATCCTCTCCGACTGGAAGATTGTGACCAGCAGGAGGATCCTGTCCGGCTTGAGGATTGTGACCAGTAAGAAGATTCTGTCCGGCCGCAGTCTTTAGCCCAGATCATAGGTGCATCATGCTTCATATATGATTTGTGTAGAACAATCAAGTTAGTGATCTTTCCTACAAACGACGCCAACTGATAAAGCAGAAATTCACCCCGAACTGGTCAAATGTGAACCTGTAAAAAAGACAAGAGTAGGTAGTTGAAAAAACACCGACGTGGTGCCGGCCGAGTATACTCCAACGATCAAGTCAGATATCAGAAAGGCTTGTTCAAGCTAGAAAGGCACTATAAAGGGTATTAATTGTATACCTTGGTATATGGACCATTTCTATATTTATAGCAACAACATGGGAATGTGTCCTAGTAGAATATTAGCTCTCCAGTTCCCCAGACTTATCTGGAGATAAAAAAGTCCTGGTCAAAGTATACCTCTTGTCCACGTCACCTTGCTCTCAACTTTTACATCATACATTTCACAATTGCAGTCAAATACTCTATTATATATGATTAAAGATAACTCATGGACTATCTTTGATTGACATGAACCATTTGCTTAACTACTCCACTCTAGGTGCAGTATGGTCCATCTTCTGTAAGCATAATCCATCAAAAAATTTAATGATATATTCAATAATTACTATTGTGTAATAATCTCTCATAATCACAAAAAACAAGAGGGATTGAGTTTAATCAGAACAATCAAGTATCTAAGACAAAATAATAAATCATTGAAACAGAATACATAAGTCTTTTATTACTCAATTCTATAAGAAGAATCCTTTAACTTACACAATCTATGCATGAATACAAAAATCAGTTAGAACAATCAAACCATTGATGCGTAGTTAGGGCTATATCAAAACCCTAGTGGATGAACTAGCCGCTCATGTTAGAAGAAGACGCTTTAATGATTGAGGAAGAAGACATCATCTCCATGGAAGTATTACTATGCCTTGTTCTCCAATGATTCTCCACTCCAAAAGCTCTTCAAAGATGCTGCCAAAGGTCTTCAATACAGCCCCAATTTGTCACTTTTAATAGCCAAGAGAATATGAAGTGTCCCCACCTAATTAGAAGACAATTAGGGTTTCCCGCAGGCCCTAATGAGGTGGATTTTTATGCTTACTTTTGGCCCAAAGTTTGATGCCCCAGAAGTCTGATTCATAAAATTTTCGTGAAATACAAAAACGTTCAGAATCGAATTTTGTTCAACCTTTTAAGCAATTGAGCCATTTTGATGCTTGAAAATAAGATTTACGAGTAGTTTTCCAAAATGGGATTAAAACTATGTTACGTGCAGAATTGGACTTTAGCCCGAAATACCCTTAAGCAGTTATAATTCTCTTGGGCCTCTTCCTTGGGTTGTTTTGAGTTAAAATATGGAGTTTAATTGATCTACTTGATGTAAGATTCATATAACCCTCTTGGATGTCATCTTTAAAAGCTTAAAAATTATGGTTTTAACTGAAATAATAATTAAGGCCCTGAAAATACATAAAACACAAAAATAGAGTAAAATCACAAATAATCTACAACTAAGAGAATAAATTGTGCAAATTAAGAGGCTAGAATGCGTAACATTCAATGCTGATCATTAAGAAATCATTGAAATCGAATATAAGACTTTATTGTCCAATTCTTGAAGAATAGAATCCTCTAAATTACATAATTTATGCATGAATACAAAAATCCTCAATAATTAGAACAATCAAACCATTGATGCTTCGTTAGGGTACATCAAAACCTTAGTGGATGAACTAGCTACTCATTGTAGAAGAAGACGCTTCAACAGTTAAGGAAGAAGGCATCATCTCCATGGAAATAGTGCAAGACCTCATTCTCTAATGATTCTCCACTCCAAAGCTCTTCAAAACTTCAGCCAAAGGTCCCCAAAACAACCCCAATTCATCATTTTTTATTGCTAAGAGAATATGAAGTGTCCCCACCTAATTAGGAGACAATTAGGGTTTTCTTGTAGAGCTTCAGCCCATCGTTTGATTTGTGAACTACAAAAAGATTCATAATCGAATTTCGTTCAACCCTCACGGGAATTGTGCCATTTTGATAGTAAAAAATAAGAGTTAGAAAACCAAAATGGGATTAAAACTGTATTTGACGCAGAATTGGATTTCAGCCCGTAATCTCCTTAAGCAGCTATAATTCTCTTGGGCCTCTTCCTTGGGTTCTTTTGAGTTAAAATATTGACTAGAATTGGTCCACTCAATGTAGGCTTCTTATAACCCTCTTGAATGTCATCTTTAAAGCCTAAACATCATGGTTTAACTGAATTTATCATTCAAGGACCTGAAAATACATAAAACACTAAAACAGAGTAAAATCTCAAATAATCTATCTCTAAGAGATTAAAATATATAAATTAAGAGGCTAGAATGCATGACATTCAACGCCTATCAGTTTGGAAAGAGTAGCAAGTTGTTGCCACTGTTTATTGGACCCTTTGAGATTTTAGAGTGCATTAGTGAAGTTGCCTATCGGTTAGCTTTGCCACCACAATTGAAAGGTGTTCACAATGTCTTTCATGTTTCCATGTTGAGGAAATATGAATCAGATCCATCACATGTGCTAGGGTGGACAAACATTGAGGTAGAAAAGGATTTGTTGAATAAGGAGCGAATGATGGAGATTCTTGGCACTAAAGACCAAGTGTTGAGGGGCAAGACCATTCCATAGGTCAAGATTTTGTGTAGGCACCACAAAATTAGAAGAGGCTACTTGGGAATGGCAACAAGAAGTTCACTCCAAGTACCCAGACTTGTTTGTTTCACAAGGTATGTCCGATTTCAGGGACTAAATCTCCTAAGGTGGGGAGGTATAAAGATTCATTTTTTTTTATTATTTATTTTTCTGAAATAGGATTATGAATAGATTTTCACATGTTATAAATGTGATTTGCATATGTGGGGACTTGTTTAGAGGTCTGGAGAGTTTATGAGTCATTTGGCTCATTTTGAAATTTTGGGTTGTCGGGGCCCAGATAGACCCAAGAAATCAGATTTTTTTTTAGAAATTTAATTTTTGGTTATAGGTCATTTAGAATGTTAGAAGAGATGTAGATTTGGTTTCGAGGCCATAGTAGCTTGCAGATTCAAAAATGGAGGCCAGGAAGGTATGTTAATTGAACTAGGGGCATTTTGGTCATTTTACACCCTAGGGCTTATAGATATCAAAATGCAGTTATTTATAACCACTTATCTCTCTCTAAAATTCTTCAATCTCTCTTCTCTCTTCCCTCTTAAGCCCTCTAGATTCTCTCTAAGATTTGGAGACTTTAAGACTTGATTCGGAAGGAGCCGGAGAAGGAAAGTTCGTTCTATGTGGTGAGAGAATCATTTTGAACCAAACAAGGCTAAGTTTGGGGCAACTTTTGTGTTGGTAAAATTGAGGTGTAACTTGAGAATTAATCTCTGGAGGTAGGGGGTGTGTATTATGTCTTTCAATACAAGTTAAATTTCATATTATAAGCATAAAAATGATATGAATATATGAAACTTTAGGATGAAATTCTTATTTTAAATTGATATATATATATGTTTTCTTGGATATAAAATAATTGATATGTGATTTAAAATTCATGAATTGCTAGTGTATGCTTTATGTGATATATATGGTGTATGTAAGATTTTGTGACATGTGTTGAAACCTTAGTTTTAATAAAAAAAAATTATTTAAAAGGTTGAATGTGTGCATGTGTCAATATGTTTCTTGTGTGACATGCTAGAAATGAATAAAGGACATGTTATGGGTGAAAATGCATCAAAACTTGTGTATGTCTATGCAAAATGTGACATGTTTTGTGTGTGTGAGGTGATATTTTGGAAATGGCTCATGTACAAAGTAGAGGGGGAATAGATCCTCCGGGGCTAAAAGACCTCAAACTTGTGCAAGAGAGTTGGTTACTGGTGGGTTAGTAGACCAAAAATAACTAAAGACATGGGGTATGGAGCTTCATCACATATCCAGATTGGGTGTGTGAGTGTGAGTGTGAGTACAATTCCAAGAGCCGAGAGCCGAGAATCGAGAGCATTAATTATAACAAATTGAGTTATGTGGGCAATGTGGGTTATGTGATTATTTTGTGTTGGACTTTGAGTTCAAATTCATTTTTGTCATATGTTTTAGATATAATGAAGTTGTGCATTGAAGCATGTTATATTAAGCTTTGTAGTTGTCAAGTATATGGATATATATGTCATGTGAAATGTGAAGTGTGGTGTTTGACTAGAACGCTAGGAAACATGACATGTATCTAGGCTATATATGTTGATTGATTTATGCATTGATATGAAATATGAGAACTTGTGTGGATTGCATAACATATGACCTTGAGGTTGTTGAAATTTGCTCATCCCCCTACATTAACAATTTCAGGACATGGCAAGGAGGTTGTCGATGGTGAACAATCGTGAGTTAGACTTAGAGTTTGAAGTACTCTCTTTTTGAATTATTTTTGTATTATGCACGTCCAAGATGTGGACATGGTGCTTCAGAATTGTATATGGAGACTCATGCCTTTGGAATATTGTATTTAGGCATTTGTGCCTTGAATGTTAGTTTTTGGATATGACATTTATTTATAAAGGGTGTATGTTTTCAATTGGTGTGCTTTTCTATGATTTAATTGGTGATTATGTATGTTAAGGTTGAATACTAATGAGCCTAGATGTATGTTAAGTTGTGGAAAGCTTGATGCAACTGAGTTAGTGTTTAAGGTTTCAAAGTTATGGAAATGGGAATTCCTGCAGATGGATCTGCAATCAATTGAAATAAGGTCTTCGATTAATCGACCATTCGATTAATCAAACATGGACTTTCGATTAATTGACGATCTTGCCTCAATTATGGGTCCAAAACCCGTGTGTTTTGATTGAAGTTGCGCAAGAAGCTCGATTGATCGAAGCACTTCGATTAATCGAAGCTCCACTTGCGATTAAACAAAGCTCCACCTATGATTAATCGAAGCTCCACCTTTAATTACTCGTAGCACTTAAAGTGCTGCTTGAGCTGAGTTGAGTTGTTAGCTTGTTTGGGTGGCCTACGAGGGGCCCAATAGTGGGAATACAAGAGTGACAACATGGTATCAGAGTGTAAATAAGGTTAAGGAGTGATGATGTATGATGAGTTTTGATTTGATCACCTCCATGTTGTATATCGATTTAGGTATCGTAAATTGGGGCGTGACAAAATGGTATCAGCATATGATAAAAGATAAGATATGTTGATGTTCTACATTCTCACCCTTGTGTTCTTGTACCGATTTGGGTATCGGGATTTGGGGCATGACAACATGGTGTCAGAGCATGAGAAAGGACAAGATATGTTGATGTTCCGCATTCTCACCCTTGAGTTCTTGTACTGATTCGGGTATGGGGATTCGGGGCATGACATGTTCACCACTTAAGGTACATCTTAATTTAGAAGATGAAATTCCTTGAAGGTTGGGAGGTTTTAGAAACTAGGTTTTTTTATCATTTACTATCTTAAATTGATTGTAAATGATATGACATGTGTTTATATATGAAATCCAAGTGGGGGAATTAGTTTTGAAGTCCGTGGATGTTTACGAGCCATTTGGCTCAATTTGGGATTTTTGGGTTGGCAGGGCCCGGGACGTGTGTCGGGTGGGCCCAAAAAATTGGATATTTTTTTTGAAATAATTAATTTTCATTTTAGATCAATTAAAATGTTAGAAGGGGAATGAAATTGATTTTGAAGTCGTAGCCACTTTTAGAATTGAAAACGAAATTCTAGAAGGTACGTTAAGTGGCTTAGGGGCATTTTAGTCATTTCATGCCCAAGATGATATAAATTTCAAAGGAGTTGATATTTTTTGTATTTTTAAAATATCCTACAACTGGCTACTCCCTTCTTTCTCTTTTTTTCATCTTATCTTCTCTCCTCAATTTGAATGCCTTAAGCTTGGATTTGAAATGTGTCGGTGGAGGACGAAGTGTTCTATACGACAAAGGGTTATGATTTGATCAGAAGAAATTCATATTTGGACATCTTTGAAAGCTTGGAATTTCTAGGGTTTTTCTAGAAAAACTTAAAATTTCGAGGTAGGGAGTATTCTCCTTGATGTGGCTAAACTCAATTGTATTTGTAAGCTTAATTTTGCCCTTTTTTATCAAAATATAATTTAACCACTCGCAAGAGCACGAATCTTTGTAGATAAGGTTCTATATAGAGGGTATCGATCCCACGAGGACTAGTCGTAATTGTCTTAAACGAAGATTAATTCCACTTTAATCCTAAAAACAGGTTTTTGAATTTTTGTTTATAAACTATTGCATGAATGAAATGACAATAAATTTAAAGAGTAAAGTTGGAAGAGAGAACTAGGGTTGGTTTCCACCACTAGCCATTCACATGTTCATAAGTGTAGCAAGCATGGGATTCATTAATTAAATGCCTAACAATGTCATTAGGCTTGTGACCTCAATGACATATCAAAAGATCAATGTGTTTGTCCACCTATCATAATCCATCTTCAATAAGCATAGCTCTTCAACCTAACTAACTATCTAATTACTCTACTCTCTAAGTGAACCTACATGCATCCAAGCTACCTTATCTTGGCATGGTTTATACAAACAAACACAACACATTCATTTAAACACCATTATCTAGCCATCATTTGCACTTCTTGTGGAATATGCAAATGTTGTGCATTCATATGGAAGAATCTATTCTAAGACAAGAATAAAACCAAAATCACATGAATATATAGAAGAAATTTATTAGTGTACATGATCACTAGGCTAAATAATCAACATTTAATTACAAATCCCAAGTGCTACAAGAAGGAAATTGTTTACATGGCTAGGGCTTCAACAACACCCTAGTATGGAAGTTAGTTGCTCATGGTTGCCTTGCACTCTTCCATTGATGGAGAAGATGAAGCTTCTTGGTCTGGTTCAACTCCTTCTCCTCTCTCCCGAAAGTCTCTCCTCCTCTTGGTCTAATGTGTGTTGAGAGATATATGAGATATATGGCTATCTTGTGCTTTTAGGCTTCCTTTTTCAACCTTGGGGCCCACCATATATAACCTTCTTGATACAAGGGACATATATATTGATATATATATATATATCAATATATATGTCCCTTGTATCAAGAAGGTCCCCAAGGGTCTTGTTCAAGTCAGACAATCCCCCTAAGTCGTGCAAAAAGGGAGATATTGTTGCAAGTGGGAAAGCAGGTGAGCAAGTGGGCAAGTGGCTTCTACAGAATCTCGATCGATCGAGATTGCATCTCGATTGATCGAGATTTCAATCAATCGAAATGAGATCTCGATCAATCGAGATTTCGATTAATCGAGATCAACATCTCGATTGATCGAGATGCCTTTGGCTGCAATTTCTGATTTTTCTCTTGAACTACAAAAAGTCTCAAACTTAGCTCCTTTCACTACAAGACCTGCAATACATCAAAAACACAAAAATACTGTAAACATATCTCGGTAAATGCAAAAACGGAATTAACATATGCAATAAAGAGGGTTCAAATGCATAGAATTGAACACTTATCACACCCCCAAACTTACATATTGCTAGTCCCTTAGCAATGCAATATTACAAAAATGAAATTAACTATCTTATACAAAACTTTAATCATGCTCAGTCATCAACTATATAAAAGGCGATCATCTGTTCATTTCACAGTTGGCAAATGCAACAAGTATTACAGAACTATGCGGTCATTAGCAAAAATGGACTTCCACAAGCTATAAATAAACGACGGTCCCCACATGATGGCCAGTCCGAACAAACATACCAATTCTGACCCCAAAATCCTCTTTGAAAAGTGAACATGCATTCTAACGCGTGGCTGTTGTCATATTTGGAGAAGAAAACGAACAAATCTGTTTTTAAGAGAAAAACTCATTGAAAAGCTCAACACTGCCATTCATTATCACAAAACATTCATGAATGCTCATGTGCGGATGACTGTGCAATGCTTAGCTCTTTTTGCTTTCTTGCAAGCCCATGTAGCAGCATTGGGCCAATGACTCCCAAACCAATTGGCTTTAGGGCATTAGGTGAAGAAGCACCACTCGGACTTAATAACCGAGCTTACAAGGCGATGAGCGTAAGCAAGCCACCCACTTATTATTGCTCAACCTTGCACACTTATACGCGAATACTCCTTGCTTTGAGGCATAGAAATCCGGTTTATTGAGTGAGAAGGCTTATTGCAAATTTCTCTCTTTTTCTCCTTTTTTTTTTTTAACAACTGGAAGAACTTATTCTTTAAGTTGTTCAGATAAAAACATAAATTTACAAAATTCTCCCTCAGACTTATACCCCACAGTTTAAAATGCATGTGTGCGAATTTGTGCGGTTAAGGACAAATTTAGGGCAAGAACTATACGTGCTCATATTTAGACAAAAATGTAGACCGTTCTAGCCTACTATATAGCTTGCAAAAGTGCGGGTATTTACAATGTTAAAGTTCTTAACTACCTGCTGCATTTACCTCGGAACTTTATTTGAATGATCTTCCTTTAAAAAGCAAGACATCATAGCAAGCATGCAAAAATATCAAGAAAAATAAAACTACTCTACAATGACACCCAATATAAGACTGAGCATTGCATGCATATGCAAGTGGTATAGCATACCGCACCCCCAAACTTATATGCAACATTGTCCTCAATGTTTGGACAAGAAGAACAAGGAAAGAAGTTACCGGGATTGCGGAATGCGACAAAAATGGTATTCCACAGTAGCGGTCATCCTGCAAATAAGAAAAACCTGCACAGAACACCAACTGGATACCACGAGCATTAAAAGGAACAAAAAGTATATGAAAAGATCATAATAAAATAATTATGCACAAACGGACAATGTCAAGATCACTGCATATCTAAGGGTCTGAACTGGTGTTTCCCAATTGTCTAAGAGGTCTATGCGATAAGATATTGACTATCCAGGCATGCTAACGTATAGCATACAAAGGGGCTGCCTTTCTTTATTAACGCCATACTGCGTTGAAACAATCTCAACAGTATTGGGAATTTAAACCAAGCGGTAATAAACGAAAATCATCAACTGAATCGCATATAACAATTAAGCAAGTGGTACTACATACATAATCAAAGTATAGAGAACAGATATATTGACAGAAGGCAAAAATAAAGACAGTAAAGATAAGACATGGTATAAAAGAAAAGATAACTGTATTCCATAAATATATAGAATGAGTTCAGTACAAATCGTACATGCATCTGGAATACTCATAAAAACTAAAAATGAAAGAAAACATAGCCAACATGGCCTATGAAACATAAAGAACGAAAAAATACAGAAAGTAAAACAAAAAAGACAAATATCAGCAGCTACTCGAGGGCGAGTGGTGGTGGTGGTGGCTCGGTGGGAGTAGAGGTGGAGGTGGAAGTTCGTCCGGCAAGCAGGAACTGCAGGTCCTGCCGGAAGGCATGAAACTCATCTAAAATAGCCCTCTGACCCTGTGCCAGAGACGAAATGTTCGTCTGAATGCCTGCCAGCTGACTCTGCGTCACCTGGACATGCTCCTCAAAACCCTACTGGAGCCGCTCTACGTCAACCACCAGGCAGGAGTAGCCAGTCGCCAGGATGTCGTGCTGCTCTGCAGCAATATCCATCTCCTCCTCCTCCATCTCCACCGGGGCATCCATATCTACATTGTCTGGAGGATCGCCCTGGTGGTCCTGTCGCTCTAAGTGTCGCCTCACCCGCTCCCACTGAGAAGATGTGAAGCGGGTGGGCGGTGCCAACTAGATGTCAGTATCACTGACCGGTATACTGGCACGACTAAGAAAAGCGGCGACCAGGAAAGGAAAGGGAAGCCGCCAGCTCGCTGATCGCCTTATCCTCTTGTTGACGAGGCCGTCCCAGACCTTGAACATCTACCCCCATACCAGCGACGGGACAGAAAACCACGTGCCCGTGTGGAAAGCATAGAGGCAACGGAGGAGGTCGCCCCTGCGCTCTGCCACGTGCTGCAGGGGACACGCATTCTTGATGAGAACGGTGTCCAGGAACCACAGTCTGCTAGGGCACATCGATTTGGACGTGCAGTTGTGACTAGGCGTGGTGAACGCCCCGCCACACATGTCCATCATGATGGAGAACAGTGTCGTGTCTGCTGGAAGTGCGGCCCTGTAAAGTGGTCGACCGTCCTGGTCAACCATGTCTGGTGGCTACTGGTGAGGGATGCCGAGCATCTGCGCAATCCGGCTCGACGTAATCGTAATCGTCATGGGGCCCACGACAGTCTCTAAGGTGTCCGGCGCTGTGCAGGAGTAGGTCATGCGCTCGTAGAAGACCTGCACTAAGCGCTCGTGTGCCACATCGGTGGGAGGGGCACATAGTTGGTCTAGGCGACGCCTCCTGAGCTCGGCGACAGTCCACGCGCTGTCGGGACGCGTTCGAACTCTGTCAAGTCAAAAATTTGCTCCGGGTGAAACTTCCGAGACTGGAAGGCTCGCCCGGGCACATCTCGAACAGAACTGGGGGCATTCTTCACCCTCGCCATGATCTCGGAATAGTCTGCACTTTATTCCAAAAATTACGTAAATAAAAAGAAAATGAAAGGAATACTAAACTAGGAATAAAAAGAAAAGAATAAAAATGAAAATGAGGTCCTAGTCCATGATGCTGACAAGAATTCAAAAATTCACTCGCAAAGGGGCAGCGTAAGCGGATGCAACCGAAACGCAGATGTCGCGGTTACAAACCGTACACTAAGCATTTGAAACAGAAAGAATGCCAAATCTCACTCCTACATGAATTCCTACCCCCTGGAAATCCTCAAAATACCATTATGAATATCGCGAATACACCAATCCAACCCAACATCATTTGTCTACGTTTATGATGCCGTAAAACTATCAAAAATAGCGAGAAAGTACGCAAAATGTAGCCATGCATCACTTACCTCAAGGTGAAGAAGATGAACGGCACACGAAGATGAAAACCCAACTCGCAGCCGCGAAGAAAAGAGCGTGCGAGTGCTAGCGGCGATCTCGGACTACGGCGAACGGCGGTGGATGGTCGGGAATGGAAGATCACGTGCGGAATGGTGCTTGGAGAGCTCTGGATCGCTCGGAGAAGAGAAGGAAGTTGAACAGTTTGAGGAAGAAATGTGGAAATGAGAGGGAAGCCCAACAGTTTAAATAAGATTTCGGCTCACGTGCAGGCATCGCGTGCATCTCGATTGATCGAGATGTGCATTTCGATCAATCAAGATTTCGATTGATCAAAATCTGCTTTGATCAATCGAGAGTCTTCCTTCGATCAATCAAAATTTCTTCACTGAATCGAGATTTTATTTCGAGAAATCGAAACTTTAATTCGATCAATTGAAATTTTACTTCGATCAATCGAAAGCCCATTTCGATCAATCGAAATTTCGATCGATCGAGGACCTATCGAAGTGCTATCGAAGAATACTACCTCTCGGGACTTTGGATTTGGCAAACTCTCTGCAATTTTTCGATCAATCGAAATCTCGATTGATCGAGATCCTAGTTTCGATCAATCGAGATGCTCAAAAATAGTCAGCTTAAGCTTTGCTTCATGGACTTGGATTTTTGGGACTTAGATACTAAATTGCTTAGATACAAAGTTTAACTTGGATTAAAGGGACATCATGGAAACATAATAGCTACCATGGCTTCTCCACCTTACACGTCTATGGCATGACGTTCGGATCGGCTCACGAGTTAAAATATACAGGATCCGTCAAAGTGACGACATCCACGTATTCGGTGGTGACTTGGTCATCCACGCATACTTTTAAGCGCTGCCCGTTTACTTTGAACAACGAGCCATCTTTCAAGTCCTTCAATTCCACCGCTCCGTGGGGAGCGACGAAATTAATCAACGGAGGAAAGGGTTCTCTAGGAACTCTCCATTTAGGCACATCCATGACAGTAGTGACATCGAGCATTGAGTTGACTTCACATATGGATTGCTCAATGTCAAAATCGTCACAGTTGAAGTGATTTAGGCATGCCTCTAAAGGATCCTTGGAAAGAATAGAAGGAAGTGCTTCTTGAACAAGGTCTTCCACTACATCGACACAAAAGTACTCACTTTCGTCTTCAGATGTGTGGTGGGAAGCATTGAAGATGTTCAAGCGGACTTTCATATTCCCGAAAGAGATGTCCATCACTCCGGTACGACAATTAACGCAAGCGTTTGCCGTGGCCAAGAATGGATGACCTAGAATGATAGGAATATGTCGATTTGGATTTTGGACCGGTTCCGTGTCAAGGACTATGAAGTCCACCGAAAAGTAGAATTTGTCCACTTGAATGATTACATCCTCAATTATGCCACGTGGTTGCTTCACCGAGCGGTCGGCGAGTTGCAACACAACCGTGGTATGCTTGAGTTCCCCCAAACCTAGTTGTTGGTAAACTGAGAATGGAAGCAAATTGACACTAGCCCCTAAATCAAGAAGTGCCTTTTCAAAAGATTGATTTTCGATGGTGCATGAAATGGTCAGAGCACCCGGATCTTTGAATTTAGGAGGGGCTTGGTGTTGGAAAATGGAGCTTATGTGCTCAGTTAAGAGGACTTTCTTAGGAACATTATTCCTAGATTTGCGCTTTTGAGTGCACAAGTCCTTCAAAAATTTAGCATAGGAGGGAATTTGTCAAATAGCATCAAGGAGAGGAAGATTGATCTTTACTTGTTTGAAGATCTCCATCATGTCTTGGATTTTCTCTCCTTGCTTCCCAAAATGAGAAGGTTCCTTCAATCTTTGAGGAAAAGGAACCGGAGGTTCAAAAGAAGTGTCAAGATTTGGAATTGATGATGACACAACTTCACTTGCCTTTCCTTTTGGATTTAAAGGGATGTTATGCACATTTGGATTTAAAGGAAACAACTTTGGATTTAATTGGGATTCTTTTGGATTTTTGGGTTGCTCTTGGAATTCCTTTCTCTCTTCCTCTCCTACCTTGGAATTGATGACTTTACCACTCCTTAAGGTGGTGATTGATTGAACTTGCTCCGGAGGAGCATTACAAGATGAAGATGATGGATCTTCAATCATATGAACACCCTTAGGATTCGCCACCGGTTGACTCGGCAACTTACCTTCCTCCCTCCTATTCAAGGCATTAGCTAGTTGCTCGATTTGAGCTTCTAGCCTAGCCATAGATTGAGCATTCGCTTCAAGCTTAGCGATTGATTGAGAATGAGTTTGCAATAAGCGGGTATTAGCCTCAAGATTGCTTATCACTCTTTCTTCAAAACCTTGGCTTCTCGGAGGAGGTGGTGGTTGTTGGTAATTCGATCTTTGATGGTAAGGTTGAGGATTTGGCCTATATTGAGGCTGTTGAGATTGGGAATTGAAAGAATTTTGCCCTTGGAAAGAGGGGCTTGATTCTTGAGGTTTCCATGAAAAAGCCAGATGATTTTTATAACCAGGATTGTACGTATTTGAATATGGATCATTCATTTGTTTAGAGTACAAGGCATTCGCTTGCTCTTGAGCATAATCGGGAGATTGCCCGACAATAGGACAATCTCGCACGAAATATGAAGTACTATAGCAAAATGAACATCCCTCCTGATTTTGAACAGGTTGGCTTGGAGTAGGCAGCCCATTTTTCATGATTAGGTCCATTTTTCGGGACAAGGCTTCCACTTGCATGGCAACCTCATCTACCCGTGAAATTTCATGCACTCCTCTACAAGGTTGGGTGGCCTTCCCTTTCCTAGTGGAGGAGCGTTGAGCTGAATTGTTGCTTAGGGTTTGAAAAAGTTTCCATGCCTCATCGGGGCTTTTCAAAAGGTATCGACCTCCACACGCGGAGTCTATCATTTGTCTATGTTGCTCACTCACCCCATCGTAAAAACTTTGCACTAGCTGCCATTTTGGGACAGCATGATGCAGACAAGATTTAAGAAGGTCTTTTAATCTCTCCCACGTCTCATGAAATTGTTCTTGATCAATTTGGGTGATTGCTCTCCGAATATCACTCGTCTTTCCCATTGGGAAGTATTTTTTTAAGAACTCTATTTGCATCTCCGCCCAAGAATGGATTGAGTTAGGTTCTAAGGAATTGAACCAACTTCTAGCTTTATCTTTTAGGGAGAATGGGAACATACGCAGCTTTAGATCATCCTCCGTAAAGTGCGGTACACGAATGGTGGAACACATAGAAAGGAAGTAATCTAAGTGCCGGTATGGATCCTCATTAGGGAGACCATGAAAGCTATTAAGAAGATTGATGGTGGAGGACTTTATTTCGAATTGATTTGCCGCTACATCCGAAAATTGAATACATGAAGGTACTTCAAATGTAGTCGGAAGGTAAAAGTCCATAAGCAACTCTCCTTGAGGAGGTGGAGGTGGAGGTGGTTGTTCATGATTAAAAGGAGGTAGTCCGGGAGGTTGTCTCTCATTTGGGTCCATGTTTTCAATCCTAGGCAATATAGGGTCCCTAGAGGTTCCTCTACGTTGTCTAAGTGTTCTTTCAAGTTCAATATTACACGGAAGCAATGGAAGTGACAATGACCGTCTACCTAGCATGCATTAATAGTAGAACAACACCTCAATACGAAAAATAAACGATAATATATACAAAAAAAATGAATGAACTCAAACCACCAATTTTAGACTTTATACTCACAAAGGGTTCCAACTATAATTCTTTTAAATGCCCGCTATGTGGTATAACTAAAATCAAGAAATTTGAGAAATAAGAACAAGATATATACAAAAAAAAAGAATGAAAGAATTTCTAGCCTAAGAATTAAACCAGATTTAATCTTCCAAAGGCGACAATTACACCGTAGTCCTCGGCAACGGCGCCAAAATTTTGATGTGGCTAAACTCAATTGTATTTGTAAGCTTAATTTTGCCCTTTTTTATCAAAATATAATTTAACCACTCACAAGAGCACGAATCTTTGTAGATAAGGTTCTATATAGAGGGTATCGATCCCACGAGGACTAGTCGTAATTGTCTTAAACGAAGATTAATTCCACTTTAATCCTAAAAATAGGTTTTTGAATTTTTGTTTATAAACTATTGCATGAATGAAATGACAATAAATTTAAAGAATAAAGTTGAAAGAGAGAACTAGGGTTGGTTTCCACCACTAGCCATTCACATGTTCATAAGTGTAGCAAGCATGGGATTCATTAATTAAATGCCTAACAATGTCATTAGGCTTGTGACCTCAATGACATATCAAAAGATCAATGTATTTGTCCACCTATCATAATCCATCTTCAATAAGCATAGCTCTTCAACCTAACTAACTATCTAATTACTCTACTCTCTAAGTGAACCTACATGCATCCAAGCTACCTTATCTTGGCATGGTTTATACAAACAAACACAACACATTCATTTAAACACCATTATCTAGCCATCATTTGCACTTCTTGTGGAATATGCAAATGTTGTGCATTCATATGGAAGAATCTATTCTAAGACAAGAATAAAACCAAAACCACATGAATATATAGAAGAAATGTATTAGTGTACATGATCACTAGGCTAAATAATCAACATTTAATTACAAATCCCAAGTGCTACAAGAAGGAACATGTTTACATGGCTAGGGCTTCAACAACACCCTAGTATGGAAGTTAGTTGCTCATGGTTGCCTTGCACTCTTCCATTGATGGAGAAGATGAAGCTTCTTGGTCTGGTTCAGCTCCTTCTCCTCTCTCCCGAAAGTCTCTCCTCCTCTTGGTCTGATGTGTATTGAGAGATATATGAGATATATGGCTATCTTGTGCTTTTAGGCTTCCTTTTTCAACCTTAGGGCCCACCATATATATATATATATCAATATATATGTCCCTTGTATCAAGAAGGTCCCCAAGGGTCTTGTTCAAGTCAGACAATCCCCCTAAGTCGTGCAAAAAGGGAGATATTGTTACAAGTGGGAAAGCAGGTGAGCAAGTGGGCAAATGGCTTCTGCAGAATCTCGATCGATCGAGATTGCATCTTGATTGATCGAGATTTCGATCAATCGAAATGAGATCTCGATCAATCGAGATTTCGATTAATCGAGATCAACATCTCGATTGATCGAGATGCCTTTGGCTGTAATTTCTGATTTTTCTCTTGAACTGCAAAAAGCCTCAAACTTAGCTCCTTTCACTACAAGACCTGCAAAACATCAAAAACACAAAAATACCATAAACATATCTCGGTAAACGCAAAAACGGAATTAACATATGCAATAAAGAGGGTTCAAATGCATAAAATTGAACACTTATCACTCCTTCCTTTCATTAATTCTATAGGAATTGGTGGTGATTTTGATCTGTTTAACATGCTTATGTGATGTAGGAAAGTTGTACACTTTGATTTACTAGCTTTCCTCTTGTGAATTGCATGCTAGATGTGATGTTAATTTGGGTTACATGATGAAATTATGTATATTTGTTAATTGAGAATGCATGAGGTTCATTAGGGTTACTTTAAACCATGAGATGGTATATATATACATTTTGAATGCCACGTGTTTGGGAAAATGCATCAAAGGAATACAATTTCTATGAAAGTCCATTGATGATGTTTTGTGGATAAAATTGCATGCATTATGATATGCATGTTGGGCATGTTTTAGCATGGACGCATAATGTGATTTATAATGTGGATGAAATGTATTAATTGTTGATTTTGGGAAAAATGACGAGGAATGTGGTTGCTATAGACCATCAGTTTGATAGCCCATAAAGTATATTTGGAAAGTGGTTTCTATAGACCATCGGGTTGATATTTCGTAAAGTATATTTGAATTATGGTTTATATAGACCATCAAGTTCATGTCCCATAAAGTATTTTAAGGATAGGTAACCTAAGGTACTTATCTGGCGGCTCAGGATTTCTCCCACAACACGAGTGAATTAGATTCAATTGACCTTGTGATTAGGTCTTGTTGAAATGTAAAATTCATATAAGCATATGCATGTATTACATTGGGCTTTATGTTAAATTTCATTAGCATTGTGAGTATGCCATATAGTATAGAGATGTCATGATTGCATATCATATAGGCCGGTGTCAGGTCAATGCTTAGGTGGGTTGGGACATTTCTACTGAGCACATGGATCGCTCACCCCTTTTCCCTTTTCCCCCAAACATTTCAGATAAAAAATCGACCAGGAATGAGACATAAAGTTGCTAAGGTTAGAGCACTTGAAGATGTTTTGATAGTATATACGTTCATGCTTATATGTGTTGTGTTGACACTTTTGGGATTGTACATTGAATATGGATCAAGTGTATGAACACTTATAATTGTACATTTTGTTTTGGACTCGATATGTATATTTTGGACAAGAATCCCATTATGATATAATATTGTGATTTATCATGTCGTTTACATGTTGTGGATGTAACTGAATGTGAGTTGGAGTATCAAGTATGTATCCATGTTAAGAATGGACATTTAGCTTTACAAATGTACACTTAGAATTTTGCAGAATTTTCTATTCAGAACCTACGAGTAATCGTAATTCGCATTACGATTCTGCGTAGTTGCTTTTACGCTGAATCATAACCTGAATTATGAGAAATCTCACAATTGAGGAATTAAGGGTCAAAACCAATGTGATTACGACCCTAGTCCTTTATCCTTTTCTCAAACTTCATCATTTTATTGTCATTTATGTTTTTCAAGTAGTTTAAACAAACATCTTAAAAATCTGTTTGTAAGTTAAACAAGAAATAAGCTTCGATCTTTAGCAAATTATACCAACGTAGTCTCTGTGGGACCGACACCCTCTTCTATAACCTTATCCTACAAAGATTCATTCTATTATGAGTGTTAATATATAATTTGATTTCCTAACACACAAAAGGACTCCATCAATTTTTGGTGCCGTTGCCGGGGACTACAGTTTAATTGTTAAAAGTAGAATATTAAGTCTAGTTAAATTCTTAACTTAACTCATTCTTTAAATTCTTTATTTGTAATTATTTTAGTTCTTATTTGTTAAGTACTGCATTTTAGGTACTTATCACAATCAAAGTTTTGGGATTGAAGCCCAAGTTGTGCGTGTGGCAGGCATTCCACATGCATATGGACCCATGGGTGTGCAAACTTGCCCTTAGGCAAGGTGATGACTCGAGACAAAGGCAGTGGGCTCGGTTATGGCTCACAAGCCCGTGTGCTTGCAGGCATGGGCTCGGACATACTTCATTGTGGGTATGACACTAACCTGACCTAATAGACTAAGCCATGGGGTAGGCTTGGTCAAGACAGATGGGCTTCGGTCCACAACAAAGGGAATGTAAGATATGGGCTTGGCATTGGGCTAGGCCTCCACCTAGTGGGTCTTAGATATTGCAGACGGGCACAGACTTGGGTATGGGCATGGGCACATGACCCAGCTTGACTTGACACATGGCATTCAATGTGCTAGTCAACAAGTGGTTCCTAGCATTTCTCTCATATGTGCTAATATTATAGGGAGTGGGGAAGCGCATAGTATATATATATGCAAGAAGTCAATATATCTTCCATATGTGCTATTTGGGGGGAGTCATGGCAAGAGGTGCGCAACCTCCTTTGACATGTGGCATAATCTGAGATGGTCCAACTATAATACCCCACTCCAACACATGGTATGATATTGTCCTCTTTGGGCTTGAGCCTACACGGTTATACTCTTGGGTTTTACCCCGAAAGGCCCCATACCATTTGGAGAGAACACACTACTTATAAGCACGTCCCCTTCTCCACACCCAAGTGATGTACATTGTCAGTGTGGTAGCTCAACCCAGTGTCTCTTTTTGCACCCACCCACATCACACCCTTCCATAAGGGTTACTACAATCCACCCCCCTACGAGACTCGACGTCCTCGTCAACACACTTCCGGCTGGGTTCAGGCTCTGATACCAACTATAATACCCCGCTCCAACACATGGTATGATATTGTCCGCTTTAGGCTTAAGCCCGCATGGTTTTGCTCTTGGGTTTTACCCCAAAAGGCCTTATACCATTTGAAGAGAACACACTACATATAAGTACATCCCCCTCCTCCACACCTAGGCGATGTGGGATTGAACACCCTCCATAATCATAAGCATATTAAGAGTTGCCTTATAAGCTTATGCAGACATCATTGAGGATTCCTTTGTTACTATTATTGTTTTATTGTGAAAGGTTGGAGGGAAAAGCCTCCTGTAAATTCGTGTGTCCCTTATGCTTATATTATATACAGTGTGTGCACGTTTGGCTGAGATTTGGTGTAACCAAGTGCCATCATAGTGGCAAAATTTTAGTGATTAATTGAACCTTGTGACAGTTGATAATAGAGCTGCGTTTGACATCCATGGTAGGCCCAACAACTTATGAGCAGTTGAGGGAACGTGTTGCTAAATTGGAAGACTTTGTTGTCCACCCCAATTCGATCATGCTACTGCTTTATCGGTGCAAATAGAGTAAACCATTGTTGAGATGCAGCAAATTTGTACTGATCTAGATGAGTTCATCTTGGAGACAAACAAGAAGCTTTCCACCATTATGGAGGATGTTTTGTCCTTGACAAAAGTCTTCAAAGCCAATTTGAAGGATATGAAAATGAGCTTGCTCTTGTCAAGAGGGCTCTTCATAATCAGACGGTGCTGGGAGAAGCACCACCTTCGAAGATCAAAAAGGTTCAATGGCAAAGAGGTACGAGCTATGGTTGACACTGGTGTTTCCCATAACTTTGTTGTTAAAAGGGAAATTAAGTATCTTGGCTTGAAGCTCTTGGAGAACATAAGCAAGATCAGGGCGGTCAATTTAGAAGCCAAACCTGTGCAAGGCATGGCTATTGCCACTCTCAAAGTGGGGGGAGTGAGAAGGCAATGTCAGTATTATGGTAATGTCATTGGATTATTTTGATGTAATCCTTGGCAATGAATTCTTCTTAAAGGCAAAAGTGGAATTGATGTCACACTTGGGCAGGATGCTAATTGCGGATGAGCAATGCCCATGGAATAGATTAGTTAGGAATTGGATGCTCTGCAGTGAAGGGCCTAGCTGCTAAAGTAGTTGATCCACTCAATAGGGCGAGAAACGGATAGAGATGAAGATGCAAGTCTAATGCCTCTCATCCCGATGAAGAAGAGGTGGAAAGTTCGTTTGTTGAATAGAGAGTGAACACTTGACGGAACTACATAAGACTTAAGTATCACTTATCGTTGGACGTAATGAAATGAATATTCCACGCACCACTTAAAGTAGTACTCTCTCAGTTGAATTACGCTTATGCTTTGTACCGGCGGTTTTCAAGGTGCATTATAAAGATAACAAGGGTAAAGGCACACTTTCTGCTTTACAAGTGAAAGCAGGATTAAAGAAGGGAGAATGTACTTATCTGGCAACCCTAATTGAAATTAAACTAGAAGTACATGCCAAAGTCTCGTATGTAGTTGCAAACATTCTTGGTGAGTTGTCTGATGTTATGCCCCCAGACCTCCCCAAGAAGCTACCCCCAAGGCATGCAGTTGACCAAAAGATTGAGCTGGAGCTTGGCACAAGGCCCCCAGCACAAGCTCCATATTGTATGGCTCCTTCAGAACTAGTAGAGTTGAGGAAGCAGTTGAATGAGTTGCTGGATGCAGGTTTGATTTAACCCTCTGAAGCTCCCTATGGTGCCCCAGTCTTATTTTAGCAAATGCAAGACGGGTCCATGAGAATGTGTGTCGACTACAGAGCTCTTAACATGGTCACTATGAAAAATAAATATCTCATTCCTAATGATGCAAACTTATTTGATTGGTTGTCAAGAGCCTCATACTTTACCAAATTAGACTTGCGCGCAGGTTATTGGCAAGTCAGAATTGCAGAAGGAGATTAAGCCAAAACTACTTGTGTGACACGTTATGGCTCATATCAGTTCCTTGTGATGCCCTTTGGGCTCACTAATGCCCCGACTACATTTTGCAATTTAATGAATGATGTGTTTTATGAGTATATTGATCAGTTCATTGTGGTATATTTAGATGACATTGTGATATACAATGAGTCCTTGGAGGATCACTTTCGTCATCTGAGATAGGTGTTCTCACAACTTAGAGAGCACCAGCTTTTCGTCAAGAATGAAAATTGTGAGTTCTGCCATGATGAGATCACGTTCTTAGGGCATTGGGTTAGCAAAGACACTATTTGGATGGATCATCGGAAGGTGCAGGTTGTGGTTGATTGGCCAGCTCTAACTAAGGTAACATAGTTATATTCCTTTCTTGTCTTTGCTAACTACTATCGCAGGTTAATCAAAAGCTATTCGAAAAAGGTGAACCCTTGATGGACTTGTTAAAAAAGGATTAGAAATGGTGTTGGACAGAGGCATGTGAGGATGCTTTTGAAAATGTGAAATAGGCCATTGCATCTAAGTTTGTGTTGCGGCTTGCAGACTTCAGTTTGCCATTTGAAGTCTATACAGATGCATTTGATCGAGCTATTGGTGGGGTACTAGTTTAGGAGGGTCATCCTTGTGCATTCGAAAGTAGCAAACTCAAGGATGCTGAATAGAGATACTCTACACATGAGAAGGAAATGACCGCGGTGGTTCATTGCTTTGATGCCTAGAGCATTACTTGTTGGGCACTCAATTCATTGTAGTAATAGACAATGTTGCCAAAACCTACTTGAAAACAAATAAAAAGTTATCCCTGAAATAGGCACGATGGCAAGAGTTCCTAGCAGAATTTAATTTTCAGTGGGTGTACAGGCCTGGAAAACAAAATTTGTTAGCGAACACGCTAAGCAGAAAAAAGGTGCAGGAGTATGTTGCTACACTAACCACTCTGTACACAAACTTCTTGGAGCAGATCAAGTAGGAAGCCACTAAAGATGCTATCTACACCAAACTCCAATAGCAGGTGCAAGAGGGTTTGGTTCGCAGATATTGGATAGAGGGTGAACTCCTTTATGCCAAAGGTCGCATATTATATGTTCCTAGTGGAAAGGTATTGTGCAAAGAACTAATGAGAGAGATGCATGATACACAATGGGCTGGTCATCCAAGTATGGAACGGATGTTTGCTCTCATCTCAAGAAAGTTTTACTGGCCAAAGATGGAAGATGACATCAAAGCTTATGTCAAGACATGCCTAGTGGCCCAACTAGACAAGCTAGAGAAGAAGAAGGATGCAGGGTTGCTACAACCTCTGCCCATTCTAGACAGACCGTGGCAGTCAATTTCTATAGATTTCATCTCTGGATTACCAAAGGTGGAAGGTATGAGATCTATCTTTGTTGTCGTTGATAGATTCTCAAAATATGATGTATTTATCCCTACACCACATGTATGTCTTGCGGACATTGCTGCTATGCTATTTTATAAATATGTGGTGAAGCATTTTGGCTTGCCAAAGGATATTGTAAATGATCATGACATTAGATTCACAGGGAGATTATGGATAGTGCTGTTCAATCTGATGGGGTTAGAATTTAAATTTTTCACAGCAAATCATCCTCAAACAGATGGCCAGACATAGAGAATGAATCAGTTGCTAGAAGAATACTTGAGACACTAAGTCACTGCAAGCCAAAAATATTGGGTTGAGTTGCTAGACACTACGCATTTCTATTACAATTTGCACAGGTCCTCAGCAATCGGAATGAGTCCATTTGAGTTAGCTACGGGTTAACAGCCTCGCACTCTACAAGGTATCACAATACAAAGAACAGGTGGAAAATGTCCTGCAGCATACAAGTTTGCATGTTCGAGACAGGAGTTACTGGAAGAGGCATAAGATAGCCTTACCAAGGTTGGCAGGCGAATGAAAAAATATGCAGACCAACACAGGCAGCCCTTAGACTTTGTAGTCAGAGACAATGTGTTATTGAAACTCACACCTCAGATTTGGAAGAAGATCAACAGCAAAATAGTGCATCGTGGCTTGATTCCCAAGTACGATGGCTCGATCGAAATGATGAAAAAAGTTAGTACAGTTGCATATCGTTTGATACTGCTAGATTGTCTGAAGGTACATACTACTTTCCATATGAGTTTCCTTAAGCCATTTCATGATGACATTGTTGATGCTGCAAGGCAGGAAACCAGGAGGGCACCTCCTGTCATCAGAAAGTAGTTTGACAAAGAAGTTGACAAGATTTTGGCCCAAAGAACTCAGGGACAAAGCAAGAAAAATCGTCAAACTGACTACTTGGTGCAATGGAAGGGTGGCAGTGAAACAGATGCTAGCTGGGAAACATATGTGACTTTATGGTAGTTTGAAGAATAGGTGCGGGATTACTCAAGTAAGCTCTCGACGAGGACGTCAGACTCTTCTGGTAGGGGAGGTCAGTTACACCCGTGACATCCTCTCACGCCAGGGCTTAGGCTATGACATGCCCATGGCTAAGCCCTTGACAACCTTCTGGTGCAGAATAGGTTGTCAGCATGCCACAAGCATGCGCCAGTGACATTTTCATAAATATTAGGAAGTTTAGAATTGCCATTGGCATGGCTGTGCACCACACCAAAGGTGGTAGCACATCATGGTCACAGTAGCAGTACGACGGGCAGCACCAGTGGGTACGCCCCAAGCTATGCGCATGGCAGGCATGCCACATATATATATACCAATGGGTGTGCAAACTTGCCCTTGGGCAAGGTGATGGCACGAGACAAAGGCAATGGGCTCGATTATGACTCACAAGCCCGTGTGTGCGTAGCCATGGGCTCGAACAGACTTCATTATGGGCATGGCACCAGCATGACCCAACAGACTAAGTCATGGGACAGGCTTGGTCAAGATAGATGGGCTTCGGTCCACAACAAAGGGAATGTAAGATATGGCCTTGGCATTGAGCTAGGCCTCCATCCGATGGGTCTCAAATATTGTAGACGGGCATGGACTTGGGCAGAAGCATGGATTAGACCATACGCACATGACTCAACTTGACTTGACACATGGCATTTAATGGGCTAGTCAACAAGTGGTTCCTAGCATTTCTCTCACATGTGCTAATATTGTGGGAAGTGAGGAAGTGCATAGTATACATATACATGCAAGCAATATATATAGGCAAGAGGTTGTCAATATATCTTCCACATGTGCTATTTGGGGAGTCATGGCAAGAGGTGTGCAACCTCCTTTGACATGTGGCACAATCTGAGATGGTCCAACATTGCCCTAGCAATTGGTGTCACAATCTTAGCGGATGGAAGTGTCTTCCACTAAGTTAGTGGGCTAAAATAGTGGGATGTATAGGCATTTTGTGAGAGTCTATATAAACTCCATTTGGTGGTTTGCATAAGCATATTGAGAGTTGTCTTGTAAGCTTGTGAGACATTATTGAAGATTCCTTTGTAACTATTATTGTTTTATAGTGAAAGGTTAGAGGACAAAGTCTTTTGTAAATTCTTGTCCCTTGTGCCTATATTATATACAGTGTGTGCACATTTGGCTGAGACTTTGTATAACTAAGAGTCATCACAACGGCAAAATTTTGGTGATTAATTGAACCCTGTGACACTTAGCACGATGTTGTGTATGCATGAGAAGAATTGGTTGGTATTATTCATAACTTTCGCTCTGTCATTTCTAAACTAATTGAAACCCGAATTCCTTGGGCTTTTACTATTTGGTTCGAGAACTGCATTCCAATAAGGACATTATCTAACTTGGATCTTGTTTCTTTTGCAGACTGTGTAGTAAAATCTATTCCCTCACTTGCTGTTCCCATGCTTATTCTTTGCTAGAATATGGAGTTCCTTTAAATTCAAGGAGATATAATATGGCTGACCTTTCCTTTAGAGACCTACTATTATGGCTACTATTGCTCTTAAGGACAACATCTTTAATCGATCAGAGAAACCTCTTGCTTACCGCTGTGTTATCATCTGAAAAGAGAGAATCGCTTGAATTCATTTGATTTGCTAAAGGGATGCTATTTCTATACAAAAACATATTTTATGCCATTAGATGACTCAGTTCAGAACTTAATACTGAATAAACATGGCGCCTATTTAATTACATGCTTTTGATAACACAAATTAAATATCGAAACAAGTTTTACCTAAAATTTAAGTGAATTGACACAAAGTTATTTTTGTTTTTGTTTGTTTTTTTAATCAAATTGTGTTGACCCCTTTCAATTGACAATCAGAGGGAAGAAGCAGCAGCATTTAGTTCAACTGTCTAGAAAGTTCAGTCCTTTGGAGAGTATCATAGCTTTAACCTCTGACCATATCTGCAGGTTGTGATAGATAAAGATACCAACACAGCATCCATGTTAGCCTTCCCTGCGTGCTATTTGCTTTCTATAAAACTCCTCATTTCATCTACAACTAGCTTCCCATGAATTGCTAGCATGTTCCATATATAACATCGTTCAAAGACTGATTGATTAAATTGAAACTTCCAGTTTTAATTATGCATCTGTTATAGAAACAAAATCGTCAATAACCCTCGAAAACAAGACCAATACTAAAGTGGCAATCAAAACATAATCAGACTTGCATTCACCAGATAGAGGCAAAATGCTTATGTGTACTAAGATTACTTGGTAGTACACAAACAGCTTCTCAGATGTTCCATATGCCAACTCATTTCTCACGACTTAATTTCTCTAAGGTAGCTTACTCGAAGTTATAGTGTTTGTCCACAGCTTCTGAAACATCCCAAGTGCAACTCATTCCTTTTGGAAACACAACGAGGTCGCCAGCACCAATCTCAACAGCCTCATTGGACCCGTCAGGGTAAACCTTTACTTTTCCCTCCAGTAGGTAGCATGTCTCTTTAGAAGTGTATGTCCATGGAAATTTACTTGGAGGGCATCCCCACCTATTCATCAAAAATTGAATATCTGTAACAAAGCTATGCAATTACATGAAAAGGAACAAAAATGACTTTTAGAATCCATGATTGAGACATGAGATGTAGGCATGGATTCATCATGTATGCATCTCTGGCAGTACCAGTTCCCGTTCTTTTTCAGTATGCGTAGTCATAATGCATCTAAAAATTATTTGCTGGCACAGTTTCTTACCCATTTTGATTCTAGTCAATATTTTTTCTTTATTTTCCTTCCTTCCAAAGAGGAGACTATAAAAACATCTTTCCTAAGATTTCAAATATGAACCTCTAGGTTAGCAACATAAACTTGTACATAACATCCAACAAAGAGATGTAAGAATGTTTCAGACAATTCTTTGCCATTAAATGACTTCTATGCCCAATTTCATCCTCTTAACTTCCATTCCCAATTTATGGTCTCTCTATCATTATACGTTGGAAACTTGGAAGCAAAGATTTTTTCCCCAACTGGTCCAACAAAAAGGTAAAGAAGAGCCAGTTTAAATAAAGAAAATGACATTGAGGTAAGTGGTGGTAAATGCAGAGCTGAATATTAGTATATATTCAATCTAGAGGTTTCATTCCAAAAATTCTAGATGATTGATGTGCTTACATAAAATGCTATCACAGCACTCAGCGGTGGATATTGAACCTAATCAAGGACATTAAGGCAGTTAAATAGATAATTTCTTGCTAAAAGAATATCTTAACCTGCAACTTTCAGAGGTATAATTAGTTAGTCTCTGTAAAGACTGTTCTCAGTGCAGAATAGCCTTTTCCCTTTTAAATACAAAAGCTGAGCTTGCTACAGGTTTTCCTTTTCCTTTTTCTTAACCATGACAAAGTTTCCAAATGCAAGAGAAACCTATCTGAGTTCAAGCGCTCAATACAAAAAGCAAATTAATAATCTTATATGATATTCAATCCTTAAAGATGTACATAATGTGAATAAGATCACCTAAATGTAAAACAGACAAACAGAACTTGGGAAAGGGAAACATCAACAACAGCAGCAGCAACAAATGTCAGAGTATACACACGTACACACACTGAAGGAAAAAAATGGAAAAGCAGCAACAAATATCAGAGTATGAATTAGAGCAGTAAGGAGATGCAAGTACATATGCAGTAGCATCGAATCCATAGGTCAAAAATATCTAATGCTATGTTTGGTAGCATGGAATTGGTGCCTTGGAATTGAAATTGGAGAAAAACTTAGTTTAAAGTTTGAAATAATTTTTTTCAATTCCAATTCTATACTGCCAAACATAGCTTAAGCTGCATGAGAAATAAACAATTTAGTTACACGTGGATGTGGATGCCATATGTCAAAAATAACTATAGTAAATTAGGCACATAGGCAAATATCAACTACATGCTGTTAATGTAAAGCATGTGAAAAATAGCAAATCCGGAATTTCATACGGGTCGTTTTTTCTTTTTCCCAAATTGTATATCACACTTTATATAATCAAGTTTTGGGTTCAATGGGATTATAATTTATTTTATTTTTTTAAATTTAAAATGCTGCGCGTTAGTTTTACTTATGCTTTCTTTTCTCTATGACCAAAGTTCGTTAGTTTAATTAGAACCTCTGGTTACAACCCAAATGTCTTCTGCTCAACTTCATGAGGTGTTAGAATCTATTAGCAAATTTAGGGGCCCTTGCCTGGTGGAGTGGAAAATTAACATGAGTTAGAATCTCTGGAGCAGCCATTTGTGCAAAGAATGTTAAATATTAGTTTGTATTCAATCTACACCTCCCTCTACCCCTTGATTAATGGGGACCATACTACAAAATGACGCTTTATATCCCTAAGTTTTACATCTCAAAACCATAGTTTTATGATCTAATCATTTCCCCATCATTGTGCTCTAATTTAAGACTATATAATCCATAATGAGCTGCTATCAAGAATTTCTGGCAACTAATTCTTTGTAATCCAAACAACTAACTACTTAGAAATTCAAACCACTTCCAATCCCTCTTTCATCTATTTTTAATTGCTCACGAGACGGGGACCGCTCTCTCCCTTCTTGTTCAACATTGTGATGGAGGCGGTCAGTAGGTTGATGAGGAGGGCAATGGCGTTGGGATTTATCAGAGACTTCAGGGTGGGCAGGGACTCCTCCTCTAGTTAGTTGGAGATCCCCACCTGTTGTTTGCAGATGACACTTTAATTTTCTACGATGCAGATGAGTCTCAGATGAGATATTTGAGGTATGTGTTGATCTGCTAGACTGCCTGAAAATTAGTGTGGGCAAGAGCGTGTTGGTTCCAGTGGGAGAAGTTGCAGAGATTTGCACCTTGGCTGATATCCTCAGCTGTGGAGTTGGATCTTTCCCTCTCTTATATTTGGGATTGCAACTGGGGTCGCCTTCAAGGAGAGCGGGAGGATGGATACTATGGTAGAGAGGTTCGAGAGGAGGCTTGTAGGGAAGAAGCAGCAGTATCTTTTGAAGGGCACGAAGGTCACCCTGATGAAGAGTACATTCTCGAGTCTTCCTACTTACTTTCTATCTCTCTTTCAGATTCCCTCAGTGGCTATGAGGATAGAGAGGCTTCAACGAAACTTTCTATGGATGGTATGGGAGAGGAGTTCAAATACCACCTTGTTCGTTGGGAGCAGGTGTGTAGGCCAATTCAGTTGGGTGGCCTTGGAATGAGAATATTGATGCCTTTTAATAAGGCTCTGTTGGGGAAGTGGTGGTGGAGATATGGGAGGAGAGGTAGAGACTTTGGAGGAGGGTTATTTCCAGCAGATTTGGGGAGAGGAAGGGATGGAAGGTTGGAGCTCTTTGGAGGTGAGGATTCCTGGGGGTAGGTGTTAGAAAAGTCATCGTGAAAAGGTGGGATGAATTTTCTAAACATATCAGATTCAGGGCTGGGGATGGCAGAGGCATCGTTTCTGGGAGAATACTTGATGCGATGACCGATCATTGGCATTCACCTTCCCCTCACTCTTCTGGAATGCTCGGGATAGACATGCTTTAATCACTGACTGTTATCGACTTGATAGTAGAAAGACGACTTGGGATGTCCGCGTTTCGAGACATTTTTAGGATTGGGAGTTGGAGGACACTGTTGCTTTTTAAGGTTAGGGGATTCCTGTCTTGGTGACAGAGTGGCTGTGCTGGAATCAATCAGGTGGCAGAAGAACTCAGAGCTCCAAAGCCGGCACATGCACCATATAGATGCGAGGCTCAACCAGAAGCAAAGTTTAAACTTGTTCTAACGTAATGGATGGAGAAAGTACATATAGAGGCAGGTATTTGGGTTTGTTCAAACTAAAGATAAACCAACTTTTTCAAAAAGGAAACAAGAAGCTAGATTAGGGGAATAGAGGAAACAGCCAGAAAGTCTTGGCCTTCACAAAATCATATAGAGAACTGCAAGGAACCATAAAGTTCCGGCACAAGATTCAATTGGCTTTGGAATATGTTATACATGTATGAAAACTGGCCAATCTTTCCCCATTCATGGTCTAAGGTAGCATCCTTGACTAACTAGATCAATCACTCACAGTGATATCTCCCTATTATTGGGGTCATTCACACTCAAAATCATACCATCATTGTCCAACATGATTTTCAAAACTGGCATACCATTTCGGGCATAATCCACAATTCCGTGCAATTGCCACAATACAAATCACACATAAATCTAGTAAACTTAACATAACAAGCGCACATAAAGAGTGCACTTGCCGAACAAACCACATAACTCTGCCCGGTCTCATAAACTATAACCCGATGGAATCCAACTCCAAGTTTAGGATCTTACACCCTACTGATTTCATCCTTCCACTACAAGGAATTAGTTAACAGTTAGAGAGAATTCCTTTCATATATCACTTCACTTTAGACAAATCCTTACTAATGAGAGTTTGTGGTCACCTACAATTACCTATAGTCGCTATACAGCAGCCTAGGCATCCTGAGTCTCTTGCGTCTATTGCGTCCACCTCTTCCCCCTCATTGTAAGAAATCATCCTCACTTTAGATACTACATGTCAGGGTCCTCACCCATGGTCAACTTATCCTTCACTTAACATCGTACCCACACTTATCATACCACTTTCAACTCATTTCACATAACCAAACGCCTCACTTTCAGACGTAAAAAACTATCACTTTCTCATTGACTCAAAAAGATTTAAATCAATCCCAAGCATTCATCCAACTATCTCAATAGCACACCTCAGACATACTCTGTCTAGAATCTCGGTATCATAATACCACCCATAGCCTTAGTCAATTGACTGACTTCTAGCCCTCAATAATCGTGCAAATGTTGCAACAATAATACAAATCACCAAACTCTCTGTTTGGAAAATGCTAAGGTAAGTCATACATTTCCCAACAACCTTAGACTCACACTCTCAAAGTCTATCACAACATGTCTATTCCCAAACATCACAATCTGTTCGATTTCAATCCTCTACCTAGGTTTTCAAATCCTCAAAACCAGCCTAGGCATTATGATGTGACACATAATGAAACACTAAAATGCAAAACTCAGTTACATGAATCAAGTTTGTTACATAGTATATAACATATAAACATGCTTTATCACATACAATATATACAATGCATGATATGACATATGATGCACCCAACAAGATACCCCAGCCCTCGAGCTAGAAACTAGGAAAATACCTCTGACTACATACGGTCTTGGTACATCCTCTGTCTAAGCGAGCATAGGAAACTAGGTGTGAATATCAGATGAAATTACCAAAATACCCCTCTTGAGACCACTCTCATCCAAACAGAGTCTCAATATAGCGGAAGCGACTTTTAATACACATTTATATCATTAAAACTAAAATATAACCGAGTTACATACATATATCTAAATGTAACTTGTCCATCCATTTCCAAATATACACAATTATCTAAACATAGAGAAGACTAATAGAACCACTTCTTAACAATATAAAAGTACTCATATCTAGAATGCTAATACATCCATTCCACATACAAAATATATAGTTATTCTCAAAGTGCCCACACGTGGCATATATATACAATAAAAACATCCAAAGCCCAAAAGAAGGCTCGAGGCCTTTACCACGGTAATCAAGCGTTATCCACAACCAACTCTTTATCTGTAAAAAGGTTTGTAGGGAAAGGGGTAAGTAACTTGTAGTAACCCTTGTGGACGGGTGTGAGTGGGCGGGTGCATAGACAGACACTGGGCTGAGCTACCACACTAACAGGGTACAAGGTGCTCAATCCCACATCGCCTGGGTGTGGAAAAGGAGATGTGCTTATATGTAGTATGTTCTCTTCAAATGGTATGAGGCCTTTTGGGGTAAAACCCAAGAACAAAACCGTGCGGGCTCAGGCCCAAAGCGGACAATATCATACCATGTGTTGGAGCGGGGTATTACAGTTGGTATCAGAGCCTGAACCCAGCCGGAAGTGTGCCGACGAGGACGTCGGGCCTCGTAGGGGGGTGGATTGTAGTAACCCTTGTGGACGGGTGTGAGTGGGCGGGTGCATAGACAGACACTGGGCTGAGCTACCACACTAACAGGGTACAAGATGCTCAATCCCACATCGCCTGGGTGTGAAAAAGGAGATGTGCTTATATGTAGTATGTTCTCTTCAAATGGTATGAGGCCTTTTGGGGTAAAACCTAAGAGCAAAACCGTGCGGGCTCAGGCCCAAAGGGGACAATATCATACCATGTGTTGGAGCGGGGTATTACATAACCAATCAGCTTAGTAGAGACATCCAAACCCCCTACACACCGACTTGATGCAACCTACATGAAATGTAGTCATAGCATTCCTATACACTACATGACATATTTTTAATGCTCATAACATCGATAATATAGTGTACAAATCATATAGTGTATATCATATCCAACATGCTTAATTTACCATAAGTAAACGTAAAGCATTTCGCGATTATATAAGTTAAACAATACCATTAATATCACAATTCATAATAAAACTTGAAACATAAAGTCAAATAAGCTCAAAATCAATCCATGAGTAGGAAATATTCGTAGTAACCAGATAAGTATCCTTGGGTTAAATATTTATCTTACTATCTTTACGGGTTGCTAACCCGAGGGTCTAGAAGAAACCACTTGGTCAAGGTTGAGGTCTTGCGCCCCTGAGCATTGAGCTCATCTTACTTTATTCTGACATTTTCCCCAAAATCATCAACCAACACATAGTTTCAAATAAGTGCATCATAAGCCACTTAAATCACGTTCAACATAAGTACATCATAAGTTACTTATATTAAAGCATGCATATGCAATGTAACAACCTTTCTTTCACAAGAAATCATACAAATGCAAAAATGACAATATTGTCATTTCAATGCTGTTAATCAATACATAGCGTGCAACAACTATCCCAATAACTCATATATGATCCTAAATGGATATCATGCATTTCCAAACTAGCACATAAAACATACATGCTCAAAATATAATTCTAGTGCAAGAATCACATACTTTTAACACACTTTAATTACCAAGATCAACCATATACACATACAATGCATATATAATTCAAAGACTTCATATAAAACATATGAAAACCACTTTTAACACATGTTTATTCCAAAAAAAGAAATAAACAAATCAAAATAGAATTCTCTAAGTCTTTTCTAGCATGTTAACCCACTAAAATCGACCCGAAACTCTAAAGAATTGATGATAAGAAAGAGAGAACACCCCTACCTCGAATTCAAGCTCAAAAATCAAGAAAGCTCCAAGCCCTAGAATCTGCCCTACCCCAAAACACTTGAAAATCTGCTGAAAAGAATTTTCAATCGGTGTAGAACGTAGGCAATCCCGAGGGGAACAACTATCGTCTAAAGTCCTGTGACCCGAATCACACATCTCTTTAGTTTTGCTCCTCTACCCTTTTTTACTTCCATTTAATCGCAAAATGACACTCCCTCATTTCAACAAACTTCACTTAAGCCCCCCTCTAATTAATTCATACCCCTATGTCACTTAAGTGATCCGTAGTTTTTCCAAAAAACCTAAACCATGAATAGTAACTTTTCGTAAAAATTCTGAAAAATTACAAGAACCTTAGTTCCATCCCACTATGGTCCTAAAGTACTTTAAAATCATTTTTAGAACTTTTAAAGTGGTCCCGAAACCCACACACAAAAGCATGCAATTACTATATATTCATGCTTAACAATTAATTAACCACGTAATTAAATAAAAAAAAAATCCGAGGTTTTACAAATACTCCTAGGGTACTTGTTAAATGATGTCCAATACATTCCAGACAAGGGTAAAAAATACGTGGACCATTTCTAAATGAAAAAGGAGATATTAATGATGGTGAGATGTGTCCAATTTGGTTCTCACTCCAAAGTTTATGACCGTGAAACTTAACCCTAAAGTTTTCTCTTGTGAACTGTAATTCAATAACCTCAAAAAATTTTGAAAAATCCATAGAAGTGAGAAGCTATTCGACTTAACCCGTTTGGGCACCCAAAGGTAGAGGGGTTCTCAATTGTTTGACAATGTAGGAATGGTGAATCAAAAGTTGAATCAAGATTTTATGAGCTAGTCTTTTCACTGGATCTAAGTGAATGCCTGCCTCAACTCCTTTTCATATTTTGTAAATTATTTGGATGGTTTCTCCTAGTTATTGTTGTGTACCTCTATCTTGTATACTTATGTGTACTTAAATTGCAACTCCTTTGGCATTCATTAATGAATTGACTTATCCAGAAAAGATGTTCGAGTCCCCCTTCCCCCATGTTTGCCAGGAAAAAAGGAAAAAAAAAAAAAAAAGATGTTCAGTACAACCTTAAGAAACTTGTTATCAAAATTGTTCCTAAAGAAACTTCTAAGAATTTTTTTTTTTTTCTGAAAAAATAAATCATTTCTTCATATCTAGAATTTAGAACGCTAGCCCTCTAAGGACTGAGACAACTTGAAAGCAAAGGTAGAATTACTGGTTTTATACCATTTTTAGTAACTCATTTTTATATTGAGTTTTAATTTCTGAAAATATCAGAAACAACTGATGAAGGTTTTGAAGATGTCGCAATTCTTTTTTGCTCATTTTCATTCTTCAAATGATAGAGGTTTTGAAATCCAGGGAAAGAAACTTCTTATTTTTAAAGAGTATTGCTTTTGGGCCAAGAGTGAATTTCCACACTGTTTTCATTCTAGAAAGTAAATAATTTAAGAGAAGGCACAAGAAAACAGGGAAACAAAATGATTTTGATGGAAATCTCTGAAAATTATCAATGAAATGCTTCCTTAAATCATACTGTTTTAAAACCCAATAAAAAATTGTTACCTTGCTTTTCAAAAAGTCGTATCATTTTAAAACTGAAAATGACCATGAATTTTTTTTTTATTGTTTTTAATTTGAAAACTATTATTCATTTGAATTCGAATCTGAAAATCACACTAATAGTTAAATGTTTTTGTGATCGCAACTTTTTCTCACAGACCTAAAACCCTCTACCGGTTAAGATGCCCTACCCACCTTTCTCTGTAATAGAGAGTGTTAAGATGCCCTAGGAGCAACTAAGATCACATCACTCCCAAAATTGATTCAATCCCAAAACTCTCAATGTCTCTAGAAGCCCTAAGCATGAATATAACAGCGTAAAAATCACAACGTTATACATATTATAAATATACATATATTGTACATATATAGAGAGAGGGGGAAAAGAAGGAGAGGTAGATACGAACTTGGGCCATTTTCTGACGCCGAGCTCGGTAAGCTTAGATTCGGGAGGGTTTTTTTGGATCTTGATTCCCAATTTCTCGTCAGTGGTGCTCATGTTTTTTGCCGCTCTGATTACTACTAGTCCTCCTTCAGTTAACCGCCTGACTCTACTAATAAACACTCTTGTTGGTGATGGTGACACCCGAGAAGAAGAAGAAGAAGAGATTAAAGATATGGTGGTGCTCTGTTTGGTAATGGGTCGAGTGTTGTAACAATCAGGAGCAGAGGCTAGTCCACACTTACTAATATTTACTAATAGTGTACCAATATTAGCTGTAGTAGTGGTGCTAAGCCATGCCATCGTCGCAAACAATTGGATCCTTTCTTAACTGCCGCTGTTCGCGCCCTTTGAAATGAAAATTTCTCCTTTTTGTCCTAATAAAAGATAAGAAAAGAAAATCTGAATTTGTATCGCATGCATTCGTTTCAATTCTTTCTGGGTATTATCAACCACTCACTTCTCTAGTAATCTTTTAGCCAATAGTGTCCCTATCAACAGAACAGTTGTCTAAGATTTCCTCTGTATAAATCTGAATTTCGTCAAAGTTTCTCATTTGACATGATATTTTCTTTCATTCAACCGCTACAAGATCAACAAACAATTCCATAACAACAACAGTTTATTATAGAATATACGGACGTGGCTCAGTCTCGAGACATTTTGAAGTGGTTGTCTAAGGTCCTCAACGAGAAAAGGCCCCTTACGTGGGACCTATTGTATTTGTTTTGATTTTGTATAAAAAAAACTAAAAAAAGAAAAGAAAAGGTATTAGGGCATCAGTTGGCCCTCTCTCCATGAGATGTAGAGAGCGTCAAGGGGTTCCCTCAAATGCGAGTCCCACAGTTTTTTCATTCACAGGTGAAAAAATAATTTAATACACTCTCTTTTTTATTTGCCCCTCTCTCTTACTATCTATCTTTTTTTTTTTTTTTGGGCTGTTGAGCCCCGTTTTTTTTTTTTCAAAAAATAATTCAAAGTTTATAAATAATATATATATATATATATATATATATATATTATTTTTGTGTGAGTAATATGTAATGTCTTTTTAATTTATGAATTTATTTGTGTGAAAAATATGTAATGTCTTTTTATTTGTCAATAAATATGTGAGAAGTAAAAAATTGAAAAATAATATTTTATTCATAACAAAGATTTGAAATAAATAAGTTTTTAAATTATTTATGAAATATTTTTTATATAAAAAATATTAAAATAATAATTTAGAGAACTTGCATACCAGTAAGCTTAAATCTCTACAATTGCAGAGAGCCACGTCAGCAAAAAAAAATCTGACAAATGCAGCGAGCCATTGTAGAGAGCAGCATAATGGATGGCCTTAGGGCATCACTTATGGCCCTCTCTACATGAGATGTAGAGAGTATTTGCATTCCGTGTGGGGATCGCTCAAATGCGGGCCCCACAATATTTTCATTTGCAGGCTCTCCACAGTTGGAGCCCGCAAATGAGTGAGAGAAAAGAATTTTTTAATCCTCATTCTCCTCACTCTCCTTTGCCTCTATAGACTCTTTTCTATCCACCTTTCTTTTTTTCTTTTTTTGGGACTGTTGAGCCAAACGGCTCCCTGCCATTTTTTTTTTTGGGCTGTTGAGCCAAACGACTCTTTGCCTTTTTTTTTTTTTTTTTTTTTTAGTTTTTCAAAAAGTAATTCAAAGTTTTATAAATACCACACTCAATTCTCTCATTTCTCATTCTTTAATATTCATTTCACTCATTTCTCATCTTTCAATTGAAGATACAATCAAGAGAAAGGATGGCTCAAGATGAATTTGAAAGAGATATAATGCGTCAAGATCCAAATAAGACTGCAACGCTAGAAGCAAAAGCATGGATCATTAAACAACAAAAGAAAATCTTGAGAAAATTAGATCTAGAGGATGGTGATATGTAATATTATTTCTTTATTTGTGTTAAAAATATGTAATGTCTTTTTAATTTATTTCTTTATTTGTGCAAAAAATATGTAATGTCTTTTTAATTTTCAAATTTATTTGTGCAAAAAATATGTCATGTCTTTTTATTTGTCAATAAATATTTAAAAAAATTTATGAATTATTTTTTATATAAAAAATATTAAAATAATAATGTAAAGAGTTTGCATACCGGTACCTTAAATCTCTACAATTGTAGAGAGTCACGTCAGTAAAAAAAGCTGACGTGACTCTGCATTTAGGGATGGCAACGGGGCGGGTATGCCAAAACCCTACCCCGCCCTGTCAAGGAAATACTCAATCCATCTCCCATTAAAAACCCTAACGGGTTTGTGGTAAGCATACCATCATTTAGAGAATGAGAGGAATAGTAGAATCCTTAAAATCCTTTGATTTATTTACTTTGAATTTGATATTTGGGCTAAATGTACCCAAACAATGATACAACACTCCTATAGTTAAAACTCCAATATATAAGACCAAAGAAAATGACACAAACATACATACATATGTAGATAGAGATAAAAACAGTTTTGGTCTTCAAGAAATTTTTTATTATAGATCTACTATGTACATAAGATAGAGAGAGTTCTCTTTTAGCCACAAGATAAAAAGAGGAATTGAGTAGAACAAGATAAAGAGAGAGTGAGAGAAAGAGAGAGTACCTTCACAGCTTTATCGGGATAAAATTGTCGTCGAGAGATCTCTAGGGTTTCAAATAACTTCTAAGTTCTCTCTAACTCTCTTTCTCGTTTTGTTGTTTAGTCAGACCCATGAATGAAATTTAAAAATTATTTTTTACTGAATAAACCCTAGTGGCTGTCATATATCTAGTGTACTATATTTATATAAGTAATATAATAATAAAAGAAATGGCACACTCCATACAATTATTTCACTATATATATATATATATATATATATATATATATAATTGGGGCGGGACGGGTACTAGGCAAATTTTCTTAAAAAAATCATACCCACCCGTACTCCTATTAGGGGCATATCAAATCCCCTCCATTAATGGCAGAAACCTGCCAGGGCAGAGGAAATTACCACCCCTATCTGCATTTTAAATGTAGAGAGCCATTGTAGAGAGCAGAATAATGGATGGCCTTAGTATTTGAAAATTTCTTTCAATGTATTATTAATGATTTTTCCTTTATTATATTAATTAATTATCACATACACACTACTATTCTTCTTTTCATCAATGTAGGCTGGGAGTGAAAGCGAGAGAGGTGGGGGTAGAATAGGATCAAGACCGAATTCGGCCATAGTAGTTACAAGTCCAGATGAGTCTTTGGTTCTCGAACAGATACATATCCATTGTTGCGGCCTATTCCAGTCCAACAATGTCTTAGATCCTCGAATCTGGATTGATACCAAGCGTTGGTGAAGTTCATATAAGCTTTTTTTTTTCTTTTCTATCAATCTACCCAACGATTCGCAACCAAACTTACAGAATCTATTCGTGAGAGCAAGAGCAACATATTTATCGGAACAAAAACTTTCGAAAATAATGAATATATATAGACACACACACACACACACATCCTCCGATACACTTATATATACATGCATATACATATGAAAAATTACCCCATAGCTATACCAAACTCATAGATTACTCACATTTAATCCACAGAAACTCCCTTAGCATGCATAATCATACAATCTCATAGTTATATACATGCATACATATTCAAGCAATGTAGATAAAAAATAATCATATATCTACAGGTCCAAAGGGGAAGAGAAGAGTTTGAACTTGCCTCTTGATGAATAGAAACTCGTCCCAATGGATCAGTTTTTTTCTCCCTCCTCTCCTACATCTACATTCTTTCAGTCTCTGTGTGTGAAAGCGACCCCTTTTATTTTTCTTTTATAAAATTAAAATAAAATCTAAAATATTTTAAAAGAAAGAAAATAATAAAAATAAACCATAACCCATCACCCTAAATATACCCCTAGCCTAACCATTCCAGCCCAGCTCAAACCCAAACCCAAATTCTCCCTAGCCCAATCTCAGAATTTAAAATAAAAGAAAAAAATTACAAAGCCTAGTCCAACTAAAATTAAATAAATAAAAAGAAAATAATAACCAACCTAAAATATTTAAAGCACTCGACAAGCAATTCACGGCACTAAAAAAAAGTAATTTAAACACATAGCATATTTAAAACACCCAACAACTAATTTAACAACAGAGCAATTAAATTTAATTAAAATTAAACAATCTAAAAATTGCGGGGTATTACATTCTCCCCTCCCCCCCCTAAAAAGAGGAATTTCGTCTCCGAAATTCACCTCATACCTGAAATAAAAAGCTCTGGATATTTTTCCTTTATCTCATCCTCCCTTTCCCAAGTGGACTTCGCGTTATTGTGGTGGCTCCACTAAACATGAACTAACAGAATGGTCTTAGAATGAAGAACCTGGTCCCTACGGTCAAGAATACAGTAAGGCTGCTCCACATATGTTGCATCTAGCTGCAACTCAATCTCTCTAACCTCAATGTGCTAGTAAGTATCCACATCTCTAAGGAATTTCTGCAGCATAGAGACATGAAAAATGTTGTGCACCCTGTGCATCGTGCCTCGTAATGCTAATCTATACGCCATCACTCTAACCCTGTCAGTAATCATAAAAGAACCTACAAAATGAGGTGCCAACTTTCCCTTTCTCCCAAACGAATTACTCCCTTCATGGGAGAAACCTTTAGTAGAACCTGATACCCCACCTTGAACTCTAATGCTTGAGTTCTTCGATCCATATAACTCTTCTGTTTACTCTACGCAGTCCACATATGGTCTCTAATAAGAGTAACTTTCTCAGAGGTGTCCTTTATAAATTCAGGACCCAAGAATCTGTTTTCTCCAACATCCAACCAATATATCGACAACCTACATGGGTGCCCATACAGAGCCTCGAATGGTGTCATACCAATAGTCTTTTCATAACTATTGTTATAGGCAAACTCAAATAGCAGCAAGTAACTCTCCCAATTACCTTTGAAGTCGAGTACACATGCTCATAACATATCCTCCAAAATCTAATTAACCCTCTCAGTCTAACCATCGATCTAAGGGTGATAAGTTGTACTAAGATGCAGAGCTGTACCCATAGCCTGCTAAAAACTCTCCTAAAATCCTGATACAAAATTTGGATCCCTATCCGATATAATGGACAAAGGCACACAATGAAGCTTCACTATCTCTATAATATAAAGCTTTACATATTGCTTTAAGGTGTACCTCGAGCGTATGGGTAAGAAATGGGCTAATTTTGTCAACCTGTCCACTATCACCTAAATAACATCATGATTTCGTTGTGAGGTGGGAAGTCCTACAATGAAATCCATGAAAATGCTCTCCTACTTCCACTCTGGTATAGGCAGTGGCTGCAAAGATCCCCCTGGTCTTTGGTGATCAATCTTGATCATCTGACATGTGCTACACTTATAGACAAATATGACAATATCCCTCTTCATACCTACCCACCAAAACTGTCGTTTCAAGTTTTGGTACATCTTATCCCCTCCCGGGTGTACCAAAAACTAAGAACTATGAGCCTCACTCATCACTGCCCTCCTCAAGTCATCATTGTAAGGTACCACTAACCGCCCCTTGTACCTCAATCCTCCATCTATACTCACTGTATAGAATGGTACCTCTCTAAATTTTAACTTAGCCACCCTCTCTACGAATTGCGGATCAGTAAGCTGATTTGTAATTACCCTCCGAATGATATCAGATGTAACCACTACACATGCTACAAAGGCATCAGCTAAGGCATCAATGCTACTCAAGTCATTCCACTCTACTTCTAATAGGGCAAAAAGACTAACATAGGGTCGATGACTAAGTGCATCAGCTACTACATTCGCTTTCCCTGGGTGGTACTGGATGGAAAAATCATAATCTTTCACGAACTCCAACCACCTGTGTTGTCTCATATTCAGCTCCTTCTGTGAGAATAGATACTGCAAACTCTTATGGTCACTAAACAATCTGAAGGTCTCACCCAAAAGGTAATGCCTCTAATTCCTCAAGGCAAAAACCACAACTGCTAACTCTAGATCATAAATCGGGTAATTAAGCTCATGAGGCTTAAACTTACGTGAAACATAAGCTATCGGCCTCTCCTCCTTCATCAACACACAACCAAAACCCTACAACGATGCATTGGTATATACCAAGTACACAACTCCGCTCTCGGGAGTAGCTATGACTGGTGCAGTAGTCAATCTGGTCTTTAACTCCTCAAACGCTACCTGACAAGAATCATCCCAAATGAAAGGCACCCCCTTTTTAGTCAAATGGGTGAGTGGACCAGCAATCTTGGAGAAACCCTGAATGAACCTGCGGTAATAACCAGCTAACCCTAGAAAACTACGAATCTCTAAGGGTGAGGTAGGCTGCCCCCACTCCAAAACTGTTGATACTTTACTTGGGTCAACCGCTATTCCTTTCTCAGATACTACATGAGCCAAGAACTTCACCTCTCTCTGCCAGAATTCACATTTCTCAAACTTTGTATACAACTAACGACTCTCAGTGTCTATAAAATAATATGGAGATGTCTGGTGTGATCCTCCTTTAACCTAGAATAAACCAAAATGTCATCGATAAAGACAATAACAAACTGATCTAAGTAGGCTCTGAACACTCTATTCATTAGATTCATGAAGATAGCTGGGGCATTTGTCAACCCAAAAAGCATAACCCGGAACTCATAAGACCCATATTTGGTAAGGAAGGCTGTCTTTGGTATATCCTACTCCCTAACTCAAAGCTGATGATACCCGAATCTCAAATCTATCTTTGAGAAGTAGGTGGCTCCCTTCAGCTGATTGAACAGATCATCAATCCTAGGCAACAGGTACTTGTTGTGGATTGTGACCTTATTCAATTCCCTATAGTCAATACAAAGGAGAAGAGACCCATCCTTCTTTTTCACAAACAACACCGGTGCTCCCCAGGGTGAAGTACTCCTGCAAATGAATTTCTAACTAAGAAGTTACTGAATCTGATCCTTCAGCTCCCTCATTTCCACATACCCCATTTAGTATGGGGCCTTAACAATAGGCTTGGGGCCTGGAGCTAAATCTATCACAAAGCCTATCTCACAACTCGGTGGTAACCCTAGGATCTCCTGAAACTAAAATGGAATCTAAAGATACTGTAGTTCCCTCTGGAGACTCCTCACTAATAAAGAACAAGTGAGTGCTAGACCCTCCATTTGATTGCGGCATAGTAACCAAATACATCTCCTGACCCGATATAGCAAAAAAAATTGCCTTATCATGGCAATTAACTTGAGCATGGTAATATGATAACCAATCCATCCTGAGTATAACATCATAGGAATGCATATCCAAGATCAATAAGTCTGTCGAGAACCTATATCTGCCAATGTCTATAGGGACCTGTCTACCATGTTCCCGTAGAATCGTACTAACCCCCAACGGCGTAGCTATAGTAAGTGGAGAACTATATGGCCGAATGGCTAGGGCTGCAACTCGGGTGGGTTGGAGACTCAACTCGGGCTCAACCCTAATTATAAAATGTTCAACCTTAACCCGGCCCGAACCCAACCATGAGCCCGACCATGCGAACCCGAGCTCAACCCGCTCATAATTTTTAAATCTCGAGTTAAAATCGAGTTGGGAAATTTAGGCTACAAATTTGAGTTGAATTTGGGTTGCTCTGTTACATTCACAAGTTAACTAGATTCTGGGCTCTCCTCAGTCCTCACAGTCTACTGTAAAGTTCCCAACTTCCCATTATGTTGCTTTAGCCTTATGCAATTTACAAACACATCCATATCGCCATTGTATTAAACAATGAAATAACTTTAATAATTCAAGATTTTGGGTATTTATTTGAACTATACTTATATATATATAACTTACAAAGTCATTACATCACCATGTCCATAAAAAAAAAAACATGAAAACTAAATTTAGTTCAAAGTTCACACATTAACCATTGTACAGTCATAAGCCAATATTAATACAGCATTATAAAACAAAAAAAAAAAAGGAACATCAAAATTAACATCAAATCATCCATTCATCATCCATTCTCTGAGTTCCTGCAAAAGAAACATGATAATATCAATATATAAAGAAGATGTAAATATATATATATATATATATATATCAATCATTTATCAAAATTATCTCCCATACTACCTCTTAAATTTTAGTAGATAGCTCTCCCTCTCTAGCAGTGCAAGCTCCAACATTGTTCACAAAACCTATAAAAATTAATGATTAACTTTCAATGCACTTAAATGTTAATGTTAAGAATTGACAAATTTATGATTGAAGTTTTTCAACTTTTTAAGTGGAATGACTCATAATTATATTTTAATCAAATTCCAGTAATTTATTTTCAGAAGAAGCTGAACCTCTATTTACTTGGCCAAAGTTGTACCATGTGACATGGTATAATGACTAGTGGAAGTGTCTTGAAAAATAAACAAAGAAAAAGCATTCAATCCCAACTCTTATTATCTCCTAAAAAATTTGAGTTTACAATAAATTTTATATCTACAAGGTAGAATAAGAGAAACTCTCAATAACATATTTTAATTAAGCAAGATTAAGGAAATATAGTACAATTCTATCCTTTTTAAAAAAAACTTCAACTTCTACTAAAATAAAAAATCCAAACAATTCTCAAATAAAACAACGGATAACAACTTGAAATTAAATCCAGTGGACAACAACTTGACCCATACAAAAAAAAAAAAAAAAAAAAGATAACTACAAAAAGGGGGGAGAGAGAGAGTAAAATATCACTTGTCAAAATGCATTATGTCATGAATGCTACTTAATAATACTGCTGCAATAGTGCATTAAAACAAAGCATAAAAGTAAAGTGTTGAATTAAAAAGTGCATAAAACAAAGCATAAAAGTTTTTTAAAAAAAAGGGGTGTATATTCAGGAGTTAAAGAACAGTGCATAAACAAAGCATAAAAATACAAAAATAGTGCATAAAAAATACAAGTAATATCTTTCTCTAAATCTTTGAGTTCCTCTAGTTTTTCTTCTATCTCAACAGGTGTTGAAGAGCTCCGTAACCATTCTTGGGCACAAATCAAACACTCAACAATTCGAGGAGTTACAGAACTATGAAACAAGTCAAGTACCCGACCCCCAGTGCTAAAAGCCGACTCCGAAGCCACGGTTGAAATGGGAATCACCAAAATGTCTCGAGCCATACTTGAAAGAACACGATATGAAGAGGCTTTTGCTTTCCACCACTCTAAGATGTCAAAATTAGTTGATTCATTTTCAACTTCAACAGCATCTTGCAAGTAACGTTCTAAGTCAAACTTAATTACCTCAGTTTGCTCAACTTTCAAGTATTTATGCTAATTCCTTTTATTCTCATCAAGAATACTATCTTCTCCCTCCATGTCATCTATTTCAACATCAACATGCCTTTTAGGTGACTCAATAACTTTCTCCAACTTAAGTGATGCATAATTTTGATAAAGACGATCCATGACGTCTTTTATCTTCCCAATCAGCTTTTCAACATTGCTACTCAAATAGAATGACGCAAAACAATATTTCACATACTCTAGCTTGTAACGAGGATCTAACACCACCGCTATGATAAAAAAAAAATATTAATTTTGTTAATGTTGCAATACTTTTGAAATTTCTCTATCATTTTTTGGCCATATCACTAAAGAAAATAGTTTCACTTTTTCACCACTTTTGCAACAAAGTTTGGATTCCACTAACTTCATGAAAATAAGAGTTAGAAGTGACATATTTAGACCCTGATACACACTTTGTGATAACATAAAAGTGCTATAAGAACTTGTGTAAATTCTTTGCTATCAACCAATCTGTTTCGATTGGATGACCATATTTAAGTTCATGTGAAAAATTTCCATCTTGCTCCTCCAATTGCTCAAAAGCTTTTTGATACTCAAGGGCTGCACCAAGCATAAAATAAGTTGAATTCCATCGTGTTTGCACATCTAAACATACTGATCTTTTAGATTTAATCTTCTCTACCTCAAAACATTTATTGAAAGTTCCCAAATGAGAAGGAGAACTCCTACCATACTTCACACAATCAAGAATGTGAATGATGGAATCACTCACTTCTTCAATTCCATCCTTCACTATCAAATTCAAAATGTATGCAAAACACCTAACATGAAACATATTATCCTCTAATAAAAATCCATTGCACTTATTAAACCTCCTCTTCAAAGGAAAATATGCCAAATCATTAGAGCTTGCATTGTCAACAGTTAAAGTGCAAAGTTTCTCAATTCCCCACTCTAATAAGCAAGTTTCAACAGCTTGTGTAATGATTTCATCATGATGTGGAGTTGGAACCACACAAAAATTAATAATATTTTTTCATAACTTCCAATCTTTATCAATATAATGTGCCATGAGACACATATAACCAAGATTTTGAATGAAAGTCCACAAATTAGTAGTGAGACAAATTTGTGAAGTTGATGACTCAAAAATCAATTTTAGTTTATTTTTCTCAGTTTCATAAATATTAATGCAATCTTTCATCACAGTAGTTCGAGAAATCAACTGAAATTTCATCTGAAATACACTCCAAAACCATTTGAACCCCTCTTTTTCCACATAACTAAAAGGAAGTTCTTCAACAATAATCATTCTAGCAAGCTCATTATGACAAACTTCTTGCTCAAATTTTCAATTACTAACACCAGAATTATCAACACTAAACCTTAAGATTGTTTGGGTAGGGTATTTATTATTTTCATACTTGCGACACCTCTTTTCTAAGTGTCGAGTAAGAGTGCTAGTTTCCTATGCACTAGGATAATGAAATATCTGATTACAGTAATTGCATGTAGCTTGCTCAAAATATCTGATTACAGTAATCTCCGCATCCTTGCCTTTACCAGTTGTTTTGATTGTGGCCTCATTTGTCGTTGTCTCCATGCTTAAGTTGTCTGAAAATTATAATTTCAAAAAAAAAATCGCTCAAAAAATTTTAAAGTATAATAATAACATAAAATTTTATGCCCACAAATTAAGTAAGTGCCTTTTTAATACATAAATGATAAACCAAGTACTGTTTTACAAAATACAAATACATAAACCATATGTTAACTGATTTTAACAAATAATATACAAGATCCCAAAAAATTGGTTACCACACGAAAGCTACAAAAGCCCCAAAAAAACATATGAACCATATGAACGAGCTTTACGTCGTGCATCGAGCTTTAACCCTAATTCAAAAATAATTTACAAATAAAATACAAAATCTTAAAATAAAAATGGTTACCAATTACCACACGAAAGCTACAAAAAAACCCCCAAAAAATAAGCTACTAAAATCCCCCCCCCCCCCCAAAAAAAACACACAGGACAACAAATGTTACAAACTTCAGTTTAGTGTTAACTGTTAACTAACCTTTCTTTCTTGAATGAGATATTAGTGAGACTGTGAGGGCTAGTTTGGTACGCTGGAATGAAATGAAGTGGGAATGGAATGAAATCAGGAATGGAATGACAATGAGAATAGAATGAATGACCATTCTCATTCCAATGTTTGGCTACAGGTAGAGAATGATGAAAGAATGAAATGGTATTACCTTTCAACATGTTTTATTTTTCTATATAAAATAGAATCAGTTTTAAAAATAGGACATTTGGCCAATTTAATTTAATTACCATGTGAAAAAAAAAATTTAATTAACCATTCAATTAAAAATTTATAAATCAAAATATAATCCGTCTTTTTCTTCTAGTCAAGATTAATATAATTTTTTATATGAAAAAAAATAATATTTTATTAAAAACTGAAAGTGATAAAAATTAATATTTTATTAAATATTTTAATAGGTATATATATATATATATATATATATATATATATATATATATTCTAGAGTGAGTTGTAAAAGAGAGAGATGTATTAATGAAGAGAGAGATGATGATTTTAATACTAAGTGGAAATGGAATGGTCATTCCATGACTCAAGAAGTAGAATGATTTTGTTGGAATGAGCATTCCAAGGGAATGACTTGGAATGGTCATTCCATTTCTAATGTAACACAACAAACGAGTGAAAGAGAATCAAAGGTGGAATGACCATTCCATTCCACCTCCATTCCTGTGTATCAAACTAGCCCTGAGAGTAAGAGATCAAAGTCTAAGAGTGAGAGATCAGTTGTAGCGGAGAGAGGTTGTTGTCGTCACTGCTGTATTGCCGTCAGCCGCGAGGTGAGATGAGGGTTGAGACGAGACTTGAGATAGAGAGACTGAGACCGAGAGGTGAGAATGTGAGATGAGGGTTGAGACGAGACTTGAGATAGAGAGACGAGACTTGTTCTGAAATTTGAACAAGGGTTTAGGGTTAGTGGACTTAACTCTTAGTATTTACAAAGAATGCCACTAAAAAGTAATCATATAATTTTAATTGATAATCTTATATACAATTATACATAATACATTACGTGTTAATACAATAATATCTAATAAGTTAATAGTAGTAAAACTTATATATATAATTCATCTATAAGAAGTGAAATCAAAGATTTGTTTTTAAACTCCTTGTAATACCTCGTAATTTTAGAGGTCTTTTAATTTTAATTTAAATATTTTTTTCTTTTATTAGTTAAATTGAATTGATTTATTGGTTGGATTAAATTCTGAGTGCTTTAAATATTGTGATGTAGTTTACTTTATTTTTATTTTATTTTATTTGGACCGGGTATTGGTGTTTTTCTTTATTTTATTTTTTTTTTAATTTTAGATTGGGTTGCATGTTCTTTAATTTTTAAATTTTATCATGTTGGGCTAGACTGTTGGGTTGGGCTAGATATATATATATATATATATATATATATATATATATATTATTTATAGGTGGGCTAAGTATTTTATATTTATTAATATAATTAGAAATTTTTATTTTAGTTTTCTAGAAAGAAAACTAAAATAAAATAAAAAGAAAATGGGGTTAAGGTTTCTGTCGTTTACACGTACAGAGACCAAAAGAGTATAGACGCAAGAGAGAAGGGAGAGAATGAAGCGTTTCATCCAGACGGGTTCTTGTTCGTCCAAAAGGCAAGTTTGAACTCTCCTCTTCCCTTTGAATCTGTAAGCATATATATTTTATGTATATACATGTTGCTGGATTATATATATAATATATATATTATTTGTATATACATGTTGCTGGAATATATATATATATATATATATATATATATATATATATATATATAATTTGTATATACATGTTGCTGGAAATTTTTTAAATGCATTTAATTATGAAATTAAATGATTTTTTCATGCTAAGAATAATTCTATGAATTAAACATGAAGATTTTGGGGTTTTGGTATTGCTTTAGTGTATTTTTCCATATTTATATACATATATATATATGACTGTATAGGCAAGTGTATATATATATATATATATATATATATATATATATATATGTAAGTACAAACATGAAATTGGGTTTACTATATTCATCATTTTTGAGGATTTTTGTTCGGATTAATAGGTAGATCTTGCTTCCTAAAACAGTCCTTGAAAATTTGGTTGCGAATTGTTGGGTAGATTGACGGGAATTTGAGTTTGAAAATTTAAAATTTTTAAAACTTAAAATTGGACGCTTTTGATTTAGGCCGCAAGAGGTCGTAAATTTGGTATCAATGCGTATCTTAGATCGAGACGAGTTTAATGATATATTCATACGCGCGATTTGGTGCTTGGAAGAGGCCGAAAAATGGCTAGAAAGTTCCGGCACCGTCGTTGCTACGTTCTGTAGCAGGAAGCGAAGGAAGAAAGAAGAATAATAAAAGAAAAGAAAAACAAAACAAAACAAATGGGGCCACGTGCACCACCGACCGGGGATCGAGAAAGGTTCGTTGGGTCCCACTTGCCAGGCCCACCCACTGGGCCCACTCCCACTTTGGGCCCAATCCGAAATATTTTAATATTTTTTTTAATTTTTTTTTCAAATTGATTTTAATTTAGAAAAATAGGAAAAATAAATTTTAAAATTGTTTTCAAATTCCAAAAAATTCTAAAAATATTTGGGTAACCTTTTAAGGATAGAATACACTTTGGTTTTAAATTTCAAGTGGAAATGAGCTTCCCTCATGGTTAAATTGATTTTAAAAGTATGCCTCAAAATTGAGTTTTCATCTTCTTTTATTTAGAAAATAATTTTTAAAATTTCTGAAAAATTTCCAAAAAATTTTGGTGATCTTTTGGAGATAGAATGCACTTGGGTTTTAAATATCAAGTCAAAATGGGGTTCCCTTATGATTTAAGTAGTATAAAAAGTGTGCCTCAAAACTAGATTTTTAATTTTCTTTTATTTTGGAAATATTTTAAAATTATCAATAAATTTCAGAAAATTTTCAAACTTTTTATCTAATCTTTTGGGGTCAGAATGGGCATGGGTTTTAAATTTCATAATGAAATAATTTTTTCCTTGCTATAGAACTAGTTTTAAAAGTGTGCTTCAAAATAAGAATTTTTTTTAAATTCTTTCCTTTCCTTTGGGTTGTTATGAATTTTTAAAAATTGTAAAAAATTCCAAAATAATTAAATAGCGCTCTTAGGAATAGAATAGGCCCAGAAACCTAGATTAGAGCTAGGTTTAGACTCCCTCGATAATTTATGTACATTGGAGATTTGGTTGTGTGCTTGCTCATATAATTGGTGGTTATATTATTTTCCTTCCTTAATTGTATTCTTTGAACTCATAACTGTTCATGATATTTGATATTAGTTTAATTATGTATGAGTTATTTTATTGTGGTGATTGAACTTCTATTAGATTAAATTAATGTACTAAGCAGGTTAGGTCTTTTATTTTGGTTTAATAGGTTAGTTATTGAGGTGTATTAGGATTTCCAGGGGGCATGTTAGGATTGCCAATACCTATTAAAGTATGTAATGTTAGGGGGGCATGTAAGGATTTCCAGGAAGCATGTCAGGATTGCCAATACCTATTAAGGTATCCAATGATAGTATAGGTGGCATGTCAGGATTGCCTAGGTTTAATAGAATACTTGCTTTTGTGCATTTGGTTTGAACTTAAAGAATAGGTTCTAAGTTTGTATGATAGGGGTTAGTTTGGGAACAATATAAAAGATGACTTTCATTTTGGAGACATGAACTAGGTAAGGAAATGACTTGTGTATACTTATTTTTTTTTGTATCTCTCATATAGAGGGTATGTCTACCAGTTCTCTGGTTGGGATGTAGTAGAGATGACTTGCTTGTGGGTTTAAGCCACTTTGTTGATATTTTAGGTCCTAGGCCAGTTTCACCGTGAGGATAGTGTTTGGGTTGGTTGGTTGTGGCAGGTATCTCTCCTCATTAGTTTTCAGAGTAGGAACCTATTCTCTACTTCATGTTCAGATTATGAACTTTATTGTGACATTGGTTATTCAGTTATTTAATTTAAAGTAATAGCTCTTGTTCTTTCTGGTTATGGAGTCCTTGGGTTACGGGGCTTCCAAGTTGTAGTACTAGACACGTACTTTATTTATGCAACATTTTATTATAATTCAGATGAACTTTCTATTTTGCTTTTAAAAAATTTCATTGTCTTTTGTATTCTATGCTTGTTACCATCAGTTGTAAATAATTCTCAGGTTTTATGTATGAGACTAGCCACCTCATGCACGAAATTTTGTGGGGGTATTTCAGTTGGTATCAGAGCATTCGAGGTTCAAGTATTCTCAGGTCCTTAGGGTCTGTCGTACAGTATCTTTTGCATTACGTATACTGATAAATAGAATCTAAGTATAGGACTAATCATACGCTATACGTCTTAGTCTACTATATGGGTATTATTTAGATGTCACCCCGTAGGATGAGGAATGTAAACCAAAAACTAGGGTCCATTCTGATAAATAGTAAACTCGATCGTGATTTACTCGACACGGATGCATTCCAGTCATTTGTATCTCGGTTATTGGTTAGACTATCTGGTATAGTTATCAGCCGTATAGTTCTCCATTTAGTATTGCTACACCATTAGAGACTAGTATGATTTTACGGGAATGCTGTAGTCAGGTCACTATAAACATTGGTAGACTCAAGTTCTTCACAAACCTATTGGTCTTAGATATAAAATCATATGATGTCATACTCGGGATGGATTGGTTATCGCATTATCATGCCCATGTCAATTGCCATGATAGGGCAATTGTTTTTGCTATATCAGGTCAGGAGATATGTTTGGTTGCTATGCCGCAATCAAATGGAGGGTCTAGTACTCACCTATTATTTTTTAGTGTAGAGTCTTCAGAGGGAAATACAGTTTCTATGAATCCCATTCTAGACTTTCAGGATGTGTTTTAAGAAATTCCAAGACTACCACCGAGTCATGAGATAGACTTTGTAATTTACTTAACTTCAGGAACCAGGCTTACTTCTAGGTCAGAGGAAGACCATGGCAAGCATCTTCGTGTCATTTTACAGACACTGATAGATCACCAATTATATGCAAAGTTTGAGAAGTGTGATTTATGGCAAAGGGAGGTGAAGTCCTTGGGTCATGTAGTATCTGAGAAGGGATAGCAGTTGATCCAAGCAAGGTGTCCGCAGTATTGGAGTGGGGGCAACCTACCTCACCCACAGAGATTTGTAGTTTTCTGGGGTTAGTTGGTTATTGTCGTAGGTTCATTCAGGGCTTCTCCAAGATTGCTAGCCCTCTTACCCATTTAACTAAAAAGAGTGTGCCTTTCATTTGAGATGATTCTTGTCAGGTGAAGTTTGATGAGATAAAGAACAGGTTGATAATTGCACTTGTCCTAGCTACTCCTCAGAGTGGATTTGAGTAATACCAATGCATCATTATAAGGTTTGGGTTGTGTGTTGATGCAGGAGGAGAGGCCGATATCATACGCTTCACGTAAGTTTAAGCCTCACGACCTTAATTACTCGACTCATGATTTGGAGTTAGCAGCTGTGGTATTTGCCTTGAGGATCTGGAAGTATTTTCTCCTGGGGGTAGACTTTCAGATTTTTCAGTGACCACAAGAGTTTGCAAGATCTATTCTCACAGAAGGAGCTAAATATGAGGCAATGTAGGTAGTTGGAATTCGTGAAAGATTATCATTTTTTCATCCAGTACCACCTAGGGAAAGTAAACGTAGTAGCTGATGCACTTAGTCATCGACTCTATGCTAGTATTTATGTTCTATTCGAAGTAGAGTGGAATGATTTGAGTAGCATTGATGTCTTAGCTGATGCCTTTGTAGCATGTGTAGTGGTTACACCTACTATCATTCGAATGGTAGTTACAGATTAGCTTACTGACCTGCAGTGCGTGGAGAAGGTGTCTGAGTTGAAATCTAGAGAGATACCGTTCTATATAGTGGGTATAGATAGAGGATTGAGGTACAAGGGGCGGTTAGTGGTTCCTCACAATGATGACTTAAGGAGGGCAGTGATGAGTGAGGCCCATAATTCTCAATTTTTGGTACACCCAGGAGGGGATAAGATGTACCAAAATATGAAATGATAGTTTTGGTGGGCAAGTATGAAGAGGGACATAGCTATATTTGTCTCTAAGTGTAGCATATGTCAAATGATCAAGATTGATCACCAGAGACCGTTGGGATTGTTGCAGCCACTGCCTATACCAGAGTGGAAGTAGGAGAGCATCTCCATGGACTTCATTGTGGGGCTTCCCACCTTACAACGGAATCATGATGCTATTTGGGTGATAGTGGACAGGTTGACAAAATCAGCCCATTTCTTGCCCGTACACTCGAGTTACACCTCAAAGTAATACGCGAAGCTTTACATTGTAGAGATAATGAAGCTTCAAGGTGTACTTTTGTCCATTATATCGGATAAGGATCCGAATCTTGTCTTAGGATTTTTGGAGAGCTTTCAGCAGGCTATGGGTGTGGTACTGCATCTCAATACAGTTTATCACCCTCAGACCAATGGTTAAACTGAGAGGGTTAATCAAATTTTGGAGGATATGTTACAAGCACGTGTACTCGACTTCAAGGGTAACTGGGAGACTTACTTGCCACTAGTTGAGTTTGCCTATAACAATAGTTATAAAAAGACTATTGGTATGGCACCATTCAAGGCTTTGCATGGGCGCCCATGTAGACCGCCGGTATGTTGGTTGGATGTTGGAGAGAATAGATACTTGGGTCATAAATTTATTAAGGACACGTCCGAGAAAGTCGCTATTATTAGAGATCGTATACGGATTGCTCAGAGTAGACAAAAGACTTGTGCTGATCGAAAATCTCAAGCATTAGAATTTAAGGTGGGAGTAATGCAGTTTGGTAAAAAGGGGAGGTTGTCACCTCGTTTTGTGGGTCCTTTCATAATTACTGACAGGATCGGGGTAGTAGCGTATGGAGTGGCATTACTAAACACAATGCACAAGGTGCATCATATCTTTCATGTGTCTATGTTATGAAAATTCCTTAGGGATGATGCTATTAATCAGCACATTGAGGTTGGGGAGATTGAGTCACACCTAGATGCACCATACGTAGAGCAACCTTACTGTATTCATGACCATAGGAATCAGGTCCCTCATTTTAAGACTATTCCTTTAGTTCGGGTTCAGTGGAGTCACCACAAGTAGGCAGAGTCCACTTAGGAAAGGGAGGATGAAATAAAGGCAAAGTATTTAGAGCTTTTATTTCAGGTATGAGGTGAATTCCGACGACAAAATTCCTCTTTTTAGGAGGGACAAATGTAATACCCCATAATTTTAGAGGTCTTTTAATTTTAATTTAAATGCTTTTTCTTTTATTAGTTAAATTGAATTGCTTTATTGGTTGGATTAAATTCTTTGAGTGCTTTAAATATTGTGGTGTAGTTTACTTTATTTTTACTTTATTTTATTTTGACTGGGTCTTGGTATTTTTCTTTATTTATTTTTTTAATTTTAGATTGGACTCCATGTTCTTTAATTTTTAAATTTTATCAGGTTAGGCTAGACTGTTGGGTTGGGCTATATATATATATATATATATATTTTATATATAGGTGGTCTAAGTATTTTATATTTATTAATATAAATAGAAATTTTTATTTTAGTTTTCTGGAAAGAAAACTAAAATAAAATAAAAAGAAAATGGGGTTAGGGTTTCTGTCGTTTACACGTACACAGACCGAAAGAGCATAGATGAAAGAGAGAAGGGAGAGAATGAAACATTTCATCCAGAAGGGTTCCTTCGTCAAAAAGGCAAGTTCGAACTCTTCTCTTCCTCTTTGAATCAGTAAACATATATATTATCTGTATATAAATGTTGTTGGATAATATATATATAATATATATATTAATTGTATATACATTTTGCTGGAATATATATATAATTTGTATATACATGTTGCTAATTTTTTTTACGCATTTAATTATGAAATTAAATGATTTTTGCATGCTAAGAATAATTCTGTGAATTAAAAATGAAGATTCTGGGGTTTTGGTACTGCTTTAGGGTATTTTTGCATATGTATATAAATGTATATATGACTGTATAGGCAGGTGTCTATATATATATATGCACGAACATGAAATTGGGTTTACTGTATTCATCATTTTTGAGGGTTTTTATTCTGATTAATAGGTAGATCTTGCTTCCTAGAACAATCCTTGAAAATTTGGGTGTAAACCGTTGGGTAGATTGATGGAAATTTGAGTTTGAAATTTTAGATTTTTAAAACTTGAAATTGGGCGTTTTTGATTTAGGCCACGAGAGGGCGTAAATTTAGTATGAATACGAAACTTAGATCGAGACGAGTTCAATGGTATATTCATACGCACGATTCGGGGCCCATAAGCGGCAAGAAAATGGCCGAAAAGTTTCGGCACCATTGTTGATACGTTCTATTACAGGAAGAGAAGGAAGAAGAAGAAGAAGAAAAGAAAAGAAAAAAGAAACAAAAAAGGGGGCCACACGCCCCACCGGCCCGTGCACTACCAGTCGGGGATCGGGAAAGGTTTGTTGTGTCCCACTCGCCGAGCCCACCCACTGGGCCCACTTTGGGCCCATTCCAGAATATTTTAATATTTTTTTATTTGTTTCCAAATTGATTTTCATTTAGAAAAATAAGAAAAATAATATTTAAAATTATTTTTAAATTTTGAAAAATTCTAAAAGAATTGGGGTAACCTTTTAGGGATAAAATACACTTGGGTTTTAAATTTCAAGTGGAAATTAGCTTCCCTCATGGTTAAATTGATTTTAAAAGTATGCATCAAAATTAGGTTTTCATCTTCTTTTATTTGAAAAATAATTTTTAAAATTTTTGAAAATTTTCAGAAAATTTTGGTGATCTTTTGGGGAAAGAATGCATTTGGGTTTTAAATATGAAGTCAAAATGGGGTTCCCTTATGGTGTAAGTAGTATAAAAAGTGTGCCTCAAAACTAGATTTTTATTTTTTTTTATTTTGAAAATGTTTTAAAATTACCGATAAATTCTAGAAAATTTTTAAACTTTTTATCTAACTTTTGGGGTCAGAATAAGCATGTGTTTTAAATTTCATAACGAAATAATTTTTCCCTTGTTATAGAACTAGTTTTAAAAAGTGTGCTTCAAAATGAGAATTTTTTTAAAATTCTTTCCTTTGCTTTGGGTTATGAATTTTCAAAAATTGCAGAAAATTTCAGAATTATTAAATAGGGTTCTTAGGAATAGAATAGGCCCGGAAACCTAGATTAGAGCTAGGTTTAGACTCCCTAGATAATTTAGGTACATTGGAGATTTGGTTGTGTGCTTGCTCATATAATTGGTGGTTGTATTATTTTTCTTCCTTAATTGTATTCTTTGAACTCATAACTGTTCATGATATTTGATTTTAGTTTAATTGTGTATGAGTTATTTTATTGTGGTGATTGAACTTCTGTTGGATTAAATTAATGTGCTAAGTAGGTTAGGTCTTTTGTTTTGGTTTAATAGGTTAGTTGTAGAGGTATGTAAGGATTGCCAAGGGGCATGTTAGGATTGCCAATACCTATTAAGGTATGTAATGTTAGGGGGGCATGTAAGGATTTCTAGGGGCATGTCAGGATTGCCAATACCTATTAAGGTATCCAATGATAATGTAGGTGGCATGTTAGGATTGCCTAGGTTTAATAAAATACTTGCTTTTGTGCCTTTGGTTTGAACTTAAAGAATAGGTTCTAAGTTTGTATGATAGGGGTTATTTTGGGAATAATATAAAAGATGACTTTCATTTTGGAGACATGAACTAGGTAAGGAAATGACTCGTGCATACTTGTTTTTTTTGTATCCCTCATATAGAGGGTATGTTTACCAGTTCTCTGGTTGGGATGTAGTAAAGATGACTTGCTTGTGGGTTTAAGCCACTTTGTTGATATTTCAGGTCCCAGGCCGGTTCCACTGCGAGGATAGTGTTTGGGTTGGTTGGTTGTGGCAGGCATCTCTCCTCATCAGTTTTCAGAGTCGGAACCTATTCTCTTTTTCATGTTTAGATTATGAACTCTTTTGAGACATTGGTTATTCAGTTATTTAATTTAAAGTAATAGCTCTTGTTATTTCTGGTTATGGAGTCCTTGAGTTACGGGACTTCTAAGTTGTACTACCAGACACGTACTTTATTTATGCGACATTTTATTATAATTCAGATGGACTTTCTATTCTGCTTTAAAAAAAATTTCATTCTGTCTTTTGTATTCTATGCTTGTTGCTATCAGTTGTAAATAACTCTCAAGTTTTGTATATGAGACTGGCCACCTCATTAGCGAAATTTTGTGAGGTTATTTCACTCCTTATATCATTTGATATCAAAAATATAATTTATTATATTATATTTTATTATAATTAATGGCCAACAGCATAGTGATGTCTTGTCTATTTTATTTTTAAAGTGAAACGTAAATGGTTTGACATTTTATAATATTAAGTATATGTTTATATTATTACAACGTCTTTAAAACTATACATATTATATTTTTTTTCCAAAAGTTTATATCTAATTGACTAATTATAACCCATTTTCCCTCAAAGACTAAAATAAGAGGCGAGGTGTTCGAGTCTCATAGTTGACATTTGTGAGTGTGTGAGTATTTACCTAACAATTAAAATGAAAATTTTGCAATCCGATGTAATGAATTAATTTGACATCCTCTGATTAGAGTTTTATAGAAAAGTTAATACTTCATAGTGTTATATCTCGTGAGTCATACCAAGTATTATAATTTATACAATCCTACATCGCACATATCTATTTTTTTTCAATGTTGTGATGAAATTGATGAATTAATTCTAGGGTAAAATTCTCCGACTATAATAAGATTTAGTTTAATTACTCTTAATATCACACCAGCACTGCCACCACTGAGAGAATTTTGATTTTTATGTTAATTGACTTTAACGAAACTAACTATCAATTAACAACATGTTTAGTATTAGGCTATTATCTATATATACTTACCCATTTTTCATTCAACTATGAAGTTATACACACTTTTTAAAAACTATATTTTAAAGGTAAGAATTTTATGCATTCTTATTTTAAAAAGGTTACTGGCCAAATGAGGATACTTTGGTAATTCAAAATTTGCTAATACTGTCATTTTCTTGATAAAATTGTACTATAAGAATAATCAATATTGACAATATAAATTGTGATTGCCATTTGCTTAAAACAAAATTATCACATGAATTTAATATAGACAATCTTTTAGTGAATTTTAGTATTTTACTTATTTTTGTGAAATTTATTGAATTCTTGGAGACCATTTAGCATATGTAATGATTTTTTTTTATTAAAAATTGAGTAATTATTTTTTACTAAATCAATGAAAAATGAATTTATACTATATAGAACATGTTGGAAGATAAAATAAAAATAAAAAATATAATACACCTCAGAGCAAACTATATGAAAAAATGGTAGAAGAACTCCTATTTTTAAATTCATATAAAAAAGAGTAATTGATTTTAAAATATTATTAAAAAGAAGAAGCTTGTAGACTTGTAGTAGTATTTTTGTAATTTGGTTAGAGTGCTTGTTTTTAAATAACTCGTGAAGCTTCATTCTCTTTTATTTTATTTTTCAAAAGAAACCCATTATATATAATTAGTAATTATCGGTGCTACATTAACAAAGAGATCCAGTTGGAAACTTGGAAGTGAGGTTGGAGTGTCAACAAGAGTGACCAAGTTCAAAACTTCTTGGTAGTATATGATTTTTTATATATATCAGACTTATCAGTTAACTCTAGAGGGCAGGTTAGCCAGGTTCGTATAATGGGCCAGGCTCAGGTTAGGTTTGGGTTATCAAACCTGCTAACCCGGGATCGGCCCAAAAAAAAATCGGGCTCACAAATCCCAGCCCGAGCCTGACCCATTACTCAATTTCTCTAGCCCAGGCCCGAAACCTAATCTACCATTGATCAGAAACATACCCTCAATCACCTAAAAAGCTTGCACATCATATGGCATAACGTTGTAGACCCTCCCATAATGCATCTGCTGTCCAGGTTGCCCAGCGGGCGGTGGCAGTGCGAGTAAAGTTGGACGATGCTGAGCTTGAATCTGTGGAACTTGTGGTACCGGTAAATTAAGGTGGTTACTATCTCTGTCCTACTGACCAAGCTGTACCAAGCTATCCCTGATTGGTGTTAGGGCAATATAATACACCAGCGGGCCTCCTCAGTTGGTTTCCTATGACTGAACCTGACCTGCCTGTGGTACTCCATTCTGTCTCTTGTGAGTAGAGGCTTTCCCCATCTGAGCATCACTGTTAGCTCTGTATCTCTTCCACGGCTACTGCGGCCTCCTCAGTTGGTTTCCTATGACTGAACCTGACCTGCCTGTGGTACTCCATTCTGTCTCTTGTGAGTAGAGGCTTTCCCCATCTGAGCATCACTGTTAGCTCTGTATCTCTTCCACGGCTACTGCCTTGGATGATTTCCCCTATTAGATGATCTCCCTCTATTTCCATTCCTCTTCTCCGCTGTTTGATTAGTGGAGTCCCTGTCACTTTGTTTCTCTGCCTTCCCTTTCTTATAATCTTTTCTTGACTCACAGTGTTGCAATGCAGCATCAACTGCCTAAGCATAGGTAGTGTAAACTGGACAACCTAAGATAACCTATTGAATGGGCCAAATTAGCCTATTCACAAAGTAGCGCTTCTTCTTTTCTTCAGTATCCACCTCATCAAGTGCAAACAATGATAAATTGGTGAACTCCTGCTTATACACTACAACTGTCCTGTCTCCTTGCCGTAAATTCAGAAATTTCCTCTTTTTGGCTGCCCTCACTGCATATGGGAAATACTTAGCATCAAAATGGACCTAGAAAGCTACATAAGTCAATGTAGTCCGATGCTCTAGTGTAGTCACCGACTCCCACCATTGTAATGCATCCCCCACTAGCTTAAAAGTAGCTAGCATATATTTCTGTACTTCAGTGCACTTAATCATGCGAAGATGACGCTCAATGTCTTTCCTCCACTGATATGCTTCAGTCACCTCTGTAAACCTTGAAAACTCCGATGGGTTCCCTTTTGTGAAGGAATTATGTACCCTCTCCCAAGTGTTGGGTTGCTCCACTGGTAATGGAACCTGTGCCATTTGCAGTGGCTGCTGATTTTGAAGAGTAGTCGCCACTCTTGTAGTTACAACCTGAGAGACAATGGCTACCAAATTGGAGAAATTTCTACATTTCCACCCTGAGCATTGTCTTGACCCAAGATTTGGTTCATATTCCTTCTCCTACAGGGTGGCATCTGAAGATGAAATGGAAAAGACATCAATACCCCAATAATAGATTAGAGTACTATGAGCCCTATACTTAGATTCTATTTATCAGAATACGTAATGCGGAAGATACCATACGACAGACCCTAAGGACCGGAGAATACTTGAACCTGGAATGCTCTAATACCAACTGAAATACCCCCTACACATTTCACGCATGAGGTAGCCAATCTCATATATAAAACATAAGGGATAATTACAACTGATAGCAACAAACATAGAATATAAGGACATAATGAAAAGAAATAAATATAAACACTGAAAGGAAATTATATCTGAAGTAATAATAATGTTAAGTAAATAAATTAAGTGTCTGTGGAATACAACTTGGAAGTCCCGTAACCCAAGGACCACTTACCCAAAAAGAACAAGAGTAATTACTAAAGATTAAATAACCAAAATAAATAGTGTCCCAAAAGAATTCATATGCTAAACATGAAGAAAAAATATGACCCTACTCTGAAAACTGATGAGAAAGAAGATGTCTGCCATAATCTACCAACCCAAGACTCTATCCTCGCGATGGAATCGACCTGGGACATGAAATATCAACAAAGTGGGTTAAACTCACGAGCAAGTTCTCTCTTCTATGACCCAATCAGAGAACAAGTAAACATACCCTCTACATGAAAGACAACAAATATATATAATTATATACAAATCATTTTCTTATCTATCTCATGTCTCTAAATAGAGGTCGTCCTATATACCGTCCCAACCCAACCCCTGTCACACAAATTTAGAACCTATTTTCTAAGTTTAAACCAAAGGCATAAAATAAAAACCCTATTAAAACTAGGCAATCCTGACATGCCTCCTATACTAACCTTAAATACCTTATTAGGTATTAGCAATCTTGACATGCCCCCTGACAATCTTTACATGCCTCTCTAACTAACCTTAAATACCTTATTAGGTATTAGCAATCCTGACATGTCCCTGACAATCCTTACATGCTTAAATATACTTTTACACATTAATTAATCTAATGGAAGTTCAATAACCACAAGAAAATAACTCATACATAATTAAACTAATATCAAGTACACCATGAATAGTTATGATTTCAAGGAATACAATTAAGGAATAAAAAAAACATAACTAACAATTAAAAGAGCAAGCACACAATCAAATCCACAATGTACCTTAATCATCGAGGGTATCTAAACCTAGTTCTAACCTAGGTTTCCCGGCCTATTCTATTTTTAAGAACCCTATTTCTTATTTTGGAATTTTCTAAAATTTTTGAAAGCTTAAAAATATTTCCAAAATAAAAGAAAATGAAAATTCAATTTTGAGGCATACTTTTTATACTAATTTAACCACGAGGGAAACTCATTTCCACTTAAAATTTAAAATCCAAGAGTATTCTGTCCCTAAAAGATTACTTAAAATTTTTGAAAATTTTCTGGAATTTAAAAGCATTTAAAAACATTTTTTTCTTAATTTTCTACATTTTAAAATTGAATTTTAAAAAAACCAAAGTAGTCCAGACTGGGCTCAAAATGGACTTAGAGGTGGGCCTCAGCTAGTGGGGCACAACAAAATTTTCCCTGGCACGCACCCCCATTAGCCGGCAGCGCGAGTGGGGGATGTTGCCTCTCTCTTCTTCTTCTTTCTTTTTTTTTTCTTTTCTCTGCAGCTAACAAAACGGTCATGTTTCCAAAACTTTTCGGACACCGAATCTCGCGTATGAATATACCATTCAATTCCTCTCGATCTAAGCTATGCATTTGTACTAAAATCCTCTCCGATCACGGCCTAAATGGAAAAGCCCCAATTTCAAGTTTTAGGGTTTTAAAATTTCATATTCAATTTTCTGTCAATCTACCCAATGATTTGCAACCAAACTTACAGAGTCTATTCGTGAGAGCAAGAGCAACATATTTATCAGAACAAAAACTTTCGAAAATGATGATTACATTAGACACAAATCTCATGTTCATACATATATATATATACACATCCGCTTATACACTCATATATACATGTATATATATATGAAAAATTACCCCATAGCTGTACTAAACTCACAGATCACTCACGTTTAATCCATAGAAACTCCCTTAGCATGCATAATCATACAATCTCATAGTTATATACGTGAATACGTATTCAAGCAACGTATATAAAAAATAATAATATATCTACAGGTTCAAATGGGAAGAGAAGAGTTCGAACTTGCCTCTCGATGAACCAGAACTCGTCCCAATGAATCTCTCTTTCTCTCCCTCCTCTCATGCGTCTACGTTCTTTCGGCCTCTGTGCGTGAAAGCGACAAAAACCCTAACATTTTTTCTTTCTTTTATAAAATTAAAATAAAATCTAAAATGTTTTAAATGAAAGAAAATAATAAAAATAAACCCTAACCCATCACCCTAAATATACCCCTAGCCCAACCATTCCAGCCTAGCTCAAACCCAAACCCAAATTCTCCCTTGCCCAATCTAAGAATTTAAAATAAAATAAAAAATTACAAAAGCCTAGTCCAACTAAAATTAAATAAATAAAAAGAAAATAATAACCAACCTAAAATATTTAAATCACTCCACAAGCAATTCAAGGCACTAAAAAAACTAATTTAAACACATAGCGCATTTAAAACACCCAACAACTAATTTAACAATAGAGCAATTAAATTCAAATTAAATTAAATTAAAATTAAATAACCTAAAAATTATGGGGTATTACAAAAGGATCCTCAAATCCACCTCTCGCAAGATCTTCTCTCTCTGAAAATATTCTGTTCATTATTTTTGAGTGTGTGCATTGAGTTGTTTAACGATTATTAGTTGAACAATTTTCTGTACCTACATGAGTGTAATGGAATTAAATTAGGCATTTATATATAGGTGTTACATAGTCGTTTTGAAGTCTATATAATGTTATGTAATCTATCCCATATTAATAGATTGGAATAAAGTATCTTCATTGTGTTCTTTATTTTATTTCTTTTCCAATTTTATTGTGGCGTGCCTAATTAGCCACTATTTTCTAACACAACTTGTGAAAGGACCAAAAGTCCACCTTTTTAGATTTTTTCCATATCAAATGAGCAGAAAAGGTACAAGCAAATATCGACAAAGGAAGAACAATGTACCATCACGTAGCGTATACATATATAATATGGTTAGGCAAAACCACCAATTAATTAATTCTGTGTCGATCTCAAATCTCTGCCCTTACACTAACAACAGAGGACAATGGAGGAATGCCTTGTTGATGCCTGAAAACGTTGTCCGGATCGATAAGCGTCTTGGCTCTAACCAATCTATCGTAGTTATTTAAGAAATACTTTTCACCCCAAACCCTAGCCATCTCCACAGCATTTGCAGATGGAGAAGTAGTGCTAGTATTAATTAATTCCATCACTCCAAGGTCGAGGTCCATGTAGTTGACATAAGCTGCTCTCGGCCCAGTGGAAACATAAGGTACCATTGAATCATAGAATCTTCTTATCCAATCCATATACTCTTTGCTTTTGTCATTATTATCTTCTTCTGCCCAAGCCACAAGGTACTGAATGGTGAAAAGGTTACCATTTCTGTGAGGAAAGGCAATGGATTCACTGCTTATATTTTGCATAACTCCCCCATAAGGGTCCAATATAACATACCCTTTTGGTTCCTCATCAAGTATGTCAAGTGCAGCCCTTATGCCACTAATGGAAATAGGGTCTCTCACGTAGTCTGATTTGGCCTTGAAATATCCTTTGTCATGCAAGTAACGATCGTTCAAGTGGTCAACAGTAGTAGAATCTTCAGCCAATCCGGAGAAGAAAACAACTGACTCAATCCAACTCATTTCCTTGCAATCTTCCTCCACGACGCCCAACTGAGGAAAGACTCGGTTGAGGATGGACACGGCTTGGCTTCTTGGCCCCAGATAAAACCCATTAAACGTCGCTGATATTCTAATAATGGGTTTGGTTTCCGGCAGACCAGCACCCACAAAAACAGACAAGTAATAGCGATCTTCTAAGTTGGGTGCAACGTATTGCCACTTGTGCACCAGCTTGGCCACGTTACGTTTTGTGCCAGGCCTAGACACAATAAAACTGGTTACAGTTTCTGGTACTGGCAATAGTTTGATCTTCCATGCGTAAACAATCCCCCAAATACCTCCACCACCACCGCGAATGGCCCAAAACACATCTTCTCCCATGGCTTCCCGGTCCAACAACTGTCCCTCTGCATCCACTAAAAGTGCATCCACCACGTTATCGGCTGCAAGTCCGTATTTCCGGGACAAAAGTCCATATCCACCGCCGGCAATGTGGCCTCCGATCCCTACAGTTGGGCACGACCCAGCTGAGAATCCGTGAACCTTGCTTGAATCAGCTATTCTATTGTAAGTCTCTCCGAGTGTTGCACCGCCTTCCACCCACGCCGTCTCAGATTCGAGGTCCAGAGAAACTTTGTTTAGATTCATCAAGTCGATAATGACAAAAGGAGTTCCATCAGTGGCCACCGAAGAGGTCCCTTCGTAGCCGTGTCCACCGCACCTTACTCTGATTTCCAAGGACCCTTTTCTGCAGCAGAGAACACTCTTCACCAGCTGCTCTTTGCTCTCTGGCAAAACGATGGCTATCGGTTTGGGCACTGTTGGTTCAGCATACCGGAGATTCTGAATGGAGAAGTTAAGCAACTGAAAGTAAACTAGTGCGGAGGAGGAATCACTGTCGATATCAAATTTATAAGGATATACAGTGAAGTTACTGATGTTTTGATGGGTTAAACAAGAAGTAATGTGGTCTATGGGTTCATCGCATGATAAGGAAAATGGGACAAATATTATGACCATTATGATCAGCAATAGTAGATCAGGAGGAAATAGGTTTCTTACTGAACTCATTTTCGGGAAAAAAATTCAGATTAAAGTAGAGAAGATGAGCACTAGTACGTGGACTTTAAATGGAAAAGTTTGGAGACGTACTAATTAATAATGTAGTATATGGTTAAGGACAAACGGACGGACAGATCAATGGCAAGCTGCTGTATAAATATGGCCGGCCTGCCTTTATTAATATTTATATATTGAACTTTGAATTGAAACATATATATCTATATATATTAAAGATGTTAGGTACACGAAGGGAGAGAATCTTAACGGTTGTCACGTGAGGACATACAAATATATGTATCTCATATAAGTTCTACTTAACAGCGCGCGACGCAAACAATTCATAGCTATGATGTTATTTTATACAAGTACACAGTATTTAAATAGTGATGAAGCTTAGATGGGGTCTTTTTTAGAGGTTGATGGTGGTGGGGGATCCGCATGGTCTATGTTATCTGTTAGTATTAGAGTAAATTAGTCTTACCTTGGTGAGGTTTTGCCTAATTACTCTCGTATTAAAGTTTTTAAAATATGATGATTAATTTCTCCTGATATTTGATTGACTTTCAAAATTATTCTTAATGGCGGTAGTACTGGTGTGACATTGATGGAGAAAATACATATATAAAATATGTTAATTTTAGTCAAATTATTAGAAATTGAGGTTATTTTTGTACAAAAGCATTATAACTTGAGGGTACTTTTGTAATTGTATATGTGATTTTGTTTAACGAATCATTAGTCTAATAGGAGTATCAGAGTAATTTTGTAAAAATTTTAATTCAAGGGTAATTAAGTCAAACCTCAAGGGAGGTTAGAGTAATTTACCCTTAGTATTATATCCCTTTAAAGTGCCTCAACAACGTGAAAGGCTATGCATTTACTATTAATGAAGATTAATGTTGTGTTTGGTACGCATGAATGGAATAGAATAGAATGCTCATTCTAACCATTCCTTTGTTTGGTATGAATTTTGAGGTGAGAATGGTCATTCCCTTGGAATGAAAATTCATTTGATAGTTAAACCTATCGAATAGACATTCCATTCCCAGTAAAAAAAAATTTTTAAAAATTATATTACCAAAAAAACCCTTCACCTCCACCATGACTTCCACCACCACACCGACTCTACCACCACCACTATCATCAGCTCTACAACCACCACCACCACTTCCACCGCTACCTCCACCACCGCCACATATCACCACATTCCTATTCCACCACACCACCACCAACATATCGCCACCTTCTTCCACCATTGCCGCCGCCCCCACATCGCATCGCCACCACCTCCACCACCACATTCCTCCACCATTGTCACATCACCACCTTTCTCCACCACCACCTCTACCGCCACCCTTACCACCTCCACCTTTCTCCACCACCACCTCTACCGCCACCCTTACCACCTCCACCTTCCTCCACCACCACCTCCACATCACCACATTCCTCCACCACCAACTCCAAGTTGACACCTTCCTCCACTGCCACCACCTCCACCGCCACCCCCACCACCACCTTCCTCTACCACCTCCACATTTTTACCTTCTTCCACCGTCATACCACCATCTCCATCGCCACCCCCACCACACCACTCCACCACCTCCACATTGCTACCTTCTTCCATTACCATACCACCATCTCCACCGCTACCCCCACCACCTCCACATCGGCCACTTTCTTCCACCACCACCACTGCCACCACACCGTCGCCACCACCTCCACCTGCACATCGCCACCTTCCTCCACCACCACCACTACCACCCCACCACCTCCACCACCACACCATCACCACCACCTCCATTGCCACCGCACCACCTCCACATAGCCACCTTCCTCCACCACCACACATTTGTTGGTTTAAATTATTTGTCACTAGGAGGGGTATTTTAGAGAATTTAATTTAAAATTTATTTCATTTTTATCTCATTTCATATTTTGCAAGCAAACAATAGAATGAGAATGATCATTCCATTCTCATTCTCATTCCATTTCCAACTTCATTCCATTCCATTCCTGCATACCAAACGCAGTCAAAGGTAAATAAACCAATAAATTATTGAATACAATTTTTAGCAAAATTAACTTGTACGCGATGCATAGACATGCCTTATCTGTTTGGTAGTAACCTGGGTCATGCCTATCAAGGCCAAGTTGGTCCCGATAGGTGGTGTGGACCAATGAAAGTCGCATACTCATCGTCTAAAATTTAGAAAGTTGCATACTCGTTGTTTAAGAGAGTTCCTTCTTACAAGGAACATGGACTAATAAAAATTAGACACCTGTTTAAAACTTATAAAAATTAAAGATGCATTAATAGGGTTTCTTTTCTTTGGATTTTCAGCCAACATAGTTTTCTTTTCCTCCCCATCTGAGACTTTGTATTTTCTAATTTAACAACATTGTGTTTCAAATCTTTGTTTGTGTCTCTCTCTAAAACTACACGTCTTCCTTTTTCTCTTTAAAACTCTCTCCCTATTTCTATGAACGCACTGGTTTTTGCATCTCTATCTCTAGATCTGAAAATTTTATGACAAATACACACACACACACACACACACAAACACACACACACACACATATATATATATATATATTTGTGTGTATGTGTATATATATCGAGTAATAATAAAACTAAAATTTCAAACTGACTTGTCTTTGAATAAAGAGGAAGTTGGATGCACTTTTTCACGTTGTTGATAGAAACATTGTCCTTATTTGATGAGCAACCTAAAAGTGTAATTCAAATTAAGACCAAAAATCTCAAGATCATTATTTAAAATTAGAAAACAAAAAAATCTTAAGATTCTTATATCAACACTATGTTCTCAGACGAGATCATCGATCCTATTGCTAGAGAAGTGAAAAACAAGTATATGACTCATAAAAAAAGAGATCCATTTTTTGATAACCCGTATAACTTTTTTTTCTTCTTCTAAAGAGTTGCCATTGTTTTATTGGGGCACATCCCATATGTTAGTAGGAACTTCCTGAAGTAGGCCGAGGCAAGTATTTTTCTTTAGAAAATAAATAAATAGGTGTTAAAAATGGACCACACCATTTTTAACCGGTTAACTGGGTTTCACTTTTTAACCCATTTGAAAAATCAAAACTCTCTCTCTCTCCTTAATCCCAAGCAATGATCCCTCTCACTCAATCAAAACTCTCTCTCTCTCCTTAATCCCAAGCAATGATCCCTCTCTCTCTAGAAAAATCACAACCTATATTGTTCTCCACTTTCGTCTTCAATGTCACATTCTCTCCATTGTTCTCCATAGTGTAATCATACTTGTTCACATTCTCTCCATCGTTCTCCACAATGAAATTTGTTCACTTTGTGGAGTACTGCCAAAGTGTTCATCAACTCATTACTCAATTTCATCATCCCATCGATTTATACATCGGAACGTCGTGATACTAAAATAACATCACTTTTTCGGCCATTGTCAAGTTCTTCTACATGGGTATAAAGCCATTAACAGATCTGAAGCCACCATCCATGCGTGATTTTTCTCATTCTAGGGATCCCCAAATGAAAGGAAATCACCATTATTTAATTTTCATTCTTCGATGAAGAGCCCCTGTAAAAGCACCAACACCGATTTCCTACATATCTCAGCTATAACAGTTCCTTTGCTTCTTGAAACTACAATGAGGGTTAAGAAACTGTTTGCCTCGCAATGCCAAATCTCATGTGGCAAGCCAATATTGGTTGGCTCGTAACGTAGGTTTAGGTAAGATGCGTGGGCGTGCCAATGTTCCATTGAACACAAGTGTGGGTAAGCCAAACTATTCCTATTTCAGACCATGAATCGGTCCTCTTAAGGATCAGGCGACTGAATGGAGGTGGAAATGACCATCCCTGCTAGGTTCTCAATGCCTTGAAGACAAGGACTTTCAGTCTTGAATGGGAGATTGATAACGAGACTAGAAATAAAGTGCAGAGTAAGAAATTCAACACGTTTATGAAGAAATAAATTTCATTGATGCTGAAAAATAAGTTACATTTAGAGATCTAAGGTATTGAGAAAATAAAGTACAACTAGCTAAAATTACTAAACTAAAGCTAAATTAGTTAAAAGTATTGAACTAAAACTAAAGAGCTAAAGATCTAGATAGACATGAAAGATAGAATTGTGAAGTTAAAAGCAATAAGCTTAGATAAGCTAAGAAAGATAGATAACAAAGACATGTTAGATGTTGGTGTTGAGACATCTTTCTTTTGGGATTGACTTGAGTATTTATAGAGGCCCTTAATCTGGTGATGTCCTCTTCGGCTCACATTCCTCTAGGCAGTGAATGGGTTCAGAGTGAAAATGACCATTCATGACCCATCTTAGAATCTTCAGCTTTTACAAGTTTGCATGACTTCCCATGTGTCAGTCAAATATCTTACCTGTCATGGCTATTTGTAGTTATAGGCTTTAGATTCTTTTAAGGTTGTTGTCGCTGAAGATCTAGCCATTTTAAGCTTTTCTCACCTGCCATTCTTGACTTTGACCTATGCCTAGGCTTCCCACTGACCATTTTGATTTTATCCATCATAAGTAGATAAGATTCTCTCATTTGTAGCTTTGAGTTTCTGAACCTTAGAAATGGTTAGATTGTTCTTTCTATTTTTAGCTTTATTAGTCTTCAAACCTGAGTTTTGGGTTCTCAGGCCTTTGAAATTTGTGGTTGGTTATACTTTGAATCAGACTGAATCTTTGTTAATGGCCCATGGCCTAAGAAGATATTAAATATATCTTGGCCCAAACTTTTAATCATGGTTGATTAAGACTCTCTTAGACGAGTATCTCCTTAGGTGACTTGGTCGAAAGTCTCTTAGGCTAGTATCTCCTTAGGTGAATTGGTCGAGAGTCTCTTAGGTGACTCTCTCTTTAGGCCATTTTTTTAGGTGAGTTGGTCAAAAGTCTCTTAGGCGAGTCTCTTCTTAGGTCACTTGGTCGAAAGTCTCTTAGGCCACTTGGTCGAAAGTACCTTAGGCCAGTTCATCGAGAGTCTCTTAGGCGACTTGGTTGAGAGTACCTTAGGCGAGTTGGTCAAGAGTTTCTTAGGCGAGTTGATCTAGAGTCTTTTAGGCGACTTAGTCGAGAGTACCTTAGGCGAGTTGGTCGAGAGTCTCTTAGGCGACTTAGTCGAGAGTATCTTAGGCGAGTTAGTCAAGAGTCTCTTAGGCGAGTTGATTGAGAGTCTTTTAGGTGACTTGGTCGAGAGTACCTTAGACTAGTTGGTCGAGATTCTCTTAGGAGACTTTTTTTAGGCGAGTTAGTCAAGAGTCTTTTAGGTGAGTTGATCGAAAGTCTTTTAGGTGACTCTCTCTTTAGGCCACTCTCTTAAGTGAGTTAGCCGAGAGTTTCTTAGACCATAAGTGGCTTGAACTCTTAGGTCATTAGTGACTGAAACTCTTAGGCCATTAGTGACTGAAACCCTTAGGTCACTAGTGACTAAAACTCTTAGGCCATGAGTGGCCAAAACCCTTAGGTTAGTAGCGGTTGAAACTCTTAGGTCACTAGTGACTGGAACTCTTAGGCCATGAGTGGCTGCAACCCTTAGGTCACTAGTGACTGAAACTCTTAGGTTACTTTTGAGCTGAAGATTTTAAATATTTCCTACCATCTAGATTAAGAATCCATTTTCATTTATTTGATCGAGAGTTCATAATCATGACCATAAACTAGTATAAGATCTAGACCTGTAAAATCTTGACCACGAGTCATAATAATTTTGGTCACAATTTTGGTGTTAACAACTGCCCCCCAACTCTTTAAAAATGTGTTCATATTGTATTTTTGAAGAGTTGCATACTTTGGGCTAAAATCTTCTCGACTTTCACATTTAGGCAAGACGTTTTATTGATTAGTCCTAAGAGAAAACTTAAAAGGAAGCCACTGACCCTAGACCTCCGAAGCTTTTAATTAACCAGAGTAACAAAATTAAGATTTGGTAAGCCTCACCCATCCAATGGGGATGTTGGGCTCCAAAGAAAATTTAGCATGGAGGAAGAAAAAGTTTACCCATCTCACATTGGATGGATTAAGGGCATTCATCTTGAGTCTTCTAGCCAGAATATTCATAATGATGCCGATCGATGCCCTTTGATGATAAAGTTTCTTTCGGTATGGTTTGGCATAAAGCCAAACTCTAAACCTCCTTTGGTGTGGGAGAGAAACTATGGTGTCGACAGAGGTAACTCGGATCATTACTTGCCTCCTGGAATTTTCATCTCGATCATAGGACTCAAGATCTAGATTTGAATCATTTTGATTGAGAATTACTTTATATTGACTTGAGTGGTCAAAACTTAATCTTGGCTTCTGGTATTGATGGTGAACAATATCATCTTTTTTAACGACATTATTCTTATCTTCTCGTAAGCCATGGTGATCAAGGTCTAGATATGAATCTTCCTCACCAAGGATTAACTCATCTTTATTTGGTTCATCAAGACTTAGATTTGGTTGTTGGTTTTGATGATCAATGATCATCCTTTTGGTCTTCACAACTAAGACCTACATTTAGTTCTTCTTGACCTAAATATTCTCTTGCTCCAAATGAGTCATCAAGACTCAATTTCCAATCACGGCCTTTATGACTAAGGCTGTGTAAACTTAAATTTAGGCCACTTAAACCAAATTCAACTTGTTCCTCGACCAACTAAGAGTTATTTGGTCAACCTTTATTTTGCCCCCCACGAGACTTGGTCATGACACGAGAGGTACACTGATCATGATTGTGAAGACCTTAATCTAGGTCTTGAGTCACACTTGAATGACTTCTATGTGAATGGATTTGGCCAAAATTTAGATCTCTCTTCCCAGCCACACACTTCATTTTTATCATTTGGCCATTATCAACCTTGGGCGACATGATAATTGCTGGAAGTTCCTTCTCAAATGTAGCCTTTAAAACCTCACCTTGCTCATTTATACTAAAATTTTTTTGACCAATGTGACTAAGATTAGAATTTGAGGTTTCATGGGCAATATAATAAGATGAACTACTCTCATTACTATAGTCATTCTTACCACTCTAGTCATCATTAGCTTGAGGAAAGATATGATTTTGAGACTAATACCATATAATAGACTATAAGGCCTGAAGATATGGGTCTACGGGCTGATTCGAGCTACGATATTTTTCTTCCCAAATGGAATAACGCTTGTTTTGAAAGCTTTCAAGGACAAAGACTTATGTGCCTGGTTGGGCCATGTGGTCATAAATGAAAAATAACCATCATTACTTTTTACTGTTGTCGTGTATAACTCTTCACTGGGAAGAAATCGGAGGAAATCTGTTACTTGACAATGATCTCCACTCTCAAGATAAGTCCCATCGGTCGTGCCAAAATTTTTTGGCTCACAATGCCAACTCTCACCTGGCAAGCTAAGATTGGTTGGCTCATAACACGGGTTTGGGTAAGATGTGCGAGCATGCCAGTGTTCCATTGAACACAAGTGTGGGTAAGTCAAACTATTCCTAAGATTGTGAATCGATCCTCTTAAGGATCAGGCGACTGAAAGGGAGTAAGAATGACCCTCCCCACTAGGTTCTCAATGCCTTGAAAATAAAGACTTTCAGTCTTGAATGGGAGATTGATATCAAGATTAGAAATAAAGTGCAGAGTAAGAAATTTAACACGTTCATAAAGAAATGAATTTCATTGATGTTGAAAAATAAGTTACATTTAGAGATCTAAGGTACTGAGAAAATAGAGTACATTTAGATAAAATTACTGAACTAAAGCTAGAGTAGTTAAAAGTACTGAACTAAAACTAAGGAGATAAAGATCTAGATAAACATGAAAGATAGAATTGTGAAACTAAAAGTACTAAGCTTAGATAAGCTAAGAAAGATAGATAACAGAGACATATTAGATGTTGGTGTTGAGATCTCTTTCTTGTGGGATTTGTATGAGTATTTATAGAGGCCCTCAATCTGGTGATGTCTTCTTTAGCTCACATTCCTCTAGGTAGTGAATGGGTTCAGAGTGAAAGTGACCATTCATGACCCATCTTGGAATCTTCAACTTTTACAAGTTTGCATGACTTCTCATGTGTCAGTCAAATATCTTACTTGTCATGGCTATTTGTAGTTATAGGCTTCAGATTCTTTTAAGGTTGTTGTCGCTGAAGATCTAGCCATTTTAAGCTTTACTTACCTACCGTTCATGACTTTGACCTATGCCTAGGCTGCCCACTAACCATTTTGATTTTCTCCATCATAAGTAGATGAGATTCTCTCATTTGTAGTTTTGAGTTTCTGAACCTTAGAAATGGTTAGTTTGTCTTTTCCATTTTTAGCTTTATTAGTCTTCAAACCTGACTTCTGGGTTCTCAGGCCCTTGAAATTACTCGGACCAAATCTTTGTCAGTGGCCCATAACCTAAGAAGATGTTAAATATGTCACACCCCAATTTCGCGACTCCCAAAAATCAAGGGTGAACCCGTCCATTAATTCCAATGAACCCACCTGTTCTCCTTAATTTCCATAGAAGCTTAAATCTAACTTTGCATATAGATATGCATCATTTAACCTTAATCAACCACCATGGACCCCAAACCACGCCCCGGTTGTATAGCCAACTAGTTGCGGCCTACATATTTTCACACATACAAACCTTTAAGATCATAACTTGAGGCTCAAACCCACACCATTTGATAGAGGATTTAAAAATTCTCAATTTAAAAAAAAATGGCACTCAATTTCGATCTAAAACGAAGAATTTACACCCGTTTGAAGTTCGGATGCAAATAGAGCTTCCCAGGTTCCTTTCGGTTGGCTGATGGGTAGTTTCAGTCGACTGAAAGAGGACTTTCAGTCAATCAAAACATCGTTCAATCGATCGAAACCTATTCCCAGCTATTCTAACTCTCAGGATCTTGCACTTTCGGTCGACTGATGCAGAGGGCACTCGACCGAAAGTGCAAAAATGCCTCAAAACCTGTTTTTCCAATCCTCAAAGCATCCTATCACCTTACCAAATCATAATCCAACTTAAATCATGATTTAAACCATGATTAAAACCCACCAAAAATAATATAAATCCTCATGAACACTCTTGGGCATGTGTTTCCCCCAATGGTTATTCCAATCCTTCAATTAGCATCAAACACATTCACACCACTTACAACATGTGAGTGAAAGTATGATTTCAAGATCTTTACATTTCAAATCATCCATTCCATCCAAATCATACTTCATGAATAATTATACAAGGACACAAATAAAGTCCATCCCTTTAAACCACATATCCATTCACTTCATTCCTAACTCATTCACTTGAGAAAAGTCCGTACTTAAAGTTATAACATAAGAAGAAATCATAACTTTACAAGCCATAAATTAAATTTGGTCTAAGAATAAACCATAATACATATAGATTCCAAGTGTATAGCCATTACAAGGATTTCATGCATAAGGGGAAAAAATGCTAAAAAAAATCCAACTATGACTACAAATTTATAATCAACGTGCCACAAGCCAACACGAATAACCAGATATACAATATCCAAAATATATCAAAAATGCTACCAAAGTCCCACTTGGACATTCAAGTCCCATCAGTCATCGGCGCCTTATCTGTAAAAGAGTTTAGAATAAAGGGGTGAGCACCACTGTGGCTCAATAGATATACCCCAACCCTCCTAAGTGCCGACCCGACACGACCTACATGAATGCATGTCACTACATTACATATATCATCCGACATATATATGTTCATTAATAATCAATGCATATATAAATATAAGAATGCATTAAACACATATCATGCTTCACAATTTAGAATGAGAGCATTAGCCACACACTTGTCTCTCTCTCGGACTCAACTGGAACCCTGACATGGTTCTTGTGCAACCATGTGACCGAGACACTTCTCACACAACTACAACACCGTCACCGAGAATTTACATCCTCCAAGGTGATTGTCCCACCACAACCGGGGATTTACCTCCTCCAGGTGGTTATTATCCCACCACTACCAAGAATTTGCATCTTCCAGGTGGTCCGACCCAGTATTTGAATCCTCATCGAGTATTTGCCTACTCCAAGGTAATTGTCCCACCACTACCGAGGATTTACTTCCTCTAGGTGGTTGTCATCCCACCACTACTGAGAACTCGAATCCTCCAGGTGGTTCGACCACTAAACGTCCTCACCAAGTGTTGGTTTACTCTAGGTAACTTGGCCACATTCTCCCCGTTTCCTCACAATGGTCCCGCTTTTGTATTTCGAATATATTGCAATTAAACACTCAATATTCATGCTTCACAATACATTATCTAATTATAAGGGAACATAGTATGCATTTCATCTCCACAAAACCACACATTGGACATATATGTATAACACATGCATATAGCCTCTCATATGCACACAACTTCAAAGTTAGCATATTTTTCTCATGCTACACTCAATGCATGATTTTAGCACCTAGAACTAACATGCATTTAGCCATCACATATTCCACATATAATCATATATATAACCCAAGATTTCACATTTGCACATAAATTCTAAAATGAAGCACATAATCATACATACTCAAAATTTCTCCAATTTATGCACTTTGGACCCACATGATACACTCAACACAAGGTATACTATTTTGCAAGGAAAATGGGACTCAAGAGAAGTAGAACACATACATCCGTCCCCTCTCACTACCATAAAACATGCAAAACATAACCTATACCTCCCTTCTTCACCCGAAACCCTAGAATCGACAATTAGAAGAGAAGGAGAATCCCTACCTCAAAAATTCAAGCTTGGAAGTGGAAGACCCAAACTTCACCAAGCTTCAAACTCCTCCAATGACAACTTTCCACCGATCAAAACGAAGAGGAGAGTGAGGGGAACAACTTTTGTTCTTAGCTTTACCCTCAAATCTCACTTCTTAGCCCTCAAAACTTAGAGAGAAGGAGAAGGAGAGAACTTGTAGAGAGAGAGAGTAGGAGCCAGATGTAGAGAGAGAGAGAGAAGTCAAAATCTGATTTTTTTCCCTCTTTACACATATATACATCATATATATCATATATTTCCCCCTTTGCAACTAAACCCTCCATCTCTCAATAATTACCTCCTTGTTATGATCCATTTGCACTTATTTGTAAACTAACATTTCCTCACTTTTCAAAACTTCACTTACGCCCTTAAACTTACACCCATACCCCCAATCGAAAACATAGAAATGATCATTTAAGTCTACTAAGCATGTCATTAGGCAACTAACCATGCTAAAAAGGAGAATCCATTTAACCTTTAGTCATGATTCCAAAAAAAAAATTCAAGTCGTTACAAAATATATCTTGGCCCAAACTTTTGATCATGGTTAATTAAGACTCTCTTAGACGAGTATCTCCTTAGGCGACTTGGTCGAGAGTCTCTTAGGTCAGTGTCTCCTTAGGTGAATTGGTCAAGAGTCTCTTAGGCGACTTTCTCTTTAGGCCACTCTCTTAGGTGATTTGGTTGAGAGTCTCTTAGGTGAGTCTCTTCTTAGGTCACTTGGTTGAAAGTCTCTTAGGCAACTTGGTCGAGAGTACCTTAGGTGAATTCGTCGAGAGTTTCTCAGGCGACTTGGTCGAGAGTACCTTAGGCGAGTTGGTCGAAAGTCTCTTAGACGAATTGATCTAGAGTCTCTTAGGCGACTTGGTCAAGAGTCTCTTAGGCAACTTTTTTTAGGCGAGTTAGTCAAGAATCTCTTAGGTGAGTTGAACGAAAGTCTCCTAGGCGACTCTCTCTTTAGGCCACTCTCCTAGGTGAGTTGGCCGAGAGTCTCTTAGACCATGAGTGGCTAGAACTCTTAGGCCATTAGTGACTGAAACCTTTAGGTCATTAGTGACTAAAACTCTTAGGCCATGAGTAGCCAAAACCCTTAGGTCAGTAGCGGCTGAAACTCTTAAGTCACTAGTACGTGACTGGAACTCTTAGGCCATGAGTGACTGAAACCCTTAGGTCACTAGTGACTGAAACTCTTAGGTTACTTTTGAGCTTAAGATCTTAAATAATTTCCATCTTCTAGATTAAAAATTCATTTTCATTTATTTGATCGAGAGTTCATAATTATGACCATAGACTAATATAAGATTTAGACCTCAAAATTCTTGACCACCAGTCATAATAATTTTAGTTATAATTTGGATGTTAACAGAAACAAACATTCTATGAAAAACTCAGATTAAAAATGTGAGATTTGGGTGATTCGGGTTGATTCCGAAGAGATTAAGCGATGAGAATCAGATCTAAAAGCGTGAAATCAACATAACAAGTTAAGTTTATTTTCGAGGGAAGGATTCATCTGGTCGTCGCATGGAAAAGTCATCGAGAAGGGAGAGACTCTGAAGGAAAAATGTGACGGTAGTGAAACAAAGAAGTTCCTTTGAGATAGAATTTTTATGGTCAGGGCCAATTAGAGTTTTGGAATGGAGATCTCAAATTAGTTCTAACCGTTAAGCCATTTGAGATTTGTACGATTTATCTTTATTTTTTATTTTTTTAACTTTTAAACTGTGTCAGACTTTTATTGGTTAACGTCACCTATGAGGTTGTGCTCTATCTATTTATAGTTCACGTGACAGTGAATGCTTTTGACAAGTTTCCACTTGAATTTAAAATCAGAATCAAGGATGCATTATATAATTATCTTTGAATTATGTCTAAATTGAATTGACCTTTGCCGGCCAAAGGCTGGCCAGCCATTGTTTTAAAAGACCTTTGCCGGCCAATCGCAAGATACAAGGCTCTCTCTCTCTCACTATCTGCATCACACTCCTCTCATTCTCTCTCAGACCATCACGGCATATCCTGATAACTCTCATGGCTCCAGATCCTCTCATACTCTCTTAGACGTTTTGGAAAAGGTTTTCTCAGGCTAGTGATCAAATTTGTGCCATCAACAAACCCTAGACCAGGTATTTTTCTCTCTCTCTCTCTGTATGTCTCTCAATCTCACAACTCTTTGCACATCTTTGATAGTTCATTGACCTTTTCTCAAGAATTATTCTCAAAGGTACGTTCGAAACACTTCATTTTCATCGTTATGCAACGGTCAAGTTTAGAATATTTGTTGCATGGACTATTACAAATTGTTGGCCATTATATGAATCAAATTTCTCTAAGTTTACTTTTTTACAAGTTCTGGAATGAAGTCAATGTTTTGAGCTTGTTAGGTTTATAATTTAGTGTTAAATTTAGTAATACCTCAATATTTTGGGTGTAAATGTATGAATTCTGATTGATAAATTTGTGCTTCTTTACTGATCGAGATCCTTGTATTTTTTTTTTTTTTTTTGGTAAGGGTCAGATTTTGTATATATATAAGGGGTAAAGATTTACAATGAAACAAACTCATGTTCCGGTTGGTTGATGGAGATTTTTCTTTCTATGTGGTTCAGCTTAATTTTGTTTTTGGGTGTTTCCAACAGGTAATTGTTTGGTAATCAAATGACTTATTTGAATTGGTCTCTCCTCTTCTGCAGGTTGCTTTTTCCTACAAATATTTTTCATGCCCAGAAGGAAGTAGCAGTAGCACAGGGTAGTTAGTTTATATATGTGTGTGGATGTGTTGGATTCAATAGCACGACGGAATACTACAATTCCTGACAAGATGTCGAAACATTTGATACGTCCATTCCAAATGAAGTTTTCAGACCTAATTGTATGATGATTTGCCGTCAGTAGACACCATATATGGCGCCACTTTGGAGTCTGGTTTCCAATATATTTTGATTATTGGAAATTGCTTATCCTTCTTTTTTTTTACTTTTTTTTTTTTTATGCTATAGCTACTTTTGTTTTTTTCATTTGTAGTTAATTTGGTGGAGATATTCACAGAAAGATATCTACCAAATATGCTATACAATGTCCCTCACATACCTAAATAGCCTGATAGGTGATTTAATGTATTGTTACTGAACTGGCGTTTTGATCACCTTCGCAATTATGATTGAATTATATTTTAGTATCGTTAGTTATATGCCTAATCCCTGTTCTCTTCAGGGATAACTTTGGTGTTTTCATGTTGGCATTCATGCAGTAATGGGATGGTTTATTCGACGGACCATGACTACGGTGGACTATAGTTTTTTTTTTCCCGAAAGGTTAAACAACTTTATAAATGGATAAATAATTACATAGAAGCCTGAGACAGGCACAAGGATAGCAATTTGCAAGCCTTGACAAAGATAACAGCGTAGGTATTTGCCTAACAAGCCCAAAAAGCATCAAAAACCCAAATACTTAGGCTCAGGCAAGGAAATATACATTATAAGAGTTGAATGAAATAGATATAATGAATTTATCCAATCTATCCAGTTGTTTGCAAACAAGGGCATCATTAATTTCAATTCATGCCCTAAATCAAGCCATCAGGAGGATGTCGAGGAGGACGAAGGCAAATTGAGAGGGATATCCCACTAAACAAGGGCACAACGAAATTCAAAATTGTAGTTGAACCGAGATGATTGCAGCTTTGCCTTAATAGAGCTCACGATTTTGCCGAGAACGTGATTCCATGAGGAAGATTTATCATTGTAGAAATGCTCATTTCGCTCCTCCCATATATGGTATACGCAAGTTGAAAGAGCCAATTTTTGCCATTGACATGGAGAAGTTCTCCTCTTCTAGCGAGTGGAGATCCAAATAATCAAGTCCGTCCAGTTATAATGAGGGGTAAATGTTCGACACCTTGCTTAAATGTGAGACCAGATTGGGCTAGTGAATTGACAAGAGAAAAAGAGATGATTATGAGTTTCCAATGCCGAGAGGTAGAGGAAACAACAGTTGGGTTGATGGCGAAAAGCATTGGACTTTTTTATCCATGGCTGGGAGCCTTTCTTGAATAGCTACTCGTGTGATGAAATATTGGAATTTTGGGATAGACATATTGTTCCAAGGAATGTGGTGCCAAGGTTTCATAGGAGCGGGGCAGGAAAGAACTGAAATAGTTGATTTCATAGAGTATTGACTAGTGGGAGAAGGAATCCATACAAGACGATCAACTCTATTGGGATAAAATGATGGAGGGCTTCAAAGTTTCAGAATCAATGAAATGAGGGTTGATGGAAATACCATGAAATTCCATTCATGAATTTATTGACAGCGAAATCTATTGGTGAAATACCCCCAACAAATTTCACTCATGAGGTGGTGAGTCTCACACATAAAACATTAGAGATACTTACAACTAATAGCAAACAAGCATAGAATATAAGAACAAAAGAAAAAAAATCAACAAAAGAAAAAAAATCATAAAAGCTGAAAGAAAAGTATGACTGTAATAAATAATAATGTTAAATAAACATAAAGCGAATCTAAACGATACAACTTGGAAGTCTCATAACTCAAGAACCCCTTAATCAAAAATCATAAAAGTAAATACTTTATGAATGTATCTAAGTCCCTACTCTGAAGTGTGTTAAGGAAAAGATGACTATTACGCTCTATGAACTCTACGCTCTAACCTCGATGTACGTGGAAATGTCTGGGACTTGAAATATCAACAAAGTGGGTTGAACCCAATAGCAAATTCCCTCTACTACCACTCAATCAGAGAACTGGCAAACATACCCTCTATAAAAAGACAGTAAAAACATATTGATACAATTATACCATTTAGTCATTTAATCTTCTGTCTCAGAAATAATGAGAACTATGTTCTGAACCAACCCTTCTATTATCACAATAAAGGTAGAACTAATTTCTAAGTTCAAACTATAGGCAATCCTAACATGTCTAAATACACTAAGTTTTCTAATTAAATTCTAGGCAATTGAAATACCCCCACAAAATTTCGCGCATGAGGTGGCCAGTCTCATACAGAAAACCTAAGGGATATTAACAACTGATAACAACAAGCATAGAGGACAAAAGACATAATAAAATAAATTCTAAAAGCTGAACAGAAAATTCCACTGAATTGAAATAATTGATAATAAATAAATATGTGTCTGGTAATACAATTTGGAAGTCCTGTAACCCAATGACCCTTTAACCAGAATAAACAAGAGTTTAGATTCTAATTTAAAAACCAATAACTAACATCTCAACAGAGTTCATAGTTGGACTCCTGAATAAGAGGATAGGTTCTTACCCTGTAACTGATGAGAGGAGATGTCTGCCACAACCAACCCTAAAACTCTATCCTCGCGGTGGAACCTGCCTGGGACCTGAAATATCAACAAAGTGGGTTAAACCCACGAGCAAGTTCTATCTACTACATCCCAATCAGAGAACCAATATACATACCCTCAGTGTGAGGGGCACAAGAGATAAATATAGGTGTAAACATCCAGGTCATTCCTTATTCAGTTCATGTTTTCAAAATAAAAGTCATATTTTCCCATGTTTCATTAAAACTCTCATCATAAAGCAATGAACACATTCTTTAAGTACAGAATACAGAAACATACGCATATATTTTATCAAGTTAAAGCAATCCTGACATGCTCATGGCAATCCTTACATACCTCCTTAAATTTGAGATACCTTAATAGGTATTGGCAATCCTGACATGCCCCGACAATCCTTACATGCCTCCTTTAATTTTAAATACCTTAATAGGTATTGACAATCCTGACATGCCCTAACAATCCTTACATGCCTCCTTTAATTTTAGATACCTTAATAGGTATTGGCAATCCTAACATGCCCCAGCAATCCTTACATGCCTCCTTTAATTTTAGATACCTTAATAGGTATTGGCAATCCTGACATGCCCTAGCAATCCTTACATGCCTCCTTTAATTTTAGATACCTTAATAGGTATTGACAATCATAACATGCCCCGGCAATCCTTACATACCTCCCAAACCAAATTATAACATAAATAAGAATAAGGTGCATAATTATTGAAAACGCACAAGACATAAGTATTTAAATAATTGGACATCCAAACATCATAAGGAGATAACTCGTTCACAAAATAAACTATACCAAATGTATCATGAAAAATTATAACTTCAAGAAGAAAACCGTTAAGATAATAAAATAACACGACCATCCATTACAGGATCAAATACCCAATAAGCCTCCAATGCACTCAATTCTTTGGGGGAGTCTAAACCTAACTCTAATCTAGGTTTCTGGCCTATTCTGCTTCTAAGAACCCTCTTTAATCATTCTGGGATTTTCTGGAATATTTGAGAATTTAAAAAAAATATTTTTCCAGCAAAAGGAAAATAAACATAGTTTTGAGGCATACTTTAAAATTGATAAAACCACAAGGGAAACTTATTTCCACCTAAAATTTAAAATCCAGGTGTATTTCATCCCTATAAAGTTACCTAATTGTTTTTTAAAATTTCTTTTGGAATTTTAAAATATTTTCTAAAATAAAAGAAGGTGAACCCAATTTTTAGTCACTTTAAAAATTAATTTAATTATAAGGGAAGCTCATTTCAACATAAAAATTTAAATCCAAGTTAATTTAACCACCAGGAAGTTACAGTAAAAATTTGGGAATTTTTTGAAAATTTTAAGTATTTTCTAAAATAAAAGAAGGTGAAAAACTCAATTTTTAGACACTTCAAAAATTAATTTAAAAATAAGGACAAATCTTTTCGACATGAAATTTGAAACCCAGGCTCCTTAAACCCCCAGGAAGTTGACATAAAATTTTGGAAATTTTTGCAATTATAAAAGTATTTTTAAAAAATGATTCTTTTGAATTTTCAAGTTTTTCCAAAAATACAAAAAAAATATCAAAATAGATCGAAATGGGCCCATATTGGACCTAGAGGTGGGCCCCGGCGAGTGGGGCCCAAAAAGTCTTTTCTCGGTGCTGGCACGCGTTGGCCAAGCGCGTGGGGAGTGTCCTGCGCTGGGGCTTCTTCCCCAGCGAGCTGGCCTCTTCTCCGGCCATTTTTTGACACTTCCCGATCTCCGTTCAGCCTCATTTTTGTATCAAACTTCTCTTCTTGATCCCCTCTACCTATTGCTACAGAAAGCCCCATCAACAAAGGCCCAAATCAAAAACTCCCAATTCACAAGTTCTAGGGTTCTTCGCAAAAATTAAAAAATTTAAAACCAAATTTCTCATGATCTGTTTTCCTAAAGATCAAGGGTCATTTATTAGACATTAATAACTCAAAAGGTTTACAAATTAACACTCCTTTCCATCCCAAATTCATGCATGAACGAATTTCTATCCATTAAACACATACATAAAATATATATGCATATATTCATACATATATAAATCTATACACCTATATACAGTTAGCAGAATCATTCTCATGAAATTTATCAATACGAAGCAGCAGTAAAATAAACATAAAATTATATACAAATTTTCAATATAAACAAAATCCTCAAACCTAGACTATGCATATAGATTCAAAAGGGAAAAAAAGAATCGAACTTACCTCTTTGACGATTAAAAAACTCGTTCACCCGATCACTCATTCACTCCTTCCTCTCTTTCGTTTACTCTTTTGGTTTCTGTGCGTAAAGCAAACGGCAGAAACCCTAATCTCCTATTTTCTTTTGTCTTAATTATTATTCTATATACTTTTTTCTCGAAAACTAAATAAACTAATATAAAAAATAGAAGGAAAAATAAAATATTATAACCATAAACCCTAGCCCATCAACTAGCATACCCTTAGCCCAACCATTCTGGTCCAGATTCCTCCCTAGCCCAATCTAAAGCATTTAAAAATTTAAAACAGACAATACACAATTAATAAAATAATTCACATAAAATGATAAAAATAACAAGGCAATGCAATTCACATGAACTAATAAAATGTATAAAGACCAAACAATTCACATGAAATAATAAAATATCAAACCTAACAATTCACGTGAAATGATAAAAATATAGAGGAAAAGCAAATCACATAAGGTGATAAAACTATAAGGCAAAGCATTTCACATGAATTAATAAAAGTAGTGTAAAGCAATTCAAATTTAAAATAATTAACGTCCAAATTTTCGGGGTATTACAACAATCCTACCATACCTTCCTCCATATTTTACAAATGCCTTATTAGGTAATAGGCAACCTAACCTGCCTTCACCAATAATCCTTCCAAAAAATACCAAACTTATGTTTATATATAATTAAATATAACCCACCAGCTCATAAACATATCCACAATTAATCCTGTAACCCAAGAATAGAGCAACCCCACACACTACACTAACTCATATGTTATCACAATGCAAATACAAACTAGTTTTAAGTTTACACAAGAGGCAATCCTAATATACCCGAATATATTATACAGATACCTTATTAGGTATTAGGCAATCCTGACATGCCCAAATATAATGTACAGATACCTTATTAGGTATTAGGCAATCCCGACTTGCTTGACAATCCTAACATGCCACAAAATATAATGTATAAATACCTTATTAGGTATTAGGCAATCCTGACATGCCAAAAGATATAATGTATAGATACCTGATTAGGTATTAGGCAATTCTGACATGCCTGGCAATCCTGACATGTCGAAAGATATAATGTATAGATATCTTATTAGGTATTAGGCAATCCTGACATGCGTTATAGTACTTTAAAAAATAATCTAATACACTTAAAAGCATGCTAATTAAAATTATGAAAATTCTATCGTCACATTTATTAATTAAATAATTAAAAATGACACAACATACCATGAAAGTAATTGAGTTTAACATAATCACATAAACTTACCTAAATCAGTTTAGGTATAATAAAATTCCAACTTTAAAGTATATTTTTTGTACTAATTCTACAACTAGGGGTACTCATTTCATCTTGAAATTACAAACCCATGTGTATTCTGTCTATAAAAGATAATTTTAAAGTTTTAAAATATTTTTGGAATTTAAAAGTAATTTAAAAGTATTTTTCCTATTATTTTTTCAAATTAAAAATGATTTAAAAATCTAAAAAAAATATTAAACTATTCCAGACTGGGCCCAAACTGGGCCAGTGGGTAGGCTCAGCGGGTGGGACCAGATGGGAATTTTTTTGATCCCCGCCAGTGGCCGGAATAGGGCCCGTGCGTTGGCACGTGGCGCGCCCTGTTCCTCTTTCTTCCTCCTTTCATTTTTTTTCCTTTTCTCTGCAACAACTGCAGCTGTCCGTCTTCCAGCCCCTTTTTCGGCCACTTCCGGCCACCAAATCACAAGTTTGAATATACCATTCAACTCCTCTCGGTCTAAGTTACGCATTGGTACCAAAATCCCCACCATTCATAGTCTAAATCAAAAAGTCCCAAATTCAAGTTTTAGGATTCCTAAATTTCAAACTCAAATTCCTGTCAAACTACCTAACGATTCACCACCAAACTTACAGGGACTATTCGGGAGAGCAAGATCAACAATTTAATTATAACAAAAATCTTCAAAAATGACGCTAACATTCAACACAAATCTCATGTTTATATATATATGCCTGTGTATATACCCATATATACATGAGAGAAATTACACCATGTCTATACCAAATCCACAGATTATTCATGTATAATCAACGAAAATCCCTTAGCATGCATAATCATACTATCATATAGTTATATACATGTATATACGTATAAACAAGCAATACAAATATTTATCTATGTTTACAAGTTCAAAGGGGGAGTGAAGAGATTGAACTTGCTTTATAATTTTGAACAAAATCACCTTCTTTCTTTTTTTTGGCGTCTACCGTTTTCTCCCTGTCGGTGCATAGAAACCCTCTGTGCGTAAGATCTACTCAACCTTAATAAATTTCTCTAATTTTATTTTTTTTCTAGAAAACTAAAAATAATTCCTAAATAATTAAGATAATAAATATAAATATATTTAGCCCATATATATATATATATATATATATATATATAAATATATATTTATCTAGCCCAACTTTCCCTAGCCTAGATTGAAAATAATAAAAATAAAAGAAAATTTCAAAAATATGGTCCAACCTAAAAAATAAAATAAATTCAAATAAAATAAAACCCAAAGCATTTAATATTTTAAAACACTCAATGCACAATTTAAACAAATAAAAAACTTAGCATTTAAAATACTAAATAAACCATTAAAACAATTAGGGCAATTTAAACACACAGGCCACTTAACATCTAAGCCACTCACCAAAATAAATCATTAAATAGCTAAAACACCCAATTTAAATAGCCTCAAACTTTACGGGGTATTACATTCTTTTTTCCTAAAAAGAGAAATTTCGTCCTCGAAATTCACCTCATACCTGAAATAAAAAGCGCTGGATATTTTGCCTTTATTTCATTCTCCCTTTCCCAAGTGGACTTCGCCTCATTGTGGTGGCTCCACTGAACCCGAATTAAAGGAATGGTCTTAGAACGAATGACCTGATTCCTACAGTTAAGAATACAGTAAAGTTGCTCCACATATGTTGCATCTGGCTGCAACTCAATCTCCCCAACCTCAATGTGTTGTCTCATCCCTAAGGAATTTCTGCAACATAGACATATGAAAGACATTATGCACCTAGTGCATTGTGTCTGGTAACACCAATTTATATGCTACTACCTTAATCCTGTCAGTAATTATAAAAAGACTCATAAAATGAGGCGAGAACTTTCCTTTTTTTCCCAAATCGCATTACTCCCTTCATGGGAGAAACTTTGAGTAAAACTTGATCCCCCACCCTGAACTCTAGTGCTTGAGTTCTCTGATTAGCATAACTCTTCTGTCTACTCTAAGCAATCCGTATATTGTCTCTAATAAGAGCGAATTTCTCGTATGTGTCCTTAATGAATTCAGGACCTAAGAATCTATTCTCTCTAACCTCCAACCAACATACAAGCGACCTACATGGGCGCCTATATAGAGCCTTAATGGTGCCATACCAATAGTCTTTTGATAACTATTGTTATAAGCAAACTCAATGAGTGGCAAGTAACTCTCCCAATTATCTTTGAAGTCGAGCTCACATGCTCGCAACATATCTTCCAAATTTTGATTAACCTTTTTAGTCTGACCATTGGTTTAAGGGTGATAGGTTGTACTGAGATGTAGAGCTGTACCCATAGCCTGCTACGAACTCTCCTAAAACCCTCAAATAAAGTTTGGGTCTCTATCCGATATAATGGACAAAGGTACGCCTTGGATCTTTACTATCTCTGAAATGTAAAGCTTTGCGTATGGCTCTGAGGTGCAACTCGAATGAACTGGCAAGAAATGGGCTAATTTTTTTCAACTTGTCCATTATCATCCAAATAGTATCATGATTCCGCTATGAGGTGGAAAGTCCCATAATGAATCTATAGAAATGTTCTCCCATTTCCACTCTGATATAGGTAGTGGCTGTAAAGATCCTGGCGGTCTTTGGTGATCAATCTTGATCATTTGACAAGTGCTACACTTAGAAACAATTATAGCAATGTCCCTCTTCATGCCTACCCATCAAAACTGGCACTTCATGTCTTGGAACATTTTATCCCCACCTGGGTGTACCAAAAACTGTGAACTATAATCCTCACTCATCACTGCCCTCCTCAATTCATCCTTGGGAGGAACCACTAATCGCTCATTGTACCTCAATTTTTCATCTATACCCAATGTATAAAATGGTACCTCTCCTGATTTCAAGTCAGCCACTTTCTCTATGCACTGTTGGTCAGTAAGTTGATCTGTAGTTACTCTCCGAATGATAGCAGGTGTAACCACTACACACGCTACGAAAGCATCAGCTAAAGCGTTAATACTGCTCAAGTTATTCCATTTTGCTTCAAATAGGGCAGAAAAACTAGCATAGGGTTGGGGACTATGTGCCTCAGCTACTACATTCGCTTTCCCTGGGTGGTATTAGATGGAAAAATGATAATCTTTCATGAATTTCAACCACCTACGCTGCCTCATATTCAGCTTCTTCTATGAGAAAAGATATTGCAAACTCTTGTGGTCACTGAATAATCTAAAAGTCTCCCCCAAGAGATAATGCCCCCAGATCCTCAAGGTGAAAACCACATCTGCTAACTCCAAATCATGAGTCGGGTAATTAAGCTCGTAAGGCTTAAGCTTACGTGAAACGTATGATATTGGCCTCTCTTCCAATATCAATACACATCCTAGGCCCTGCAATGACGCATCGATATATACTAAGTACTCAATACAACTGTAAGGGGTAGCTAGAACAAGTGCAGTTATCAACCTACTTTTCAACTCATCAAACGCTGCCTGACAAGATTCATCCCACATGAAAGGCACACCCTTTTTAGTCAGATGGGTGAGTGGGCTAGCAATTTTGAAGAAGCACTGAATGAACTACGATAATAACCAGTTAACCCTAGAAAACTATGAATCTCTATGAATGAAGTAGGCTACCCCCACTCCAACACTACCGACACCTTGCTTGGATCAACTGCTATCGCATTCTCAGAAACTACATAACCTAAGAACTTCACTTTCCTCTGCCAAAAATCACACTTCTCAAACATTGCATACAACTGGTGATCTCTTAGTGTCTGTAGAACAATACTGAGATGTCTGGCGTGATCCTCCTCTGACCTAGAAATAGGCCTCGTGCTTGGAGCTAAATAAATCATAAAGTCTATCTCACGACTCGGTGATAGCCCTGGAATTTTCTGAAACACATCCTAAAAGACTTGCACCACTGTAATGGAATCTAGAGAAACAGTAGTTTCCTCTTGAGACTCCTCGCTGATAAAGAATAAGTGTGTGCTAGACCCTCTATATATGAACACATACATGTATGTATATATATATATATATATATATATATATGATATGTGTGTATGACGTATGGAAATAGTATAAATATGAATCTAGGTTGTGAATAGTGTTAGTTTGTAATCTTTTATGTTGTGGTTGCTCGGATAAACAACCCTTAGAAAATCATATCGTTGATGAATTGGGTTTTAATTTTAAAATTTTTGCGAAGAACGCTAGAACATGTTAATTGGGGATTTTCGATTCAAGCCATTTTTGATGGGGCTTTTTGTACCAATGGGTAGAGGGGATCAAGAGGAGAAGATTGGTATGAAAATTGAGGTGAATGGAGGCCAGAAGATGCCAAAAAATAGGCTGAAAAATCCCCCAGCACTCTGTCATGCGTGCTGGGGAAGAAGCACCAGCAGGCCCGTGACCCCTATGCCCGCCTTCAGTGCATAGGGGCACATCCGGCCAGCGCTAGCGCCGAGCGGTGGTTGGAAAAGTAATTTTGGGCCCCACTCATGGGGACCCACCTCTCGACCCAGTTTAGGCCCATTCCAAGTTGGTTTACTTTTTTTTTTGTATTTTTGAAATTTTTGAAAAACCTTGAAATTTTGAAAAATCATTTTTTAAAAATACTTAAATATTTCTAAAAATTTCCAAAATTTTATTTTAGCTTCCTAGGGCTTAAATAAACTTGGGTTTAAAATTTCATATAGAAATGAGCTCCCCTTGTGGTTGAATTGATTTTTAAAGTGTCTCAAAATTGGATTTTTTACCTTCTTTTATTTAGAAAATATTTTTAAAATTCCAGAAAATTCTAAAAAAATCTAGGTAACCTTCTGGGGATAGAATACACTTGGGTTTTAAATTTCAGGTGGAAATAAGTTTCCCTCATGGTTTTATTGGTTTTAAAAGAGTGCCTCAAAACTATGTTTTATTTTTCCTTTACTGGAAAAATATTTTTAAAATTTTTAAAAATTCTAGAATGATTAAACAGGATTTTTAGGAGCAGAATAGGCTCAGAAACCTAGGTTAGAGCTAGGCTTAGACTCGCACGAAGATTTAAATAAATTGGAGATGTGGTGGTGTGCTTGCTCATATGAGTGGGGGTTGCATTATTTTACTTCTTAACTATTTTCTCTTTGAAATTATAAATCTCCGTGATATATTTGGTTTTAATTTATTTGTGAACGAGTTATCGTTTTATGATGATTGAATATCCGATAATATGAATTCTTATGTTTTGTGCAATTTAAATCGTTATGCACCTTCTTTTATTCTGTATAGTAAGTTGGTTTGGGAGGCATGTAGGGATTGCTAGAGGCATGTTAGGATTGCCAATACCTATTAAGGTATCTAAAGTTAAAGGAGGCATGTAAGGATTGCTAGGGGTGTGTTAGGATTGCCAATACCTATTAAGGTATCTAATGTTAAAGGAGGTATGTAAGGATTGCCAGGGGGCATGTCAAGATTGCCAATACTTATTAAGGTATCCAAGAATAATAATGGTGGCATGTCAGGATTGTCTAGATTTAATAAAATGCATACATATGTTTCTTTATTTTGAACTTAAAGAATGTGTTCATTGTTGAATGATGAGGGTTTGTTGGGACAATGTGTAAGATGATTTTTATTTCTGAGAACATGAACTAGATAGAGAATGACTGGTATGTTTATACCTATACCATTTAGGTATCAAAGGATAAAAATGGTGGCATGTCAGGATTGCTTAAACTTGATATTGTACATGTTGATGTTTCTTTCTCCTAAACTTAAAAAAATGTGTTTACTTTTGTATGATAGGAGTTTTGATGGAACATGGTAAAAGATGACTGTTGGTTTGAAAAGATGAGCTGGATAAGGAATGACTTGTATGTTATATCTATATTTATTTTCTCTAGTATCCCTCATACTGAGGGTATGTATATTGGTTCTCTGATTGGGATGTAGTAGATAGGATTTTCTTGTGGGTTTAACCCACTTTGTTGATATTTCAGGTCCTAGGCAGATTCCCCCGCGAGGATAGAGTTTTAGGGTTTGGTTGTGGCAGACATCTACTCTCTCATTAGTTTGAGGGTAGGAACTTATTATCATCTTCAGGAGTCAAACTGTGAACTCCTTTTTAGACTTTGACTGTTGGGTTTTAATTTAGAGCTATAAACTTTTGTTCTTTCTGGTTAAGGGGTCCTTGGATTATTGGACTTCCAAATTGTATTGCCAGACCCATACTTATTTTAATAGTGGTTATTTCATTTTGTCTTTCGTCCTCTATGATTGTTACTATCAGTTGTTAGTATCTCTCAGGTTTTGTGTATGAGACTGGCCACCTCATGCGCAAAATTTTGTGAGGGTATTTCAGTTGGAATCAGAGCCTGAACCTAGCTAGAAGTGTGCCGACAAGGACGTCGGGCCTCGTAGGGGGGTGGATTGTAATAACCCTTGTGGGCGGGTGTGATGTGGGTAGGTGCAAGAAGAGACACTAGGTTGAGCTACCACACTGGTAGGCTACAGGGTGCTCAATCCCACATCGCCTGGGTATAGAGAAGGGGATGTGCTTATATATAGTGTGTTCTCTCCAAATTGTATGAGGCCTTTTGGGGTAAAAATCCAAGACCAAAACCGTGCGGGCTTAGGCCCAAAGTGGACAATATCATACCATAAGGTGGAGCGGTATTACAGTTATTGTAGTAACCCTTGTGGGCGGGTGCAAGAAGAGACACTGGGCTGAGCTACCACACTGGCAGGCTACAGGGTGCTCAATCCCATATCACTTGGGTGTGGAGAAGGGGATGTGCTTATATATAGTGTGTTCCCTCTAAATGGTATGATTCCTTTTGTGGTAAAAACCCAAGAGCAAAACCATGCGGGCTTAGGCCCAAAGCGAACAATATCATACCATTAGGTGGAGTGGGGTATTACATCAAACCTACAAGCTTATGGCTGCTCTCGCCAACGATGAGGACCTAAGGGTGGGAGTGGCAGTGCTTCATTTACAAGGAGAAGCAGATCGGTGGTGGCAATTCATTGTAAATACCCACAACACCGAGACTATAGAGTGAAACACCTTTAAGAGGTTGTTTTTTGATAAGTTCTTTTCGACTTCAGTAAAAGCCCAGATGAAGCAAGAGTTTATGGACCTAGTTCAAGGGGACATGGATGTTATAGGGTATAAGACTAAGTTTACATCCTTGGCTCATTTTGCACCAAAAATGGTAAATGGTGAAGAACTAAAGGTAAAGAAGTTTTTGAAGGGATTGAAGACCTTTATTAGCAATAGAGTGTTGATTCTAGGTTTGAAAACCTATAACGAAGTAGTTGATATAGCTCTAGTGGCAGAGGAAGATGATAGAGATACCCAATGGATATGGGACTCTAAGAATCAGGCTAAAAGTACCGGAATGTTTCTGGGTAGCAAGGAAAGGAAGAGACAGAGAGGTGGTACCTCTTTTTCTCAGGGGCAACAGAGGATTAGCTCGACACTATCGGTGTCCTTGCCTGCAGGATCTTCAAGATCAAAAGTGGTGTGTCACCACTGTCAGCAGCCGAGTCACTATAGGTCTGAGTGTCCCAGTATACAGTTGTGACCAATGATGGAATGGATCTGTTATCATTGTTACCAGACTGGTCATATGAAGCAGATTATGGGAGAGAGTGTACAGGGTGGGACAGGATCTCGATAGTGTACCACTCAGCTTTTAGTGGGTCAACCTTGTTTTAGGGCATTACCACAACCGCAGCCTACTCAGGATTCACGAGCAGTGAGGAGATTCAATCCTAATGTTTCAGATAAACAGTCTAAGTATCGGAGGGCTGGTCCATAAGAGCTAAAGTATGATTTTGGTTTCTAGCTTATGGGTTAGAGTATTGATCCATTTGAGCATCATGTGACACATCATGAGTTGTATATTGCATCTAGTACGACATATTCAATTTTATATGCTAGATATAGTAGGTGATATACTAGGTGATTAGCATGACTTATGTGACTATGCGAGTGTATAAGTGTTCATGTTATGAATCGTATGATATATGTAGGCATATTATTATCGCCTAAAGATTCTAGTTTTGGGGATTTGATGAGGCAGGGCAAAGATTTGAGCTTGAGTGAGTTCACAATAGTTGAGAAGTAGGAGTGGTGGTAAACTCCAATTGTGAAAGTCTAGAACCTTGAGAAAAGTTTAAGGTAGTATTTCCCATATAGGAAAAACTAGGAACTGATTGTGGTCACAGGTTTGAGGGAACCAAAGTTGGGAGGACAAGTATGGCATATTGCCGGAGTTGGACAAATAGGGGAAAATGGCCAGGCAGGACATTTTTCTTTGGTTAGTGTTTCTCTTACAATATGTTAGGTCAAGTTAGTTATGGAGTTGACTCGTTAGATGTTAACGAGCAAGAAAATGAGGTTTGGATGGTTTAGAGTATAAGAGATTTTTACTCATAGAAGGGAATATGACTGAAAAAGGTCTATATAATAAATTACCAAGGTGTACGGTTACAGATAAGCAGGAGAATGCTTATCAAATGATTCACGATGATAAGAGTAGATCAGTTTTAGACCGCTCTTGATATAGGAATGTAGTACTTGTTACAGTACTTGAGGAAATAGTTCGAGGTTCTCGAGAAGTGACAAATTTTGGGATAGTCGTCGAGAGAGAATGTTCTTAAGGCACAATTTTGCCTATTGACATATCTATTGTGTTGGTTGTTGTCAATATGGACACAATTTTGTCTATAGATGCATCTATTGGAGTAACGGGTGTCTAGAAGACATAGTTTTGTCTATTGACATGTCGGTGGGGATGATGTTGTCATAGGGACACAACTTTGTCTATTGACACATTAAATGAGGGATATATGTCATTTCTGGACAAAGTTTTGTCCATTGACCCATCCATTGTTGCTGGTTGTCGTCGCTGAAGACACAATTTTATCTGTGACGCAACCCTTGGATTTGGTGATCGTCAGTTGGGACATTTTGACATTTTTCTCCATTGACACGCCTGATGGAGTGTTGCCATCTAGACACAGTTTTGTCAATTGCATACTTATTAAAGGATTGGTGTCATCTCTAGACACAGTTTTGTTCATGGACCTATCCATTGTTGTTGGTTTTCGTCGCCGAAGACACATTTTTGTCTGTGATGCAACCCTTGGATTTGGTGATTGTCAGTTAGGGTTAGTTTTCTCCATTGACATGCCTGATGGAGTTTTGCCATTTGGACACTATTTTGTCTATTGGCATACTTATGGAGGATGTTGTTATAAGGACACAGTTTCGTCTGTTGACACATCAAATGAGGGATATGTGTCACTTCTGGATATAGTTTTGTCCATTGACCCATCCATTCCTACTGGTTGTCATCGCCGAAGACAGTTTTGTCTGTGACGTAACCCTTGGATTTGATGATCGTTAGTTGAGGACAGTTTCTCCATTGACATGCCTGATGGAGTGTTGCCATCTGGACACGGTTTTGTTTATTGGCACATTTATTGGAGGATAGGTGTCATCTCTAGACACAGTTTTGCCTATTGACCTATCCATTGTTACTGGTTGTCATCGCTGAAGACACAGTTTGATCTGTGGCGCAACTCTTTGATTTGATGGTTGTCATTTGGGGACAGTTTTTGTCATTGACACACCTAAGAGAGTACTTGTCGTCAAGTAAACACAGTTTTGTCTATTGACGCATTCGTTGAGACAAAAGTTTTATCTTTGGACACAGTTTTGTCTATTGAGGTATAGTTACAAGTAATATGACCATAAGATATCAAAGTTTTGATCATTGTGCAGGACTCAACTCAGTTTTGAAGCACGATTAGTTTTGACATCATAAGAGAAGGACGGTGATAACACCATTAGTTTTATTCTTGGTTAATCATTGACCAAAGGACAAGTGTGATGTGTATGTAGTAAGATTTCTGCTAAACCATACCTCGTGGTACCAGTGAAATGGATTAGATCCAAGGATCTATGGAGATATTGTCCCTAGGCCAGGTACAAAAAACATGGGTTAGACTTGTACACATAGCGTGATCTAATGAAGAGATTCTTAAACTTGAGACTTAAGGTAAACGAGTTAGTGGATAGGAGTATACACCTATACTTTCACTATTTTGAAAGTGGAAATGATAATTGACGTGAGGGTTCACAGCGTAATATTTACACCACATTTTTGGTGATACCTAGATACATTTATATGTATATATGAGGGTGATAGTAGCTGAGATGTTTCATGGACTCTGAGTGAAGTTGTGTATGAGGGTAACTCAGAACCTCATTGGTTAAGGAACGAAGCCGAGTCTTAGAGACTGACAAGTCAATACCTTTTATCAAAATTAAAAGGGAAATAAGAGGGGTCAATTAAGGTTTTGTGACGAAGTTTGGAGACTTGGAGTATGTTCCTAATTTCGAGGATGAAATTTCTTGAAGGTGGGGAGGTTGTAGAGACCGTGACCAATTTTGGCCAGTTTTTTTTCGATTATACATCATTTTTGTTGTAGATACGTTTTGAATGATGTAATGGACATTCTGAGAATGGAAAAAATGTTTGAAAATATGTTATAAGGTTTTTGAAAGTTTTCAGAAGATTTGGAGAAGTTTGACTTTTTGGTCAAACCAGGTCCTGGGATGCGGTCCCGATGGGCCCGGGAATCCAAAAAATTTTAAAAATTAATTATTTTTGAGATTGGCTTAGATAAAATGTTTAATGAGTTAAGGAAGTGATTTCAAGACCATAGGAGTTTTTGAAATCAAAAACGGAGCTCGGGAAGGTACGTTAAGTGGCCTAAGGGGCATTTTAGTCTTTTCGCGACTTTAGTGCTTTAAAGGGGTCAAACCTATAGAGATATTTCATATCTCACATCTCATGCCAGCTGCTCTCTCTCTTCTTCTCCCTCTACCTTCTCTTTATAATTTGAAGGCTTGAGGCTTGGATTCGGGTTTTGTTGAAGAAGGGAAATGCGTGGGGGACGACAAGGGCTTCGGTTTGAACTGAACAAAGTCAACTTTTGGCAAGGTAGATCTCACTAGAAATTTTGGAAATCTCTTCAACGGTTTTCAAATTCAAGGTAAGGGTTCTCCTTCTTGCCTAGTTGTCGATTCTAGGGTTTCGAGTTATGTGGTGAGACATAAGTCATGTTTGTATGCTAGAGAGTGAAAAAGAGGGTTGTGGGGTTGTGATTCCTTCCCTCTTAAATGATTCTTACATGATATAGTGATGTGTATGTGATGTGTATAGTGATATGTGTTCATATGTGTAATATGTGGAGTTTGAGAGCATGAATAATTATATGCTAGCTAATATGCATATGTGACTATGTGAAATGATAAACATATATGGGGTTATGTATGTGGTTATGTGTTGATGAATAAGTGAGGAATGCATACTAGTTATGTGTAGCAAGTGTATGCATTTGTTGAAGCATGAGTAGTATATGCTAAATTGATGTTTTGGAAACATTTGTGAGTTATGTGAAAGTTTTGATATACATGTGAATGTATGTATGACATGTAATGAAGAATGCATGTTAGGTACCCTTAGTACTAGCTTATGCATTTATGTGACATTAAAATGATGTGCTTGACATTTTGTTAGAAATGCATAGACGGAGATATTGTAAGGAAAAACGATGAGTATGAATTATGTTTAATACATCTCTTTAAAAATGTGCTTTGCTTGAGTGAGTATGTGAATGAGCATGATGACATGTTATGTGACGTATGCATTCACGTAGGTCGGTGTCGAGTCGACACCTAGGTGGATTGGGGTATCTCAACTGAGTTGTCGTGGTGCTCACCCCTTTCTCCTAAATCTTTTTACAGATAAGGCGCCAATGATGGATGGGACTTGAGTGTCCAAGTGGAGCTCTCGTAGCATTTTAATATATTTTGGATATTGTATATGTGATGGTTATCCATGCCAGCTTGTGGCATGGGACTTCATTTTGAGTTGTAGTTATGTTTTAGATAAATGTAACTTGGTTGTATACTTGGACTATAATCTTGTCATCTATGAAAAGAATATGGATTTGTTTATGTAATACTTGTTGGGAGCATTTGGTTTCATTTGATGGACTAATGTAGTGATGGACGTTTTCAATATGAATTGGAATATGTTTATGAATGAGAATGACTCATATTGGTGTATGATTTGATTATGAGTATAATTTAGACCTTGTGAATGATGCCAATGGCTTTTGCATGTTAATTGAATGTTGTATGAGTGAATTAGGTGGTTGAATGGACTTAAAATGCGAAAAAGAGGCAAATGCATGATTTTAGCATTTTCTACAAGTGCACCAGTCCGGACATTTCGATACATCGAAATGTCCATTTTGATGGATCAAAACTTTTGATGCATCGAAATGCCCACTTCGATGCATCAAAAAATCTGCAAGATTTTAGAAAACAAAAGTCCCGAGAGTGGGTTTTGGTCGATACTTGGGCGATGCATCGAAATCACTATTCACAGCATGCTCCGAAATTTGCCTAAATTTCAACCGGGCATAACTTCTTCGTTTTAAATCGGAATTAAGCGTGATTTTTTTTAAATTGAGTATTTTTGGATTCTCTATCCAATGGTGAGGGTTTTAGTTTCTAGTTCTAATCACACGAGGAGTTCAATTTTGGAATTGATGGGCAATGTAAGTGTAGCTTGATGTGGGGCTCATTAAGGTTGGTTGTGGTTGAGGTTGAGTTGGCATATCCATGTGATGTGCAAGAAAAGAGTTAAGTTCCCACGGTATTAGAGGATTAAAATTATCCATTTGGGCATAATGGACGGAAGTCACCTCCAGTTCTTTCGGGAGTCGGGGAACCGGGGCATGACAGCATGGTATCAGAGTATGGTACCTTAGTGAGAGTATTAGGGTGAATTCCCAGTATCAAAATATGATATCATTGGTGTTGAGATCATTCATGAGGTATTGTGAATGGGTTCACACTCAAAAATTCAGAGTCGAACTGGGGACTCTCGGCAGTCCGGATTTCGAGGCATGACAATGCATATCAAGCACATATATCACATAGCATATATTTTTCATGCTCTTCAATGCACATTCTTGCTATATTTGAGTATAGCATGCATTATATCCTCACATACTTCCATTACTAACATATAAATACATATATGCTCATAATTATGCACATAATTCACATACGCATAGAATTCACAACATAACTAGATATGCTCTCATTTCATACACAATATATATATACATTTAACACATCATATATCACAATATGAACTTAACTAACATGTATTAATCACTGGAAAAGAGGGAAAGACAACATCTCACAACCCTACCAATTCTTTCATACATCATAACTCAACCAACACATCTCCAAATTCACCAAACCCTAGAATCGATGAATAAGAAAGATGAAACACCCCTACCTCGAATTTGAAGAATTTTCTAAAAAAACCTTAAAATTTTGCTAAGTTTTACCTTTCTAAAATCCACATTTGTTCGGTTCAAACTAAATCCCTTGACCCGTAGAGCTAGTTGTTCTTCTTCGAGAAATTTCAAATCTAAGCTCTAGGGTTCCAAAATGAAGAGGGAAGGAAGAGAGATGAAAAGGGAGAGAAAAGAGAGGGTTTGGTCGGTTGCTTCATCAATAGAGAATGAGGAGAATCTATATTTAAAATATCTAGGGTACAAAATGACCAAAATGCCCCCAGGCCATTTAACGTACCCTCCTGACCTTCATTTTTTATTCCAAAAGCGGCTACGGCTCTGAAATCAATTCCTTAACTCTTTACACATTTATTTGGTATAAAACCAAAAATAATTATTTTTCAAAAATTTTTCAGATTTTCGGGCCCACACGACCCGTCCCGGGCCCCGCCGACCCAAAATTCTCAAATTTTCCCAAACGCTCCCAAAACTTTTCAGAACCTCTAAACAAGTTATGAAACATGTTTCCACCATTTAAAACATGCAAAACATCATTTAAAATGGATTGATGATGCTAATGATGCCTAAAAAGAAAACTGGTCAAAATTGGACCCGGTCTCTACAAACTCCCTCCCAAAATCGTCATCCAACACAAAATTCCAAGCATAACAAGTCAACCAAAATTTATAGTTTATCAAATTCTACAGAAATGCGTTACATGCCATATTAATCCTTGTTAAACATGTCCAATCATGTATACTACAATACAATGTCATTCGTATCACAAGGTATCAACAAAAAGCCAATTTAAGGAAAAACTTTCTTCATGGATTTTATCAAACATGTGATGACATACATGTGTACATGTGATCCCTATAGCACACAGGTGATTCAAGTGGACTACATACATTCCATAATCGACATATATACCATATATGATCCTAATTACAAATGCAAACCATATTTTCACCCAACTAAACATATTCTCTATGAACAAAATTCTCATATAGACATACATTGGTCATGTATATCACAACGACCATATTTAGTAACTAAATATCATATTTAGCACAGTTATAACAAGTAGAATTGCATGAACTCCAAGATAGAGACATTCCAACTCCTCCAATCATGCTAAACTATCATTAAACAAGTTAGAGACCCAGAGAATCAATGTTAAGAGAGTTCATACACCATTATCTCAAATTCCAAGCTTTAAACTCAAAGCCCTAAAATCACTAAAGGTCCAATGGCTTCCAAATCAAGCTTTATACCGATCAAATTGTAGAGGAGAATGAGGAAAACAAATTTAGTTCTTGCTCCAAGCCCCAAATCCCACTTCTAAGCTTCCAAACCTAAACAGAAGTTGAAGAAATGAAAATGAAGTAGAGAGAGGGAAAGCCGGCCAAGAGAGGGAGAGAGGGATTGTTTGGGTAACTTTGGTCCACAAAATATCTATATATACACTGTAACTTACAAGTTTTATAAGACATTGCAACTAAGTCCCTCTTCTTTCCTAAATTTGCTCCTTGTTAATTGATACTTCCAAGTAATTAATCTTTTACAATTTCTTCTCTCCACTTTTCACTTTAGTCCCTACAATAATTACATGATACCCCAAACCTCCAATTAAGGGGTCTGAACACACCTTTCAGGCCATTCAACCGATCCCAGGTCCCACACCCATACCAAAAGCACTCAAAGGTCACATAACCTATAAAAACACATCCTTAAGCAATTTACTCAGGCTTAATCACAATTAAATTGTAATTAAAATAAAATAAATACCCGGGGCTCTACATGTATACATGTTAGTGATAATATGATATACATATTTGAGTGTTGACACTACAACTGCATTAGTGTTGAAAAGACAACGTCAACACTTGGTGCTTGTGTGAACACTTCATTACACAATTAGATTAATGATTGGTGGTTGGATAGGGAGGTTTGAGAGGAAGAAATAGAGTTTTGAATATACTAAAGCGATCGTAGACAAATCAGGAGTTGCGACCTGGAGATCTTCAATGGACTGTAAGATTTGGTGGCTTCTATATCTAGAGATCAATTAAAGATTTGAGTGTACTGAATCATAGCTTAAGGATTATAGAAACTTAGGTTATACATCAATTTCTTCATAGTAGATTACTTTGCTGGACCAAGTCCACGTGATTTTTTTTAGTTACCGTTTGGGGTTGATTTTTTCATGTAAAAATTTAATGTACAATCTCTTTACTTTATGCATTTATTTATTGTACTTTAAATTTCTTATTTTGTCTTGAGTCCTTGGTTGAATGAATGCACACTACATGTTTGATAAAATGTCATCAACAAGTATTTGAATATATTAACACAGCAATTTAACCAGATTTTTCAAACCGTTTAAGAAAACATTTTTTATATATTTATTTATTTGATAATCTATTTGTTTTAAACTTTCAAAAAAATATATTTGTTTTGAAAAATATATTTAGTTGGTTTATGTGTCTAGGATCTAAGATAAGTTTGGTTTAAATTATTTTTTGGTAATTGAGATCATTGATGCAAATAAAATCCAACAATTGGTATCATAATTTATATCACTTTAGATATTCATACCCTTAGGTGGTATATATATGCACAAAGGTTCAAAGTTATTGTGAGGATTTTTAATTGGATATAGTTTTCATTGAAGACATATTCACCTCCCCTCTAGGTCTATTTGATATCCTGTTAAAGATCCTATGATGCGTGCTTGATTGCATACCACTAGGTCATCAGTTGAGCCCTCTTCAATTAGACTCATTTTCTGAGATAATTGATAAAACACCATCACAATCACTATGTAGAGACTGGGTCCAATTTTGACATATATTTTTTTTATTCATCATTTTTGTCATAAATGTATTTTAAATGATGTTATGTGTGTTTTGAATATGAAAAAAATGTTTGAAAACTTTTTTAGAGGTTCGGGAAAGTTTTTGAGTCATTTGGTTCATTTTGAGATTTTCGGGTTGGTGGGGCCCGGGACGTGGGTCGGGCAGGCCAGGAAACTGGATATTTATTTGGATTTTTTTTGTTTTAGACTGAATTAAATGTTAAAACAGTTAGAGAAGTGATTTCGGAGCCGTAACCACTTTTGAAATTGAAAATGGAAGTCGGGAGAGCACGTTAAGTGATGTAAGGGTATTTTAGTCATTTTATGGCATATAGACTATAAGTATCTAATTTGTAGATATCTGATTTACAGATATTTCCTCATTATCTCTTGACCAAATTAGCTAGCCATTGAAGCTCTCTCCCTCTTCATCTCTTCTTCTATCTCCTTTGATTTTAAAGCCTTTAATGTAGGATTTGGAAGGTGCCAAAGACCAAGGGTTTGTTTTACTCGGCAAGGAATACATTATGAACTGAAAAAAGTCTATTTTGGTGAAGTTGAAAAGCTAAGATTTTTAGGCCTTGACTAGAAAGGCTTGGAATTTGAGGTAGGGTGTAAATTCCTTCTTTTCTTTGATTTTATAGGTCCTTTAATTTTTTCATCAAACTTTTGCATAAGTTTTATATGTAGAAGTTGATATATTTCTTGTATTTGATTTCTCTAATGTGTTTTAGATAGAAATCATGTGTCTTTCATTTGTTGAATGATATTTATGTATTCATTGTGAGTTATTATGTTCATTTGGAAGCATGAATGAAACTTAACTCGAAAGATTGAGTGAAAAGCATAAAGGAGGTTTTTTTGAAAATGCATGGTAAGTGATTTTCATGAGTTGATTGGAATTGCATTGTAATATGCTTGAGTTTGATTTTATATGTATTAGCTATCACGCCCTGATTTTTAACACCCGGTTAAGAGCGAAGGAAATGAAGGGTGAATAGTGAAATCATTATCCAAATCACTATTCATCAAAAACTCTACTGTGATATCATGTTTTGATACCAAGTTGTCACACCCCAATTTCTGTCTCCCTAAAACTGAGGGTGATTAGGTTGTCACGTCATCATCTCACACTTGCGCAAGCTTAATTTCTCTCTTGCATATTGATATGTAGACCTCAATCTCATCTAACCTTAATGGATCCACACATGTCCTTGCTTACAAAAGAAGACAACTTCTGACCCTGCAACATTTTGCATGATCGAACTTAGCATTTCGCACGATTGAAGTTTCAATTGTGTGAAACCTTAAGTTTGTATGATTAAAATACTTCAATTGCTTAGAATGCTTGCGAAGTTGTATCAAAATGCTATCGAAACTCTCAATACTTTTGACACTCTGCAGAGCCTCTCAAACCCTACATTATTTCACATGTGCAAAACCTGATTTTCAATCATGCGAAACATGGGTTTCGCACGATCGAAATAGCTCTGCAATATTTTTCAAAGCATCCTAATTGATCCACAATACTTATCACGTGATCCAAACATAAAAATTTGATTCCCAAATGAATATATCCATAAAACATGCATAATGGAATCCAAAACCAAACATTCTCCATTCATATACAAAAAAGTCATACATAAGTCATGTGTGGTCTTTACATTTGAAATATAAGTATACCAACATCAATCAAATGTAATTACAACACTTTCTACATAGTCCATATGCCACAAGCCGACATGGAGATCTATCTACATATCCAACAAAAACTTTTCCAAAAGAAACTCCAAAGAGCTCAAAAGGTCCACGAGCCAACCTAAGCTTCATCCTCTATGGGAGCTTTATCTATAAAATAGTTTGGGAGAAGGGGGTGAGCATACAGCTACACCCAGTAAGAATGATCCACTCGACTCTACCTCAACTCAGGCAGCCATGCATGAATGCATAATGAAATCTCTATGTGGCTATATGTCATGCTCTCATGGTTTTCATACTTAAAACATTATCATTTTGAAAACATGATCAATGTCATACACTTTTAATGCACATAAACAAGTTATAAAGGAATCTTAAATCTCAAATGAACTCACACACCACGTAAATTCAAAAATCAATTCAATTGAGGACTTCTGCTTATCACAATTCCATAGTAAGGGTTTCTTCAAAACCACAAACGTTGCTTACGCTCTACGGGTTGCTAACCTGACGAAAGCGACATTCACTTGGCCAAGTTTTGGGTCTTGCACCCTAGGCCTTCGGGCCCTTCTTAATTCTCACACATGCCCCAAAAACATAACTTTCTCACATAATTTTACATTGCCACATAATGTACACTTATCACATAAATGCATAAAATTTATGATTCTCACAATTCTCATCAAATGCATAACCTATGTCAAGTTTATGCACATACCTTCACCTCAAACTTGTCACAATGAAAATCATCAATTTCATGAAAATTACAACCAATGCATTTTTCAAGAAAATGTTCTTTATGCATAAGTTCGTTATTTGAAAATCAAATTTCACAAAGTCCCTCAAATGAACACAAACTCATAAAATTTGCATTTGTAACCCTCCACTACGCATATGCATATATAAATTCTAACTAAAACATGTTGGACATTCAACACATATATGTAAAAATTACATTTTCATAAAATTATCAAAGAAACGTTTCATGTTACAAGTATGTGACCTATAGAATCAAAGTAAAGAGGAATTTAACACCCCTACATCGAATCCTAAGCTTAGAAGCTAAGTCTCCAAATTTTAGCCCTTTTCAACTTCCTAAAAGTGAACTTTGTTCGGTTCAAACCGAAGCCCATGGCCAGAGGAATAATCTACCCTTCTTCGGGAACTTCCAAATCAAGGCCTAAGCATTCCGAAATCTAGAGAGAAGGGAGAGAGATGAAGTGGGAGAGTTAGAGAGAGAAGGATTGCTAGAAAATGAATATTTCAGTCCCTCTAGATATTTATATCGCCACTTGGGGTGCCAAATGACCAAAACACCCCAAAGTAATTTAACGTACCCTCTAGAGCTCCGTCTTCGATTTTGAAAGGAGCTATGGCTTCGAAATAACTTCCTTAACTCTCTAAAAATTTCATTTGGTTTATAACCAAAAATAAGATTTTTCTAAAATTTTTTCAAATTCCTAAGCCCACCGGACCTCATCCCGGGGCCAGTTGACCCAAAAAGTCAAACTTCTCCAAATATTCTCAAAACTTTTCAAAACCCTAAAAGAACTCTCCAAACATGTTTCTCACATTCATAATATGCAAAACATCATTTAAAATGCAATTAGGACAAAAATGATGCTTAAAATGGAAACTGACCAAAATTGGACCCGGTCTCTACATTAGCTATAGATGTAATGTATTAAAAGTGAGTTTTGTGATAATCTTGGTTTTATGCATACTAGTGATAAATGTGCACTTATTTGGTGATTATTGATTTTGGGGCAAGTGTGAGAATCAAGAAGGGCCTGTAGCCCTAGGGTGAAATGCCCAAAACTTGGCCAAGAGGATGTCGCTACCATCGGGTTACCAACCTGAAAGCGTAAGCAGAGTATGTGATCCTTCAAGGACACTTACTATGGATGTGACAATCAAAATTCCCCTTGTGATTTGATTTTTGGGTATACGTGACATTGAGTTTAATTGTGAATGTACTTCATGTTAAACTACTTATATGTATTTGAGATGTGTGATGTCATTCTTATGTCTAATGTTGAATAATTCTTAAGTTTATGAATCTTGAAGGATGCCATGTAGTTGCATAGAGATTCTATTTTGCATTCATGCCTGGTTACTTCATGTAAAACTAATACTTTTTTATGTTTTTTCTTTCCAATTTTTCTAGAAACTCTTAGCCATATATGAAAGATGTTTTTGCACAAAAAAATCATAAAAATTTATATTCACATTTTTTAATCTCATTTTTTTTCACTTTCCACACTTTTAAAGTACTTTCCACACACTTAAAACAAATAATTTTTTTATTTTTATCTTTTCTATTTTTTTAGGAACTCTTAGGCATATTTGAAGGATGTAATTGTTCAAAGAAATCATAAAAATTTAAATTCACATTTTTTAGACAAATTTTTCTCTCACTTTCCACACTTTTAAAGTACTTTCCACACAGTTAAAAGACATTTACAAACATTTAAATTACTTTTCCACACACCTAAAACTAATACTTTTTTATGTTTTTTATTTCCAATTTTTTTAGGAAGTCTTATCCATATATGGAAGATGTTTTTGCACAAAAAATTCAAAAATATTTATATTTACATTTTTTAATCTCATTTTTTTCACTTTCCACACTTTTAAAATACTTTTCAAAACACTTTAAAACAAATAATTTTTTCTATTTTTTTCTTTCCTATTTTTTTAGGACTCTTAGGCATATTTGAAGGATGTGTTTGCACAAAAAAATCCTAAAAATTTAAATTTACATTTTTTAGGCTAATTTTTTCTCACTATTCACAATTTTAAAGTACTTTCCACACATTTAAAAGACTTTTTCACACATTTAAAGTACATTTCCACACACCTAAAACTAATACTGTTTTGTGTTTTTTCTTTCCAATTTTTTAGAAACTCTTAGCCATATATGAAAAATGTTTTTGCACAAAAAAGTCATAAAAATTTATATTCACATTTTTTAATCTCGTTTTTTTTTCACTTTCCACACTTTTAAAGTACTTTCCACACACTTAAGACAAATATATATATATTTTTTTTATCTTTCCTATTTTTTGGGAACTCTTAGGCATATTTGAAGGATGTTATTGTACAAAGAAATCATAAAAATTTAAATTCACATTTTTAGATAAACTTTTTTCTCACTTTCCACACTTTTAAACTACTTTCCACGCATTTAAAAGACATTTACACACATTTAAATTACTTTTCCACACACCTAAAACTATTTCTTTTTTATGTTTTTTCTTTCCTATTTTTTTAAGAAGTCTTATCCATATATGAAAGATGTTTTTGCACAAAAAATTCAAAAATATTTATATTCACATTTTTTAATCTCATTTTTTTCACTTTCCACACTTTTAAAATACTTTTCCAAACACTTAAAACAAATAATTTTTTTTATTTTTTTCTTTCCTATTTTTTTAGAACCTCTTAAACATATTTGAAGGATGTATTTGCACAAAAAAATCATAAAGATTTAAATTCACATTTTTTAGGCTCATTTTTTTTTTTTATCACTTTCCACACTTTTAAATATTTTCCACATATTTAAAGTACTTTTCCACACACCTAAAACTAATACTTTTATTATATTTTTTCTTTCCAATTTTTTTTTGAAACTCTTAGCCATATATGAAAGATGTTTTTGCAAAAAAAAATCATAAAAATATTTATTCACATTTTTTAATCTCATTTTTTTCACTTTCCACACCTTTTAAGTATTTTCCACACACTAAAAGCAAATAATTGTTTTTATTTTTATCTTTCCTATTTTTTTAGGAACTCTTAGGCATATTTGAACGATTTAATTGTACCAAAAAATCATAAAAATTTAAATTCACATTTTTTAGGTTAATTTTTTTCTCACTTTCCACACTTTTAAAGTATTTTCACACATTTAAAAGACTTTCCACACATTTAAAATACTTTTACACAGACCTAAAACTAATACTTTTTTATGTTTTTCTTTCAAATTTTTTTAGGAACTCTTAGCCATATATGACCTCTTAAGCATATTTTAAGGATGTATTTGCACAAAAAAATCATAAAAATTTAAATTTACATTTTTAGGCTCATTTTTTTATCACTTTCCACACTTTTAAAATAGTTTCCACATATTTAAAGTACTTTTCCACAAACCTAAAACTAATACTTTTTTATTTTTTTTCTTTCCAATTTTTTAGAAAACTCTTAGCCATATATGAAAGATTTTTTTGCACAAAAAAATCATAAAAATTTATATTCACATTTTTTAATCTCATTTTTGTTCACTTTCCACAGTTTTAATTTAAGTATTTTTCACACACTTAAAACAAATAATATATATATATTTTTATCTTTCCTATTTTTTTAGGAACTCTTAGGCATATTTGAAGGATTTAATTGTACAAAACAATCATAAAAATTTAAATTCACATTTTTTATGTTAATTTTTTTGTCACTTTCCACACATTTAAAGTACTTTCCACACATTTAAAAGACTTTCCCACACATTTAAAGTACTTTTACACACCTAAAACAATACATTTTTATGTTTTGCTTTCAAATTTTTTTAGGAACTCTTAGCCATATATGAAAGATGTTTTTGCACAAAAAATTCAAAAAAAATTATATTCACATTTTTTAATCTCATTTTTTTTTCACCTTCCACACTTTTAAAGTAATTTCCACACACTTAAAACAAATATTTTTTTTTATTTTTTCTTTCCAATTTTTTTAGGAACTCTCAAATATATTTGAATGATGTATTTGCACAAACAATTCATAAAAATTTAAATTCACATTTTTTAAGCTAATTGTTTCCTCACTTTCCACACATTTAAAGTACTTTTCCACACACTTAAAACAAATACTTTTTTATATGTTTTCTTTCCAATTTTTTTAGGAACTATTAGAGATATATGAAAGATGTTTTTGCATAAAAAACTCATAAAAATCTATATTCACATTTTTCAATCTCATTTTTTTTCACTTTGCACACTTTTAAAGTAATTTCCACACACTTAAATCAAATAAGTTTTTTTATTTTGAATTTCTTAGGACCTCTTAAGCATATTTGAAGTATGTATTTGCGCAAAAAAATCATAAAAATTTAAATTCACATTTTTTAGGCTCATTTTTTTCTCACTTTTCACATTTTTAAAGTAGTTTTCACACATTTAAAGTACTTTTCCACACATTTAAAACTAATACTTTTTTATGTTATTTCTTTCCAATTTTTTTTAGAAACTCTTATCCATATATGAAATGTAATACCCCGCTCCAACACATGGTATGATATTGTCCGCTTTGGGCCATAGCCCGCACGGTTTTGCTCTTGGGTTTACCCCAAAAGGCCTCATACCATTTGAAAAAAACACACTACATATAAGCACATCCCCTTCTCCACACCCAGGCGATGAGAGATTGAGCACCCTGTACCCTGTCAGTGTGGTAGCTCAGCCCAGTGTCTGTCTTCGCACCTGCCCACTCACACCCGTCCACAAGGGTTACTACAATCCACCCCCTTACGAGGCCCGATGTCCTCGTCGGCACACTTCCGGCTAGGTTCAGGCTCTGATACCAACTGTAATACCTCGCTCTAACACATGGTATGATATTGTTCGCTTTGGGCCTGAGCCCGCACGGTTTTGCTCTTGGGTTTTACCCCAGAAGGCCTCATACCATTTGAAGAGAACATACTACATATAAGCACATCCCCTTTTCTACACCCAGGCGATGTGGAATTGAGCACCCTGTACCCTGTCAGTGTGGTAGCTCAGCCCAGTGTCTATCTTTGCACCTGCCCACTCACAACCGTCCACAAGGGTTACTACAATCCACCCCCTTACGAGGCCCGATGTCCTCGTCGGCACACTTCCGGCTAGGTTCAGGCTCTGATACCAACTGTAATACCCCGCTCCAACACATGGTATGATATTGTCCGCTTTGGGCCATAGCCCGCACGATTTTGCTCTTGGGTTTTACCCCAAAAGGCCTCATACTATTTGAAGAGAACATACTAAATATAAGCACATCCCCTTTTTCACACCCAAGCGATGTGGGATTGAGCACCCTGTACCCTGTCAGCGTGGTAGCTCAGCCCAGTGTCTGTCTTCGCACCTGCCCACTCAGACCTATCCACAAGGGTTACTACAATCCACCCCCTTACGAGGCCCGACGTCCTCGTCGGCACACTTCCGGTTAGGTTCAGGCTCTGATACCAACTGTAATACCCCTCTCCAACACATGGTATGATATTGTCCGCTTTGGGCCTGAGCCCGCACGATTTTGCTCTCTGATTTTACCCCGAAAGGCCTCATACCATTTGAAGAGAACATACTACATATAAGCACATCCCTTTTTCCACACTCAGGCGATGTGGGATTGAGCACCCTGTACCCTGTTAGTGTGGTAGCTCAGCCCTTGTGGACGGGTGTGAGTGGGCGGGTGCGAAGACAGACACTAGGCTGAGCTACCACACTAACAGGGTACAGGGTGCTCAATCCCACATCGCCTAGGTGTGGAAAAGGGGATGTACTTATATGTAGTATATTCTCTTCAAATGGTATAAGGCCTTTTGGGGTAAAATCCAAAAGCAAAACCGTGCGGGCTCAGGCCCAAAGCGGACAATATCATACCATGTGTTGGAGCAGGGTATTACAGTTGGTATCAGAGCCTGAACCCAACCGGAAGTGTGCCGACAAGGACGTCGGGTGTCGTAGGGGGGTGGATTGTAGTGACCCTTGTGGACGGGTGTGAGTGGGCGGGTGCGAAGACAGACACTGGGCTGACCTACCACACTGACAGGGTACAGGGTGCTCAATCCCACATCGCCTGGATGTGGAAAAGGGGATGTGCTTATATGTAGCGTGTTCTCTTCAAATGGTATGAGGCCTTTTGGGGTAAAACCCAAGGGCAAAACCGTGCGAGCTCAAGTCGAAAGCGGACAATATCATACCATGTGTTGGAGGAAGAGACATGGATCTAACGGTGATGCTCAGAGAGAGGGAGCCTCTACTCATAGGAAACAAAATGGAGTACCGCAGATGGGTCAGTCTCAGCCTCAGGGTAATCAGTTGGGGGGGCCTACTAGTACATTAAAAGGAAATTTTTATGGGTGTGGTGAACTTGGGCATTCAGTTAGGTATTGCCCCAATACTTATCAGGCGCAGTTTGGTCAGCAGGGGCAGAGGAAACAACCACCCTTGCCGACACCCCAAGTTTTACAGATTCAGACTCAGAACTGACCAGCTTTACCAGCATCGCCACCACTTACGAGGCAACCTACCCAGCTGTTGCACTATGGGAGGGTCTACAACGTCATGCCAGATCATGTGCAGGCTCCACCGCAATGAGGCAGAGTCCACTTGGATGAGGGAGGATGAAATAAGGTCAAAATATCCAGATCTTTTATTTTAGGTATGAGGCAAATTCTGAGGACGGAATTCCTCTTCTAAGGGGGGAAGAATGTAATACCCCGTAATTTGAGGATATCTAAATTGGGTTTTTTATTTATTTGATGGAATTTTTAATTATTTAAATGCTTTTATTAATTTTGTCAATGCCTGTTTTTATATGTTTAATGTGGATGTTTGAATTGTTGCTAAGTGTTGATTGAGTTTAATTGTGTGTTAAATATTTGTTTTAAATATAGTTTTTTTTTTGTTAAATAAAAATATGTTGGTTTGGGCTGCATTTTCTTTATTTTTGTTTTATTATTATTATTATTATTATTAGGTTGGGCTAGGCTACTGGGCTGGGCTATATATATGTATATATATATATATATATAAATAGTTGGGCTAAATATTTTATATTTATTAGTTTAATTATTTAGGAATATTAAATAAGGAAAAAAAAATTAGGGTTCAGTAGTTTTCACGCATAGAGGATTCCTACGCACAGATAGGGAGAAATGGTAGACGCCAGGAAAAGAGAAAAAAAGTGATTTTTGCTCAACATCAGAAGGCAAGTTTGAACTCTTCTCTTCCCCTTTGAATCTATATACATATATATATTTTTTGTATATACATGTTGCTGGAATATACGTATTATATATATATTAATTGTATAGACGTGTTACTAGAAATTTGTATGCAATTAATTATGAAACTAAATGATTTTGCATGCTAAGAATAATTTTGTGAATTAAACATGAGGATTTTGGAGTTTTGGTACCGTTTTAGGGTATTTTTGCATATGTTTATACATGTATATATGACTGTATAGGCGGGTATATATATATATATATATATATATATATATATTAACATGAAATTGGGTTTACTGTATTCATCATTTTTGAACATTTTTGTTCCGATTAAAAGGTAGATCTTACTTCCTAGAACAATCATTGAAAGTTTGGTTGTGAACAGTTGGGTAGATTGACGGGAAATTAAGTTTGAAATTTTATATTTTCGAAACTTGAAATTTGGGCGTTTTTGATTTAGGCCGCAAGAGGGGATGATTTTGATACCAATACATAGCTTAGATCGATATGAGTTCAATGGTATATTTATATGCGCAATTCGGTGCCCGGAAGTGATCGGAAAGTGATCGGGAAGTTTCTCCACCATTGTTGTTACGTGGAGCTTCAGGAAGGAGGAAGAAGAAAGGAAAAAAAAAAAAAGGTGGCCACGCGTTCTGCCAGCGTGTGCCGCCGACGACGGTGGCTGAAAAATTATTTTTGGGCCCATTCGCTGGGGCCCACCTCTGGGTCCGATATGGGCCATTCCGAATTATTTTGGTATTTGTTTTGAATTTTTGAAATTTTTAGAAAAACTTAAACATTCATAAAATCATTTTTTAAAAATACTTTTATAATTTTAAAAATTCCCAAACTTTTATGTCAACTTCCTGGCAACTTAAGGAGCTTGGGGTTTAAATTTCATGTCGAAATGATTTACCATTGTCTTTAAATTTTTTTTAAAGTGTTTAAAAATTGGGTTTTTCAGCTTCTTTAATTTTAGAAAATACTTAGAAATTTCCAAAAATTTCCAAATTTTTACTGTAACTTTCTGGAGGCTAAATACACTTGGGTTTAAATTCTCAACTCAAAATAATCTTTCCTTGTTGTTCAATTGATTTTTAAAGTGTCCAAAAGTTGGGTTTTTCACTTTCTGTAATTTTAGAAAATACTTTTATAATTCCAAAAATTCTTAAATTTTTTCTGTAACTTTCTGGAGGTTAAATAAACTTGGTTTTAAATTTTCATCTCGAAATGAGCTTCCCTTGGTATTGAATTAATTTTTAAAGTGTCTAAAAGTTGGATTTTCACCTTCTTTTATTTGTTGAAAATATTTTTAAAATTCTAGAAATTTCAGAATGATTTAATAGGGTTATTAGAAGTAGAATAGGCCCAAAAACCTAGATAAGAGTTTGGTTTAGACTCCCTCATAGATTTGAGTGCATTGGGGGTTGGATTGGGTGTTTGCTTCTAAAGTGGTTAAATTGTGTTATTTGATTTACTTGAATGTATTTTTCTTTAAGGATATAAATGCCCATTAAATACTTGATTATAACTTACTTGTGAATGATTTGTCTTATGGTGATAATTTCATGTCGGATAATTTGAATTACTTTGTTTGTGCAAATTAAAATCATAATGCACCTTGTTTATTTTATGTTTTATATTGGGAATGCATCTATATATTTTATTTGGCATGTAAGGATTGCCCGACGTGTCAGGATCGCCCATACCTAATAAGGTATCTATGCATTTTAATTTGGCATGTAAGGATTGCCCGGCATGTCAGGATCGCCCATACCTAATAAGGTATCTATGCATTATATTTAGCATGTTGGGATTGCCAAGGTGTGTCGGGATCTCCTAATATCTAATAAGGTATCTATGCATTATATATGGCATGTTGGGATTGCCAAGGCGTGTCGGGATCGTCTAATACCTAATAAGGTATCTATGCATTATATTTGGCATGTTGGGATTGCCAAGGCGTGTCAGGATCGTCTAATACCTAATAAGGTATCTATGCATTATATTTGGCATGTTGGGATTGCCAAGGCGTGTCGGGATCGCCAAACACCTAATATGGTATCTTTATATTTTATTTGGAGCATGTCAGGATTGCCTAATATCTAGTAAGAACGTTTCTCGTTATATATTCGAGCATGCTACGATTATTTCTTGTGTAAACTTAAAACTAGTCTGCACTTGCATTAAGATAACTGTTGTGTTAGTGTAGGGTGTGGGGCAGCTCTATTCTTGGGTCATAGGGTTAATTGGGGATATATATTTATGAGCTGGTGGGTTATCTTTAATTGTATATAAATATAAATTTGTTGTCTTGGAAAAGGATTATTGGTGGAGGCAGGATAGGTTTGCCTAATACCTTGTAAGGCATTTGTAGAATATATAGAAGAAGGCATGTTAGGATTGTCTATGGTTTGAACTTAGAAATTTGTTTTATCTGTATTGTAATAATGGATGGGTTAGTTCAGAATATAGTTCTAGTTACTTCTAACATAGGAGATTTAATGACTAAACGGTATAATTATATCTATATGTCTTTACTGTCCTCATATAGAGGGTATGTTTATCGGTTCTCTGATTGGGTTGTAGTAGAGATAATTTTCTCGTGGGTTTAACCCACTTTGTTGATATTTCAGGTTCCAGACAGTTTCTACTTGGAGATTTGCGCGTGGAGTTCGTAGAGCGTGACAATCATCCATTCCTTACCATATTTTAGTGTAGGGACTTAAATCTGTTCATAAAGTTTTACTTTTATTTTTTTTTTGTTTGAATAAGGGGTCTGTGGGTTACTGGACTTTCAAGTTGTATCAATCAGAATAATACAATGTTATTTAACGTAATTATTTATTTCAGTTAGACTTTCCTTTCAGCATTTATAATTCTTTTTCTTTTGTCATTGTATTCTATGCTTGTTTGCTATTAGTTGTTAGTATCCCTCACGTTTTGTGTATGAGACTGGCCACCTCATGTGTGAAATTTTCTAGGGGGTATTTCATTTGCTACAATCCACCCCCCTACGAGGCCCGACGTCCTCGTCGGCACACTTCTGGTTGGGTTCAGGCTCTAATACCAACTGTAATACCCCGCTCCAACACATGGTATGATATTGTCCACTTTGGGCCCAGCCCGCACGGTTTTGCTCTTGGGTTTTACCCCAAAAGGCCTCATACCATTTGAAGATAACATACTACATATAAGCACATCCCCTTTTTCCACACCCAAGCGATGTGGGATTGAGCACCCTGTACCCTGTCACTGTGGTAGCTCAGCCTAGTGTCTATCTTCGCACCTGCCCACTCACACCCATCCACAAGGGTTACTACAATCCACCCCCCTACGAGGCCCGACGCCCTCGTCGGCACACTTCCGGCTGGGTTTAGGCTCTGATACCAACTATAATACCCCGCTCCAACACATGGTATGATATTGTCCGCTTTGGCCTGAGCTCGCACGGTTTTTGCTCTTGGGTTTTACTCCAAAAGGCCTCATACCATTTGAAGAGAACATACTACATATAAGCACATCCCCTTCTCCACACCCAAGCGATGTGGGATTGAGCACCCTGTACCCTATCAGTGTGGTAGCTCAGTCCAGTGTCTGTCTTCGCACCCGCCCACTCACACCCGTCCACAAGGGTTACTACATGAAAGTTGTTTTTGCACAAAAAAATCATAAAAATTTATATTCACATTTTTTAATCTCATTTTTTTTCACTTTCCACACTTTTAAAGTATTTTCCACACACTTAAAACAAATAAATGTTTTTGTTTTTATCTTTCCTATTTTTTTAGGAACTCTTAGGCATATTTGAAGGATTTAGTTGTACAAAGAAATCATAAAAATTTAAATTCACAGTTTTTAGGTTAATTTTTTTTCTCACTTTCCACACTTTTAAAGCACTTTCCACACATTTAAAAGACTTTTCCACACATTTAAAGTAATTTTCCACACACCTAAAACTAATATTTTTTTTCTTTCCAATTTTTTTTGAAACTCTTAGCCATATATAAAAGATGTTTTTGCACAAAAAAATCATAAAAATTTATATTCACATTTTTTAATCTCATTTTTTTTTCACTTTTCACACTTTTAAAGTCATTTCCACACACTTAAAACAAATAAATTTTTTTATTTTTATCTTTCCTATTTTTTTATGAACTCTTAGGCATATTTGAAGGATTTAATTGTACCAAAAAATCATAACAATTTAAATTCACATTTTTTAGACAATTTTTTTCCTCACTTTCCACACTTTTAAAGTATTTTCCACACTTTTAAAAGACTTTTCCACACATTTAAAGTACTTTTCCACACACCAAAAACTAATACTTTTTTATGTTTTTTCTTTCCAATGTTTTTAGGAACTCTAAGCCATATATGAAAGATGTTTTTGCACAAGAAATTCAAAACAAATTTTATTCACATTTTTTAATCTCATTTTTTTTAGTTTCCACACTTTTAAAATACTTTTCCACACACTTAAAACAAATAAATTTTTTTATTTTTTTATTTCCTATTTTCTTTGGACTCTTAGGCATATTTGAAGGATGTATTTGCACAAAAAAATCATAAAAATTTAAATTCACATTTTTTAGACAAATTTTTTTCTCACTTTCCACACTTTTAAAGTACTTTCCACACATGTAAAAGACATTTACACACATTTAAAGTACTTTTCCACACTCCTAAAACTAATACTTTTTTATGTTTTTTCTTTCCAATTTTTTAGGAACTCTTATCCATATATGAAAGATGTTTTTGCAGAAAAAAATCATAAAAATTTATGTTCACATTTTTTAATCTCATTTTTTTTCTCTTTCCACACTTTTAAAGTAATTTCCACACACTTAAAACAAATAATTTTTTTTTATTTTTTTATTTCGAATTTTTTTAGGACCTCTTAAGCATATTTGAAAGATGTATTTGCACAAAAATATCATAAAAATTTAAATTCACATTTTTTAGGCTCATTTTTTTTCTCACTTTCCACACCTTTAAAGTAGTTTCCACACATTTAAAGTACTTTTCCACACATTTAAAATACTTTTCCACACACCTAAAACAAATACTTTTTTACGTTTTTTCTTTCCAATTTTTTTAGAAAATCTTAGCCATAACAAGTCTGCTGTAGTATACTCTATAAATTGGTGCTAATAAGGTTCTATGGCTGCTGTCATGAACTTAAACAAGTAGTTTGAGCTCATAAATTGGTGCTGATAAGGTTTTATGGCTGCTATCATGAACTTAAACAAGTAGTCTGAGCTCCAATACGAAGTAAGTTTAGTTTGTTAAAGTTGACATTGAACCAATTCACCCCTCCCCTTTTGGTTCATCATCGGACAATGTAAAAGTAGATGAAACTGACACCAACCTGTCTTAGAATTGTATTTGGACAATAAGAAGCTTGTGAGCCAAGTGTGTTCATTTGCATAGTGGTTTGTGAAAACTCATGCGTCATTGTTTTTCCATTGCTTGGTGGTGGACTAGGTTATTGGAACATCCATGCGTACTTGCTTTGAATTTCAGCACCCTAATAAAAATTGAATTTGGGTATAAGTTGGTATAGTAAAATAATTTGAAGTATTATAAAATTATAAAATGTCACTCACATTAATTTTCACGAAGGATTCAACAGGTTGTTTTGAACACTTTTTTTTTTTTGCCATCTTGATGTGTCCCTTTTTTTAAGACCCCTAGCAGTAATGTCATGACCACTTTGCTGGCAAGTAACGTGAATTTGAAGACCATGGCCAACTTTATATGACTCAGAAGCATCATGCGTTAAATGTTTTTGCCTTCTATCATCTTCTATAAGGTTAAACAATTGTTCCCCATGTATGATGGATAAGTTTTAATCATCTTCGCTCTCTGATGCCGCCAAACTAATGCGAGTAAATAGACGACACATGTTTCTAAACCAATGGATTTGTTGCAAATTAGGATCTGCTTGCACTTCATGGCCAATGCAATCCAACACTGCCCCATCTCTCGCCTCTCGGGTCCAACGCTTTATTATGTATTCCTCCGGTAATTTGGTTTTCTGCAATATTTCTCTAATGACCTTTATCATGTGCAAACACAGAACCCCTTCCATTGAAAACTTCCCACAGTTACATGTTACGTAGTCATCTACTCTCCTCCTCCTTACACGCCATTCTGGACTATATCCATCAAGTGCAACAAGTTTATATATGAATTCTCCATCCTCAAGATCTGGTTCTCCGAAATAATAATTAACCATTTGTGCAAATTCTTGTTCAACCAACTTAAAAATAAGTATTGTGTAGATCTCAGCAGCATGGTCTATCATATTGTTTGGATATGTAATTTTTGACAATTTGTGAGCCAAATTGTACTCCACGTGCAATTCTTTGAACCTTTTCTCACTGACCAACCTATCAAAGTGTTTGAAAAATTCAGGAATAGAATGGTCTGATTTCAAGAAGCCTTTTAAGCAAGCATTCAAGCTTTCACTGAGTTGTGTGCTGTGCATACCAGTTGTCCAAGAGTCTTTTACATATGCCTTTGCCCATTACGTCCTCAAATCATACAAATCCGACAACCATTTGTTGCCATTCACATCATACATAGTTAACACATAATTCCAACTTGATATGAAATCATCTTCATCCTCTTGGTGCTTCATAAAGTTGGATAAGATGGATGTAATACTCACCGAACCCAAAAATTTATGGCCTAGATGCTTCTCAACATTTTGCATTATATGTCATGTATAGAGATGGTGGTGTGTCCCGGGCATCACCAATGCTAATGCTTTTGCTATAGCTACATCTTAGTCGGTTATAATTGTCCTCGGATCTTTATGAGACATTGCAAGCAAAAATGTCTCAAACAACCTAACAAATGAGTCTGTCGTCTCATCAAACATCAAAGCAACTCCAAACATAACTGATTCCTTGTGATGATTAAGACCAACAAAAGTGGCCAAAGGCTGATTAGCATTATTGACCTTGTATGTGGTATCGAACGATACAACATCTCCAAAATGCCCGTAGTCAATAATCGTACATGTATCTGCCTAAAATATATTGGTTATCATCTCCTCATTGTCTAACTAAACCACATGAAAGATAGAAGGATTGTCCAACAACTGGGATTGAAAATACTCAAATATGTATCCCGCCTCTCCAAATTGCAATTGTTTTTGTCTCTTGGTTCTCAAATAATTTTTTTGGTCTACTTTTGTAAACCCAATTGCTTCTCTTGCCCCAACTTCTCTTCCCATTAGTTCATATGAGGAACCAATGGATAATCCAGAATCATCGGCTATGTTGAGGTCAATTGCCTGAGCTAGAGAGATGTTTCGTTGTGAAGGAATAAAGTGAGTGCAATCTTTTCTAATCAATTCATGATTGTGTTCTTCTTCAAATCTGTCTATGAAAAATATTCCTTCTGATCTTTCAAATTTTATGTGCACTCGGGCACGACATTCGATCCTCATTTTTGCCCTAGCTTCTTTTGTAAAAAGGTCCCTTTTGTCTTTTTCTCTATAACACTCTTTACTACATACAAATTGCGCAGAAGTAATTTCCCCAGTTTGTTTGCTTCTATTGGCATAATCCTTTCTTATGCCAAATCCAACTTCACGTCCATATGCATTATAAAAGTCGTATGCTTTTTGGACAGACTCAAACACTATTCCATTAATCAGTTTAAGCTCTGATATACCAGAAAGACTATGCAAAGCCGGACTTTCCATTCACAACAACTACCTATAATAAAATAACAAAGTGTATTAGAAAGTCTGTAAAAAATTCATCTAAAATGTTCATTGAAACACATTTATTTCAAGAACCTTAGGTTTAATGAGTTGGGGTTTGTTTTATTTTTATAAATTAAATATTCACAATATTATTCATATACAAACTTAAATCACATAATGAACAATATTATTCATAATATAGCAAAAAAAATATTTAAATAAGTAGGAGGAGGCTTTCTCTTCTTGAATTCATCTATGGAGGATAATTAGCAGCAACAAGATCCTCTAAATAAGTATCTTAAGATGGAAAACTATTAAGAGAGTAGAAGAAGTGGAACAGAGATGGTGATCACGAAGGTGGTGGTTTTTGGCGGGAGAGCAAACTGGTAACAAGATACATTTTATTGTCATTCTATTTAAATAAAAATCAAATTTATATATACACATTTATTAAATGTGTGGAAAGTACTTTAAAAGTGTGGAAAGTGAGAAAAAAATGAGCCTAAAAAATGTGAATTTAAATTTTTATGATTTTTTTGTGCAAATACATCCTTCAAATAAGCTTAAGAGTTCCTAAAAAAATAAAAGAAAAAAATAAAAAAAATTATTTGTTTTAAGTGTGTGGAAATTACTTTAAAAGTGTGGAAAGTGAAAAAAAATGAGATTAAAAAATGTGAATATAAATTTTTATGAATTTTTTGTGCATATGGCTAAGATTTGCTAAAGAAATTGGAAATAAAAAACATAAAAAAGTATTTGTTTTAGGTGTGGGAAAAAGTACTTTAAATTTGTGGAAAGTACTTTAAATGTGTGGAAAGTGAGAAAACAATTAGCCTAAAAAATGTGAATTTAAATTCTTATGATATTTTTTGTGCAAATACATCCTTCAAATATGCCTAAGCGTTCCTAAAAAAATTGGAAAGCAAAAAAATAAAAAAAATTTATTTGTTTTAATTTTGTGGAAAGTACTTTAAAAGTGTGGAAAGTGAAAAAATTTAGATTAAAAAATGTGAATATAAATTTTTTATAATTTTTTTGTGCAAAAACATCTTTCATATATGGCTAAGAGTTCCTAAAAAAATTGGAAATAAAAAACATAAAAAAATATTTGTTTTAGGTGTGTGGAAAAGTACTTTAAATGTGTGGAAAAGTACTTTAAATGTGTGAAAATTTCTTTAAAAGTGTGGAAAGTGAAAACAAATTAGCCTAAAAAATGTGAATTTAATTTTTATGATTTTTTTGTGCAAATACATCCTTCAAATATGCTTAAGAATTCTTAAAAAAATTCGAAATAAAAAAATATAAAAAATTATTTGTTTTAAGTGTGTGGAAATCACTTTAAAAGTGTGGAAAGTGAAAAAAAATGAGATTAAAAATGTGAATATAAATTTTTATGAATTTTTTGTGCAAAAACATCCTTCATATATGCCTAAGAGTTACAAAAAAAATTGAAAAGAAAAGAAATAAAAATGTATTTGTTTTAGGTGTGTGGAGAAGTATTTTAAATGTATTGAAAAGTACTTTAAAAGTGTGGAAAGTGAGAAACAAATTATCTTAAAAAATGTGAATTTAAATTTTCATCATTTTTTTGTGCAAATACATCATTCAAATATACCTAAGAGTTCCTAAAAAAATTGGAAAGAAAAAAATAAAAAAATATTTGTTTTAAGTGTGTGAAAGTGCTTTAAAAGTGTGGAAAGTGAAAAAAAAAATGAGATTAAAAAATGTGAAGATAAATTTTTGTGATTTTTTTGTGCAAAAACATCTTTCATATATGCGTAAGTTCATAAAAAAAATTGAAATAAAAAAACATAAAAGAAGTATTTGTTTTAGATGTGTGGAGAAGTACTTTAAATGTGTGAAAAAAATACATTAAATGTGTGGAAAGTACTTTAGAAGTGTGGAAAGTGAGAAAAAATTTAGCTTAAAAAATGTGAATTTAAATTTTTATGATTTTTTTGTGCAAATACATCCTTCAAATATGCCTAAGAGTTCCAAAAAAAATTAGAAATAAAACGATTAAAAAAATTATTTGTTTTAAGTGATTTTGAAATACCCCCAGAAAATTTCGCGCATGAGGTGGCCAGTCTCATACACAAAACCTGGAAGATAGATACAACTGGTAACAACAAGCATAGATACAAAAGATATAATGAACAATTTTCTAAAAGCAGAATAGAAAGTTCATCTGAATTAAAATAACCGCTAACTAAACAAGTATATGTCCGGTAATACAATTTGGAAGTCCTGTAACCTAAGGACCCCTTAACTAGAATGAACAAAATTTTTTAAATTCTAAAACTAATACCAACAATCAAACTCTCAAAAGTTCATAGTATGACTCTTGAAGAAGACAAGTTCCTACCCTGTAACAGATGAGATAAGACGTCTGCTACAACCAAACCATAAAACTCTATCCTCGAGGTGGAACCTGTCTGAAACCTAAAATATCAACGAAGTGGGTTAAACCCTCGAGCAAGTTCTATCTACTACATCCCAATCACAAAACCAATATACATACCCTTAGTATAAGGGACACAAAATAAATCCATAGATTTAACATACAAGGTATTCTTTTATCCAGTTTCATGTTTCTAAAACAACATACATTATTTAATGTTCCACCCAAATCCTTATTATGCAAAAGTGAACACATTTCTTAAGTTCAGCAGAAATAAACATAACATGAAATACTATCCAGTTTAAGCAATACTAACATGCCACCATTTTATCCTTTGATACCTTAATAGGTATAGGTATATTCATACTGATCATTCCATACCTAGATCAGGTTTTCAGAAATCAAAATCATCTTATACATTGTCCCAACAAATCCTTATCATTTAACAATGAACACATTCTTTAAGTTCAAAAATAAAGAAACATATGCATGCATTTTATTAAATCTAGGCAATCATGACAAAGCAAATATAATGTATAGATACCTTATTAGGTGTGGGCGATCCTAACACGCCGAGCAATTCTGACATGCCAAATAAAATGTATAGATACCTTATTAGGTATGGGCGATCCTGACACGCGGGGCAATCCTTACATGCCAAAATAAAATGCATATATCCCTTATTAGGTATTGGCGATCCTGACACGCTGGGCAATCCTTACATGCCAAAATAAAATGCATAGATACCTTATTAGGTATGGGCGATCCTGACACACCGGACAATCCTTACATGCCAAAATAAAATGTATAGATATCTTATTAGGTATTGGCGATCCTGACACGCCGGGCAATCCTTACATGCCAAAATAAAATGCATAGATACCTTATTAGGTATGGGCAATCCTGACACGCCGAGCAATCCTTACATGCCAAAATAAAATGCATAGATACCTTATTAGGTATGGACGATCCTGACACACTGGGCAATCCTTACATGCCAAATAAAATGTATAGATGCATTCTCAATATGAAACATAAAATAAACAAAGTGTATTATGATTTTAAATTGCACAAACAAAGTAATTCAGATTATCCGATATGAAATTATCATCATAATACAAATCTTTCACAAGTAAACTATAATCAAGTATTTAATGGACATTTATATCGTTAAAGAAAAATACATTCAACTAAATCAAATAACACAATTAAACCACTTTAGAGGTAAACACCCAATCCAACCCCCAATGCACTCAAATCTATGAGAGAGTCTAAACCTAACTCTTATCTAGGTTTCTGGGCCTATTCTACTTCTAAGAACCCTATTAAATGATTCTGGAATTTTCTAGAATTTTTGGGAATTTAAAAAAATATTTTTCTAGCAAAAAGAAAATAAAACATAATTCGAGGCATATGCTTACAACCAACACAATCACAAGGGAGACTCATCTTCACATGAAATTTAAAACCCAAGTTCATTTTAATCCTATAAAGTTACCTAAATTTTTCTAGAATTTTCTGGAGTTTAAAATATTTTCTAAAAAAATAAAAGAAGGTGAAAATCCAACTTTTAGACACTTTAAAATTAATTGAACACCAAGGGAAACTCATTTAGAGATGAAAATTTAAACCCAATTTTATTTAACATCCAAAAAGTTACAATAAAAATTTGGAAATTTTTAGAATTTTAAAAGTATTTTCTAAAATTACAGAAACTGAAAAACCCAACTTTTGGACACTTTAAAAATCAATTGAACAACAAGGGAAGATCATTTTGAGTTAAAAATTTAAACCCAAGTGTATTTAACCTCCAGAAAGTTACAGTAATAATTTGGGAATTTTTGGAACTTTCTATGTATTTTCTAAAATTAAAGAAGCTGAAAAACCCAGTTTTTAGACAATTTAAAAATCAATTTAAAAACAAGGGGAAATTATTTCGACATGAAATTTAAAAACCAAGCTCCTAAAACTCCCAGGAATTTGACATCAAATTTTGGGAATTTTTGGAATTATAAAAGTATTTTTAAAAAATAATTTTCCGAATTTTCATGTTTTTCTAAAAATTTCAAAAATTCAAAACAAATACCAAAATAATTCGGAATAGGCCCATACGGACCTAGAGGTGGGCCCCCGTGAGTGGGGCCCAAAAATGACCTTCCGGTCATCGGTCGGTACCAGCGCCAGCGGCACGCTGCCCCCCCCTCCTTTTTTTTTTTCTTTTCTTCTTCCCTCACCTGAAGCTCCAACGGGCAAAAATGGTGGCCGAATTTTTCGACCATTTTTCGGTCATGTTCGGGCACCGAATCGTGCTTATGAATATACCATTGAACTCTTCTCGATCTAACCTACGCATTGGTACCAAAATCACTCCCTCTCACGGCCTAAATCAAAAACGCCCAATTTCAAGTTTTGAAAATCTAAAATTTCAAACTCAATTTCCCGTCAATCTACCCAACGGTTCACAACCAAACTTTCAAGGATTGTTCTAGGAAGTAAGATCTACCTTTTAATCGGAATAAAAACGTTCAAAAATGATGAATACAGTAAACCCAATTTCATGTCAATATATATATATATACCCGCCTATACAGTCATATATACATGTATATATATATGCAAAAATACCCTAAAATAGTACCAAAACTCTAAAATCTTCATGTTTAATTCACAAAATTATTCTTAGCATGTAAAATCATTTAATTTCATAATTAATTGCATACAAATTTCTAGCAACATGTCTATACAATTAATATATATATTATACATATATTCTAGCAACATGTATATACAAATATTATATATGTATACAAATTCAAAGGGGAAGAGAAGAGTTCGAGCTTGCCTCTTTGACGATTTAACAACCCGTTCACCCGATCGTTCCTTCACTCCCTTGTCTCTTTCGTTTACTCTCTTGGTTTCTGTGTGTACAGTAAACGGCAGAAACCCTAGTCTCTTATTTTATTTTTGACTTAATTATTTTTATTCTGTTATTGTTTTTTTTCCAAAATCTAAATAAACTAAAATGAATAAAATAAATAAATAAAAATATTATGATAATATAACCATAGCTTTGGCCCATCAACTTAAGCATACCCTTAGCCCAACCATTTCAGTCCAGATTCCTCCTTAGCCCAATCCAAAGCATTTAAAAGTTTAAATAAGACAATACATGATCAATAAACAATTCACATAAAATGGTAAAAAAATAAAAGCAAAGAATTTCACATGAAATAATTGGAATCTATAAAGACAAACACAATTCACATAAAATGATAAACAAAATCAAACTTATCAATTCACATGAAATGATAGAACACTTATAAAGGAAAAACAACTCACATAAAATAATAAAATATAGAGACAAGGCACTTCACATGAGTTACAAATAAATAAATAATATAAAGCAATCAAATTCTTTAAAATAATTGACGTCCAAATTTTTGGGGTATTACATTCTTCTCCCCTAAAAAGAGGAATTCCGTCCATTAAAGAAAAGGCTCTGGATACTTTGTTTTTATTTCATCCTCCCTTTCCCAAATAGACTTCGCCTCGTTATGGTGGCTCCACTGAACCCGAACTAAAGGAATAGTCTTAAGATGAGGGAATTGATTCTTATTATCACGAGTACAGTACGGTTGCTCTACATATGTTGAATCTAGCTGCAACTCAATCTCCCCAACCTCAATGTGCTGATTCATAGCATTGTCCTTACAGAATTTCCATAACATAGACACATGAAAGATATGATACACCCTGTGTATTGTGTTTAGTAACATCACTCTATACGCTACTACCCCGATCCTGTCAGTAATCATGCAAGGACCCATAAAACGAAGTGACAACCTCCCCTTTTTATTTTTTCAAACTGCATTACTCCCTTCATGGGAGAAACCTTGAGTAGAACCTGATCCCCCACCTTGAACTCTAGTGCACGAGTTCTTCGGTCAGCATAACTTTTCTATCTTCTCTGTGCAGTCCGCATACGGTCTCTAATAAGGGTAACTATTTCTGACGTGTTCTTGATGAACTCAAGACCCAAAAACCTATTCTCTCCAACTTCCAACCAGCAACCCAGCGATCTACATGGTCGTCCGTACAGAGCCTCAAATGGTGTCATACCAATAGTCTTTTGATAACTATTGTTATAAACAAACTCAACTAGCAGCAAGTAATTCTCTCAATTACCCTTGAAGTCAAGTACACATGCTCGCAAAATACCCTCCAGAATCTGATTAACCCCTCTCAGTCTGACCATCAGTCTAAGGGTGATTAGTTGTACTGAGGTGCAGAGCTGTACCCATTGCCTGCTGAAAGCCCTCCTAAATCCCTGAAATAAAATTCAGATCTCTATCCGATATAATGGACAAAGGCACACCATGAAGCTTGATTATCTCTGCAATGTAAAGCTTCGTATACTACTCTGAGGTGTAACTCAAGCGTACGACAAGAAATGTGCTGATTTCGTCAGCCTGTTCACTATCACCCAAATAACATCATGGTTTCACTGTGAGGTGGGAAGTCTCACATTGAAATCTATAGAGATGCTCTCCCACTTCCACTCCGGTATAGGCAGTGGTTGCAAAGACTCCGGCGATCTCTAGTGATCAATCTTGATCATCTGACCACTGCTGCACTTAGAGACAAATATAGTTATGTCCCTTTTCATGCCCACCAAAACTGTCGTTTCATGTCTTGGTACATCTTATCCCTTCTCAGGTGTACCGAAAACTAAGAACTGTAGGCCTCACTCATCATGCCTGCCTCCATCTGTACCCACTATATAAAATGGTACCTATCCAAATTTCAACTCAACTACCTTCTCTACACACTACGGGTCAGTAAGCTGATCTGAAATTACTCTCCAAATGATAGTAGGTGTGACCACCACACACGCTACAAAAATATCAGCTAAATCATCAATATTTTTCCTGTGAGAACATATACTGTAACCTCTTATGGTCGCTGAACAAATGTCTTTCCCAAGAGATAATGTCACCAGGTCCTTATGGCAGAGTCCACACATACCCCAGACCTTGCAATGACGCATCGGTACATACCAAGTACTCAATGTCACTCTAAAGGGTAGCTAGAACAGGTGCAGTTGTCAACCTTTTCTTCAACTCATCAAACACCGTCTAACAAGAATCATTAGAAATGAAAGGCACACCCTTTTTAGGTAAATGGGTGAGAGGGCTAACAATCTTCGAAAGCCCTGAATGAACCTACAACAATAACCAACTACCCCTAGAAAACTATGAATCTCTGTGGGTGAGGTAGCTTGCCCCCCAACTCTAATATCGCGGACACCTTGTTTGGATCAACCGCTATCCCTTCTCAGATACTATATGACCCAAGAACTTCACCTCCCTCTGTTAGGAATCACACTTCTCAAACTTTGCATACACTTGACTATCTCTAAATGTCTACAAAATGATTCAAAGATGTCTGGCATGATCCTCCTCTGACCTATAAGTAGGCCTGGTGCCTGACGCTATGTAAATTACAAAGTCTATCTCATGACTCGGTGGTAGTCCTGGAATTTCCTAAAATACATCCTGAAAGTCTCGCACCACTGGAATGAGATCCATAGAAACTGTATTTTCCTCTGGAGACTCCTCACTATTAAAGAATAGGCGAGTTCTAGACCCTTCATTTGATTACAGTATAGCAACCAAATACACTTCCTGACTTGGTATAACAAAAAGAACTGCCTAATCATGGCAATTGACATGGGCATAATAATGCAATAAAAAATCCATCCTGAGTATGACATTATATGAATTCATGTCTAGGATCAATAGGTTTGCCAAGAACCTGAGATTGCCAACGCCTATAATGACTTTGACTACAGCGTTCCCGTAATATTGTACTAACTCCCAATGGTGTAGTCATAGTAAGTGGAGAACTACACAACTAAGTATATCTGATATCCTAACAAACGACTGAGATATAAAAGAGTGAGATGCATCAGTCTCAAATAAGAACACGATCAAAGTTAACCTTTATCGGAACCCTACCTTCGATCACTTGAGGAGTCTGCTCATCATATGGCATGATGTTGTAGACCTTCCCATAGTTCATCTATTGAATAGATTGCCCTGCTATTTCCATTTTTCTTTTCCATTATCTGGCTAACGGAGTATCTATCATTTCGTTTCTCCCCTATCATTTCCTATAATCCCTCCTTATTTGACAGTGTTGCAACGCAGCATTAACCACCTGAGTGTAAGTGGAATAAGCTAGATTACCCACAATGATCTATCGAGTAGTCTAAATCAATCCCTTCACAAAACAACTCACTTTCTTCTCTTCAGTGTTCACCTCCTCAGGTGCAACAAAGATAAATTAGTGAACTCCTGCTCCGACCTTGCGATTGTCCTGTCCTTCTTCTGTAAGTCCAGGAATTCCCTCATATGAAAGAGTTTTGAATCCTTCCCAATTGTTAGGTTGTTCCACTGTAATGTAATATGCGCCATTTGCAATGGCTGTTGTTTCTAAAGAGCAGTCGCCACTCCTGTAGCTACAGTTTAAGCGATCATGGCTGCCAAATCGAGAGGAAGTTTAACATTTCCATCCTGAACATTATCCTGACCTTAGTTGTGGTTCACCTTCCTCCTCCTACGGGGTGACATCTACATAAGACTCCAATAGTAGACTAAGATGTATAGAGTACAATGAATCCTATACTTAGATTCTATTTATCAGAATACGCAACGCAGAAGATACCCTACGACGGACCCTACAGACCCGAGGATACTTGAACCTAGAATGCTCTGATACCAAATGAAATACCCCCCAGAAAATTTTGCGCATGAGGTGGCCAGTCTCATACACAAAACCTGGAAGATAGTGATAAGTGTTTAATTCTATGCATTTGAACCCTCTTTATTGCATATGTTAGTTCCATTTTTGCGTTTACCGAGATATGTTTACGGTATTTTTGTATTTTTGATGTATTGCAGGTCTTGGAGTAAATGGAGCAAAGTTTGAGGCTTTTTGCAGTTCAAGAGAAAAATCAGAAATTGCAGCCAGAGGCATCTCAATCAATCGAGATGTTGATCTCGATTAATCGAAATCTCGATTGATCGAGATCTCATTTCGATTGATCGAAATCTCGATCAATCGAGATCCAATCTCGATTGATCGAGATTCTGCAGAACCCACTTGGCCACTTGCTCACCTGCTCTCCCACTTGCAATAAAATCCCTCTTTTTGCACGACTTAAGGGGATTGTCTGACTTGAACAAGACCCTTGGGGACCTTCTTGATATAAGAGATGTATATATTGATATATATATATATATATGGTGGGCCCCCAAGGTTGAAAAGGAAGCCTTAAAGCACAAAATAGCCTCATATCTCTCATATCTCTCAACACATCAGACCATCAAGAGGAGAGACATTCGGGAGAAAGGAGAAGAAGCTGAACCAGACCAAGAAGCTTCATCTTCTCCATCAATGGAAGAGTGCAAGGCAACCATGAGCAACTAACTTCCATACTAGGGTGTTGGTTTCAACCCCTAGCCATGTAAACTTGTTCCTTCTTGTAGCACTTGGAATTTGTAATTAAATGTTGATTATTTAGCCTAGTGATCATGTACACAAATACATTTCTTCTATATATTCATTTGATATGGAGTTTATTCTTGTCTTAGAGTAGATTTTCTCATTTGAATGCACAATATTTGCATATTCCACAAGAAGTGCAAATGATGGCTAGATAATGGTGTTTAAATGAATGTGTGATGTGTGCTTGTATAGACCATGCCAAGACAAGGTAGTTTGGATGCATGTAGGGTTCACTTAGTGAGTAGGGTAATTAGGTAGTTAGTTAGGTTGAAGAGCTATGCTTGTTGAAGATGGATTATGATAGGTTAGCACACACATTGATCTTTTGATATGTCATTGAGGTCACAAGCCTAATGACATTATTAGGTATTTAATTAATGAATCCCATGCTTGCTACACTTATGAACATGTGAATGGCTAGTGGTGGAAACCAACCCTAGTTCTCTCTCCCATCCTTTACTCTTTAATTTTATTGTCATTATATTCATGCAATAGTTTATAAACAAAAATTCAAAAACCTGTTTTTAGGATTAAAGTAGAATTAATCTTTCTTTAAGACAATTGCGACTAGTCCTCGTGGGATCGATACCCTCTATATAGAACCTTATCTACAAAGATTCGTGCTCTTGCGAGTGGTTAAATTATATTTTGATAAAAAGGGCAAAATTAAGCTTACAATATAATTCGAGTTTAGCCACATCAGATAGATACAACTGGTAGCAACAAGCATAAAATACAAAACATATAATGAACAATTTTCTAAAGCAGAATAGAAAGTTCCTTTGAATTTAAATAACCGCTAACTAAACAAGTATATGTCCGGTAATACAATTTGGAAGTCCTGTAACCCAAGGACCCCTTAACCAGAATGAACAAAAGTTTTTAAATTCTAAAATTAATACCAACAATCAAAGTCTCAAAAGTTCATAGTATGACTCTTGAAGAAGACAAGTTCGTACCCTGTAATTGATGAGATGAGACGTCTGCTACAACCAAACCCTAAAACTCTATCCTCACGGTGGAACCTGTCTGAAACCTGAAATATCAACGAAGTGGGTTAAATCCACGAGTAAGTTCTATCTATTACATCCCAATCAGAGAACCAATATACATACCTTCAGTATAAGGGACACAAAATAAATCCATAGATTTAACATACAAGTTATTCTTTTATCCAGTTTCATGTTTCTAAAACAACAGTCATTATTTAATATTCCACCCAAATCCTTATTATGCAAAAGTGAAAACATTTCTTAAGTTCAGCAGAAATAAACATAACATGAAATACTATCCAGTTTAAGCAATCCTAACATGCCACCATTTTATCCTTTGATACCTTAATAGGTATAGGTATATACATACTAGTCATTCCCTACCTAGTTCATGTTTTCAGAAATCAAAATCATCTTATACATTGTCCCAAAAAATCCTTATCATTTAACAATGAACACATTCTTTAAGTTCAAAAATAAAGAAACATATGCATGCATTTTATTAAATCTAGGCAATTATGACAAAGTAAATATAATGTATAGATACCTTTTTAGGTATGGGCGATCCTAACACGCCGGGCAATCCTGACATGCCAAATAAAATGTATAGATACCTTATTAGGTATGGGCGATCCTGACACGCCGGGCAATCTTTACATGCCAAAATAAAATGCATAGATACCTTATTAGGTATTGGCGATCCTGACACGCTGGGCAATCCTTACATGCCAAAATAAAATGCATAGATACCTTATTAGGTATGGGCAATCCTGACACGCCGAGCAATCCTTACATGCCAAAATAAAATGCATAGATACCTTATTAGGTATTGGCAATCCTGACACGCCGGGCAATCCTTACATGCCAAATAAAATGTATAGATGCATTCCCAATATGAAGCATAAAATAAACAAGGTGTATTATGATTTTAATTTGCACAAACAAAGTAATTCAAATTATCCGACATGAAATTATCATCATAAGACAAATCTTTCACAAGTAAACTATAATCAAGTATTTAATGGACATTTATATCCTTAAAGAAAAATACATTCAACTAAATCAAATAACACAATTTAACCACTTTAGAAGCAAACACCCAATCCAACCCCCAATTCACTCAAATCTATGAGGGAGTCTAAACCTAAATCTTATCTAGGTTTTTGGGCCTATTTTACTTCTAAGAACCCTATTAAATGATTCTGAAATTTTCTAGAATTTTTGGGAATTTTAAAAAATATTTTTCTAGCAAAAAGAAAATAAAACATAATTCGAGGCATACGTTTACAACCAACACAATCACAAGAGAGACTCATCTTCACATGAAATTTAAAACCCAAGTTCATTTTAATCCTATAAATTTACCTAAATTTTTCTAGAATTTTTTGAAATTTTAAAATATTTTCTAAAAAATTAAAAGACGGTGAAAATCCAACTTTTAGACACTTTAAAATTAATTGAACACCAAGGGAAACTCATTTCAAGATGAAAATTTAAACCCAATTTTATTTAACATCCAAAAAATTACAGTAAAAATTTGGAAAGTTTTGGAATTATAAAAGTATTTTCTAAAATTTCAGAAAGTGAAAAACCCAACTTTTGGACACTTTAAAAATCAATTGAACAACAAGGAAAGATCATTTTGAGTTAAAAATTTAAACCCAACTGTAGTTAGCCTCCAGAAAGTTACAGTAATAATTTGGGAATTTTTGGAACTTTCTATGTATTTTCTAAAATTAAAGAAGCTGAAAAACCAAGTTTTTTGGCACTTTAAAAATCAATTTAGAAACAAGGGGAAATTATTTCGACATGAAATTTAAAAACCAAGCTCCTAAAACTCCCAGGAAGTTGACATCAAATTTTGGGAAAATTTCAAATTATAAAAGTATTTTTCAAAAATAATTTTCTGAATTTTCAAGTTTTTCTAAAAATTTCAAAAATTCAAAACAAATACCAAAATAATTCGGACTAGGCCCATATCGGACCTAGAGGTGGGCCCTCGCGAGTGGGGCCCAAAAATGACCTTCCGGTCACCAGTCGATACCGGCGCAGGCCGGACGCGCCCCCACGAGCCAGTGGCGCGCTTCCCCCCTAGTCCGAATCGCGTTTATGAATAGACCATTGAACTCGTCTCGATCTAAGCTACGCATTGGTACCAAAATCACCCCCTCTCGTGGCCTAAATCAAAAACGCCCAATTTCAAGTTTCGAAAATCTAAAATTTCAAATTCAATTTCCCGTCAATCTACCCAACGGTTTACAACCAAACTTTCAAGGATTGTTCTAGGAAGTAAGATCTACCTTTTAATCGGAACAAAAACGTTAAAAAATGATGAATACAGTAAACCCAATTTCATGTTAATATATATATATATATATATATATATATATATATATACCCACCTATACAGTCACATATACATGTATATATATATATGCAAAAATACCCTAAAATACACTACAAGAAAATAGGCTTTTTACGGCGGGCAAAAAAGGCTTTTACGGCGGTTTTGGCCCGTCGTGGTATCCGGTGTCGTAGAAGCTTAAGGACTTTCTACCATGGGTTCAGCCCGTGGTAGAAAATACACTTTCTACCACAGACTTAGCCTGTGGTAGAAAGTACTATTTTTAACCACGGGCCCAACTAGTGGTAGAAAGTTTTCTTACTACCATGGGCTCAGCCCGTGGTAAAAAGTAGACTTTATACCACAGGCTAAGCCCGTGGTAAAAAGTTTATTTTTTTTTTAAAAAAAATTATATACTTTACATATACATTGTTCCTAACACAAAAACCTCCCATATAAATTGGTTGAGCAACTATCAAATGCAACTTAGCATTATAAGAAAACCAATAACTATATTGTATTTTTGAAACTATATTGAAGCACATTACAACTACAAAAGACCTTTTAATTAACTCGTATACATCTCATATGCTCTTAAAAATTAATAGTACATACACAATGGATTTTCAAATACATACTCAATCGATTTTGATTCTAAAGGAATTAAAGAACGCCCATATGTACCTTGTTGTGGTGGGATCAGAATTGAATGTCCTTGACTCGTGCATCTATGTGTACCAACTTTTATATCTTGTCAATTCCCTCATTTTCAGCATAAACTTTTCCTGAACTTCAGCCATTCGTCCTCCCAAATGAGCTCATGGCTGACAAACTCTTGAAGCTGCTGATGCCCTCACTGATGTTAAAAGACTTTCTAGATCTAGTTGGCCTTGAGGAACTGAATTGTAGTTCTCTACGTACTCTTGTTTGTTTTGACCTTGGCAACAACTAGTTGAGTAATGTTGCCTCAACAAAAGAGGTAAACTAGGGCCTTTGGACAAGCAGAGGCAGAGTTTGGTTTGTTGTGACAACACAAAGCTAGAGTGCAAGAGGCACACATCTGGTGACCACATTTTTTAACCTCAATTGTGCAGACATGATCAAAGCAAATGCAACATAACTCGATATCGTTGGCCTGTCAAGAAGTACTATTCCAAGTGAATAACAAGGTGTATACTTTGAAGATTGATAGGAAAAGCATAACGCAGTTTTAAAGAAAAGTTAAGCAGAAGGTATAATCTGGAAAAGTAGGTGCATAGTTTGAAGATACGTAGGAAATACGATAGGGATAGTTATAGATTTAAAGAGAAGTTAACTTTTTTAAATAAATAAAAAAATTGCAAAACTCCTTTCTTTGTTTTTTTTTTTCCGTTTACAATTCATTATCTTAACAAAAAGTATAACCAAAGGATGTTTAAAAATGTCAATAGCTCTGGTGAGGTAATGATCCATATGCTTCCTTGTGTGGTGGATGCATTTCTCTCAAAGCTGAGCAAGATAGTAGGAACAATTTCTTCTCAAATTCTTAAGGTCTCAAAGTTCTCAATTTGTGGCCAAGATAAACATTTATAACAAGTCCAATTGTGTATATTGTTCTTGTCAACCTAATTTTAGTCAGAAACCTATTTGAAGTGTTTACAATTGTCAACAAAAACAATAGCTTTGTTGTGATTAAGAAAAAAAAATTGATTAGGCAGAGAAATTTATAGTAAATTGGCCAAACCAAGTAAATGGCTAAGGTTTAAATAAATATAAGTTATAATATATATTTACAAAATGCTTGTGAGACAGGATATTAGAAATAACAGTTGATCAGAATAGGGCAAAGATGGTTAATCACACAACATTTTAACACAAGGAATACACAAAAATACCAATGCTATCGAACAAAAATTCATGCATATTGCATTAACAAGTTCTACTTGGATGGAGGTTCTACTTCTATCAGAATCTGAAGTAGTGACAAGACTACAGAGATTGTTAATTTTTCATCTGCTGCTCAATTATACATTGATCTCGTTCTTTATGGGATTTCCTCTCCTCCTCAAGCTCCATAGCAAGCTTCTCATGCTCTAGTTCATGTTGAGAATGGAATAGTAAGAAAATAAATTCATGCAATGAAAAAGCTGACTTAACTTGTGCTTGATGCACAAGATAATGGCCCTTCTACATAAGGAAAAAACAACAATATACCTTGAGCATGTCATTTCACAGCTTCAAGATCTCCTGCTTCACCAACTCAGCACAAGATCCCTAAACAAAAACTCTACCACATTTTATTGGTTCTTAGCCTCATTGGTGTGAAGTAAAAAAGATATGAACATCACCTGAAGTTTGTTACGCAGTTCCTCTATCTCTAGTTTTTGTCGCTTTAACAAGGCAGCATCTGTCAAAATCTACAATAAATTCAACCATAATTAGTCATATCATCACATTTAAATGAAAGAAGTAACCATAAAAAGAAAAATAACTCCAAATTGCTGTTTGAGGGAATATGCCTAATCATTATAGCACAACTACTTATAACAGAAAAAGAGAGAGAGAGAGAGAGAGAGAGAGATGGTATACTATAATCAAACTACAAGCAGGTGTATCAGGTTATCATATTTTAACTATATTATGTGTTGATAAGGAAGAGAACATGAGTTTTGAGCTCTACACAACAAGTTTAATATCAAAGCAAATATTTATGCCTAACATCCTATGAATGCATATCAAAACATTAAGAAAAATTGGAACAAGATTCCCTCAATTGCACATCCTATAGCTGGAGAACAAAAGTTGCAATATAATTATAAACAGCTAGAAAATTTTGGAAGCCATTTTCATTTGTTATGGATTCACAAAATCATAATTGAGGTCAACAGTTGAGATACTATATTTCTGCCAAACACATATCCCATGTAAAGGAACAGAGCTGGTGTAGTATATAATGTGTGCATACACACACACACAAGAGGAAAAGACAGACTGATTTAAGTCTACATGGTCATAAGAATTTAAATCGGAAACTAAAAACTTTAGAATACCTCAGACATGTCATTGCCAGCCTCAAAACCAAAGTGCAAAGATGATAGAAGTGAGTAGATTGTCTCCTTGAATATGGATTTTTCCCTCTCCCTATTTGCCTCAATTAAGGCTTTCTCTAACAGAGCTTTTGCTTTTGGATTGAGCTCAGAAAATAACTTCAAAGGTGATGGCCAGACAAGAGGCTCTGAAGATGAAGGGTTCAACAATGCTGCACATGCTCCATGCTTTTGCTTCAGGGCAACCATGTAAGGCATTCTCCTACAAAGTACCCATTGATAATGATAAGTTTTACTTGCAAATGTTCACAATTGACAACTTTTGTCATCAATTACACACAGGAGAAACCTCCCATAATCAGGATACAAATGGAACCAAAAGAGTAAGAATTAAGTATGTGTGTGCTAGATATACAGTGGATCATTGAAATCGAAATCAAGTTACAATGAACATAGACACCAAAAGTGTTTTGTAAGTTCTTGAAGTTAGCTCAATAAATCTTTCTCAGTATCATCATCTATTCTTCTAAATCATATTCCTTAAGTCTCTAACCACATTCTCTTTTACCTTCCTCTCATCATTATAACTTTGAAACCAATTACTCTTGGTAACCAAAGCAATTGATCTTAGAGGAAGATGTAGTTTGACCACGAAAGAAACTTTTAAATTTTAGCAAGTTTAGTTGTGCAAAAAGGAAATTCTTGGGGAATCTACTTTATGCTTCAACTTTTATTCCCATCTCTGGTCTAACAGCATTCTAGATTTTGTATGACAAAGATCAAGGAATAAAAATTGATTTCACCAATAACAACTTAAAATTGACCAAGTTAAGTTTTAGCCAAATTTTAAATTCAAAGTACTATAATCTGAAATGTTTACAAAGTCTTACCCAGATGAATCTCGTTGCAGATGATCTGCGCCCCAAGCAATTAATTCCTCCACAATGTCCAAAGAACCTCCACGAGCTATCATATGAAGTGGCATACTCCCTTGGTAGCTGCAAATGGAACTTTTACCAACTTGAAAGACAAAATAACACTACCTCTACAATTTATAAAAGAGCTTCATTAAGATTGTTACCCATATCCACCGATAGAAACAAAAATTAGCACTCTGTTGTCTAACAGAGTATGAAGACACTCTGGGCACCTTTGTCGGGCTGCCAAGTGCAGTGGAGTTGCTCCATTTCTATCCTTTACATTCACAAATCTTGCAAATCTCCTGCCATTAAATCCAAACCAAACCAAATAACACAGTAAGATAAGTAATTTAATAGAATTCAGCACATACCTACTTGTGTTTGTTTGTGATAGAGATTAGAGTGAGAGAAAGAGAGAGTAGAGTTACCAAGAAGCTGCAACATGGGTTGAATGAGCAGTAGAAATAATAGATTGCAGACAATTTGAATGGCCATAATAAGCAACATAATGTAAGCATGTTCTTCCATTCAGGGAATTAAACATTCTATGTGTTCGCAAAATGATAGCAAGCATGAAACATTCTGCTAGTTGTTATATATGAGCACATAATTTAGCATTGAGAACAACCAAAAACAATGGTATAGTCTAGCAAGTCTACAAATAGTCAACAGAATAATAAACTGAATGAGGTTCATCAATTTAACTGAGAGAACTTTTAGAAACAAAGCATATGCAGGATAACAAACTACAAAACTTTCAATCCTCAAAGCTGGCAAATGTAGTGAAGCCAGTAGTTCAGGCTTTCTATGTAATAATATATATAAGATGTAAATCATGTAACTAAAAATAGGAGTGTGATAAAGAATTTCAAATGTAAATTGAATTAAAAAAACAAAAAATATACTTTTGCTATTTAACCATACACAATTTTGACAAGTAAATTAGAATTATATTGCTATACTACTTATTATGTTCCATAAAATTCAATATTTATCTGAAATTCTATTGCATTATTTTTATATTTATATTGATTATTAATAGACAAAAAATCAAATCAGTTAATAGATTTCAATAGTTAAGTAAATTCTTCTATGTAAAAGTTTATGAATACTTACAACATAATCAATTAGAAAATCTAAGAGAGAGAGAACAATTGAACCATTGCAATGAAGGTATTCATATCCAAGAAAGTACCAAAATTAACCAGTCTTTATTTGCACTAACCAATGTGATTTATGCACTAAATAATAACAAGCCCCAAGTGCCATATCGAGAAAGCAAACTGACCAGAATATTACAAGATTCTCTTGGAGGAACTAGTCGCTCTTTGATGGTGGCTTGTTTAGTAAGGAGTTTTGAGAGTCATCATAATATCTATTGCTGATTTTAATTGATTATTGTTCATATTGTATTGAAATAGAGAACTTAATTTTCACTCAAATCTCTGAACTCCATGAATTTGTAACAGTAATTGAATGTATCAATTCAGTACAAGATTCAAAAAATGGAATCTTAAAATGAGATAATAAAAAAAAGGAAAAAAAAAAAGAACACTACATGTAAATTTTATTCAAATGTCACTATCCAGAATGGCCATTGATAAGTTTCATTCTCTGTCTTGCAATACAAAATTGCATGACTTAAACAAATGAAGTTAATATCCAACAGATTGATGAAATTGATTCCCAAGCATAGTTTTCTAGAACAGAACTACCACTGGTATGAACACTCAAGAATACTCCTCACTTAAACAATTACAGAATAGAATGAACCTTAAAGATCATATATTAGCGCCAGAATCTGACAGAGAGGAAAAAGGCCTAAAATGATGAATACACATACATTGTAGAGCTTTTTCAATCATGACATATAAATCAAATCTCAGTTGAAGCATATTCACTGTTTATAGATGTCATTGTTTGAAAAGAAGAACCACTATATAGATCTAACAGCAAGACAAAAGTAATAGCAAACACAAATTCGTAAGAGATATACAGTGTTGTACAATTTCCAACAAAAATTGAAGTACCAAGAATGATAAATCAATTATCAAACACCAAAAATATAATGCAAACTGGGCAGTAGCGACAAAATTCCAACATTCAATTTAGGGAAAAATAAACTCAACACACAACAAACGCAAGTTCAAGGCAAGCATATATCAATTTTGTGCTCCTATGAAAGTGTGTCACTATAATTAATTCATAAATCACCAAATCTCAATCAAGTGCACATGTGAGTGTGTATACAAACTGAAATACGTGCGTCTATAAGTGTGTAGAGAGACAGAAAATTATACCAGTAGAAGGCTTTCTCAAACTCTGAAACCATACTCACAGATCAAAAGAAGCTTAAATCGTTGCCGAACAAGATTAAAATTAACCCGAGAATGATTCCAGTGGCTGTCGACGCGATCAACGGCTTCATCGTCGCCCCCTGCCATGGTGACTGTTCGGGTTTCACCAGTAGAACCACCGACGCAACTTAAGCCAAAACATTTTGGCTTGAAGCAGTGGATCTGAGTCTTGAATGGAGATTGAACGACAGCAATGGTTTGGATCTGAGGAGTACACTGGACTCGTCGTAGCCATCGCTGGGTGGCGTCGCTCCGAGGTTGATCGGTGGCGTGGTGGGACTACACCTCATCAATTCATGCTCCTTCCTCATCGAAGGCTTCGAACGATACTGCCAATGTACCCACCTGAGTAGCAGCAATGCGTAAGCTGTTGTGTTTGAGAGAGAGAGAGATGTTGTGTATCCTAATCGTCTCCCTTGGACTAGCAATTTCAACGACTTTGATTTCCATTTGGTTCAAAATGGTGTTTGGATGAGAGAGAAGGTGTGAGAGAGATGAAATTTAAAAAGGATCGTGAAAGAGAATGAGAGAAAGGCTAGTGAGAGAGTGAAATGGTGACCTGAAATCATGTCCCCTTTTCCAAAATTCATGAGAGGAGAGAGAAATAAAAGGGTTCGTTAGCAAAAAGAAGACAAAGCACGTGAAATGAGGTTTAAAAAAGATTTAGGTGGCGGCTTAATTTTTGCGCGCACAGAGTTTAGTTTCGAAAAAAATTAAACTTCCATCACGGACCATCACGGGCTATGTCCGTGATAAACATAAAACATTCCAACACGGGCTTTGCCCGTTGTGGAAAGTCTCTTTCTACCACGGGTCCAAGTAGCCCTTGGTGAAAAGTATTTTCTACGACGGGCTATGCAGGCCCGCCATAGAAAGTAACTTTCAACTACGGGCTACACGATCCCACCGTAGAAAGTGACTTTCTACCATGGGCTGTGCGGGCCCACCGTAAAAAGCCTGTCGTTAAAGGCTAAATTTATTGTAGTGATAGTACCAAAACTCCAAAATCTTCATGTTTAATTCACAAAATTATTCTTAGCATGCAAAATCATTTAATTTCATAATTAATTGCATAAAAATTTCTAGCAACATGTCTATACAATTAATATATATATATTATACATATATTCCAGCAACATGTATATACAAATATTATATATGTATACAGATTCAAAGGGGAAGAGAAGAGTTCGAGCTTGCCTCTTTGACGATTTAACAACTCGTTCACCCGATCGTTCTTTCACTCCCTTGTCTCTTTCGTTTACTCTCTTAGTTTCTGTGCGTACAGTAAATGGCAGAAACCCTAGTCTCTTATTTTATTTTTATCTTAATTATTTTTATTCTATTATTATTTTTATTCCAAAAACTAAATAAACTAAAATGAATAAAATAAATAAATAAAAATATCATGATAATATAACCATAATTTTGGCCCATCAATTTAATCATACCCTTAGCCCAACCATTTCAGCCCAGATTCCTCCCTAGCCCAATCCAAAGCATTTAAAAATTTAAATAAGACAATACATGATCAATAAACAATTCACATAAAATGGTAAAAAAATAAAAGCAAAGAATTTCACATGAAATAATTGGAATCTATAAAGACAAACACAATTCACATAAAATGATAAACAAAATCAAACTTATCAATTCACATGAAATGATAGAACACCTATTGATGAAGAAAAAATCCACCCCAAACTAGTCAAACACCAACTTGTAAAAAAGGACAAGAGAAGAGTAATCGAAAGGGCACCGGCGTGGTGCCGGCCGACTATGCTCCGACGATCAAGTCAAAAATCAGAAGGGCTTTAAAAGCTGTAAAGGAACTTAGAGGGTATTAATTGTGTACCTGGTATATGGATCATTTCTATATTTATAGCGGTCAAGTGGGACTGTGTCCTAATAGGAGACTGGCTCCTGGAGATAAAGAAGTCTTGGTTAAAATAGACTTCTTATCCACGTCACCTTGAACTCAACCGACAACTTATACGTTTCACAATTCTAGTCAAATACTCTATCAGATGCCCCCTATTTATGAGGGTTGCTCGTCGGGCCTTATGAACACTTGACTGGCCTGTTAGGCTTTATCTTGGCCTGTGGATTTTAAACATAATTTTTTTTTCTTTTCGCGCGGACCCTGCCTGGGGCACCCGGTTTGACCTGGCAACGCCCGACCTGGGCCGGGCATTGTGGGCCCAGCCTGGGCTGGGCCGCCTAGGCTGGGCGTGTGGGTCACCCCATTTTGGCCGGGTGCAACTTTGATCGTGCTCAAGATGGGTCAGTTTCTTCTTGGACTCGATTTTTTGTTGGTATATAAGAACCCGATTTATATATATATTTAGAAAATAATTGGTCACTTTGAAGAATCGAACCTTAGCTAATAAGGTATAATGATCTCATCCTAACCATTATGCCAATGACTCATTTTGTTAATAAATTTTAACTAATAAACTTGATAACACAGCTCTTCATAAGCCATGCGACAACCTTGGCGGGATTTACTCGCTATTTGCTAAAATTTCTTTTAACGGGTTGTAACCCCGTAGGGGTGGTTGACAATGTTCTTGGGATTAATTGTCCTGCCTTTTTCATTAAAGTCCCTTTGAAGAGATATGTCTCCGCAAAGTCGTGTCCTCGTAGTTGGGCTGGGCCCCTCTAAGGGCTGTGTTCCCGTAGGGCTAGCCATACGTAGGGCTGTGTCCCCGTAGGGCTGTGCCCCAGTAGGGCTATTCGTGCTGTAGGGATGTGCTCATGTAGGGCCAGCCATGTGGAAAGCTATGACCCCGTAGGGCTATGCCCCTGTAGGGCATTTAGTGCGTAGGGCTGTGTCCTTGTAGGGCCAGCTGTGCATAGGGCCGTGACCCTTAGGGCACAAGAACAAGCCGTGCATAGGGCTGTGCCCCCGTAGGGCTGTGCTCCCATATGGCTGTGTCCTCGTAGGGCCAGCCGTGCGTAGCGCTATGCCCCCGTAGGGCTGTGCCCCCGTAGAGCTATTTTAACAATGTTCTTAGAATTTATCCATCCTGCATTTTTCATTAAAGGCCCTCCTTGGAGGTGTATCCCCGTAGGATTGTGCCCACGTAGGGTTATGCCCCCGTAGGGCTATTTTAACAATGTTCTCAGAATTCATCCATCCCGCCTTTTTCATTAAAGGCCCTCCTTGGAGGTGTATCACCGTAGGGTTGTGCCCACGTAGGGCTATGCTCCCGTAGGGCTGTTTTAACAATGTTCTCAAAATTCGTCCATCTCGCCTTTTTCATTGAAGGCCCTCCTTGGAGGTGTATCCCCGTAGGTTTGTGCCCACGTAGGGTCATGCCTCCGTAGGGCTGTGCCCCCGTAGGGCTGTTTACTTTTTGTTTTAGTTATAACAACATATTTGAAACAAAAATGACTATTATTGATATTTTAGCAACAAATAGAGAATTATTCGAGCAAAAATCTCAGAGCTATCGTCCTAATGCTCAATATTAAATTGAGTTTCAGCTAGAATTATTAAAGTAAATGCAATTTTTAAAAGAAAATTTTACTGGTGACACTTCCTCAGACGCTCAGCATTCCAAGGAATGGGCAACTGCCTCCCTTCTAATGTCTCTAGTCAATATGCCCCCCGCCTCCTTCAAGTCCACCAGAGATAACTCTGATTTCCCCCAATAGATAATTTTTTCAAGTGTTGTCATCTTTACCATCCTCATCCCATTGGCAGTTCCGTGTTCTTCTCTCATCTCCGGCCACGTACATTTGTAGTTAGCCCCTACGAATCAGACTTTCAATCTACCTTTTCAAGTCTATGCACTCATCTGTATCGTGGCCATGGTCACGATGGAACCTGCAATACTTGCCGCGGAACCTCTTGGGTAGATCGGTTCTTAGTTTTGGGGGCCAGGCAACAACCGGGTCATCTTGGATATTGAGGAGGATTTGACTTATTGACGTGTTTAAGGGGGTAAAGGTGTTGAATCCCTTATCATGACGTGATGCTTTATCGGTCTGCTCTCGTGACATTCTACCATGCTTGGGGTCTTTATCTTCCTCGCTAGACTGTCTCCCCCTTTTCCTGTCTACCTTTCTCGCATCAAGGGCCTCCTCTACGTTTATGTACTTTTAGGCCTTCACGAGTAGCTCTAACATACTTTCTAAAGGGTGCTTGGAAATTGAGTACAAGAACTTTGAAGGCAGTAGGCCCCCCATGAATGCGGTAAGTGCCACCTTGTCGTCTAGGGCATCAACCTGCAACGTATCCCTATTAAACCGGTTAATGTAGTCTCGCAATGACTCCCCCTTGGTCTGTCTTACGTTCAGGAGATAGGTAGCGGACTTTCTATGCCTTTGGGCGGCAATAAAATTGCCCACGAACAATTGGCTCAGTTCTTTAAAGGAACGTACAGATGCCGGCTTTAGGTTGTTAAACCATGACCGGGCGGAACCCTTCAATGTAGTAGGAAAAGCTCTACATAGAATTTCATCCGGTATTCCTTGGAGGTGCATAGAGCGTTGTAGGTCTCCAGATGATCTAGCGGGTCCTTGGTCCCATCAAAGCTTTCAAGGGTTGGCATCTTGAACTTGTTGGGCAAATGACAGTTCATTATCCCCGCGGAGAAAGGGAGGTTGGTTTGCTGGACCAGCTCATCTACTGTAACAGGGCCCTTCCCCTTTATGGCATGGGCCATGCTTTCTACCCTGGCTCTGAAGTCCTGCATCTCCATATCATAATAGGTAGTTTCCACTGGGTGCCCTGAGTCTCCATGGGGTTGGTGCTTTTCGAGTGAGACTAGGTGACTGTGGTTCGTCCCACCTTTTACTCGACTCTGAGCTGCGTCGTTTGTTGGGACTTCATTGTCTCGCCCAACACCATCCCCTTCTGTATCAACAGGCCTAAGGTGACCCGGCGATGGTACTAGCGCCACAAGAGGGAAGCGCTGGAGAATTGCCGCATTTTGTTGGAGTATCTGGGCCCGACTTTGATTCAAGTTTCGGACCTAGTATTCCAACGCTGCGATCCGTCCCTGGTCGTTTAGGATTTCGGGGCGTGCCCCAGGGAAGTTCATCTGTCTAGGGGGTTGCATGCCTCCCTGTCCTGCAACTGGCACGTTGCAGCAGGGAAGATCAGGGGCGGTAAATGGGCCCTATCCGACTGGAGGGCCCTCTCCGCCAGGAAGGTCATGGCTGACAGGAGGATCCTGTGCAGCTGGAGGATTGTGACCCACAGGAAGGTCGTGCGCCGGATGAATGTGGCCGGCAGGAAGGTCCTGTGCTGGAGGATTGTGGCCGACAAGAGGGCCTTGCGTAGAAGGGTCCTGTACGGCCGTAGTCTCTAACCCAAATCGTAGGTGCATCATGCTTCGTATATGATTCGTGTAGAACAATCAAGTTTGTGATTGTTCCCACAGACGGCGCCAATTGATGAAGCAAAAATCCACCCCGAGCTAGTCAAACACCAACCTGTAAAAAAGGACAAGAGAAGAGTAATCGAAAGGGCACCGGCGTGGTGCCGGCCGACTACGCTCCGACGATCAAGTCAGAAATCGAAAGGGCTTTAAAAGCTGTAAAGGAACTTAGAGGGTATTAATTGTGTACCTGGTATATGGACCATCTCTGTATTTATAGCGGTCAAGTGGGACTGTGTCCTAATAGGAGACTGACTCCTGGAGATAAAGAAGTCTTGGTTAAAATAGACTTCTTATCCACGTCACCTTGAACTCAACTGACAACTTATACGTTTCACAATTCTAGTCAAATACTCTATCACCTATAAAGGAAAAACAACTCACATAAAATAATAAAATATAGAAGGACAAGGCACTTCACATGAGTTACAAATAAATAAATAATATAAAGCAATCAAATTCTTTAAAATAATTGACCTCCAAATTCTTTAAAACAAAATTAGTTTCATCAAAAAAATATGATTTGTAGTAAAAGTTATTGAATTTGAAGTGAAAAGAAAAAAAGTGTACTACATATATATAAGGTACGAATATAATAAGAGAAGAAACAAAATTTGTATGTATTGTTATAAAAAAATATTGAAAAGGTATATAACGGAACGGAAGTTAGGGATGAAAACGGAGCAAAGCTAAAATCAAAACAAAGTCATTGAATTAATTATAAAACGGGGGTCGTTTTCCTCTACTGCATGGGGGTACTCCATAACCTGACCTGTTAGAGCAGAGGATCTGGTCCGAACTGCAAACACTCGTGACGAAAAGGACAAAAAAAACACACAAAATTGATTAAGAAAATGAGGAAAGCAATTGCAACAGATTGGAAGTTAAAAAGTACATCTTAAAACAAGGATAAAGCGGAGAGAAAAAGTAGTGTTTAAAGGCCTTTGCTTACGAAGTAGCCGTTTCAATGAAATGGATAATATCTTCCAAAAGTTCCATCGCTTCTATCTCCTATCTCTTTTGTATCTCACCACCATTAAATTGCCTTCAAAGTAACCATATGATCTTGCTCATCCAAGGCCATTTTATAATTTGTTCTTCTGCTTGAACAGAAGAGAGAAAAAAAAAAAAGAAGAAATGAAGGCCAATACTTTTGACAAGTGGTCATTGTTCATGGCTGTGTTGTTGATGTTGGGATGCTCAAGTGAGATATTTGTAGTGAGAGGGTCACAGGTTACTGCAATGTTTGTGTTCGGAGATTCATTAGTTGATGATGGCAATAACAACTACCTCAACTCCATTGCCAAGTCAAATTACTATCCTTATGGCTGTGACTACAATGGCCCTTCTGGGAGATTTTGTAATGGAAAAACATTTGCTGATTTTCTTGGTAACTTTTTTTCCCTCAACATTTGCGTTAGTGATGTGTAAGCCTGTTTTTTATGAGAGAGAGAGAGAGAGAGTAACATACTGTTTTCAGCGAATATGAAAGTTTATTTACTATCCATTTTCTTCTTAAATTAATAAACGGCTTTTTCTGTTCAATATCTCAAAATCCATATATATCCTAGTTAATTTATTCAATATTACTATTTATGTTTTCACAGGAGAGATGCTGGGAGTTCCTTCTCCTCCACCCATGGCAGACCCCAACACCATTGGAGCCAGAATTCTTGGGGGAGTCAATTATGCTTCTGCAGCTGCTGGCATCCTTGATGAAACTGGCCAACACTATGTATTGTTTAATAATTAACATGACCACACACACACACACATTTCTCTATATATATATATAGTTAGTCAATTAATTTATACAAAGTGAAAACATATTAATAAATGATACATCTTATTGATCTTATACTAAAGTAGGAAGTTGTTATACTCGATCAGAGGTTTAATTAGAGAGACTATGGTGCTGAAAATAAAGTATCGAAAATTTCAAGAGTTCAAAGTTTTAAATGCTTAGTTTTAAGCGGTAATTGTAAATTAGGAATTAAGTGGCACTTATGCTTTTATGTGATCAAACTCATTTAATTAAATAAGCATTTGATTTTGAAGTGTTGAATTGAACTATCAAACAGCACCTATATGTGCACATGAAAGTATCTATACATGCATGATCATATAGATATATATATATATATATGCAAACTAATTAATGCAATGTAATGCCAATGGCACGTACAGGGAGATCGATTCAGCTTGAGCCAGCAGGTGGTGAATTTTGAGAGTACATTGAGTCAACTAAGGATGTTGATAGGTGCAAGTAACCTAACTCAATACCTAGCCAAATCCATTGCAGTGATGGTGTTTGGAAGCAATGACTACATTAACAATTATCTCATGCCTTCCATCTACACTTCTAGCTATAATTACAGTCCACCTGACTTTGCCAACCTTCTCCTCAATCATTATGCACGTCAAATTGTGGTATATATATATATATATATATATATATATATATATATATATATATATATATGTAAATATGCAATTAATGCCTCATTTGATTAAGTACTTTATGTTACATATATATGGTTGCTGCAGGCACTATACAGTGTAGGACTTAGGAAATTTCTGCTGGCTGGAATCGGACCACTGGGATGCATCCCGAACCAGTTAGCCACAGGACAGGCTCCACCGGGAAGGTGTGTTGACTATGTGAATCAGATGCTCGGTACCTTCAACCAAGGGCTCAGATCGCTTGTCGGCATATTCAACAATGGCACCCACCCTGGTGCCATATTTGTCTATGGCAATACTTATGGTATTTTTGGTGACATCCTAAATAACCCTGCTGCCTATGGTACGTACGTAAAGAACATATATATATATATATATATTATATGATATGTTATAAATGTGATATGATCAGTTAATTGATTGATGGTTGATCATGCATATATGCATATTGGTACGTACGTAGGGTTCAACGTAGTGGACAGAGGTTGCTGTGGAATAGGGAGGAACCAAGGGCAGATAACTTGTCTTCCTTTTGCAGTTCCATGCTATAAGAGGAATCAGTATGTGTTTTGGGATGCCTTTCATCCAACTCAAGCTGCCAATGCCATCCTTGCTCAAAGGGCCTATTCTGGCCCACCTAATGATTGTTACCCAATCAACGTTCAACAATTGGCTCTCATTAATCGTTAATTAATTAAATTCATTCATTCATGTGTTTTACTTTCTTTTTCTTTCATTTCTTGTTATACCTTGAGTACTACAAACTTGTGTCTCTAGCCATATATAATGTCTACAAGGCTACAACAATATATGTTATTTTTTATCTTCTCGATCTACATCAACCTCAACGTGGGTGATATTCATCATCAATCTTCTTTTGATGCAACTTTTTATTCATAATTTGTAATGGCATTATTTTCGAAATTAAATAAAAGCAAGTAATACTATTTGGCATGACATTAATGAACCATTGAATTTGATGGAAATGTGTGTGAGTTGCGCGGTACGGAAGCGGTTGTGAAAAGTACTTTAAAACCTAGAGGTGGAGAATAAGATCACTTGCTCTTTTGCTTAATTTTTAATTAATTCAATTTTAAGCCCAATTAATCATACAATTAAAAGCAAGTAGATAACTTGCAAGTAAAGAAAAGAATGCACCGAATATACGTGAAAACTCAAGGCGGGAAAAACCACGGAGGGAGACGGAACGCCTTAGGAAACCAATCCACTATAATAAAGCAAAGAACAACAGACTCTGTCTGTCACACCCCGGATTTTCGAAGAGAAATCCAGGATGTGAAAAACAAATAAAAATAAAATAAAGGATAAAATAAAGGAAGAAAGGGAAATGGAAATCTAAAGTCTCCAAACAGTCCATTTATACATAAACTCCTGTACAAGTGCTATTATATTGGAAGATAATATTAAATATATTTCTTCCATATAAATCCTCAAAAATATACAATATCTCAAAAGCTAGACAGAAATGAATTCTAATGATCCTACACTGCTACCTCTTCGACCGGTACTACCAAGTCCCGTAAATTGTCCCCGTGTCAGCAACCTAACCTGAAAAGTCTGGAAGGGGGTGAGCTCAAAGCTCAACAAGGATATGCTGAACAATCTTTCATTGCCGCAACAAGTTGACTTTTGCGTCATAATCTCAAAATAATTTAATTTATATATAAATAAGTAATACAATCAATATTACAATTTAATCCTAGAATATTTAATATTCAATGAATTTAAATCGACAAAAACATATCGGCAGGTACAAGCAACCGTATACAATTTGTGCACATAACCTGACATAATATAAATGCACCAATTATACATCCACAAGTATAAATAACAATTACCATTGTATACATAAAATGAGACATAATTTAAATGCACAATTTAGTCAACGAGCACATTTAATTGTACAGAAAAGTTAACTAGCACACACATGCACATTAACAAATAATGCACATAAAATAATACACCAATTGCACTAAAGTATCAAAACACGTGAATAAATTACAACACAATCACCTTTATCAACCACGATTTAAATTACAAAAAACATAATTTCAAATAAAACAATTTAAGTCATCACATCCATAGTCATCACGTAAATAAATTATAACATAAACACCTTTATCAACCACAATTTAAATTGCAAAACATAATTTCAAATAAAGCAATTTAAATCACCATGTCCATAGTCATCAACATATATATATTTATTTATATATATATACTCGTACACATAATAATTTTCAATATATATATATATATATATACACATTTAAGGCAAGTAAGTATTTAAAAATACTAACACATCGAATTTATATATACATATATTTATATATATAAATTCTATACACATTAAATCACGTATGCACATATATATAAAACATACGTAAATTAACTATAGGCGAATAGGAGAAAAGAGCAAGTATCAACTTGCCTCGGGTTTTTATCCCCAAGCCCGCGAATCCATTGCCAATCCAGAAATCCAAAGCCCACAATCTCGGCCTGGTCCCATGTCAACCCAAGCCTACAAAATCAATCCATTCCATTTTAAATTGATATTGGGCCTAATTTGAATTTCACTGGGTCAATCCATAAACTAAACCATACACTAGCTGCCCCTTGTCAACCATGCAAGCTAGCCCAATCATAGCTGCCCAAACAAGACCCAATGTCTAAAATATGACAGCCCAACTAAGCATATTAACCTCAGCCCAATTTCTTGAATTGCTCTACAATGAATTGGAAAATGATCCACCAAATATGATCAGACCCATCTCATGCACCCAAACAGTTGTGAATGTAGCACAGAGGACTTGGAGAACTCAATCACTTATGTTCAAGCAAGGAGCAAGGTTGTTATCCATAATATTATAACATGTTTTTACTATGTGAATCAATCAACCAATTCATACATAGAAGTAAAAAATATTGAATGACTCACCATCACAAGCTTCAACCAAACCGAGCTTATAGCCACCTGCTCACCCACACCTTCCACCACCATGAAAGAACCTTCCAGCCACCTTCCATTACACCACCATGGCTGCCACCTTACTTGAATTTCAAGCAACTAAGACCCATCACAACACCACCACCTGCTTTACCATGGCCACAATGAACCACGGCTAGCCTGCAAGGAAAACCCACCAATGGCCGAACCACCTAGCCACCACAAGACCCACAAGCTCTACACTACCGGTGCACCTCTAGCCATAACAACCTTAGTCCAGCCACTACCATGCTGCCAACTACGATCCAAAAACCCATAAGCTATCCGCAAGATCTCGCCGCAACCAAGCCATCTCTGGCTTCCATGGCTGCCAAAGCCGAAACCGAATGCCACCATAACACCATCACAACCTTGCACACCAAGAACCGAACACATATCAGCCCACCCATCAACCAAACCTTGGCCACCTACTACCAACCAAACAACCCCTAAAACCATGAGTCAAGACCATCCCAGCCATGCACCATCACCAATCGCAGTCGGACCTCCATGGAAGAACCCATGGCAAACCCAATAGCCCAGCCAATGCTAGAATTGAAGACCACCTCAAACTCACCTACCACAGCCACGCTTGGACAACCCAGCCGGAACAACCACCATGATACATGCTACCACCGTGGAGCTGAAACCATGGCATCCACCACAACCTTTCTCTCTCTAGAGTTCTTTCTTTCTCCCTCTCTAGGACTCTCTCTATGCTTAACCCTATTCCCCTTTTTTTTTTCTCTACACCACATATATAATATATATATTTATTTTTAAAAAAATAAATACTAAAAGAGAAATAAAAGGAAATAATAATAATAAATATATTCCTAACCCAAACCTGAAACAATTATAATACAGCCCAAATCCAAATAATTCAACCCAAACTCTTCCTAATTCAATCCAAAATTTATTTATTTTTAAAAAATATAATAGATAGTACAGAAGTATGGTCCAACCTAAAAATAAATAAAATAAAACACAAACACTCAATAACAATATAAACAACTAAAACATATAGCATTTAAAACACTCAATAACAATTTAAACAAGTAAAACATATAGCATTTAAAACACTCAATCAACTATTTTAAAACAATTAAAAAAAATCCCAAATTAAAATTACGTAACCTCAAAATTACGGGATATTACACTGTCTCAGACTCACACCCTCTTCACTCTGTCAAGAATCTGATGCGGAACACCTCAGACTTATGATTACGACAACACGTCCAACTGTTGCAGACTTTCAGCTAACGTCACGATCCTTACAGAAAGGTTGCTAAAAGAACAAAAATACTTAGCAAGTATTTCATTCCCTTTGTAGTGCGATCTAGTCACTTTCTTCCTCAGCAAGCAAGCAAGCGAAGAACCATCAATCCAATGATCTGATCAGTAAATAGATTTGATGCAGTTTCTGAACAGCTAATCAGTAGTTGTAGAACACCATTCTAAAGATCACTCATGAAATATAGATGTTTGTTCTTAAAAATAGATAGCCCTAATTATACTGTATATATTTTTTCCCTCTAAAAATATTTATTCTGGGCTTACTATGTAGAGAAAATATAGATACATATATATAGGCAATGGATTTCTAATTCTACTTGGAAAAGAAGTTAATTACCAAAATAGAACTCTCATAAAAGTTTCAAACCCAATAGGAATCAAAATTTTCGTCAAAAGTTGTTTCCTATTTGGAACAGGATAAGTGGGACCGGTACCAAATAAATAGAACCGGTGGGACTTTGTAAAAACCTGCAGAAACCTAAATGCCGAGAAAAGTTGGACCGATCCTAAATATTGGGGACCGGTCTTACTTTGAAAAACCCTAAATATTCATTTAAACTCTAGTTTTTCAAAGCTGGCTCAGAAATAAAAAGTGCAGAGTGTCCTCACCATACTTACCTGTACTATATGGTGTTCTTACTGATTTAGCTGCTTCCATGCACTTGAGTGTTAGCTCGAAGTTGTCGATGATCGATACAAAGAATAAATCAAAAATTACAACTCGATCAATTAGTTTTTTATCACCGAAATACGCTAATTACAATTATATATCTCACAATGTGTTATATACTATATATATATCTCACCATGCATAACAAGTAACCAAGTACTTATTTGTTTATTTATTCCACAATCGAATGCATAACAAGGTCCAGTAAACACCATCCAACACCATGGTCCAGTAAACCGCCCTCTCCCACCTTCATCAACAACATCTAAACCATCAACAAAACCCTCTCTTGCAACTTCCTCAAACATCACACCAAAAACTATTCTGGAAAACCCAACAAAAGCTTCTCTTGCAACAAGACTAAAAACTACCAAATGACCACCACAATACATTCTTACCCATGTCTCCCTTCGTACCTGACCACACCAACCAAACCACAACCATGCAAACTCACTCGCCAATTATAAGGGCAAAATTAACACTCGGTCCAATGGGCTAAATTGATATAGAAAATGGACCAAGTACAGGTCGACTTGAGCCCATGTATTAGCAAAAAGCCTAAAAAGGCTGGGTCGTTAGTTATCAAAGGCCTAGTCGCCCCACCCCAAGGCTGCAAAACCCAAATCAAAAGCAGACTTACAACTCAAAAAGGAATTCAAATTCCTTAAGAGAAAAGTTAGCTGTCAAATAAGGAAATTCAAGTCCTAAAAGGATTTGAATTCCTACTAGTATAAATATTCATGAAACTATCAATGAAAAGGATCCTCGAATCCACCTCTCACAAGATCTTTCCTCTTTCCTTGAGAGCATTATGTTCATTATTTTTGGGTGTGTGCAATGAGTTGTTTGACGATTATCAGTTAAACAATTTTTTGTACCTACACTTTGACATCGTCTATGAGAAGCGTTTAATCGTTTTCCCAAATAAAAGAAACTGGTAACCATGGTGGATACGAGGAGAAATACCTATGATGTGGCAGAGTTGGGTCAACCCCTTAAAAATCAAAGGAGGGTGCCACTCATATAACCCATACATCCAGAGGCTCGGGATCCACTTGCACGCCCTAGCGTTCAGCAATTAACCCAACAGAATAATGCTCTACGTCAATAGATCATGGATCTGCAGGCCAGGGTGGAATACGTTGAAAGTGCAAGAAACCCCAGGCGACAATGGAATAAAGGGGTCAGCTCGAGCAACCGCTCACTGAATGCAACAGAAGATCGACACACTAAAGGGTGATATATCAGGTTATCCAGTCAATCGATCGCTCGCCATTATCTAGTTGACCGAATCCCCCTTCACCGAAGATATAGTTAGAACCAAAAGGCCGAGGAGGTTCACTTTACAGATGTTCACTACCTTTGATGGGAAAATGGACCTGGTAGAGCATATCTACCAGTTCCAACAGAAGATGACACTGGATGTCAAGAACAATGCACTTATGTGCAAGATCTTCCCGCCTAGACTGTCTGGGCCAACGCTGCTTTGGTTCAAATAGCAACCACCCCGTTCGATACCAAACTATGATAAACTGTGCGATATATTTGTAGCCTAGTATGCGGGAAACTAGGAACGCAAAAGGATGATCTCCTTGCTGTTCACCATGAGACGAGCTAAAGGGGAGACATTAAAATCTTTCCTCAACCATTTTAACTTGGAGATGTCTATAATAGATCAATGAGATCAGACCGCCACAGTAGAACCTTTTAAGATAGTAGTCTCTCTGGAAGAAGGGTTCCATCGATCCCTGGTAAAGATTGCTCCAAAAGATATAGGCGAATTGAACTTTTGAGCCCAAAAGTACCTGAGGATAGATGAGGATGTGGCAGCCAAAACACAACGATCGACCTTGACCACTGTGGCGCAGCAAACCAAAAGTAAAGTGGCCAAGGCGAAGCCACCTCATACACTTTCCTCATCTGCTCCCGAAGTTGTGAATAGGCAGAAGATAGAAGAGAAGATCACCCCTCTAAAAGTAACTCTGGCCAGACTCTACTATGAGAATAAAGGCAAAGGAATTTTTTGCCCCCTCCAATTATTAGACAACCACTAGAATAGAGGGACAAGAATAAACACTGTTCTCTCTACAACAACTTCGGCCATACCACCAATGAGTACAGGAGCTTAAGACAGCAGATTGAAGCCTTGATCACAAAAGGGGGTTTGGCGGAGTACGTCATTTAGGAAGAATAGACAAAAACTTTTGATCAGCCCCAACAAAAGGCAAACAAGCAGTTCAATTCCGTTCCAATCCCGGTTATTAATGCAATTCATGGCCGACCAATCTTAGACCAAGAGAGCGAGTCTCAAAGTCGGTCGAATCTCAAGAGTGCCCAAAATATCTAGAGAATTGGAGAAGTTTACTCACTACATGATCGCTCAGCCAATATACCAATCACCTTCACGGTCAAAGACATGAGCAGGGTCCAAACACCCCACAAAGATCCTCTCATGATTAGCCTCATCGTTTTCAACTGCAAGGTAAAAAGGGTATTGGTTGACGCAGGGAGTAGTGCCAACATTCTGACTTTGTCTGTTTTCCAGCAGATGGGTCTAGAACCAGAACGTGTTAGGCCTACCGCCGAACCACTCGTAGGCTTCGACGGTAGGCAAATGACTCCAGTAGGGTTTGCGGAGCTCCTAGTTACTGCACGCTCAAGAACATTAACTGAGGCCTTCATCATTATCGACTTTAGCTCTTCATATAACATGATAACTGGAAGAGGCTAGATACACAGGATACAATGAGTCCCCTCAACACTTCACCAACTTATGAGGTGCATCACGCTGAATGGGAGAGACACAATCGATATCAAAGGAGGCCAGGTTGCTACCAAAAAGTGTTATGCCCTTACGCTGAAAGGGAAAGCAGTGCAAGAAGAACCAACCAAATAGCAATCACAAAACTCTCTGCTGAAAGGTGTTCCTCAGGAACGGGAAAAGAAAATCTAATCGGGGAACCACTCATGGATGTAGAGATCATTCCTGGCAAAGATCCCACGAACTTAGGGACCTCCTTATGCCAAACAGACAGAGCGCTGTTGATACAGCTTCTAAGAAAGAATGTTGACATTTTGCTTGGGACCGCACAAACATGCCTGGCAAAGACCCCTCAATGTCATGCCATGTACTCAACGTCTATAATACCTCGTAAAATTTGAGAATATTTAAATTGAGTTCCAATTATTTAATTGGGTTTTTATTTATTTATTATTATTTAGTTGGGTTTTAATTATTTAAATAGTTTTAGTTAAAATTTTGTCAATGCCTGTTTTATTTGTTTAATATGGATGTTTGAATTGTTGCTAAGTGTTGATTGATTTTAATTATGTGTGAAATATTTGTTTTAAATGAAAAATTTTTTTTAATAAAATATATAAGTTTTTGGGCTGGATGTTCTTTAATTTTTAATTTTCATCGGGTTGGGCTAGACTGTTTGGTTGGGTTAGATATATCTATATATATATATATATATATATATATATATTTTATTATTTATAGGTGGGCTAAGTATTTTATATTTATTAATATAATTATTTAGAAATTTTTATTTTAGTTTTCTAGAAAGAAAATTAAAATAAAAGAAAGAGAAAACGGGGTTAGGGTTTCTATCGTTTACATGTACAGAGACCAAAAGAGCGTAGACGCAAAAGAGAAGGGAGAGAAGGAGTGATTCATTGAGACAGGTTCTTGTTCATCAAAAAGGCAAGTTCGGACTCTTCTCTTCCCCTTTGAATTGTAAACATAGATTATATATTTTTTTTTATTATGTATATATGTTGCCTGTATACGTATATTCATGTATTTAACTATGAAATTGTATGATTATGCATGGTAAGGGTAATTCTGTGGATTAAACATGAAGAATCTGGGAGTTTGGTATTGCTATAGGGTATTTTTGCATATGTATATGCATGTATATATAACCGTATAAGCGGGTGCATATATATATATGTACAAACATGAAATTGGGTTTAATGTATTCATCATTTTTGAGGGTTTTTGTTCCAATTAATAGGTAGATCTTCCTTCCCTGAACAATACTTGAAAGTTTGGTTGTGAACTGTTGGGTAGATTGACCGGAAATTGAGTTCAAAATTTTAGATTTTTAAAACTAGAAATTGGGCGTATTTGATTTAGGCTGCAAGAAGGGGTGAATTTGGTACCAATACGTAGCTTAGATCGAGACGAGTTCAATGGTATATTCATACGCGCGATTCAATGACTGGAAGTGGTTGGAAAATGGCTGGAAAGTTTTGGCACCATTATTGTTACGCTGTTGCAGGAAAAAGGAAGAAGAAAAGAAAAAAAAAAGGCGGGGGGGGGGGGGGGGGGCAAGAAGGGTGGGGGCAACACGCGCACCGCCGGAGCGTGGGGGCGAGTGCTGCCGGCGCTGGGGATGATGGCAATGGGCCCCACTCGCCGGGGCCAACCTCTGGTACCACTTTAGGCCCAGTTCGGGGTATTTTTTATATTTTTTTAGGAAAAATAATTTTTAAAGTTGTTTTCAAATTCCCAAAAATTCTAAAAAAAATTGGGTAATCTTTTGGGGACAGAATGCACTTGGGTTTTAAATATCAAGTCAAAATGGGGTTCCCTTGTGGTTTAAGTAGAATAAAAAGTGTGCCTCAAAACTAGATTTTTATTTTCTTTTATTTTGGAAATATTTTAAAATTTTTAAAAAATTCTAGAATAATTAAATAGGATTATTAGGAACAAAATAGGCCCAAAAACCTGGATTAGAGCTAGGTTTAGACTCCCTTGATGATTTAGGTATGTTGGAGGTTTGGTTATGTGCTTGCTCATATAATTGGTGGTTGTATTATTTTTTCTTTCCTTAATTGTAATATTTGAAATCATAACTATTCATGATATACTTGATATAAGTTTCATTGTGTATGAGTTATTTTATTGTGGTGATTGAACTGTTGTTAGATTAAATTATTGTGCTAAGTAGGTTAGATCTTTTGTTTTGGTTTAATAGGTTAGTTGTAGATGCATGTAAAGATTACTAGGGGGCATGTCAGGATTGCCAATACCTAATAAGGTATCTAAGGTTAGTTAGGGAGGCATGTAAGGATTGCTAGGGGACATGTCAGGATTGCCAATACCTAATAAGGTATCTAAGGTTAGTTAGGGAGGCATGTAAGGATTGCTAGGGGGCATGTCAGGATTGCTAATACCTAATAAGGTATTTATAGTTAGTATAGGAGGCATGTCAGGATTGCCTAGTTTAATAGGGTATTATATTTTAGCCTTTGGTTTGAACTTAGAAATAGGTTCTAAACTTGTGTGATTGGGGTTGAGTTGGGATAGTATATAGGACGACTTCTATTCGGAGACATAAGATAGATAAGGAAATGATTTGTATATAATTATATATATATATATTGGTTGTCCCTCATATAGAGGGTATGTTTACCGGTTCTCTGATTGGGTTGTAGTAGAGAGAACTTGCTCGTGGGTTTAATCCACTTTATTGATATTTTAGATCTCAGGCCAGTTCCACCACAAGGATAGAGTCTTAGGTTGGTTGATTGTGGCAGGCATCTCCTCTCATCAGTTTTCAGAGTAGGAACCTATTCTCTTCTTCATATTCAGCATATGAACTCTATTGAGACATTGGTTGTTCAGTTATTTAATTTATAGTAATAACTCCTGTTCTTTCTGGTTAAGGGGTCCTTGGGTTATGGGACTTTTAATTTGTATTGCCAGACACGTACTTTATTTACTTAACATTTTATTATTTCAGATGGACTTTCTATTCCGTTTTAAAATTTGTTTCATTATGTCTTTGTATTCTATGCTTGTTGCTATCAGTTGTAAATATCTCTCAGGTTTTGTGTGTGAGACTAGCCACCTCATGCATGAAATTTGTAGGGGGTATTTCAATGTCAATCCCAACTTTCCACCTATTAGGAAAAAGCAGAGACGGTTTGCCCCAGAATAAAATCAAATCATCGCTTCGGAAGCAGATCAGCTCTTACAAGCAGGGTTCATCAGGGAAGTTCGGTTCCCAGATTGGCTCTCGAATGTAGTGGTGGTTCAGAAAAAGAACGGCAAGTGGCGGGTCTGCATAGATTTTACCAATCTAAATAAAGCCTACCCCAAGGATAGTTTCCCTTTGCCAAAAATCGATTAGACGGTCGATGCCACAACTGGGGACAAACAACTGACGTTCCATGATGCGTACTCAAGATACAACCAAATCCCAATGGATCCAGCTGATCAGGAAAAAACTTCTTTTATTATCGAAAAGAGGACTTATTGTTACAAGGTGATGCCATTCAGACTCAAGAATGCAGGAGCAACTTACCAACGACTGATTAACAAAGTCTTCAAAAATCTGATTGGCTGAACAGTTGAGGCATATATAGATGATATGGTGATGAAAATCCCTAAGAGGGAAGACCACGTACATCATCTACAGGAGATATTTGATACCCTAAGAAGTCATAATATGAGACTGAACCCGTCAAAGTGTACCTTCAGCATTTCCTCAGGACAGTTCTTTGGGCACATCGTGAACCGAATAAGGATAGAGGCGAGCCCAATTCAAATAAAGGCTCTTCTCCAGAATGAGGAACCGAAGACTCATAGGGACGTTCAGATCCTAATAGGACACATTGCCACTCTGAGCAGATTCATCTCTCGACTGTCGTACAAATATAAGCCCTTCTTTAATGCCATCCGATTAAAAGGAAGAGAAGTATGGGGCGTTGAACAGAGTGAAGCCTTGGCAAGGCTGAAACAGTATCTAATCCACCTACCAACGCTCTCGGAACCTAATGCTAGAGAATCTCTATACTTATATCTTACGGTATCCCGAACAGCCACTAGTGTTGTCTTGATCAAAGAACTTGACAAAAAATAGTACCCGGTGTTCTACTCAAGCAAGACCATAGCTGAGGTAGAACAAAGATACTCAGAGATGGAAATGGTTGTACTAGCCCTGGTTCAGGCAAAGAGGAAGCTTCAGCATTACTTGGAGGCTCACCCAATCGTTGTCCCAACTAAACTCTCGATCAGAGCGATCCTTCATAAGCCTGATCAGTTGGGATAAGTAGCCAAATGGGCGATAGAGACAGGCAGTTGCAGACTTCTTGCTAGAATATGAGCCTGAAAGTGACGAGGAGATAGATCTTCAGTCCCATCTTGAATAAAGATTATTCATTGACGGGTCGTTAACACAAACAGGGTCAGGTGTCGGTGTCAGTGTGGAAATCCAGACCCCAGACAGAATAGCCCTACAATAGGCAATCCATCTAGAATTCCCCGCATCAAACAATGAAGTTGAGTATGAAGCCCTCTTAATAAGACTGAGATTGGCGTAAACACTTCAAGTAAAAAACTTGTAAGTTTTTAGTTATTCTTAGCTAATTGTGAAACAAGTCAGTGGAGATACCTGCCAAAAGACGATCGGATGAAAGCCTACAGAGATCTGGTGCAAAAGTTTCTTAAGGGGTTTGATCAAGTTAGGATCTTCCAAATTGCAACAGATCTGAATCTGAACACTGACAAGCTTGCATTTTTGGCCTCGACAACCTATCTAGATCTGATCAGAACAGTTCCAATCGAGTCCTTGCAAGAGCTCAGCACATATCCCTAACAAGAGGTGTTGGTCATATAGAACCAACCCAGTTGGATGGATCACATCAAAGCCTATCTCGTAGACGGGGTGTTACCAGACCCAAAAGAGGAGGCACGAATAGTTAGAATGAACTCTACCAGATACTCCATGATCGGTGAACACCTCTACAGAAGATCATTCTTAGGGCCGTACATGAGATGTGTGGCCCCGACGAAAGCAATGGAGATACTCTCCAGGATCCATGGAGGTGTATGTGGAAATCATTTAGGGGGACGTTCACTGGCCCATAAAGTCCTTACACAGGGATATTTCTGGCCATACATTGCAAGAGAAGCCGAAGAGTATGCCAAGAAGTGTGATAAGTGCCAACGACTAGCTAGTATACCACACCAGCCCCCGGAAGACCTGACAACTATGGCCAGCCCCTGGCCATTCGCAAAATGGGGAATGGATCAAGTAGGGCCTCTCCCAACGACTGCTAGTAGCAAAAAATACGTACTCCTAGCCACCGACTACTTCACAAAGTGGGTTAAGGTGGAGGCGTATGCAACAATCACTCATGTTCAGGTCAAAAGCTTAATCTGGAACAATATTATCTGTCGGTTTGGGCTGCCAGAATCCATTATCATAGATAATGCCACAAACTTTGACAACCAGCCATTAGATAAATTCTTCAAAAAGTATAGGATTAACTAGAAGTTCTCTGCTAGATCCTACCCATAGGGTAACGGCCAGACAGAGATAACTAATCGGACCATCTTCAAATGCGTCCAAAAGAAGCTAGAGAAATGTAAGGGCAGGTGGCTGAAAGAGCTACTCAAAGTCCTCTGGGCATACCGAACAACTCTGAGGCGTCTGACCAACGAGAGTCCATTCTGCATGGCGTACGGTTCTGAAGCGATAATACCAACCGAATTGTCAACTCCGACCATTCGAACGGAGGTACTGGAAAGAGGGTAGAATGACCGGTTGCTAGAACGAAACCTTGACCTCCTAGAAGAAAAGAGGTAGGTAGCCCAAGTACGACTTATTTCTTACCAAAGGATGGTCAAGAACAGCTATGACAAAAAGGTGAAACATCGAGTGTTCAACCTTGGGGACTGGGTGCTATAAAGAGTCACTAACAACACAAAGGAACAAAATGCTAGAAAATTTGCAAAAAAATAGGAAGGCCCATACGAAGTCACTGAGGTGATCGGGAAGGGCGCATACAGCCTATGCAATGTTAGTGATGCAGAAGGAATTTGCAAACCCTAGAATGCAACCCATTTAAAAAGGTACTATGTGTAAATTCCAGCATGTTTTAATTATGTTTATCCTTTTCGACAGACTATCCTCTTATTCTCAAAAGAGATACAGAAAGAATCAATAAAGAATGCATCTTTTAAAAAAAAGAAAAAAATGTATACATCCTGTCAAAAGGAAATAGGACATGGTCCCGCACCGACCAAAAGATTACATACTTCACACTAAATAAAGTATAGAATGGAATTCTTACAGTCGTGGCAAGGTAAAGTCATTGTGTGAGCTTGAAATACATAGCAGCAATGCCTAGCTCTCTTTTTTGCCTTTATTTTAAAGGCACTTTAGCTTCTAAGGCCACCATGACATATTTTACAAAGTATGATTGCCAATTTTATTCAAGGAATAAAGGAAAATTTATCATATAAGGAAAATTTGGAATTTAAATACTGGCATTTCAGCCTCATTATCTTTCCTGGGATGGATTCACCTTCCTGATAATTGGTCTCAAATCTAATGAGAGCCAGTTTTAGTTGGTCATTATGAATATATGTGTGGACGGAACCCACATCAGATAAAAGTCCTTGTCTTTTACTGTACAAAAAAAAGGAAACAAAGCCCTTAAGGGCACGACGTGGACATAGAACGGTGCAAAAGAGCTAAGATGCGTTGTTACATGTCCACGCCTGCTTTTATGCCAACAATGACCAACTTCCCAAATCAGGCTAAGGTCTTAAATGACTGATCGCTTAATGAAAAGAGCCCCTTGGCCCAAATCAAGCTAAGGTCTTAAACAACCGATCGCTTATTAAAGCTAAGGTCTTAAACGACCGATCGCTTAATGAAAGAGACCCTTGGCCCAAGTCAAAACTAAGGTCTTAAACGACCGATCACTTAATAAAGCTAAGATCTGAATGACCGATCACTTAAAATAGGAAGAGGCCTTTGGCCCAAATTCAGTTGAGGTCACAAATAACCGATCACTTAACAATGTTAAGGTCCACATGACCAATCGCACAAGAAATCTCCCTAGTTCAGTGAAGGAAATCAAACCTATTAGGCTGAAGTAGTTGTCAACACAAGCATTTGTTAAAGGTGCCAATCCGTATCTCAAAGATTGACAGCAAAAAAAAAGAAGATTGTATTGTTCAAAAAAAAAATGTTCATTATAAAATAGGGGGCACAAGTCTGCCTTTAAAGCAAAAGGCTGGCTCTTTGAGTATTACAAAAAGAAAAAAAAACCCAAAAAAATCAACCTTGGAGAGTTGCCTCATCTTCTTTACTGAATTCCTAATCAAAGGACTCCATGATCAAAGTGCCTTGTTTTATTGGGAGCAGCACTTCTATAGGAGATTGATCGATATAGGTGAGGGTAGTTGAGCCAGCGGCCAAAGAGGCATAAGGAGCTGCTGAAGGATTGACAGTAGAACGAGGAGCAGGAGGAATGCTCTAGTCACTAAATGAGTCAATGGCCTATTAGGTATCAAACGCATTCGGGCAAACATAATCCCATTCAACTTCAGCCTTCTCTCCTTACTTAAAGCCATAGCGGAAACCATCAGCAAGCTTCAGGGATGGGATCTGCAGAAACCTCTAATACATTTCAAGGCCCGCATCCCTACAAACTTGAAGCATGGCCTCAAGTCCAGCAGCCTTCTCCTTAGCTTCTAGCACCCTCTGTTCAAAATAACTAAGGGCCTTCTACTTTTTAGCAAGAGATTTGGTCAGGGATTTCACCTTCCCCTCCAGGCTTTCGGCCTTTTGTCCATTCAGACATTCGACCTCTATAGCCTTGCAGAGGGAGAGGGTTATATACACAATCTGTACCATAGAAAATAGATCGAATTAAAAATAAAGGCATCAGGAAAAATGAACAAATCAAAGAATGGGGTGGAACAAACCTCCATGGCATGAAGAGGTGCATTGGCAAGAAGCTCATCTCTGTTAGCTCCTTGCTGGCAGAGCTCATCCTTGGGAGGCTAGATCCCATGGGCAAGAGCCCCCATCATGTAACGACCCGGATTAATTTTGACCAGTTCCGGACGATTTTGGACCGGATTAAATTTTTTTGAATTAATTAAATTTCGAAAGGGTGTGGATATATATGTTTCCATATAAGTGGAAGGTGTATGTATGTATGTATGTATATATATATATATATATAGTATATATATTTATATTTAATTATAAATATATGGTGGTGCATGTGTATCATAAATACACGTATGTGGGGGTATATGGTATTATATGTATATATGTACTTACCTTTATACACATGTGGGTGAAGTTTATGTGTGTGTGTGTGTGTATATATATATATATATATAATATACATATAAATGTGGGTGTGTGGATGAGAAATGTTGGCAAAAAGGAGTGGACCTCATTTTATGAGGATTAAATTCAAAATAAAGGACACCATGAGTGGTCAGCCGAAAGAGGAGAAAAGGAGAAAAGAAAGAAAAGAAAAGGAAGAGAGAGAAACTGAGAGGTGCTGAGAGAGAGGGAGAACCGTGATTTCTAGAGAGAGAAAGAGAAATCGAGAGAGAGAGTGGCAGTTTGTGGTACAACCGAGGTGGGTCTTGATTACTCAGTGGTAGAGAAATTGAAAGTGTGTGGGAAGTGTCTCGATCACATGATTTGGTCAAGAATCATGTTAGAGTATTGGGTTGAGTCCAAAAGAGAGACAAGTGTGTGAATTTGCTTACATTATCTATTGTGAAACATGCTATGTGATTAACGCATTCTTATATATATATACATTGCTTGTGAATGAACATGATATATGTTGGGTATTAATTGCTTCTAAGCAAGTTGTATGGATCAAATACATCTTAATTGCATTTGAGATTTGCTACTTGATGAGTAGGAGACGTGGTAGTTGATTTACATTGTTTATGTAAATTCTTTGACATATATGTTCTATATACATATTGGTGCTGGATGTTTACTGCTTTCAAGCATATTGAAAATGATTTCAAACATCATGTGTACTTGGCTTATATGTTCATATGTGCTAGATTTTCCATATGCGTTGTTGGTTCATGTATGCTAGGTGGAGCATGATTTAAATATTGTGATATATTTAAATGTGTATGTTTTTTAGAATATGTGAGGATCGACCTGCTGCAACGGTGATAGTATGGTTCTACATACCTTGTTGGGCCTTTGAGCTCACCCCTTCCCAGGTTTTGCAGGTATTGCTGATTTCGGAGTCAGTTATGGGGACTGATAGTACCAGTTGCAGAGGTAGTGATTAGACTCTTTAGAATCTAATTTATGTCCAGGATATTAGATGGATGTTGTACATTTAGATTAAATGTAACTGGACATTATATGTTGGGTAATTTATCCCAGTTGTACATTTCATTGCATGTATGTATATGAGACGGACATTCAAGGACTGAGACATATTTTTGATTGTAATATGCATGTTATAGGAATGCTGGGGGGACATGTCCCCAGAAGTGTCCATTTTGAATTTACAAAGTGAATGAAATATCAGGATCTGACTTATTCAAATAGGTGATGTCCAATTTTTCTTGAAAATAATAGAAAATTCAGATTGTATGATCAGGTGATGGTTATGTCGTGAGGGTGATCTCACGAATTCACACCTCGGTTCTCAAGATCCAAGAATTGGGGCGTGACACATCACTTCAAAGTCGAGGGTAGCACAATCCCCCACTATAAGAAAAGATCCATCAGACTTTTTTAAGTCTGGAATCCACTGGTCAAAAAAACCAATGAACGACACATCAGCCATGTTGCTAACAGCACCAGGCAAGGTCAGGATGAAAGAACCCTATCCCTTCATAGCGCGCCATCAGCTTCTGGCGCTTGGGAGCCGAAGCAGCACCAAAAGAGACCCTCTTCTGAGGACAAGAAAGAACATCGGCTTTGCCTTTGTGCCCCTCAATGGATTTTTCCTTGGCAGAACCAGAAGAACCCCTCCTAGTCTTCGGCTTTGGCAGGTCCATTTCTGCTGGATATAGATGGCAAGACTCAACGTAAGTAGCAGCGGCGTTAATTCGAAGTTGCCCATGAGATTTGTATTTACTCACTAAAGAGCGAAGGCTCCACACCTTTTCCTTTAAATAAGCAATCCATTCGTCTGCGTAATAAAGAAGAACATAGCAAGGGTACAAATGTGTAAACTTTTAGCAAAAAGTAGAGGAAATCCTGAAAAGTTGCCAAAAAAATAAAACTAAGGAATCGCAGCATGGCCAAAAGCACTGGGAATGGGAAAATTTTGGGCCGCTTTAACACTCTAGAGCCCCTTCACAAGAACTAGTTTCTCTTTCCACAACTTGTCAGAAATGAGAAAGCCATAACACAGCATCCTATCCTTACTACTAGGGAACAGGTGGTAATGGTTATCTTTTGATCTAACCCTATGAAGAGAGTAACAGAACAGAAGATCGTTCACATCAAGTTTATGGAGGCGGTTCAAGTAGAGAACTGGAGCGGCGTAAGCTTCAGTTTATTCAAAGCAAAACTAAAAAAAAAATTAAGGGAAAATTTGAAGGTTTTCATATAGGAAACCGAGAAAAGGACTTCTCCATCCTGTAGTACCCCACTCCAACACATGGTATGATATTGTTTGTTTTGGGCCTAAGCCCGCACGGTTTTGTTCTTGGGTTTGACCCCAAAAGGCCTCATACCATTTGAAGAGAACATACTACATATAAGCACATCCCCTTTTTCCAACCCAGGCGATGTGGGATTGAGCACCCTGTACCCTATCAATGTGGTAGCTCAACCCAATGTCTGTCTTAGCACCCGCCCACTCACACTCGTCCACAAGGGTTACTACACATCTCAACTCCTTCCCCAGTGCTATAGTCGAAATCTAGAGGGTAACTCTCAATGGTAACCTCGCTGGGGACTTTACATTCTTTTTTGACTTTGTCAATGTCAGCCAATAGCCTTGTCACCAAAGCGGCGACCACACCCTGGTTAGATGTGACCACATCTCCAACCACCCGGGTAAGATGGGCAGTCTTCGCAACAGGGTGAGAGGAACTAGACATGGCAATCTCTTAGTTGTTAGAAAAATACTGTCGCTATCACTAGAAGACATTTTTAGAAGAAAAAAAGAGGTGAAAGCAAACAGACGGAAACTAACTTGAAGCAACAAATTGACACCAAGAGAGCCAAATAGGATGAATCTGAAAAACAAGTCAGGCAGTCGCAGAAGATTTATGGCTAAAAAATGACAAGTATGATTACAAAATGCAAAAGAGGGAATGTGAAGAAGGAAACTTATGTGCTCTGTGTCGTCGCTAGCAGCTAGCATTAAATGACGAACCTTGATACAAATAAAGAGATCATGATAGAACCCAAACGAATTCCCTCCATTATGAGAAATTCCATAACTGAAGGAAACTAGGGGCAATGTGTAGGGGCAAAATTAACACTCAGTCCAATGGGCTGAATTGATACAAAAAATGGACCAGGCCCACGTCAACTTGAGCCCATGTATCAGTAGAAAGCCTAAAAAGGCTAGTTCGTTAGTTATCAAGGGCCTAGTCGCCCCACCCCAAGGCTACAAAGCCCAAATCAAAAGCAGACTTACAACTCAAAAAAGAAATCCAAATTCCTTAATAGAAAAGTTAGGTATCAAATAAGGAAAATTCAAGTCCTAAAAGGATTTGAATTCCTACTTGTATAAATATTCATGAAACTATCAATGAAAATGATCCTCGAATCCACCTCTCACAAGATCTTTTCTCTTCCTCTGAAAGCATTCTGTTCATTATTTTTGGGTGTGTGCATTGAAAAATTTGGCGATTATCAATTAAACAATTTTCTGTACCTACACCAATGCTCCTCGAAAACACCTTCCTTTGATCAACCAATTCTTGTCACCCTCCCTAATAATATAGAAGGGTAACTCATGAGTACTAAACTGTAAGATCTCATTGAGGATCTAACCTAGCATAAGGATGCAATGAAAGAATTTGGTCAGAGAAACTCTGTTCTAATGAGAAAAGTGGCTGACATGAGCAATTAACTTGCTCATTTTCTTACCCAGAAAGTTAAACCTTCATACAAAAAATCCAATGGACATTACCCAACCCCTCCAGCAATTTTGAATTCATATTCAAATCTACTTACCAATCAGGCAAGTCAACTCCAAAGTACAAAAAGTCATTGTCCTACCGCTACTGCTGATACTAACAACCTTACGCAGTGCAAAAATAGTTTAGTTAATTTAGAGTAAGATGCTAATCCTTAGACCTAAAGGGGGGTGAATAGGTCTTCTTGCCCAATTTTTATGATAATTAATTTCTCACAATGATTATAACTTAAGCATTCAAACCAATCACAAAATAAATAAAGCAAGTAAGGAAAGTCATATATGACACCAAAAATTTTACGTGGAAACCCTAGGCAGGAAAAAACCACAAGGGTGAGGCAAAAAATCCCAAAGAAACCAATCTATTATCTCGAAGCAAAGTATAGTAGACTCTGTCCCAGACCCACACCCATTCCACTCTAACAAGAACTTTGATGTCGAACACCTCAAGCTTACAATTGCGACTATCTCGCCCAACTACTGCAGATTTTTGGCTAATGTCTCGATTCTTCTAGGAGGGTAACTGAAAGAACACAAATATTCCTCAAGTATCTTGTTCCCTTTGTAGTGATTGTTTATCCTCCTCTTCAGATAAAATCAAGTAATATCAAGGAACCACCTCTGTTGCTCTGATCAAATTGTATGATGTCTTTGAGAATCCGGTTGATCAAACTATGAAGAGCATCATAACTTAAACGCTCCGTGTGTGTGTGCTCTCAAAAATATAAATAAAGAATTTGGGAAAAAAATCCTTTGTAAGAAAAGTATCTCAGTGTTTTCTCTCTTTAGAATATAAATTTATGTTCCATTGAAAACTTAATGAGAAAGAAATCATATGAGGTTTTTATAAAAATTAAAAATCTTAATTTTTCTTGAAAAATAAGTTTAAAAACCAATAGGAAACAAGTCCCCACATTTTAGGAAAGTTCTGAGTTAAATCTAGACAAAACAGGGCAAATCCCGCAGATCAGATTGCATGAATCGGTCCATGTCCTGTAGCAACCTCTTCTGAGTTGATGAGACCTCATGGAGCGGTCCAGCCTTCACTTGGACCAGTCTAACTATGTTGATGCTCAATTTTGATGTCCTGAGAGCTCTTGGACGGGTCCAAGAAAGTCTTGGACCGGTCCAACCTTAAAAAATATGAAAATGTGACTTTGAAACTCAATTTTTCAAGACCGAAAAACACGTTTTAACAACTTATATGTCCTCACCAACTTACTGACACTAAATGATACTCAAATCATGATCAACGACGTCCATGCTCACTTGTAGTCACTTGAATGCTTCAATCAACCAAAGTCTTTGTTGAGGTACTATCTAGATGATGCATTAGTGAAGAACACACTCCAAGCTCTCAGTCTTCAACTCCATGATCGATTATAAGAATATGAATGAAATCGTACAACTCGATCAAACTTAGTTTTGACACTGAATATTTCCAATTACAAATTTATACGTCACAATCTCCCCCTTTGGCAATTTCGTGATAAAACCATCCTAGAAAATATGTAATCTACCTCGTAGTAGAAATTGACAAAGGACGCAAAAGAACAAAAAAAAAAAACTAAGGAGGAAGTAAGTGTGAGTTGCGCGATGCGGAAGTGACTATGAAAGTTAGATTTAAAACCTAGAGGGGGTGATTAGGTTTACTCTCTTTTTTCTTAAGTATTCAGATTTTTTTATTTTAAGTCCAATTAAAAAATTAAACAATCCCACAAAGCAAGTAAATAAAATAAAATGCAGTAAAGTAAAGTAGTACGAATGCACCAGATATACGTGCAAAATCCAGATTGAGAAAAAACCACAGGTGAGGCTTTGTAGCCTTAGAGAAGCAAATCCATTATAGTCGAAGCAAAGTACAACAGCCTCTATCCCAGACTCACACCCATTCCACTCTGACAACAACTCTGATACAGAACACCTTAGGCTTATAATTGTGTCTGCCTCGTCCAACTGCTACAGATTCCCAGCTAACGTCAAAATCCTTTCTGAAAGGTAACTGGAAGAATACAAACACTCAACAAGTATTCGGTCCCCTTCGTAGCATGGTCTTATTCTCCTTCTTCACCAACATAAGAGTTGTAGAAGACACCAAACAGTTGATCAAGCAAAATAGAGAACACCCTAAATCACTCTGTGAATATGTGTGTGCTCTCAACAATATAAACAAATAACTTAAGAAAAAAATTCTCTGCGTAGAAAAATATCTCAATATTTTCTCTCTCTAAAATTATGATTTTCTATTTTATAGAAAGCTTAATGAGAGAGAAACCATATGAGGTTTTTATAGATATCAAAAATCCTAGTTTTCTTTGAAAAACAAGTTAAAATCCAATATGAAACAAGTCCCCACGATTTTAGAAAGTTTTGGGTCCATTCCGAGTCAAAACAGAACAAAATTAGTCAAAATTCGCAGACTAGATAAGTTGGACGGGTCCAGCTAAAACTTGGATGGGTCCAACATATATGGACGGGTTAGCTAAAACTTGGATGGGTCCAGCTCCTGCAACAATCTCATATGAGATGCTAAGACTTCTTGGACAGGTCCAACTTTGAATATTTAAGCACTTTGCTCAAAAGTCCCTTTTTTCACCTCTCGGTTTAAAATATATATGTTCTCACCACTTTACCTGGACTACGTGACTCTCATATATGATCAACGATGTCCTCATGCACTTGGAACCATCTCAAAACTTCAATCCTTGTTCAGACCATTAATGGCTTCTTCCGAAGATTCAAGCTTCATTTTTTTAAGAACATTTGCATTGTTGGTGTACGACTTCATGCTCACTCTGAGACTTCAATTACATGATCAATGATAGAAATATAACTCCAATAATACAACTCGATCATGTTTGGTTTTGACACCAAAGATTGCCAATTACAAAAATATACGTCACAACAAGCAAGCATATAGAACTTGTATATGTAAATAATAGAAAATATTGACTCCATAAGACTATATGAATCCAACAATCTAACACCAAAACTTAATCAATTAGTTTCACACACTTAGTAAGTGTAATAAAATCACCATAAATTTTCATAAGCCAAAATATTCTTTGTGTCAATTATTCAGATTTCCAGACAATATTTTAATGACACTACACTCACTAAGAAATCAAACAATCAACATGTGCACAGAATTTCAAAATTTTCTTTTTTTTTCCTCGTGCATACATATTTGGTGGCTTTCACTCTTACGGGCAACTAGCTATTTCCTCAAAATAATTTCTTTTGAAAAGATATCTCATTAGAGATTTATGTCGCAGTGGTATCTTCGAACAAATCTCGAAAGTAGCATTTTCCATAAGAATATGCTCAACAACAATTTTTCATATTTTTCTTTCTTTTCCAACTGTTGAATTTTTCATTTATCACTCTTTTCGTCTTTTTAGCATAACATTGAAAATTCAATTCCCAAGATAATACTTTATCACATCAACACTATCTTTGACCAAAACAATAACATAAAAATAATTTAGTAAATGTACTCATCATGATTCATCTACGAAACGAAATAAGTAAGCAAAAACAAAATTTTCAACTCATAGTCATAGTATGTCATACACATGAAATTTGTGTGTCATTAATTTTCTTGTATTCAACATACTCATTCTAATATGGTTTGTTTAATTTCACAAAAAAAAAAAAAAAACCTAAAACTACAAGGTTAAATGCATAATCTAGACTCATAAGATGAATATAAAGTTCCTTTCTAGATTATGTCAAGGCATGCAATCTAATCAAGACAACAAATGCCTATAGATTTCTTAAGGCGATGAAACCTAGAAGCATCTAAAGGCTTTATGAGAATATCAGACAAATTATGATCAGTATGCACTTTCTCCAAAGACACGACATTTTGTTCAACTAATTTTTGAATAAAATGATGTCAAATGTCAATGTGTTTTGTCCTAGCATGTAAAACTAGATTCTTTGAGATATTAATTGTATTATTGTTATCACAAAAGATAGACACTGAACCTTGATCAATTCCATAATCTAGTAACATCTGTTTCATCTAAAGCAACTGTGTGCAACAACTTCCAGCAGCAACATACTCAGCCTCACAAGATGATAAAGAAACACAATTTTGCTTCTTGTTGTACCATGAAACAAGATTAGTACCAACATAGAAACAATCACCTGAAGTACTTTTCTATCATCCTTGTTACCAGCCTAATCAGCATCAGTGTAACCTGCAATCTCAGAGTTAGACTCTATAGAATAATGCAATCCATAATTCAAAGTACTATTGACATAACGATCAATTCTCTTAGAATCCGAGTTCCTCTCCAACTTGGAAGAAATACTCATAGGAATTTGCACATGTTTGGAACCTTCCAAACCAAATTTCTTGACTAACTCCTTTGCATACTTAGTTTGAGATATAAAAATTCCATCATCAAATTGCTTCACTTGGAGTCCAAGAAAAAAATTTAGCTCACTAACCATGCTCATCTCAAAAGTATTACTCATATCTCTAGCAAATTCATGAACATAGTTATCAGAGGTAGAACCAAAAACAATATCATCCACATAAATTTGAGCAATAAGAAAATTCTTTCCTTTCCTGATTATAAACAAAGTTTTATCAGCTCCCCATCTCCTAAAGCTCTTATGCAACTAATAAGAAGTCAATTTTTCATACCATGCTCTAGGAGCCTGTTTCAAACCATAGAGAGCCTTTTTTAAATGAAAAATATGATCAGGATTATGTGGATCAACAAAGCCTTTAGGTTGAGCTACATACACTTATTCTTGCAAAATACCATTTAGAAAAATACTTTTAACATCCATTTGAAACAATTTAAATTTAAAGTGACATGCAAGAGCAAGAAGAAGACAAATAGACTCAAGTCTAACAACTGGTGCAAAAGTTTCATTAAAATCAATTCATTCAACTTGAGTATATCCTTGTGCAATTAACCTAGCTTTATTCTCATCACAAGACCATTCTCATCAAGTTTATTTTTTAAATCCATGTAGTTCCTATGATATTCATATCCCTAGGTTGAGGCACTAATTCTCAAACATCATTTTTCACAAATTGATTCAACTCTTCTTGTACAGCTATAAGCCAATCAGAACTTTGAAGAGCTTCATCAATATTTTTAGGTTCAAACTAAGTCATATGACATGAGTGTCCTATGTTATCTCGGACTCTGCTCCTAGTATTTTTCTCCTCCCATGACCCTATCACATTGGTCAATGGATGACTACTTCAAATCCTAAAACTGCCAGACATTGGGACTTCCTCATGTGGTGTAAGATTTTCTATAGATGCATGTGTGTCACGTCCCGAATCCCAAAGACTTGAGTTACGACTAAAAGAAAATATAAGAAAGGTATAGAAAATGATCCGAACCCCTGACCTCGAGTCGACATCAAAGTCGTCACTACGGAAGCGATAAACAACTTAACTATAATTAACATACACTAAACATGCTCAATAGAGAAGATAAATCACAAAACTCCTAAATATAACATGTCATACAAGTACAGAAGTACTAAGTCAATAGGCTAGCCCCGAATAACGTAACATACATGTTATCCAAGTTATACCTAGTACATGCAAGTATAACTACAAAACATCAAAAAAAATATGCCACTTTAAGATTTCTGAAACTCAAGCAGCATCCTTTCTATCCTTTTTTTCCTGAAAAATGTGATACATCTGTAAGGTGAGCAATGACTACTCAGTCGAAGTGACTTAGCTGTCCCCCCCTAAACATTTCAGACTGAAGTAAGAATTCCTAAGGGAACATGCATGCAATGTTATTCTTTCTAACATGTTCCTATTTCCCTTTCCACTGCTTCACAAGTATTCGCTAATATACATTTACACATAAGCATGAAATATAACCTGCCCATAAACAATGAAGTCATAACTCGTCCATAAACAACAGAATAATAAACCTATTTATAATGGTTTAAAAAGTGTAAAACTTGAAATGAACAGTTTGCCTATTTAGATGCAATGCAGATGACACATACACACATACCACATGTAACTTAAATAGTCGTGACACACGCATCAACAAAGTAGTCATCAGATAGTCCTTTTGTACATTCCATCATTATGAATTACTAGTCCATAGGTCGACGTGAAACCACTGGCCAATCAGGTGGACTTATCAACCACCAGGCATCTTTATGCCTCTATTTTCAATTCCAACTGTTTAAAACTTCTCTAAAATCATAACTCACACATGATATGAATAGTATAAAAAATTGATCAATATAAACAATGTAATAACAATGTCTATAATAATTATCCTCATAGCATTGGTTCTGCATCTATGTGCACCAAGCTTTTAATGAGTCGTTCCTCAAGCAGAAATTCCACGCAAGTAAATGAATCTTTTTAATAGGGCTTTAAACCTTCAAATCCTTTTCAGTAGGGCTTTAAACCTTCAATTTCAATACTTGCATATATATAGTATCAAGGCATAACCAAATTCTTAATTTAACCAAATTAGTACATCTAGGCAATTTATATGTTACCTAGCAAGCATACTTGAACTTTCAAATCCAATATGTTAATTTAACACCAAATCATGCTCTAGTACATTCTAAGCATAATTTAAAATATTTAAATAATTATAATTTCATGTAAAAGCCATGTTGCACCGTGGAACCCTAGCTCCAAACATTAAAGTATGGTCAAAATTCTATAATTTTTCCAAGGTGTTACCTATCATGCTCAACATATTCAATAGGCGTACACAAACACTTAGGCACTTTAAATAACCACCTAGCATGCATTCTCAACTAATGTACACATGAATGATCAAAATACCCCTAATGGTCCATAAGTTGTCAAATGAATTCAAATGAACACCAATTCATCCATTAGCATTCCTACATATCAATTAAGTGAAATATAGGATGCTTGAACACACATTAGAAAACAACGCATACATCTTACCACTTTTTTTCAAAATACACTTCTTGAACAAAAGTTAAGCTTTTTGTTCCAAGACATCAATGGATGATCCAAGACTTCCATAAATTTACAATCATTAGCACAATTGCTATAAAAGTAATTTAGAACTTCTAGTTCTTGCACAACACTAGAGTTATCATGCAATAAAGTGTACTTTAATTTCAAATTAAGAGCAAGAGTGATCCAATGGCATACATGTCTCAATGGTAAACCTCCCTAACAATGCTAATAGGCATAATCCAAAGTCTAAACACATTTAGAATGCTCAAAACACAAAAGCCCCAATTTTTCATGAAATAAAGTAAACTTTAATTTACACATTTTGCAATTCATGTTAGAATCTCAACCTAACACTTCCTAAAGTCTTAAAACATTAGAAAAGGAAATTAAATTCATTCCTACCTCAAATCCAAGATGGATTGAAGAAACCCCCAAATTGAATTTTGAAATTCAATTTGAAACCCTAACTTTTCTTCAAAAGCTTTAATGGAGAAATCAATGGAAAGGAATGGAAGCCTTCAAGTCCCAAAGCTTCCAACACTACAAACCATACACAACACTAATTCTTCAAACTTAAATAATTGAAAAAAAAAATATGAAGAGAGGAAGTAGAAGAAAATGATGGACAAAAGTGGTGAAAAGAAACACTTACATGCTACTAGCACCAACATTAACCACCACCAACAACCTTGGATCAAGCCTAGCCTTCAAGCACCTTCAATGGATGAATAAAGAGAGCAAAATGAGAGATGGAGAGGAAAAGAAAAGGGCTGGCAAAACTTATGAGGAGAGAGGAAGGCAATTTTGCCTTTTCTAGCTCAAAACCTATAGATATACATCTATATCTCCCACCCCATCTAGAAGCTTCTAGACTCTCCCAAGTGAAAAGTCTCTTTTACCCTCCATTTTACTCTAAAACTACCACAATGCCATTCTTTTTCAAAGAATTTACAATGGTGCCATCCATAATATGAAATTACTAAAATACGCTTCACTTTAAAAAAAATACCAAAATCGTCCCAAATCTTTTTGAAAAAGACAAACATATCCTCACATCCCACCATTCCGTAGAACTATTCTTTAACTTTGAAATTGGAAACCCGAACATCCAAACATATTCTAAACATGAAAATGAAATAATAAAAATAAAACATTTTAATAAATTAAAATAATAATAATAATAAAATATTTAATTAAATAAAAAAAAATTCAGGATCTCACAACCTACCCCCTTAAAGAGATTTCGTCCCCGAAATCAACACGTACCTTAAGTGTCGAACAAATCAGGATACTTAGAGCGAACCTCTTGTGCCCGCTCCCATGTTGCCTCCTCGATGCCTTCGTGCCTCCACAAGACCTTAACCAACGAAATGGTTTTGCCTCGTAGCACTTGGTCTCGTGTGTCTAGGATCCGAACTGGTCGTTCCTCATAGGACGCATCCTTAGCTATATCAAGATCTGTTCACTGTAGTACATGTGATATATCCGGTTCATACTTCGTCAACATAGATATGTGGAAAACATTGTGAACACACGATAACTCCAGTGGGAGTGCCAATCGATAGGCAACTTCACGAATGCAGTCTAGTATCTCAAAAGGGTCAATAAACTATAGCGATAACTTGCCACTCTGACTGAACCTCATCAACCCTCTACGAGGAACAACCTTGAGAAACATATAGTCCCCCACCTCAAAAGACAAAGGTCGCCTCCTATGGTCAGTATAGCTCTTCTATCGACTCTATGATGTGACAAGTCTCTGCTTAATTATCTTGATTTTCTTTGTAGTCTCAAGAACAATATCAGGCCCCAAGGAAGCAGTCTCCCCAACCTCCGCCTAACACACTGGTGACCGACACGGTCTGCCATATAATGCCTCATAAGGTGCCATCCCAATACTAGCCTGAAAGTTGTTGTTGTACGCAAACTCTACCAATGGTAAGTGATCCTCCCAACTGCCATAAAAATCCAAAACATAAGCCCGAAGCATATCCTCCAAAGTTTGGATGGTCCGTTCTGACTGACCATCTGTCTGAGGATGAAAGGTTGTGCTGAATTTCAGCTTCGTATCAAGGGCAGTTTGAAAACTATGCCAAAATTGTGATGTAAACCGTGGATCCCTATCCGACACTATAGACACAGGTATGCCATGTAGCCTGACAATCTGCTCAATGTACAACCTGTTGAGTACCTCTGCATCATCTGTCTCCCGAATAGCCAGAAAATGAGTTAATTTAGTCAATCGGTCAACAATGACCCAAATGGCATCATGTCATCTCAGTGTCCTTGAAGCCCAGTCATAAAGTCCATGGTAATGTGCTCCCATTTCCACTTAGGTATGGGTAATGGTTGCAACAATCCAGCTGGTCTCTGATGCTCAACCTTCACCTGCTGACAAGTAAGGCACCTAGCAACAAACTTAGCCACACACAGCTTCATACCCTTTCACCAAAACTATTGACGCAGATTGTGATACATCTTCGTACCACCAGGATGAACTACAAGATGAGAGCAATGGAACTCCCTAAGTACATCTTCCCTGCAAGCTAATGAAACAAACATCTTGCCTCGGAATCGTAAACCATCATCCGAATGTAAGGTCCAATCCTTCACCACCTCACCTCTTGAGATCCTAGCTCGGATGGCCTCGACATCGCTATCCTGTCTCTGTGCCTCAATTACGTTACTCATGAGAGTAAGCTAGGCAACGAGACTGAACAAAGTGGTTGGGTCACCATCCTTACTAAAGTATAAGCCCATCTCTGAGATGTCCCCATCATCTTCCACTCCCGAATGGCTATACTTGCCAGTGAAGCCCACGACTTTTGAGTTCTGACTCAAGGCATTTATAACAACATTTGCCTTCCCTAGGTGGTACTGCAACTCAAAGTTGTAGTCCTCTATGTAGTCAACCCAGCGACGCTGCCTCAAATTCAAATCCTTCTGAGAGAAGAGATACTTGAGACTCTTGTGATCAGAGAAAACCTAAAACTTTTCCCCATAGAAGTAATGTCTCCAACCCTTCAGTGCAAAAATCACCGCCGCTAACTCCAAATCATGTGTTGGATAATTTTGTTCATGGGTCTTCAACTATCTAGATCCGTACACCACAACCCGTTTGGTCTGTATTAGTACACAACCCAAACCATCCAATGAGGCATCACAAAAAATGACATATCCCAAGCCACACTCTAAAATCACTAATACTGGAGCCATAGTAAGTCTGTGCTTCAACTCTTGAAAAATAAGTTCACAAACTTCTATCCACACAAACTTGACTCCTTTTTGAGTGAGTCTTGTCATCGGCGATGCCAAACTTAAGAAGTCCTTCATGAACCTCCGGTAATATCCGGCCAAGCCCAGAAAACTACGAACCTCAAAAACATTCTTTGGCTATCCCTAATCCATAACGGCCTTGATCTTCGACAGATCAACTGAAACACCGCCCCCTGATACAACATGTCCAAGGAACTTCACCTCTGGTAACCAAAACTCGTACTTTTTGTAATTCACAAAAGGTTGGTGCTCTCTCAAGATCTATAAGACTATCCTCAAGTGGCTCTCATGTTCCACCTCTAATGATGAGTACACTAAGATGTCATCAACAAATACCACCACCACTAAGTGGTGGAAAGAAACACTTACATGCTACTAGCACCAACACTAACCACCACCAACAACCTTGGACCAAGCCCAGCCTTCAAGCACCTTCAATGGAGAAATAAAGAGAGCAAAATGAGAGATGGAGAGGAAAAAGAAAATGTTGGTAGAACTTATGAGGAGAGAGGAAGGCAATTTTGCCTTTTCTAGCTCAAAACCTATAGATATACATCTATATCTCTCACCTAGACTCTCCCAAGTGAAAAGTATCTTTCACCCTCCATTTTACTCTAAAACTACCACAATGCCATTCTTTTTTAAAGAATTTACAATAGTGTCATCCATAATGTGAAATTACTAAAATACCCTTCACTTTAAAAAAAATACCAAAATCGTCCCAAATCTTTTTGAAAAAGACAAACATATCCTCACATCCCACCATTTCGTAGAACTATTCTTTAACTTTGAAAATGCCCGGGATCAAACCAATACTTGAAATTGGAAATCCAAACATCCAAACATATTCTAACATAGAAATGAAATAATAAAAATCAAACATTTTAATAAAATAAAATAATAATAATAGTAATAAAACATTTAATTAAATAAAAAAAAATTTAGGATCTCACAATGTGTATTATAAACCACCTCCACAATTTCATCACCACCTACATCCTCAGTCTCTCCCTCACTTTTTTTCTCAACCTCTCTCATACTAGGTTCACTCTTAAGTAACCCTAAGTTATTTATCCCTTCTTCTTCCTCAAGTTGATCATGTATTTCCCTAGATATTGAATCATCAATCACAACACTAATAGACTCCATTACAACTTTAATGCGACGATTAAACACCCTATAAGCCTGATTATTCAAAGTATACCCCAAAAATTATACTTCATCACTTCTATAGTCAAATTTTCTCAAATTCTCCCTATCTCTAAGGATATAACATTTACTTTCAAAAACTCTAAAGTGTTTAATGTTAGGCGACTTACCATACCACAGTTCATATGAAGTCTTTTCAGTTCCAAGCTTAAGGTACACCCTATGCAAAACATGATAAGCAGTACTAACAGCTTCAGCCCAAAAGTGTTTAGCTAACTTACTCTCATGAAGTATAGTACGTGCCATCTCTGCAATTGTCATATTCTTTCTTTTAACTACACCATTCTGCTGAGGTGTTTTGGATGCAGAAAATTCATGACTTATGCCAAGATTATCACAATACTCAATGTAAAGTCTAGGTTCAAATTCACCTCCTCTATCACTCCTAAAACAAGTTACTGCATATCCCTTCTCATTCTGGATCCTTTGGCAAATTGACCTGTGATGAACCTAGAGGAGGAGGGGGTGAATAGGTTCTTTGATTTTTCTTCCTAATATTGTAAGTTTGGCTGGCAAATGCAATCACACAATTATGACACAATTGTTTATAAAGGAAAATCCCAGGGTGGGGTAAAACACCTCTTGGCCCTCAGGCCCAAACTGAGCTCCACTATGTCTGAAATGGTAGTACAGTAATTCTCCAATCACTCTCTCACTCACCCAACTCACCACATAGTCACTCCAGCTCTCAACCCAGTTCACAGCCTCCCTAGGCCTAAACCACTCTCACCAATCCTTACAACAACTTTTTCGCTCTCAACTCAGCCCAGGCTTCCCAAAGCCTAAGCTATCTCTCACCACAATCACTCACACTCCCCTTATCCAAAGTATCCCTATACTTAGACTATGCATAGTGAATGTGGAGTCAGTTCAATGTAGTAAACAACAACTCTTCAAGCTTTGATTTGTGGCCTTCAAAGTCGATCTGTAAATCTTCAAGCTCTAATAGTTAGTCTTTAAGGTCCAGCTTGATAATAACATGGCCACTCAATCTCTTGGCAGATAACGACACTTGAATTTCTTCAATGATAGGCTTCAATATGTAAACCCTTGAGTGTAGCTTCAGAGAACTTGTAGAAGCCTGCTCTTTTAATGAATTCCCTTTTCAGCCAATTAGATTCACGTTCAACTTGGTGTATTCCCTTTTAACAGTTGTCCTGTCATTGATTGGTCTATGTACCTATTATTTAAATATACTAGACAGCAACTAGAGTAAACTTTAGTCGCACAAAAATTATGAATGCAAAATTAGCAAGTAGCACTCAAATAACCCAAATAGGCAACATGTAATTTGGCAACAAAATTCCACAAGTGAGCATGCGTATTCAATAATCTATACTTGATAAAAAGAAAGTGTTGAAGAAGTATAGTTTTAGCAAATTTTAGGCTCTCAAATCAGCAATATCAAAGTCTCACATATAAGCAACATGAGTTCACAATTCAGCAATTTTAGACTCACTAATCCATAATATTAAACTCTCCAAACAGCACTATTAAAAACCACCAAACAGCACTATTAAAAACCACCAAACAGAATTATAATTCAGGAAAAATAGCAAAGGTTTCAACACCAAAACAGCATTATAATTCAGCAAAACAACAAAGGTTTCAGCACCAAAACAGCATTATACTTCAGCAAAAAAAAAAGTTTTAAAATCAGCAATTTAGGAACTCAAAATCAACAATTCAGCAACATAAAAAAAAACAACTTAACATTTGAATTAAGCATGCTTAGCAATCAAGAATCAGCAACATGAAAATTGGACAGCACCAAACATTTCAACTTCATGAAAATTGGACAGCATGTTATAACTTCAGCAATATAACATTGAGGACAGTAATTTTAGCACTATAACAATAGCAACTTAATATTTGACAATCAACATGCTCAACAAATAAAAATCAGTAACATAAACATTGGACAACAACATTAAATTTTATAAGCTTGACACATGAGAAATCCAGCAACAGATTTTAATAGTTTGAAATTAGCAGATTCTCAAAGTTAATTAATCAATCAAGCAAATTTTCATAACAAAGGGCAAACACATCAGATTCGTAGAAACACATTCAAAGCATGGAGGTAGCGGATTCTCCAAACAGATTTGCAAGTCATATTTTCAGAACTAGAATCATTCAAAATAGCAGCTGGCAATTATCAAAACATAATCATGGTATTGGACATCAGAAATCACAAAATCATCAAAGATCATGTATAAACAAGAGTTGTGCGCCTGTGCTTGTGTGTGTCAACAAAAAAGCCCCAACAAATTCGCCTGTGAAAATGTGCATATATATATGTATTAATCCAATTTTTGTGCACCTATGATGTGTGAAAGAGAATAGATTAGAGAGAGTTTACCCATCGAGAAGATCTAGAGAAGAGTCGAGTTATAAGAAACATGAATCGATGTCACTGGAGAAGAAGAACATCAGGCTGTGAAGTCGCCGGCGATGGAGGAAGAGGTTCTATTTATACCAGCGTAGAGACCAAAACAGAATATGGTTCTATCTTCAAAATCTAATATGAAATCAATGATGAACGAGCTCAATCGGCAACGAGGATGGCTGGGAGCTGAAGATGATAGACAAAGATTTAGGATCTGGTACCATAGATGAAAGTGACGATGACTTAGCTTGAAGTCGCCAATGGTTTTGATTTCAGCAACTCAAGCTCAAATTATCCAGTCTGAAGTCATCAACTATGTATTTTTTGGCATCACTGTAGATCGGACAAGGAGATCTCACTTTCTCTCACTAGCTTTCACTCTCTCTCTCTCTCTCTCTCTCTATATTCTTGCCCTCTGCTATTTTTCTCTTGCTCACTCTCTAGCTACACACAGCTTCTTGCACACATTATAGCTCACCCAAATGGGAAGAAGATAAGAGCTATGTGAGAGCTTCAAAAATCAAGCTTCTCACTCTCTCTTTAACCCTCTACGGTTTTTTTCTCTTCTTCACTTCTCTCTCTCTCTCTTGCTTTCCATTTTTTTTCAATTTTCTCAGTCATTAATGAATTACATGTGAATTATCCAAAGCATCAATAATTCAACTATGACTACAACAAGGATAAAATCAACATGCCATAAGTCGGTATGGATAGCCACGTATAACGTATACAAAATATGCCCAAAAGTCAAAAGAGAATTTCACTTGAATGTTCACATTCCATCCACCATTGATGCCTTATCTGTAAAAAAAGTTTTGAAAAAAAGAGGTGAGCAACTCAACGGCTCAATAGGAATACCCTAACCCACCTAGGTGTCGACTCGACACTGACCTATATGAATGTATACCATTACACTACATGTCATTTTCAATATTTATATATTCTTTCAAGTAATACATATTAAGGAAAATGCATTAAAACATATATCACACTCAATAATTGATCACATAAACATAAGATATAACTTCTTTCTCTCGAATCTCATCCGATACCCCAATATGATTTGGATCGCTTCAAAAGATCATGTGACCTTGTACACCTCCAATACATTCGTATGACATGGACAACTCATACTTCATTGGGAATATTTTGGTTTACCTCAAGATGATTGGACAACTCCGATAGTCACCAAATATGGATATAATCCAGTTCTAGGCCTTAGCCTTGTTATGATTGGACCACTCCGACAGTCATACCTCATTGGGCAATAATGCCACTTACATAGCATGGTTTGACAACTCTGATATTTCATGCACGGTCCATTTTTTCCGTTCCCTCACAAGAACCTCATATATGTATTTCGAACATATAAAATCAAGCATATCATTTTCATGCTTCTCAAATGTACAAGCTAGCCATTAAAGTATCTAGCATGCATTTTTGACCACATAAACACATATAGTCACATATGTGTCAAAACTTGATTATAAGTCAAATACTTACATAACCTAGCACATTAGTATTCATGCTCTCACATTTCACACATTTCACATACTCAATCACCATAACATATATATCACATAATGTATCTATTTTGCATGTAGGAATCACAAGAGAAGGAGAAAATATCAAATCCCAACCCCTCTCAACACTCACATACATGCAAACTTATCCTATACTCTTCCAACCCTTCCGAAACCCTAGAATCAACAACTAAGAGAGAAGGAGAACCCCCGGCTCAAATTTGGAAGGCCTCTAAGAAACTTCCAAGAATCTCACCAAGGTCTAATTTTCCAAAATCCAAGATTGCTCGGTCTTAAGTGAAGCTCTTACTGAGCTCTACGCACTTTTCTTCTTCGATAAATCCAGAATCTAAGCCAAAGCTACCCGAAATGTAGAGAGAAGGTGGAGGGATGAATTTGGAAGAAATTAAAGAGAGAAAGTGGCATGAGAAATGGGCTGAGATTCTCAACCTTGGATATTTAAAATATCTAGGGCGCACAAATGACTAAAATGCCCCCTAGCCATTTAATGTACCCTCCCGACCTCTGTTTTCAATTTTGAAAGCTCCTACGGCCTTGAAATCACTTTTTTAACTCTCTACATATTTCATTTGATCTAAAACCAAAAATAATTAATTTTTATAATTTTTTAGATTCTCGGGCCCACCCAGACCACATCCTAGGCCCTTGTTTAGCCAAAAAGTAAAACTTCTTCAAATATTTCAAAAACTTCACAAAAACTCTATACCATTTCCCAAATATGCTCCCTGCACTTAAAAGGTGGTAAACATCATTCGAAATGCATTTATGGCAATTATGATGAATAAAGTGCAAACCAGCCAAAATTGGTCACAGTCTCTACAACCTCCCCACCTTTAAGAAATTTTGTCCTTGAAATTAGGAACATACCTCGAGTAGTAAACAACTTAGGATACTTTTGGTGGACTTCTTGTTCCTACTCCCACATAGCCTCCTCAACTCCATGATGCCTTCAAAGGACTTTAACCAATAGAATAGTCTTGCCCTGAACCACTTGCTCTCTAATATCCAGAACCTGAATCAGACTCTCCTCATATGACACGTCCTCCTCCACCTCAAGATCTATCCAATCTAGCACATATGAAGGATAAAGCTTTTACTTTCTTAACATGAAAATGTGGAAATTATTGTGCACACTTGGCAATTGTAGCGGTAATGCCAAGCGATATGCAACCTCACCTACATGATCCAATATCTCAAACGTACAGATAAACCATAGCGCTAGCTTCCCACTATGCCTAAACCTCATCAAGCCTTGTCATGGCAAGACCTTTAAGAAGAAATGGTCTCCTACCTCGAATGCCAAAGGCTTTCACCTTTTATCGGCATAGCTTTTCTGACAACTCTGAGCCGTAAGTAACCATTGCCTTATGATCTTTATTTTTTCCATAGTCTCTCGGACTATATCCGAACCCAATGCCACTATCTCTCCAACATTTGTCCAACATATGGGTGACCTACAAGGTCTACCATATAAAGCCTCGAATGGAGTCATCTTAATAATAGCTTGATAACTATTATTGTATGCAAACTCGACCAATAGAAGGTGGTCCTCACAACTACCTCAGAAATCAAGTGCACATGCTTTAAGCATATCATCCAAAATCTGTATAGTACACTCTGACTAACCATTTGTCTGAGGGTAGAAAGTCGTACTGAAATGGAGGTCTGTATCAAGTGCAGCTTGAAAACTCTGCCAAAACTGTGATGTAAAACTCAGATCTCTATTAAACACAATAGAAACTGGCACTCCATGCAGTCTCAAAATTTGATTAACATACAGCTGACTAAGAGTATCCACGTCATCTGTCACTCGAATCGAAAGAAGATGAGTCACCTTGGTCAATCTGTCCACTATGACCCAAACTGTATCGTGACTCTTCCTTGTCCTAGGCAATCCCGTCACAAAGTCCATAGTGACATGTTCCCCTTCCACATAGCCCCTTGTAATGGCTGTAATAAACTTACTGGTCTCTGATGCTCGACCTTCACTTGTTGACAAGTGAGGCACCTCATCATAAACTGTGTGACATCATTTTTTATGCCCTTTCACTAATACTGGCTACGAAGGTTGTGGCACATTTTGGTACCACCGGGATGCACTGCAAGCTTGGAGTTATGAAAGTCTCTCAAGATCTCATCCCTACAAGCCAATGGAACAACCATTTTGCCTCTGAACCTCAAACCTCCATCTGAATGGATAATAATACTAGCTAAGGTACCATATGATTTTCTGCTCAAGGCATCGGCAACCACATTTGCCTTCCCTGGGTGATATTGAAGATTAAAGTTGTAGTCTTCCATATACTCAACCCACCTCCTTTGTCTCTCATGTTCAAGTCCATTTGCATGAAAAGGTACTTTAAGCTTTTTTGATCAGAGAAAACCTCAAACTTTTTTTCGTACAAATAATGCCTCCACATCTTCAAAGCAAAAATTACTGCCGACAACTTTAAGTCGTGAGTCAGATAATTTTGCTCATGTATCTTCAATTGCTGGAAACCATATGCAACAACCTTCTCGGTTTGTATTAATACACAGCCCCAACCATCCCGTGAAGTATCACAGTAGATGGCATAACCCAAATTGTATTCGGGAATAATCAAGATAGGAGCACTCGTCAATCTATTCTTCAACTCCATAAAAGAATGCTATCAAGCATCATTCCACACAAACTTAACTCCTTTACAAGTAAGTTTGGTCATCGGCGCTACTAACTTCAAAAAGTCCTTTACAAAATGCTAGTAATAACCCACCAATCCCAAGAATCTACTCATCTCGAATACGTTCTTAGGCCTTTCCCAATTCATCATTGCTTCTATCTTTGAAGGGTCTACTGAAACTCCTCCTTCCGACACCGCGTGTCCTAGGAACTTCACTTTCGTTAGCCAAAATTTATATTTTTCGTACTTGGCATACAAACGGTGCTCCCTTAAAATTTATAATGTCGTCCTCAAGTGGATCTCATGCTCCTCCATAGAAGAAGAATACACAAGAATGTGATCTACAAATACAATCACAAATCTGTCCAAGTACACACTAAAAACTTAGTTCATTAAGTCCATAAATGCCGCTGGTGTGTTCGTCAAACCTAATGGCATCACTAGAAACTCATAGTGGCCATATCTAGTCCAAAAAGCTATCTTCAAAATCTCCTCATCCCTTACCCTCAACTGGTAATACCCTCACCTCAAGTTGATCTTTGAAAAGTAAGTCGAACCCTTCAGTTGGTCAAACAAGTTATCTATCCTTGGCAAATGATACTTTTCTTAACCATTGCTTGGTTCAACTTTCGGTAGTCTATGCATAAGTGCAAAGATCCGTCATTCTTTCTAGCAAATAGGACCCGAGCTCCCCAAGGTGATGTACTAAGTCATACAAATCCCTTATCCAACAATTCTTGTAACTAATCTTTCAAGTCCTTCAACTTTGCCAGTACCATATGGTACGGTGCCATAAAGATAGGCGCGGTACCAAGAGTAAGATCAATGCTAAAAATTACGTCCCTCATCGAAGGTAACTCTGTCAAGTCACCCAGGAATACATCTAAAAACTCATAATCTATCAGTGGAAACCCTCCACCAGTCACATCCTTGTCATCCTCGGCTAACAAGCTAGCTAAGAAATATCCAACCTCATCCCAAACATCAGAACTAAGTAGTGATGGAACATAGAAATCATCCCACTCCCCCACAAAATAAAAGCAGTCACCCTTGGGTGTGCACACTGTCACTCTCCTATAGAGATAATCGATCATGGCTCTAAATGTAGATAACCAGTCTATACTCAGAATGACATCAAAAGCGGTTATATCTAGTACCACAAAGTCAAACACTAGCCGACACCCCGCAGCCTTGATCTTGCAAGACCGACATACTCTAACAGGGTAACTCTACCCCCAACAGGTGTATCAATGGACAATGGTGACTCTAGTGATGACACCTCCAGTCCTAAGGCACAAGTAAATGCAGCAGATATGAATTAATGTGATACACCTGAATCTATCAAGACCCTAGCCCACGAGCTAGAAATCAGGAAAATACTTCTGACCACTAATGGTCCTGGCATCTCCTCTGCCTAAGCAAGTGTAAAATCATGACCCTAAGCCTGCTGACCTTTCTGACCATCCCCCTGTAAACTCGACAGCTGACTAGAAATAGGCGTAGGACCTCTCGCTGCCCGAGATCCCTAAACTGACTGTGCTGGCTGAGGCGGTGGTAGTGCCCTAAAACCAGAATGAACTGTAACTGCCTGAACGGACCTCTGCTGAGACCCTGAACCACTATGTGCCCCCTGCCTCTATGGACAGTTAGCTTTAATATGTTTGGGCTACTTGTAATGGAAGCATGCCCTATCCCCTGCTAGCACTGGTGCCCCTACTTATCTGTGAGGGCACTCATTGCAGTAATGGCTAGACTATTGGCAATAATAACACACTACCGATGATTGTGAAGATCTGGTAGGTAGAATCAATGAAGGCACTGAGCGAGCTTGCTACTGCCCCTGAGAATGTGACATGTTCTCTATGTGCCTCTTCCTTTCCTGACTGCCCAAAGATACTCCAGCACCCTTCTCTTAATTCTGAGAGTCCCATATCCTTTGGGTATCTGTATCATCCTCTTCTACCACTAAGGCCTTGTCAACAACTTCATCCTAGGTTTTCAAACCTAGAGTGGACACTCGCTTCCTGATAGAGGTCTTCAACCCCTTCACAAACTTCTTCACCCTTAGCTCTTCATCATTACCCATTTCTGGAGCAAAATGAGCCAATGAACTGCCACCACCGATCCGCTTCCCCTTGTAAATGAAGCACTGCCACACCCACTCGTAAGTCCTCTTCAATTGCAAGAGCAACCATGAGCTTATGAGTTTGATCAATCCAACTTTCTGCCACTAGTGGACCACGTCCACCCTCAAAACTAGGCAATTTAAACTTTACATACTCTTTCATTGCAACCATTTTTTGGCTCAATGCACTCATTGCAGTAATGGCTAGACTATTGGCAATAATAACACACTACCGATGATTGTGAAGATCTGGTAGGTAGAATCAATGAAGGCACTGAGCGAGCTTGCTACTGCCCCTGAGAATGTGACATGTTCTCTATGTGCCTCTTCCTTTCCTGACTGCCCAAAGATACTCCAGCACCCTTCTCTTAATTCTGAGAGTCCCATATCCTTTGGGTATCTGTATCATCCTCTTCTACCACTAAGGCCTTGTCAACAACTTCATCCTAGGTTTTCAAACCTAGAGTGGACACTCGCTTCCTGATAGAGGTCTTCAACCCCTTCACAAACTTCTTCACCCTTAGCTCTTCATCATTACCCATTTCTGGAGCAAAATGAGCCAATGAACTGCCACCACCGATCCGCTTCCCCTTGTAAATGAAGCACTGCCACACCCACTCGTAAGTCCTCTTCAATTGCAAGAGCAACCATGAGCTTATGAGTTTGATCAATCCAACTTTCTGCCACTAGTGGACCACGTCCACCCTCAAAACTAGGCAATTTAAACTTTACATACTCTTTCATTGCAACCATTTTTTGGCTCAAGGCAACCCTAGGTGGTGCCTGAACCTCTTTTTCTCTAGCCACTCTTGCCATTTGATAAGTGCATAATTCTTACATAATAAACCTCCAAAATTATATTTGTTACTAATTTATTTTATTTAATAAATGTGGTTTTGTGTCTTTTAGGTTTATGGTAATGTCCCTGGAAAAGGCCCAAATTTAACAAATATAAAGTCCACGACTTCTCTGCGCAGCTTTACTATTTGGTTCATAACTTTCCACTCGAGTATCAGATTAATGCAACCCTAGACTTTTTAGAAATATTATTCATTGGGAAACATATTTGTATTTCACAAAGAAGCCCTAATTCTGACTTTAAAGGGGTGAAAATCGCGTGTCAAAGTAGATAAAATATTCTGAACGAATATTACACTAGTTTTGGTAATTTGACCATATCTCTTGACTCGGATATCGGAATTGAGAAAACTTAGTAGCTGTGGAAACATAACTTGAAGCCCAAGATATTTGTATGTCACAGAAATTTTGTGAATCACACAAATTCAAGGTCAAAATTGGATTTCAATTTAGAAAAAATATTCTGGCAGATTTTCTCCTCAGCACTTTCCTATTTTCTTTTACTTGGAGAACACCCTAGAGGACCTCTATTTAAGAGAAAGAGATGAGCAGGGTTGAGAGAGGAGAAAAATGAGTGGAGGTCAGGGCAGAGAAGACAGAGACAATCCGGGTTTTATTTATTTATTTTATTTCATTATGTCTTTTATTTATTTGTTATCTTCTTCTACCATGTGTAACTAAACTCCTCAACTAGGGTTGAGGAGGAAACCTACATTAATGAAGTCAAGTTATTTTGTTCATTAATTGATTCTCATGTGTATGATTTAAATGCTTATGATTTTTGCTTCTTGTGATTAATTATTTTATAATTCTTTCACCATCTATATAATGTATATGTGGTAGTTAGAAAGTATTATAATTAATCTAAGCTTAGGTTTGTATTTCTTAAAAGTGATAATCTTTGATCTTATATTTTTCATTAAATTAGATTCATAAAATATTTAGAATTTTACACTAGTGAAGCGAAGGAAAATCTACCTTTCTAATATATTTTTTTATAGTGCTTATTGTTAAATCTTGAGTAAGCAATAGATTGATTTCTTGATTCTGGATTACTACTCTAAATTTGGGAATTAATAAATAAATATTAGGAGTTTTATGGATTTAATGGTGGTGGAATCCGACACCTTAGTTATTTTCTCTATTTGATTTCAATTGTGTTATTTTATTTGCATGTTAGTTTAATCTTTCTCAAATCAACCAACTTTTGTTTAAACTATATTAGTTTTAAATTAATTTGAATTTGTATTAGTTTTTCTTCATAAAGCATTCCCTTGGGTTCGACCCCATTCTTGCCGATCTATACTTCAATAGATTCGTACACTTGCGAGTTATTTTACACTTTTAAAACAACATCAAGTTTTTGGCTCCATTGCCGCGGAATGCAACAAGAAACTAATCAAATTTCGATTGATTTAATTCTTCTATTAGTTTTAGTTTAGGTTTTTTATAATAATAATATAAAAAAATTAAATTTTTTATTTATTTATAATTTTTCATTTTTATTTTATTTTATTAGTTTAGAGAATTTATTTTTAGTTAGAGAATAGTTTACTTTCAGATTTTATTTTTGATTAGTTCGCTGTTCTAGGTTTAAAAAAAACTTTTTCTTTATTATTATAGTTTAGCTTTAGTGCTAGTAATTCTTCTTAATTCAATTTTAGTTTTATTTTATTATTAATGTTTCACCTGATACTTCTTGAATTCTATAGGTGGTATTATTAGAAATTACATTTTTCGCATCTTCTAGGGCATTAGTTCGAAATCCAAGTAAGTATACATTCTCTTTCCTTTTCCTTCCAATATATATATATATATATATATATATATATATATATATATATATATATATATCTTTTTATATTAGGAAAACAAAGATTTTTTTTAGGTTGATAACTTGTGCATGAGAACTCTAGGATAGAATAACTTAAAAATAACCCTAGGGTCACACTTTCTTCAAGTTTATTTTATATTTTATTTTATTTTATTTTATTTTTTTTATTTTTTTCTCTATTTAAAAAAAAGAAGAAATATCACACACTCATTAACTTTTTATTTTATTTTTATTTTTATTGTGTGTTTTGTTTGTGCATTTTAATTTAGCATTCTTGCATTAAAATTTTAGTAAGGGCACGGACCCCCAACAAGATAAGGATTGGATTTCATCACTAATTCCTTTCCCACCTAGGTTAAAAATCTCCTTGCATTTGTCTATCCCAAGCCAAATTTAGTTTAAATTTAAAATCAAGTAGACATTGGTCATAGGAATTCACATAGCTTATATGACCTTCTTGGACAAAGTTAACTTTTGGTAACTCCAGTAAGTACCTTCCAACTTCACAATATCTAGGAAAGTTCCAAAGAGATTGGGTTTTAAGTGGGACCGTTTGTGACCCCTCCAATCTATCTTAGAAACTTTCCTGGTTGTATTGTTAGTGGGCCTTAACTGGTAATCCTCTAGTTCCTCTGAAAGGGAGTAGAAGTTGTCTAACTAGGTAAGAATTATTTTGGAACTAGTCCAGATAATTCTTTAGGAAAAATAAAAAAACTTTAAAAAAATAAAATAGAAATCACTAAACTTGAATTAAATTTCAAAATAAAAATTGCTTGTTTATTTAGTTGGTGTTTTTGTGAGTCATTTTAGGAGTTTATTTTTTTTTTCTTTTTCTTTCTTTTGCATTAGGTCATCTTAGATTACATTTTTCTTAGAGATCCATTTCATTAAGTCTTTCTAGTGTATGTTAGGTCTTCGATCTCTAAATCCAGAGTTTCTTTCATTAGATTTTGAGATTGAGAGAACCTTTCGAAAAGGCATGAAAAATTCTAGTGTTAAAGATCTTTCTTTGCCTAAGATTGCATTAGATCATGTTGAAACTAAATCCCTTAAAGACTACTACACTCCCATGTAAATTACGAACCCGTCTTGCATCGTGTTACCTACTACCCAACAAGGACATTTTGAGATACTGGGGGCGGTAATTAATTTACTGCCCACTTTTAGAGGTCTTAGCTCTGATGATCCATACCTCCATGTCAAGGAATTTCTAAAGATTTGTTCCACGCTAAAATTTCAAAATATTTCTAAGGAGTCAATTAAATTGCGGTTAATTTCATTCTCTTTAAACAAGAAAGCAAAATCTTGGTTATACTCACTAAAACCTACGTCCGTTAATTCATGGAATGGTTTATGCACTAAATCTACATCCGTTAATTGGGAGAAATTTAATGATCTCCTCCTTAAGTATCCCCATCATGGTTTTGTTAATTGACAATTAGTTCAATTCTTTTACGAGGGGTTGTCACCCCATAATTGTCAACTAATCGAGTCACGAGATGGGGTAGAATTTATGTCTAAGAATGAGGATGAAACATAGAAATTTCTTGATGCATTGTCAAAGAACTCTCAACAATGGAAGTACTCAGGGAGGGTTGAAAGGAGTTCTCTATCAATGCTCTCAGAACTTAAAAAGGGAGTAATCTATGAGGTCCGAGAGGAGACCGATTTGAGTGTAAGGATAGCTAGTCTAACTAGGAAAGTGGAGGCTATAGAGATGAGTAAAGGAAGTAATTCTTCTATTTGTGCAGTTAATGAGGTGTGTCAATTGTTTGAGAGTTCTTCTCATACAGCTCAAACTTGTCCATCTATTGCATCTTTTCATGAGTGTATAGCTGAACAAGCCAATGCATTCAATTCCTATAAGAAACCATTTGGCAGCCCCTATTCTGACATATACAATCCTAATTTAAGGAACAACCCTAATTTTTCTTGGAGGTAAGAAAAACCTCGGAACAACGAAGGGGTGCAACCTATGCAACCCCAAGGGAAACCAGTATTTTCATATCCTTCCATGTCCCAAAATGCCCTTCGTATGTTCCCCCACCTCAACAGAGACCAACTTTGGAGGATACTCTCCAGCAGTTCATGCAATAGACCAGTCAGTCAATTTCTAAGTTAGAAATTCAAATAGGTCAATTAGCCATTGTTGTAAGAAATAGGGAGAAAGGAAAGTTTCCTAGTCAGCCTGTGCCTAACCCAAAAAGACAGTTTCATAGTAGTAACCAGTCCACTTCTGGTTCATATGAGCAGGTTCAGCCTATCACGACCATAAGGTCAGGTAGACAAATTGATAATGGAGTCCAAATGCCTATACATAATGAGAAAATTAAAAAGGACCATGTTCGTAGTTTAGGGAGGGAGGATAAAACTACATCTGAAGTTGAGTTAGAAATTCAATTCCCTAGTATTAACCTACCATCTCCAATAAGTTCACCAGTTAAGAACTTTGTTCCTACTACACAATATCCTTAAAAACTTCAAAAGCCTTAGAAAGGGAATCACTATAATAAGATTATGGAAATGTTTAAACAAGTCAAAATTAATATTCCATTTCTCGATATAATTCAACAAGTCCCCTCTTATGCAAAATTCTTAAAGGACTTGTGTACGGTCAAACATAGCTTGAATGTGCACAAGAAAACCTACCTCACTAAGCAAGTTAGCACAATCATCCAACATCGCACTCCACCTAAATTTAAGGATCCTAGATGTCCTATGATTTCATGTACCATAGGTGATCAAAAAATTGAGCAAGTTATGCTTGACTTGGGTGCGAGTGTCACTCTATTTTCGAGCAACTTGGTCTTGGTTAGTTGAAACCCACAAAGGTGGTACTCCAATTAGCATATCGCTCAGTTAAGGTACCTCGTGGTGTTATTGAGAATGTGCTCATTCAGGTTGATAAATTTTTTTTTCCTGTAGACTTTATTGTCTTAGACACTCAACTTGTAGCTAATCCTAATAACCAGATTCCTGTCATCTTAGGTTGTCATTCCTAGCGACTTCAAATGCCCTATTCAACTGTAGGAATGGTGTTTTGAAACTATCCTTTGGAAATATGTTTGTTAAGCTTAATGTTTTTAATGTAAATCGACAACCATCAGACTCTAAGGATATTTGTGAGTTAAATTTAATAGAGATTCTAGTTTAGAATACTTTTATTCATGCTAGTTATAAGGACCTTTAGAGATATGCCTAGCTTATTTTGGCTGTAATTTTGATGTTGATAGTGCTTGTGAAGAGGTGAATGCCTTATTGGATTTAGTCCCTCATATTGATACCAAAAAGTGGAAAGCCAAGGTATCGGTTAAGTTATAATCTATTTTATCATGATTGACCTATTTGGTCATCAGTATACATTATTAGTTTTAGGATTTATAGCTCTTGAGTCTTTTTACTTTTAATTTATGTCAGTCCTTTTTCTTTGCATTTTCTTCTCCGTACATAGTATTAAACTTTTCATGTCCTTACTAATAATTCATTTTTTATGGAAAGTTAAAGCAAACGCACATATCATGATAAAGGTGATATTCCTCCAATCCTATCTTTTTACGCTTCATTATGATTTTGTTGAACGCGTAGGGTTTAAGGTGTCCACATACCACAACTTAATCTTCAACAAGCCATGAATGATTTAGTTCAACGCGCTAGGTTTAAGGTCTCCAAAAACCACAACTTGATCTTCAACAAGTCATGGATAACTTAGTTGAACGTGTCGGGTTTAAGGTCTCCATAGACCACAACTTGATCTTCAACAAGCTATGGATGACTTAGTTAAACGCGTCAGGTTTAAGGTCCCCGTAGACTACAACTTGATCTTCAACAAGCCAGGGATGACTTAGTTGAACGTGTCGGGTTTAAGGTCTTCGCACACCACAACTTGATCTTCAACAAGATATGAATGACTTTGATGAACGTGTCGGGTTTAAGGTCTCTTCAGACCATAATTTGATATTCAACAAGCCATGGATGACTTAGTTGACCGCATCGAGTTTAAGGTCTCCGCAGACCACAACTTGATGCTCAACAAGCCATGAATGACTCAGTTGAACACGTCGAGCTTAAGGTCTCCGCAGGCCACAACTTGATCTTCAACATGACATAGATGACTTAGTTGAACGTGTCGAGTTTAAAGTCTCCATAGACCACTCCTCAGTTGAATGTGGGTTTATGGTCCTAAGACCATTTAGGAGTCTTCAACAGGACATAGAGGGCTTAGTTTAATGCGTCGAGTTTAAGGTCACCGCAAACTATAACTTGATTTTTAACACACCATGGATGACTTAGTTAAACACACCAGGTTTAAGGTCTCTACAAACCACAACTTGATCTTCAACAAGCCATGAATGACTTAGTTGAATGAGCAGGGTTTAATGTCTATGTAGACCACAACTCTATCTTTAACAAGACATGGATGACTTCATTGAACGCGCCAGTTTTAAAGTCTCCACAGACAACAACTTGATCTTCAACAAACCATGGATGACATAGTTGAATGTGCCAAGTTTTAGGTCTCCGCAAACCACAACTTGATCTTCAACAAGTCAGGGAGGACTTAGTTGAATGCATCGAGTTTAAGGTCTTTGCAGACCACAACTTGATCTTCAACAAGTCATGGATGACTTAGTTGAACGCGTCGAATTTAAGGTCTCTACAGACCACAACTTTATCTTCAACAAGCCATGAATGACTTAGTTGAACACACCAAGTTTAAGGTCTCCACAGACTACAACTTCATCTTTAACAAGCCATGGATGACTTAGTTGAACGCACCAGGTTTAAGTAGACTGCAAACTAAAACTTGATCTTCAACATACCATGGATGACTGAGTTGTAACGCGTCAGGTTAAGGTCTCCACAGTCCACTCCTTAGTTGAATATGGGTTTATGGTCCCCAACACCGTTTAGGAGTCTTTAACATGTCGTGGATGGCTTAATTGAACGCGCCGAGTTTAAGGTCTCCGTAGACCACAACTTGATCTTGAACAAGTCATGGATCACTTAGTCAAACACGCTAGGTTTAAGGTATCTGCAAACCACAACATGATCTTCAACAAGCCATGAATGACTTTAATTGAACACGTCTGGTTTAAGGTCACCTCAGAGCACAACCTGATCTTCAACAAGCCATGGATGACTTAGTTGAACGCATCGTGCTTAAGGTCTCCACAGACCAAAACCTGATCTTCAACAAGAAATAAATAACTTAGTTGAACACGTCTGGTTTAAGGTCAACGCAGACCACAACATGATCTTCAACAAGTCATAGATGACTTAGTTGAATGTGCCGAGTTTAAGGTCTCCATAGACCACAATTTAATCTTCAACAAACCATGAATGACTTAGTTGAACGCGTCGAGTTTAAGGTCTCCATAGACCAAAACCTGATCTTCAACAAGAAATGAATGACTTAGTTGAACGAGCTGGTTTAAGGTCAACGCAGACCACAACATGATCTTCAATAAGTCATAAATGACTTAGTTGAATGCGTTGATTTTAAGGTCTCCGTAGACCACAATTTGATCTTCAACAAACCATGAATGACTTAGTTGAACACATCTGGTTTAAGGTCTCCACAAACCACAACATGATCTTCAAGAAGCCAAGGATAACTTAGTTGAACGCACCGGGTTTAAGGTCTCCGCAGACCATAACTTGATCTTCAACAAGCCATGGATGACTTAATTGAACGCGTCGAGTTTAAGGTTCCACAAATCACAACTTGATCTTCAACAAGTTATGGATGTCTTAGTTGAATGTGCCGAGTTTAAGATTTCCACAGACCACTCCTTAGTTGAATGTGGGTTTATGGTTCAGGACCGTTTAGAAGTCTTCAACAAGCCATGGATGGCTTAGTTGAATGCTCCGGGTTTAAGATTTTCACAGACTACAACTTGATCTTCAACAAGCCATGGATGACTTAGTTGAACGTGCTAGGTTTAAAGTCTCCGTAGACCACAAATTGATCTTCAACAAGCTATGAATAACTTAGTTGAACGCGCAGGGTTTAATGTGTCCGTAGACCACAACGTGATTTTCAACAAGCCAGGAATGACTTAGTTCAATATGCCAAGTTTAAGGTCTTCGTATATAACAACTTAATCTTCAACAAGCCATGGATGACTTAGTTGAACGTGTCGGGTTTAAGGTATCCGCAAACCACAATTTGATCTTTAACAAGCCATGGATGACTTAGTTGAATGCGTCGAGTTTAAGGTCTCCACAGACCACAACTTGATCTCAACAAACCATTGATGACTTAGTTGAACGCGCCAGGTTTAATGTCTCCGCACACCACAACTTGATCTTCAACTAGCAATGAATGACTTAAATGAACGCGTCGGGTTTAAGGTTTCTTCAGACCACAACTTGATCTTCAACAAGTCATAGATAGCTTAGTTGAACTCGCTGTGTTTAAGGTCTCCCTAGACCATAACTTGATCTTCAACAAACCATGAATGACTTAGTTGAACGCATCGAATTTAAGGTCTTTGTAGACCATAACTTGATTTTCAACAAGTCATGGATGCTTAGTTGAACGTGCCATATTTAAGGTCTTCGTAGGCCACTCATTAGTTGAATATGGTTTTATGGTCTCTATGACCATGAATTGAATTAAAATGGGTTATGGGACTCAAATGAGCTAAAAGTGGGTTTAAGGTCCCCGTGACTGTTCTTAAATTAAATTGAGATGAGTCATAGGACTCGAATAAAATGTAAGCGCAATGGGTTTTAGGTCCCCGTGACCGTTCTTCAATTGAAATGAGATGAGTTATGGGACTCGAATGAAATATAAATGCAATGAGAAGTTCGATGAACTAGAATTATCCTAGGGAATGTGTCTAAGTGTGTTTGTAATCCCTAAGGCTTAATAGGTATAGAAGTTGAGTACGCAAGTATTGATTGAACATGTATTGAACAAGTAAATATGTATTTGAGCATATAAGCGTGTATTGAAAGCATGTATAGAAACATGTGCATGTAAGCATGGATTAAACGTGTATTGAAAGCATGTATGAAAATATGTGAGCATGTAAGCATGTAAGTATGTGAAAAACATGTGTGAAAACATTTGAGCATGTGTTTAAACAAATAAGAATGTATTAGATAATAAAATCATGGATTGAACATATATTGAATAACTAAGCATGTATTTGAATGAGAAAACATGGATTGAATAACTAAACATGTAATTGAGTATGCATTGAACAACTAAGCATAGGTTGAATGATAAAAACCTGAATTGAACATATATTGAACAACTAAGCATGTGATAAATGATAAAGCATAAATTGAACAACTAAACATGTATTAAATGAGAAAACGTGAATTGAGCATGTATTGAACAACAAAGCATGGGTCGAATGAAATAAACATGAATTGAACATATATCGAACAACTAAGCATAAATTGAACAACTAAGCATGTATTAAATGAGAAAACATGAATTGAGCATGTATAAAAGTGGGCACTTTAAATAAGAGTGTCCAAAAATGGCATGAAAATTAATGAGAGAGATGGTGGAAGTCATATCTCTTTTTGAAGCAAGTAAAATGAATTTTATGGATTTACTTAATCCTAAAGAAATATCACAAGAAACTTTAAATATTCTTTAGTAGGGTTAGTAAATCAAAAATGATGAAAAGAAAGATGGTGATGCATGATAAAGTGATTGTGTGTGAAGTTTTTGTACACCAAGCCCACAAGCAAGATTTGAATTCTTGTTGATACTTTCTTTTAAGGGTGATCTTTTTGTGTATCACCAAGTTTCAAACCAAGTAAGTGTTCTTGGTATACAAAGTGAAAGAAAGTGAATGGGTAGAAGATGTATGTGGGGGAAATGCATGAAAATTTATAAGAAGGTTGATTGAACATTGAAAAGAACTTAAATGTGAGAAGTAATATATATTTGAAATGAAAAATAACAAGCATTAAAAGGAACTTGAAGTGGACAAGTTCAAAAGAAAGAATTAAAGGAACTTGACATGGACAAGTTCAAACAAGAATTTAAAAGAACTTGAAATGGAAAAGTTCAAGCAAAGAAATAAAAGAACTTGAAATGGACAAGTTCAAACAAAGAAAGCTTTTGTATAGATATGTGTATAGCATAGATATTGTTCCTCTTCCAAACAATACTCTTCTATGACACTCCACAAATGGAGACTTGAAGTGATGATGTAGTCCTTAAAATGTCCATTTATGATGGATGTTCAAAGGACATTTTAATGACAGTCCAAAAATAAAATAAAAAGTAATCGAAATGTAAAAACATGAATTAAAATACTTGAAATATATATTGGACAAGAGTTAAAATTTTTATCTTCCAAACATTAGACACTCCACAACTGGAGGGTTAAAGTGATGATGTTGGCTTTAAAATGTTCATTTGCAATAGATGTGTAAAAAAAACTTTTTAAAGAAAGCAATAAAATGCAAGAAAAAGAGCTTGAAGTGTAAAAACATGAATTAAAATGCTTGAAATGTAAAGACATGTATTTAAAGTACCTGAAATATAAAGACATGTATTTAAAGTGTATGAAATGTATAGAAAAATGCTAGAAATGCAAATAAAGTGCAATATTAAAAATTGAAGTAGTGTATGGGTGGTGAAGAATATTTTCTCCACCAAACTACCTTCTAATGAATCTTCATGGCGATAAGGATTGGAGATGGAAGTTAGAAAATGGTGGAGGCTCTATAGATATGGAGAGGTAACTAGAGAGAGATGAGAGTAAATATTAGTGTAATTATTGTTGTATTTGTAGTTGATTCCCTTGATTAATAAAGAGAGGAGGGTATTTATAGCCAAAGGTGGTGAATGTCATCCATAAGATTAGGGAGAGTGAATGTGAACCTTTGGATGAAAAATGGTAAAGACTAAAAAAGGTGTGTAAAAAGTGTATGATGGCAATGGGTTGGTCTCCTTGAATCTCAGCCATTCATTTATGTGAGAATGAATGTGAGCCATTAGATGAGGGAGATATAGGTTGAGAGATATATTGTAGAGACCGTGACCAATTTTGGCCGATTTTGCATTTTTCGCATTATAATTGCCATAAATGCATTTTGAGTGGTGATTAGCATGTTTTGAGTGTGGAAAACATGTTTGGAAAGTGTTTTTAAGGTTTTAGAAGTTTTCGGGAGATTTGGAGAAGTTTAACTTTTTGGTCAAATTGGGGCCCGGGATGCGACTTAAGTGGGCCCGGGAATCCGAAAAATTTTCTAAAATATTTATTTTTGAGAATGGTTGAGATGAAATGTTAGGAGAGTAGAGGAAGTGATTTTGAGACCGTAGGAGTTTTCAGAATCGAAAAAGGAGTCCGGGAAGGTACGTTAAGTGGCCGAGGGGTATTTTAGTCTTTTTGCAACACTGGATATTTTAAATATCAGTGGCAGAGATATTCAGCCATATCTCACACCTCTTTCTCTCTCTAAAGTTCTCCATCTTCAAAGCTCTCCCTTCTCTCTACATTTCGGACCCGTTCGGCTTGGATTCAAGACTCGCCGAAGGAGGGAGATACGTAGGGGACGGCTAGGGCTTCCATTTGAACCGAACAAAGTGGTGATTCGGTAAGATAGACTCCGCTGGAAAATTGGTGAAGTGCTTGGAAGGCCTTCATTTTCGAGGTAGGGGTTCTTCTTCTCTTCTAATTATCGATTCTAGGGTTTCGGGTGAAGAAGAGAGGTGTAGGTTGTGTTTCACATGCTTTAGGATGGTGAGAGGTGTGAAAAGTTTTGTTTTCTTCTTCTCTAGAGTCCTATATTTTCACAATTGTGTATATTGTGTTGGTGGTAGCATGTGGGTTTGAAGCATGTGAGTGTAAGAAATTGATACATAGGCTTTATGTGTTCAATTTGGTGTATATGTGAAAAAATGTGTACCAAGTGTCACATATGTGATTATATGTGAAAATGTGGTTGTTGAATGCATGTTAGTTCTATGTGCTAAAATTATGCATTGAATGTAGCATGAGTAAAAATATGCTAATTTTGAAGTTGTATGCATATGAGATAATATATGCATGTGTTATCTATACGTGGTGTGTGGTGATGGAAAATATGCTTGTTACTTCTTTTTAGTATCAATGAGCATGAGTTGAGCATGAAAATAAAATATCATGTGTTTATGCATTCATATTGCATATGTGGGAAGTTGCGGGAAAAATGACGCAAAAGAGGAACACGGGGCTTCGGAGTGGTCCAACCGTGTTGTGTAATGTGGTAAAATTATCCACTATGTATGGCTCTCGGAGTGGACCCGCCATACTAAGGCTTAATGCCTAGGATCGGAGTATGTCCAATACTAATGACCCCTCGGAGTTGTCCCGATCATTTGAGGGTTATCGGAGAATGTCCATGATTTGTGAGCCTCAGAGTTGCCCCCTCACTCTATGGCAATCCCATATATTGCTATGGTAGAATGACCTTTCGGAGTTGTCCCGGTCATAGGATGGTTATCGGAGTTATCCAAGGTTACATGATCCTCAGAGCGGACCAATCATGTAGGGTATCGGATGAGGACCGAGAGAGAGAGCATTTACTCACTTTAATGCTTTTTATGTTTGAACATGTTGTACATGATTCGTGAAATATGCAATCCTCTTTAATTGCATTTGTTGATGTGTTTGTGAGATTGTGGACGTGGCATGTAGTGTATTCATATGCATTCCATGTAGGTCGTGTCGGGTCGGCACTTAGAAGGGTTGGGGAACCTTTACTGAGCCACAGTGGTGCTCACCCCTTTATTATAAACTCTTTTACAGATAAAGCGCCGATGACGGATGGGACGTGAGTGTCCAAGTGGAACACTAGTGGTGGTTTTTGCTATCTTTTGAGTTTTGAGCATTTTTTGTGGCTATCCATGCCGGCTTGTGGCATGTGACTTCCTTTTTAGTTATGGTTGTGCTTTGGACAAATGTAATTTGGATGTATGTATGGGATTTTAAACTTGTTGGGTGTGGAGAGACAATGGTTTAATATATGTAATGCCCATGGCGGCACTTAATTCATTTTGATGATGCTTCCAATTTGAATGGGTTGTGTTCGTGAAAGAAATGGTTCTTTTTGGTGTATGAATTCAATTATGAATATGATCTTGATTGTGAGATTGATGTTGGAACCTTTCATTTATGTTATTAATCATGTTTGAGGGGTTCTAGGATGATAGAATGTTGATTGGGTTCCAATTGGATCATGAATAAGGCTGTTGGAAGTCCCAGGAGGTGCATTTCGATCAATCGAGATTTAATCTCGATCAATCGAGATGCCTATTTCGATCAATCGAAGTCCCCATTTCGATTGATCGAAAGGGTGATGATTTATGGTGATTTTTGGAGTCCAGGAAGGAGGAATTTTGATCAATTGAGACCCCCATCTCGATCAATCGAGATATTGCAGGTCTGGGGCCCTGAGAGGGTGAAAATCTCGCTTGAATTTCGATTAATCGAGATTTAATCTCGATCAATCGAGATTTCTATTCACAGCTTTTTCCAAAACTTCATTTCGACGTAATTTCTTCGTTCTAGATCAGAATTGAGCGTGGTTTTTTTTGAACTTGAGTATTTTTGGATTCTCTATCCAATGGTGTAGGCCTCAGTTCTAGATTCCAAATACAAAAAGTTTTGAGGCTCGAAAGTGAGTGATTCTTAAAAGTGTGGGCGTGTAAATGTTCACTAAGGTGTGTGATTTGATGTAGGGCCCATGGGGGTTGGTTAAGATGGATTTGTGTGCATTCATATGCAAGAATTAGGTTAAGCTTCTACGGGGAATGAGGGTAATGAGGGTCTATTGGGCTAAATAGACAGGTTAACCTCCGGTTGCCCGGGAGACGGGGGATCGGGGCGTTACATATATTTTGTATTGGGTGAATGTCGACCGTTGGATTAGAAAGTGGTGAAAATTGCCTCATTCCTGAGTGAATCCTGGCCCTCCAAAGTGGATTTTGGATTTAGATGAACAATAACCGTTGGATCAAGTCAATCTTGGTTGTTGACGAAAAAGTAAAATTTTTTGTGAAAATTCTCGCACAAATTTCTGTGAGAATTTTCGCGGAAATGTGGCAGCCAATGGTTGGCTGCCACTTGTCCTCCTCTAGTCAAATTCCCAAATTATCCCTTTTGTAGGGCGAAAATTAAGTAATTTGGGGATTCTCTCATTTTTGATGTCACTATGGTGATGTATAAAATGATATCATTTTATCCAAAAATGAAATCCCAGATTTGTCTTGGGCAGTGTGCGTAGTGAAAAGACTATTTTGCCCCTGAGCTAGGGTTTTGGTAAAAAAATGTACCCGGACTGGAAATGTGTCAATATTAAAATGTTTCTATGGTTTTCAGACCCTACAATTATGATGGTGAGGTCCGTTCATTGATTGGACTAACAGTTTGTTGGTCAAACTTTTGAGTTGACCAGCTTTACCTTGATTTATTTTGGTCAACGAGATGTCTAGATTGGAATTGTGTCAATATTATAGCTTTTCCTATGATTTTTGGACCCTATGATTGTGATGGTGAGGTCCATTCATCGATGTGACGAACGGTTTGTTGGTCAAACTTTTGGGTTGGCCCCGATTTAGGGTTTAAACGAAATCAAGTGTTTGGAAGGACTTACGGTTCCCATAAGTAGTCATTTTTGAGGTTTTTGATATATTTGAACTCAATGGTGAAGTCCGTTTCTTGTTTAGGCAGACGGATTGTAAATTAATTTTTTTAAAAATGACCATTTTACCCTTTTTGGGGCTTATGCTCGGGGAGGTGGGATCCTGAAACCTGGTATGAATGGTTTAGGATTTGAAAAGAAGTGGGAGGTCAAAAATGGGTGTCTACAGTGATGCTAGGGGCAAATGTGGCCCTCCTATGCAGATTACGTGGTAGACATTTGGTGCTGATATGAGGGGGGTAAGCCAGACGACAAAGTATGGTCCTACTTTTGTCTTGATCGGGTAAAATACTAAAAAATCACCCTCGACATAAAAATTATCAATGAGAGTTTGAACTCATCTCTTATGCTTTGTGCACAAAATCTCACACACAACCACTTTTTTTATGCATAACATGCATTTTTATTAACTTTTGTTAGATTCAAGGTTCACTAACCCTACTAAGAAATGTCAAGTTTCTTGTTGTATATTTTTCTATAGAAATTAATGTGTTTCAAGTTGCTATTAATTTGATTATTCTCAAAGAGGTATGTGCATTCAATCTCTCTTAAACCATTTTATATTTTCTTACTTGCTTGGTTGTTATTCTACTCTCTTACTTGTCATTTTTTATTTCACTTTTTGGGCACTTTATTTAAGTGTTAACTTTCTTACTTGCTTGTTTTTTTTCTTCACTTGCTTAAATGTTATTTTTCATTTCACTTTTTGGACACTTTATTTAAGTGTCAACATTTTTACTTGCATACATGTTATTTTTTCATTCCACTGTTTGGACCATTTATTTAAGTGTCCATCTTTCTACTTGTTTATATGTTATTCTCCATTTCACTTTTTGGACACTTCATTTAAATGCCCACTTTTCTATTTGTTTACTACCCAATTTTCATACATTTAATTTTTCATTACTTTACCAATCCCTTCACATACATCAAAACCTACTTCATCCATGTAATGATTTTTATTTTCAATTTTCAATACCCACTTTACTCAAGTGGTATTTTTCATCCTAAAAATACAAAACCCAATTTAGCCAAGTGGTAATTTTCACTCTTCAATTCAAAACCCACTTTATTCAAAGTGATGATCTTCATTCTTTAATTTTCAAAACACACTTTATTCAAGTGTTGATTTTTCATCTTTACATTTTCAATTCTAACTACATTTTCAATTTTCAAAATACACTTTATTGAAGTACATTTTCAACTCCAACTATATTTCCAATTTTCAACTCTAAGTGTTGATTTTTCATCTTTACATTTTCAACTCCAACTACATTTTTCAGAACACACTTTATTCAAATACATTTTCAATTCCAACTATATTTCTAGTTTTCAAAACACACTAATTTATTCAAGTGTTATTTTTCATCTTTACATTTTCAACTCCAATTACATTTACGATCCTCAAAACACATTTTATTTAAGTATTGATTTTTTTTATCTTTACATTTTCAATCCTCAAAACACACTTAAACTAAGTGATAATTTTTCATTCCTACGTTTGCAACTTCAAATAAATTGTCAATCTTCAAAACTCACATTTTCAACTTCAAATAGACCTTCAATCCTCAAAACTCGCATTTTCAACTCCAGTTATATTTTCAATCATTAAAACATAATCAAGTGTCAATTTTATATTGTCAATCTCAAACATATTTTCAAAACACACTCATTAAAGTATTGATTTCAAAAACTTTTTTAATATTTCAAGATCTATTTTTTAATCCCCCTCTCTAGGATAATCTATCTTCCAATAAATTATTTGTTCTCCACATTACATATGAATGTACATTACTCATTTTTCATATTACATCTACATATACATTACTTTCATATATACATTACTTGTTCTCTTACATAAATACATTACTTTTCATAGTACATACACACTAAATATACATTATCTTCACGTACTCATGCATTGCATACTTACTTGATTACATACACATCACATGTTCATAACCTCCTTGATACACACATATTACCTTTGATGATACTCATTACATATATTCACATGATACACACTTATATATCACATGTTCATATCATCTTGTGTCTTTGATGTTCATCACAAGTTTACACACTTTCTATATTACATGTCCTTCACATGCTCGCATGCATCCTATGTTATATAACCATTACACCATTATATGCTTTGTTTGGTACATGTTCATCACATGTGTACATACTTTCTCTATTACATGTCCATTACATGTTCACATGATGCCTATATTGCATGATCATATGCTTTCTATATTACATGATTATTACATGATTTCTATGTTACACGACCATTACATGATTTGTATGTTACAAGTTCATCACATGTTTACATACTTTCTATATTACATGTCCATTACATGTTCACATGATCTTTCACATGCTTTCTATGTTATATGTTCATATGCCTTTTATGCTATATGATCACCACATGCACGCATGCTTACATATTCAATATTTGTCAATATATGCTCACATATTCAATACTTGTTCAATACATGTTCAATGCTTATTCAATCCATGTTCAAATGTTCAATATTTGTTCAATCCATGCTCACATTTTCAATGCTTGTTCAATACATGTTAAATCCATGCTCACATATTCAAAGCTTAATCAATACATGTTCAATCTATACTTACATGTTCAATATTTTCTTTTGTGTTCAATACTTGTTCAAATGACATGATCAATACTTACTATGTTCTAAGTCTTAAGTATCCTAAGTGCACCTTCCATCTCTAGGCCCAATCGATCATTTGAGTTTTTTTGACTTATTTCAATTTCGATTAGACCACCTACGGTTCATTCAAGTTCAATTCACAATTTTTAGGGACCTTAAACCCATTATTACATCTCCAAGTCCCTTGACTTAATTTAAGTACAATTTGAGGTCGCGGGGGCCTTAAACCCATTTACAATCCCACTTCGAGTCTATACTCAATTTAATTCATTTGTAGTCTTTAGGGACCTTAAAACCATTGCATTCAATGGAGTCATCCACGGCTCGTTGAAGATCAAGTTGCGGTCTTTAGGGACCTTAAACCCATTGCATCTAACTGAGTCCTCCATAACTCGTTTGAAGATCAAGTTACGGTCTTTGTAAACCTTAAACCCATTACGTTCAACCGAGTCATCTACGACTCCTTCAAGACCAAGTTGTGGTCTTTGGGAACCTTAAACCCATTGCATTCAACCGAGTCATTCACAGCTTGTTGAAGATCAAGTTGCAGTCTTTAGGAACCTTAAACCCATTGCGTTCAACCGAGTCATTCACGGCTTATTAAAGATCAAGTTGCGGTCTTTGGGGACCTTAAACCTATTATGTTCAATCAATCTATCCATGATTTGTTAAAAATCAAGTTGCAGTCTTTGGGGGTCTTAAACCCATTGCACCCCTTCTATGGAACTACGGTTAACCTGATTTCTTCGTTCGAGATACTTAAGCAGCTCTAGATTCAGTCCCACTACCTACTTTTCATCCATCTCAATTCACCCATATATTTATTACATTCACTCTATACAATCCATCCATTATATCTGAACTACGATTGACCTGATTCCCATCATATCTGGGATACATAGTTAGCTCAGGCATCCCCAAGTTCGGTCTCATTCTTTCAAAACTCTTACCTTTTTTCTTCCCTTCTTATATATATATATCCCTTTATGAATACAATCATCTTTGAAATAGAAAATCATCATGAAAATTAGGTAACTGTACTTGTTATGGATGTTATGGGATGCCAAACACCTTTCCTATATACAAACAAAACCACCTATTTCAGTAATTTGATGAAAGATCATATGGTAGTCATTCAAAAGATCTGTACATACACTCTTACATTTCAGGTGACCTAACACACCAGAACTCAATATTAGTTGGCAACTCCAATAACACATCCTTTCGGCCCTTGTTTTCTCTAAAACAACTCTGGCATGCGTCGACCTTGTCGTGATACATGCTCTCGAGTTTTCATAGGCAGCTAATGACAACTAACAACCTTTTCCTGGGTGACTCCAGAGGGTGTGGGTGCGACACTTAGTGCTTTAATTGTGCATTATTGTTCTATATCTATAATATTTTTTTCACTTTATTTAGGGAAAAAAATATAACATCATTAATGGTTTGTAATCATCAAAATTACTATATTACCCTTAAGTTGAAACCTTTTGGTCAACAAAATGCAACATGAAAAATAGGTAATCGATCATGTCTCGGATGTATGGGTGCTTAACACATTCCGATGCATAATCAAACCCCTTGAACCCATTGCCTTGGTTCACAAAGACAAGATGGTAGTCATATATGTTAAGGGCCCATATCAGACCTCCCGTGTTTCAAAGTAAACATACATAGGTGACCTGACACACCATAACTCAATGTTAGGTGGCGACTCTAAACATACATTAATTGGTCCTTTCATAAGGACACCGATCGTAGCCACCCCGATGCCTTTAGTCTCAACAATCTTACGACAGCTGGCGGAGGTTACATATGCAACATTAAGTAATTATTAATTAAGTGTGTTTCATAATGTAGCATGAATATGACTTAAAAGAATTAATTCCACTTAAAGTGGAATAAAATTTTAAATGAAGATTTTTTTATATTATTGAACACTTAAAATTCAATAAGGTATCAAAGAAAATTTGAGCGCTCTCAAAATTTTCAGTACTTAATTTTTAATTTTATAAAAAAATCTAAATCTTAATAATTGTAGTATGAATAAAGTTCTGGAGTTCGAACTCTGAAAGCTGCACCCCTCACTCTCCTCTTTTGGCTTTCACGACTACATAGTGGTGAGGCCCAGACCTGCTCTTTCTTGTTTGGCTTTTCGAGTTGCACAATGATAGGACTCACATTTCCTCTCTCTTTTTACTTTTGAAATTCGAACTCTATAAATGGTATGCAAATTTAGGGTTAAAAATATATATATTATTTATGATGACAAATAATACAAGCACTCATGTACTTCTACGTAGACTTAACACTCGACCGTGAATGGTGAAAAAGTATATGCGCAGTGCTTCCACAACCTCTCTCTTCTTTACAACAAGTGAAAGCCACTAGGGGTGCACAAAGAACTGATGGAACTCGAACCAGAGCCGTAAGGAACAGTAGCTGAACCGAACCGTTTATTACGGTTCCACTTTCGGTTCCAAATTTTAAGAACCGTTCACTAGTAAAGGAACCGGAACCGTTAGAAAATATATATACACATAAATGAATAATAATAGTTTTTAAATTCTAGTGTTCTATGTATATATATCTATATATATAAAGTATAAAATATATAATATACAAATAAATACTAATACCTTCTAAATTCTAGTGTTCTATTTATATATAAAGTATAAAATATATAATATATATATAAATACTAATAGCTTCTAAGTTATAATGTTCAATATATTTATATAGTATAAAAATAAATTCTAATAACTTTTAATCTATTGTTATAAATTGAGGTGCACAAGTTGTCAAAGTTTTTTTTTTTTTAATAAAAAAGTTGACAAAAAATTATTAAAAAATTAGAACCGCAAAAAATTAGAACTGAGAATTGAACCGGATTGAACGATTTTGATTCTATCAAGGTAATGAACCCAACCGTCTGCAACTAAAAGCCACCACGTGAGAAGGGACTGCACTTTTTGTGTGTTCGCACGTATATGCCCCCTACCCACACACGAACGCATTTTAGTATACCGCCTGAATTTCTAAGCCCTGCTGCTGCTGCTGCTGCTACTACTCTGTCTCTCTCTCTCTTACTTGCAAATCTCAACTGATGAATTCCAGAGCGATGACGAAGCTTGCAAAGCTCTTACACTTCAGGTACCCACTTAACCATATAAACCCAAGTTGACTAAAACCCTAGTTACCTCTCAATCAGTAAGAAATGTATTTGCGTACCATTTTCATTTTCCAACAGAAAATACATTACATGTTCTCTGGGTGTAAATAATCCTCCCATCAATAGAATTAAAAGTAAATATATGCCGTTGATATCTCATGCAAATTTGTTTTTCAGATTTTGGACTAAATTTCATCCGTTTCTGAAACCAAGAAGTCGATTTTGTCTCCCAAATGCAATGTTGGTCTATTCTTTCAAATTTGTTAGGCTAATATTTAGAAACAAACATACCTTAGATTCTAAAATCGAATATCATATACGGATTTTGGGATTTTGCATTTTGGTACATCATATTTTTGGGATTCAAATAGTTGTATTGGTATTTTGTTAATCAGATGCCAAGGGGGTGTTGTGTTATAAAAAGGCGGAGATGATTATTGTTTGAGTTTGCGTAGGGTTATTTTATAGATTGATTGTGCTGCATATAAGGATTTGTACCTATTTTCATTATGGTTGTTAATCGAAAGAATTTTTCCTTCTAATACCATGTGATCTAAAATTAAAATTCTCCACAAGTTACTATTTACTCTAGCCCTCTGATTAGTTGCTCAGTGTTCAGTCTATTGGTTCATGGGGATGCTAGAGTGACTGGACCCAATGGTTTTCTAAATTTATTCACTTCATAATATAATAAAGCCACTACTTAAAAGAGTTTTCAGGGTTTTCCTAGCTCAACTATATGCATTTGCATATTAAGCCTAGTGGTATCTCTTGTACTTTCTACAATGTAAGGTCAAGGAAAAAGTGGGTATGTGAGTTACTTGCCATGGTAAAGAATAAAAAATTAGAAGCGACATAAGCATGCTTAGTTCACTGAAGTTTGTGTCATTTTTTTTCTCTAACAGGAATGAGCTGTCTCAAGGAAGGTTTTCTCTAAAAGATAGAGAAGCTTTCTCATTGCACTGTTGTACATCCTGGGCAGGAATTTCTACTGCTGGACAAAATTTTGTTGCTGATGGTACTTAATCATTTCATCAGTCCATTCTTCACTACTCTCTACATTTTTCTTGTATTGTATTTATTAGTTTGATAATTGTGTGGATTTTTGTTTTTGGGCATTCAGGAAAATCCATGGACCGAATATATGCACCTTATTGTGTTTTCAAGGGCAAAGCTGCACTTTTTGCCTCTCCTGTTCTGCCAACATTCGTTAAAATGGATGTATGATTGTGTTGGTTTTATTATATTGATATCTTCTTTTAATATGTAAAATCAATCCACTAAAGCTCCGAACAAACACACATGGCAATCCTTTGTTTAAATATATTTTCTTATTTATATATACACATATTTATACATATATACACACACATACTAACAATGCTTCTTCTTTGATGGGCTTCAATAATGTTTCTCTTCATTTGTTCTGTTGCAGTCTGGTGGTCTTAAAGTTGACCGCCGTGGCGTCATCATGTTGACATTTCTTCCTGCTATTGGAGAGCGCAAGTATGATAGGGAAAGGAAACAGGTAACAATGCTTACATGTTTCTTCGTTACAATCTTAATAGTAAGTTATCGAATAGTGTCGTGTTGGTCAATGCTACTGTTAATGTTACTTCTTAAAATGCACAAACAAAACTCATTTTTCATCTGTTAAAGTTTCCTTGAAGATTTATAACAAGAAATGCTAACATAACCTTCTTAGGAAGAGGGAAATTCTAATTTTCTCCTTGTCAGTACTACGACAAAGAATCAAATTATCATTTTATTTCTTTCTTTCTACTTTTTCCAAGTGTAGTATAATCCGAAATGGTTGGGGTTTTGTTTCTACAATTGGGGCCTTCCCTTCACTTAACCCTATGAGGATGGTCTATAGGGTTATATATCTCAATTTTCTGACTTGCTTCTACCAAACCAAGGTTGGATATTAGTTGGGGCAAGTCAGCTACACTTGAGCTGACTTGAGGACTGTAATTTATGATTTATGCATAAATGGATATAAAGTTGTCATATTCTTTGTTTCCACGAAGATGTGTGCAGTGTGCACAACTGATGCTAAATTAGATCCTTATTGCATATCAGTAATCTGATATATGTTTTCCGAGGCCTAAAGAGCTCTCTCTCTCTCTCTCATTTGTTTTGTGGCTTCACTGACCTATTTAAAGCATTTGGCAGATGTTTGCTTTGTCGGCGACGGAGGTTGGATCTTTCATAAGTTTGGGTTCTGGAGATTCTTGTGAATTCTTTCATGACCCTTCGATGAAATCAAGGTTCATTTTCAATATACTTTTCTTGTGGAAACATAATTCAATTCAAAATGGAATATGTGTTGGCCAAGAATAATGTCTTGATGGTAATTAAAAGTGTCATCCTATTGTTTGTAGTCATGCTTACTTAAGCTTGTTTTCGAAATACTGGTCAGTGGATTTAACCAATGAATTTAATGGTACAGTAATGCTGGTCAAGTAAGGAAGAGCTTATCCATTAAGTCACATCCAGATGGTACCGGCTATATGGTTTTATTAAGTGAGTATTTTTGTATGTGAATGTGCTTATGCAGGAATGTTTATATTTAAAAATGCGAAGCTTTAATTGTTACTTCTATCTTTCTGTATTTGTATATATCGTTTCTACATTTTTATTAAAATTAATGCTTGAGTTTTGAATACTAATTGGGTAATGAAATTTTCTTGCTCACGTCAAACTATAAATGCAATAATTCCACTTTTTTAGTCACCGATTATTTTGATTTAAGTGGTTGCACCAGTCCACTATGCTAATGTTAGGTAAGAGTCAGCAAAGCACTTAGTCTTGCTGTCATTTGGTTTATTGTCGGAGTTGTTTTCATTAGAACTGGTACAAAAATAGTACATATGATGCTGTTTAACTCTTGTTTGGCCACATATCCAACTCGTAGACTCAAGTCAATATCATTTTCTTGCAATATTATATTTTATCCCTCACCTCTGAAAGATGCATGCCATTATTGATGCATGGCTTACAATTATGTTACTTTGTAGTCAGGCCCCAATTAGCATTGCAATTGAAATTACCTTGATATAAGGAACTTCAAGTCTGTCTGGAAACACGTGGAAAAGGTGCACAAGGGCAACCTAATTTGATGTTAGTTTTATCTAAAACCAGGTAAGTTGAATTAAGGAAGACCTAGCTTAACATAGTTCTTATAATTCCTAAATTGCTCCATAAATTTCCAATAATGAGGACGCCTAAGCTGCTGCATGGAGGGTCGATGTCTGGTTCAGTGGTAAATTAGAGCCACCGCTGATGAGAGGTCGAACCTCAGAGCAACCACTTTAGAAAATACCAAAAGGTTAGGTCTGTCTCGAGTCCTCCCTCCCCAGGGCCCTGACATGGCGGGACTAGGTAATTCCCTTTTTACTTTCCAGTCTCAGTTTTGATGTTTTTGTTGTCCCTTCCATTAGTACCAACATTATTGCATCACCTTGACCTGCTTGCTACCTTCCTCTTCCATTCCATTAGCTCCAGCCGCACCATTGGCACCACTTCTGTTGCATTGCCGTGCCTACAAGTCTAAAACTATCTAGATTTGTCTCTGAGTTCAACTCTTGAACCTTTGAGCCTGCTAAAATCCAGCTAAAATCTTGTTAGTCATGGTCTACTTTGATTCCAATACTTGGGAGGTCAGAAGAAATTTGTAATATGAAATCTTGCCAATCTCATTTGATTACCTTGAGGTCCTTGACTAAGGTTTGAGTAAGATTTTGTTTAGAAATTCCTTGGCTAGTTGGCAATAAGCTCATATTATTGTTGCCTGATAAAAATACACACTAGCATATGCATGAAACAATAAAGGCTTTATTTCATGGTATTAATTACCAAACGTTTTCAATTTTTTCCCCTTCTGGTGATTTGTTGTACGAGTCCCACGAAGATTATGAGATCACCAAATGTTCTACCTTGGATCTTAATAGAATGTTTGCCATCATAGATTTCCTTTTTCCTCGTCATACGGATGCACCAGATTACTAATAATGATGTGTTGGTCTAAAGCTCTTCATCTTTTTCTTAAACCAGTTTTATAGATTGCAGTAGCCATATGTAATGTTTCAGAGTGGTTTGCCTATTTTCAACTTGTCATTATGTCAAATATCACATAGGCATTCATATACAAGCATGCTTTCATTAAAAACGTATATTCATGCGTTAGGACATAAAACATCTCAGTTTGCACTACTTTATTCCAAGTTACAATACTCTACCAACATGTAATAATATATGTATGATATCTTTCAAAATAAAACATGCTCAAATACACAAAACACAATAGAGGTAAATCACTAATTAAGGGTTAAGAAACTTAGTACACCCCTACCTCTAGTGCTACACCTGAAACACCCACTTCCCCAAACTCCTTCGATCCGGACTTTTCGAACCGTAGTCTTGTAGAGCTCTTTGAGATTATTATTTTTCATTCTTGGACGACTGGAAAATTCCTACTGGTTTGTCTTGGCCTTGAGAGAGAAAGGGTGGCTAGGGTTCTTCAATTTCTTTTCTTCTGGTTCTATCTCTCTCTCTCTCTATTTATTTTTTCTGTTGTCATGGTTTTTATTCTTAACTTCTCTCCCCTTATTTATTTATTTTATATAACAGGAGTACCTCGGCCCAAGCGCCGAGGTGTGAGAGATGCTGTTGGAATGTCCAAGACATTTCTCGAATCAAAAGCTAATATTGAAAATTTTAATTTATAATGATAATTATTCCCTATTAGATGTGTAACCAATTTATACATGTCCATGGATTGCTTATTTGGTAATGACTCTTAGCATTTAGTGGATGGCCATTTCAAATAAAATATAATCTTAAGGGTGTCAAGAAAGTGAACATTCCTTAGTCAATTAGTCAATCTATTGCAAATCATCTAGAGGGAATATATAAGTTGTTTGTTCATTTGTTTATATCTGTAATGTTGTCTACTTTTGATATTTTTTCCAATAATCTATGCCATGTGGAAGACCAGCTGTTATTTTGTTGGTTATGGCTCAATACCAAAAGGATGGCACTCTGGAAAAGATCCCCTGATGTTTTGGATCATATAGAAGTAGAGGACTTTGAAGTTCCATTGGATTATCATAATAGAGTACTGAAATTGAGGAAGCATACTCGTGAGATTTCTGTTTTAGTGGTTGTTTTCTATTCAGAGTTGCTCAGTGCAAATTTTTTTCTCTATAAACTGGAATTTCTATAATTTTCTTTGTTTCTCTCTTTTCTTTTTGGACAAATTGCTCTAACAACGGCCCCCCCCCCCCCCCCCCCCCCCCCCCGGTTTATGTTTATTGCTCACGGAAAATAGTTGTGTCAGAAAGGGTAATCAACCTTCCCCAGGTTTAATTAAACCTGCCATGACACCCCCTTCTATTAGTAGTTGTGTCAGAAAGGGTAATCAACCTTCCCCAGGTTTAATTAAACCTGCCATGACACCCCCTTCTATTAGTTGACCGTAATGAACGTCAGCAGTCAACGAACTTGAAAAACAAAAATGCCAAAACTACCCTTGCCCATACTCTCTCCTCTCTCCCGATTCTCTCTCTCTGCTTCTCTCTCTCTTCTCTCCTTCTATTCACCCAAGCACCATCTCAGCCCATCACAACCACTACCAACCAGAGAACCACTACCGACAAGCACCACCAACAATTTATGTCACGCCCCAAATTCCAACACCCGGAAGGGGCATTGAAAATGGAGGTGATTAAATAAAACCTCAACACCTTACAACTACAAACAAGCTTTGATACTAAGCTATCATGCCCCGATTTCTGACACCAAAACAGATATAGGAAACTAGGTGTAAATATCGGATGAAATTACCAAAATACCCCTCTTGAGACCACTCTCATCCAAACAGAGTCTCAATACCGCGGAAGTGACTTTTAATACACATTTACATCATTAAAACTAAAATATAACCGAGTTACATATATACATCTAAATGTAACTTGTCCATCCATATCCAAATATACACAATTGTCCAACATAGAGAAGACTAATGGAGCCACTGCTTAACAATATAAAAGTACCCATGTCTAGAATGCTAATACATCCATTCCACATACAAAATATATGGTTCTTCTCAAAATGCCCATGCATGGCATATACATATACCATAAAAACATCCAAAGCCCAAAAGAAGGTCCGAGGCCTTTACCACAGTTATCAAACATTATCCCCAACCGGCGTTTTATCAATAAAAAGTTTGTAGGGAAGGGGTGAGCAACTGACTAGCTCAGTAGAGACATCCAAACCCCCTATGCATCGACTCGATGCAACCTACATGAAATGCAGTCATAACATTCCTATACACTACATGACATATCTTCCATGCTCATAACATTGACAATATAGTGTACAAATCATGCTCCAATATATATATATATATCATCTCCAACATGCTTAATTTACCATAAGTAAACACAAAGGATTTCGCAACTATATAAGTCAAACAATAACCATGAATATCATAATTCATAACAAAGCTTAAGAATAAAGTCAAATAAGCTCAAAATCAATCCATGAGTAGGGAGTTTTCGTAGTAACCAGGTAAGTATCCTTGGGGTTAAATATATATCTTCCCATCTTTACGGGTTGCTAACCCGATGGTCTAGAAGAAACCACTTGGCCAAGGTTGAGGTCTTGCACCCTTGAGCATTTAGCTCATCTTACTTTATTCCGACCTTTTCCCAAAATCATCAAACAACACATAGTTTCAAATAAGTGCATCATAAGCCACTTAGATCACGTTTAATATAAGTATATCATAAGCTACTTATATTAAAGCATGCATATACAATGCAACAACCTTTCTTTCATAAGAAATCATACAAATGCAAAAATGACGATATTGTCCTTTATATACTTTTAATTAATACATAGCGTGCAACACTTACACCTGTTATCTCAATAACTCATACATGATTCTAGATGGATATTATGCATTTTCAAACTAGCATATAAGACATACATGCTCAAAATATAATTATAGTGCAAGAATCACATACTTTTAACACACTTTAATTACCAAGATCAACCATATACACATACAATGCACATATAATTCAAGGACTTCATATAGAACATATGAAAACTACTTTTAACACATGCTTATTCCAAAAATAGAAAGAAAGAAATCAAAACAGAATTCTCTAAGTCTTTTCTAGCATGTTAACCCACTAAAATCCACCCGAAACTCCAAGGAGTCGATGATAAGAAAGAGAGAACACCCCTACCTCGAACTCAAGCTCAAAAACCAAGAGAGCTCCAAGCCCTAGAATTTGCCCTAGCCCAAAAACACTTGAAAATCTGTCGAAAAGAATTTTCAATCGATGTAGAACGTAGGCAATCCCGAGGGGAACAACTATCGTCTAAAATCCCGTGGCCTGAATCACACTTCTAAGCCTTCAAAACCAAGATCAACCCAAAAGATGAAAAAGGGGAGAGGAAAGGGCTGTAGAACTGATTTAGAGAGAGAAATCTGATTTGAGTTATGACCAAGTCAACCATTTTGGGATATTTATAGAAAAAGTTTCCAAAATTGCACATTAGCCCCTCATCTCTTTAGTTTTGCTCCTCTACCCTTTTCTACTTCCATTTAATCGCAAAATGGCACTCCCTCATTTCAACAAACTTTACTAAAGCCCCTCTAAGTTCTTTCATACCCCTATGTCACTTAAGTGATCCGTTGTTATTTTCCCGAAAAATCCAAACCATGAATAGTAACTTTTCGTAAAAATTCTAAAAAATTACCCTAACCTTGGTTCCATTCCACTATGGTCCTAAGGGAACTTTTAAAACCCTTTTTAGAACTTTTAAAGCGGTCCCGAAACCCACACACATGTAATTACTATATAATCATGCTTAACAATTAATTAGCCACTTATTTAAATAAATAAAAAATCCGAGGTTTTACAATCTACATATTGGAATGTAAATCTCCCTCAACTGTGGCCTAGATCAGGAGTTCCCAAATTTAGAATTTTAGGGTTTCATACATTAAATCCCAAACAGAGGTTGCAGAGGTGATTTTCTAGTATTGTTTGAGAGGATGAAGATGAAAAGGGAGTACTGTAACCCCCACATGAGGAGGCGGCACGTGAGACCACCTCCGGTGAGGTTCTGGAGTTCGTGAAGCTCAATGTGTCGATGATGGTTTGGCAATGGAGTTGGTGGTGGCTGGCAATGGAGTTGGTGGCTGTTGGTGATAGCTCTTATTTGGACACTGAGTCTCCATTGTCCCATCTAAACTCCACCATGACAAACCCACGAAGCACCATTTTCTCCACCAGAGCTTCACTCAACCACTGCCCAAGCTTTTCCACTATTGTCGAAGCTCCATTGACGCTGTTTGGGTCATCTTCACTACCATTGTATCATCCACAAGCCAACAAAACCATTTCATTCGCCGTTAATTGCCTAAGGCTGTTCATTCTCCGTCAAGCAAAGCTCCAATTGCCGAGCTCCATCTTCACCTCCACCATCGTTTCCAACATTCCACTACTATATCATGTTGTCGCCGAGACTCAACTCTAGCCGTCATCACCATAGGCCACAACGAAGCACAGACCCGTCTTCACCACTGGCTCTTCTCAGCTGAGACCCATGGCCATTGTCAACACCTCCGAGCAACCTTGAGAGAAAGAAGGTGAGAGGGAGAGAGTTTTGGAGAAGTGTTGACGAGAAGAGGAAGAAGAGATAGAGAGGGGAGAGAAGAGTAAGAAGAGAGAGGAGTTGAGAGAGAAGAGGAGAGGGCTGTTAGAGAGAGAAAGTGAGACGAGGGAGAGAGACGAAGATGGAGAATGAAGGTAACAGAGAGGAGAGAGAAAGAGTTAGAGAGAGAAAGATAGAGAGCTATTGGTTTCATTAAAAAATGGTTAAATATAGGGGTATAATGGTAATAGTAGTTGCACCGTTAAAAATAAACAACTGTGATATCTGATAGGGGCATAATTGTCAAAGGTGCTCTGGGCGCGCACCTGAGGCGCTAGGTGAGGCGCCTTCTAAGAGGTGTGCGCGTTAATCAAAAAGGCGCAAGAGAGGCGTACCTCTTTGAAGTCTTGCGTTTTTAGTCGCTCTTTTTTTACTTGTCCCCATCTAATTGGTGGGCTAACAGTTAAAAAAAAAAAAGAAAAAGAAAATAAAAGAAAACCCTTAATTTTTTACTGATTTCTTTTTACTTGTCGGTGGACTAACAGTAAAAACAAAAAAGAAAAGAAAACAAAAAGGACTTGCATTTGACCCAAATCAAATCTAGGGTTTGGCTCTGCGATTGGACTGACTTCTGCAATTGTGAAAGGTCTCTTCAAACTCTTCTGCACCTCAGCCTCTCAGGTACTCTTCTCTTCTTCTTCTTCTTCTTCTTCTTCTTCTCCTCTCCAATTCAAACTTCGAACTGATTCTACAATTATTCCAACTGTGAAAGCTCTTTTTTTTTTTTTTTTTTCTCTCTCTTCTTTTTCTTCTTCAGAATTTTGTAGAACCTGTTAAGTGCATGCTCTGTTTTTTTTTTTCCCTCTCTCTCTTCTTTTTCTTTTCTTCTTCTTCTTCAGAATTCTGCAGAACATGTTAAGTGCATGCTCTGTTCTTTTTGCCTCTCTCTCTTCTTTTTCTTTTCTTCTTCTTCTTCTTCTTTTTCATAATTTGCAGAACCTGTTAAGTGCATGCTCTTTTTTTTTTTTTCCTGTGTCTTCTCTTTTTCTTTTCTTCTTCTTCAGACTTTTGCATAACCTGTTAAGGGCATGCTTTGTTCTTTTCCCTCTCTCTCTCTCTCTCTCTCTTCTTTTTCTTTTCTTCTTCTTTTTCAGACTTCTGCAGAACCTGTTAAGTGGATGCTCTGTTTCTTCTTCTTCTTCTTCTTCAAACTTCATATCAGAAAATCAAAACCTTTTTTAATTTTTATTTCATTAGTTGAATTTTACATCTTTATGTTAGTATGTTTGCTTGTTGTCCATTATGAAGTATGAAGTTAGGCTTTTTATACAAATGCTATATTTTTAATTATTTTTTTCAACTTGCACCTCCCCTCAAGCTCTAGGAGGCCTTAGCGCCTTAGTGTGCCTTGAGCCTTTAACAACTATGGATAGGGGGTGTCAGATCATTTTTTTTGGGGGGGGGGGGGAATTGTTTTGTTAGAGCAATTTGCCCTTTAAACATCCATTTCTTATTATTGATGCCACTGTGATTTATGGCACGATGAGTTTTCATTTTTGAATTTATGGACTTCCAAATTGTAGTTGATGTATGCATAGATTGATTTTTTTTTTTTTTTTATATATATATTCTTGTACATAAGTTTTCATTTTATTGCTTTGGCAGAATGTAAACCTCAACTGCTTGTTTTATTCTTGTGAAAACAGCTAATAAGCAACTTGCTACAAATATGCAATTACTTTGCAGGTGTTGTCAACAATATCCTAAAAACCAATGAACGCTTTACAGTTCCTATAACTACTGCGGAGTTTGCAGTGATGCGCGAGACTTTCAGTGTATGGCACTAACAGGATTTGTTTTACTCACCTTATTTTTCATTTCACTGGAAAACTGTTTGTGTATTTCTTATACTAAAATCTCATGTATGACATTTACTGCACAAAGAATCATGTCATATTTTCAATGAAATAGAAGAGAATTTTTTAGTCATCACTTCTGTGCTACATGACAGTTTGGGAGTGGCACAGATGGAATTTTAGTAGGTTTTTAGATGAATGTACCTAGACCTAAAGCGGTGGTGAATAGGTCATGTTCACTCTTTAAAATTTTGCTAATTTTAATTAAATTTGTTAGTGAACAATAACACATATCAAAAATAAGTTTTTATGTGGAAAAATTTCGTGGGAAAAGACCAGGGACCTTAGTCTAGTCAAACATATTTGCTTTCTGAAAAAAATGTACACCATCCAGTACTTTAACTCAAACTTATACCCGACCACTTGACAAGAATGTTGACATTCCAGACCCGCCACTGGTTACTACTCTAATACCTTTGAGTCCAACTGCTGTGTGGCTCAGTCCTACTCATGTTCCTTCCAGTTCAATTGTTGATTTGTCAACATGATTGTAATCCAATGATATGCCTTCTAGAATAGTGATTATCTAATGACAATCTCTCCACATGACGATGAAAATTGGTTGGATGAACTGCTGAATTGGAATGTGCTAAAATTCAGAGTTGAAGGAGCACAATTTGACGACTATTAGGTTTTTTCATCCACTCACTCAACTTTATTACATTAGTTTTGGAATGAATTTGCCAGCACATGACATATTGACTTTACACTGTTCAAACTAAAAGGAGGTTATTTACTCGTTTATTTCATTTATTTTGGGCAAATGGATGTGTATGTAACTTTTCCTCGTCACTTAGTTGTCCTGCTGCTTACTGGAAGATTTAAACCTTCATATCTCTTGCATGATTTCTTGAGCTGTTACTTTCAGATTAGTGTTATAAAGATATTCTATTTTAGTAATTGACTGAATTTACTTTGGAAAAAACTTGCATGAACAAGAACTGTGAGGTTTCTTGCTGAATCAGGGAAAAATTGGGAGACAATTTATCTTATAAAATATATAACAATTTAATATTTGCCCATAGAAAAATTCAATAACCCTTCCTGTATCTATTTCCTTCTCTCCTTTATTTATTTATAGGGTAAACTGACTGACACTCCTTGAGGTAACACCTAATTACACTCGGTTTGAATGTTTGCAAAAGCCTACACTAACACTCCCTGAGGTTTAGTGTGTGATAACTACCACCTCCTCCTGTTAAGTAGCCATTGGGTATGTAAATTGACACCTTATAAGAAAGACGATCTGCTCGGAAGTAGTGGGGTTTGGTCCGATGGTGTTATAGCCGGTGGCTATGGTGATGGTGTCACCGGTGGATGTGTTGGCGTCTGTCAACATTTTCTCTTACCATGAGCTTGGATATGGAGGGAAAGGAGGACCGTGATGAGAGAGTAAAAAATAATAATAATAAGAGTGAAAATTTGTGAGGCATTATCGGTTTATTTAAACCATCTCACCAGAGCATAGAGGTGTGGTGAAGTAGTTATGGAGGAATGAGAGGAAGGAGAGAGAATAAAGAGAGAGAGAGATGTGGGGGAGAGGAATGAGTTATTATTATATGGGTACGCTGGTCTTTTCATGTCAAATACTTTTTTATTAAAAAACTATGAGAACAAAGGTCAACATTAACATTTTGACATGAAAAATTGTCGTCGGTTATAACAACTCTGTCAAGGGTGTTAGTATAGGTTTTCGCAAACACTGAAACCAAGTGTAATAGGCCTTACCTTAGAGGGTGTCGACAATTTATCCTTATTTTTATTGTGTTTCTTTTTACTAACTATAGTAACTCTGCTCTTAGGAAAAACCAGCAGAAGAGAGGGTAACTGACATGGTTGATAATATCATGAATATCCATCTTCAAAGATAGGGTCTAATAGCTTTTTTAGTATGTCCATATTTATAAAGAAAAATCAGTATTACTGCACACAATTTAAAGGTGAAAAGTGTTCATGATCTAAATGGACAATTTGTTAAAGCAGGTTATTTTTCCTATTCCCGTCTATGAGTGGTATGTGTTAAATTGTTTGTATATCAATTTCTTAAAAAGATTTTGCAGTGCTGTTGACTATGTATTCAACATAGAATGGCTGGGTATCTGCATTAGTTGTCTGTTGCCAGGCGAATTGTTTGCTATAATTTTGCCTCTGTTTTCTTATCCGCAGTGATTGTATCAATGTTTTTGCACAATATAATGCATGCTTCAGTCTGGCATGGTTTTGTTTATTAAAGCATCACCATGTTACTCATCACCTATCTTTTCACTTGCACTGGCATTTCATTAGTTTTCATACAAGTAGTTTACTCTCAGAAGAAGAAACAGATATAACGATTCACAAATTAGGTCAGGTTGCCATTTAAGATATTGCTCATGCTATTGCTTTTGTTAGTTTGATACTGGTTTTTTCTCCTAAATATTTAATGACTTTTGTTCTTTCAAGTCTAGTAAAGAAGTGAAAAACTGTTACTGAAAAATATTCTTCTTATTATTATTATTGCTGCTGCTGCTGCTGCTAGTAAGTGGTAATGATTCATGCGTGCAATAGGCATGAGTGTGTGTGCAGGCGCGTGTGCCTGCGTGTTACACTTGGTTCACATAGTTTTCTTTTTTCTGCAGTTTGCATTGCCCCATATCATGGGATGGGACCAGTATACGAATCAGCTGCCGAAGAGCATGGACAAGAATTCATCAAAGGTTAATCCTCAGCTTATGGATTCGGAATGGGATAGATGAAGGCACGCATATCTGTCAAATAGTAATTAGGAACTTGTGTTTATGCTGCCTTTATATCAGTTCGACCTGCCGGTTCTAATGAGAGTTGAATGGACCGCTAAAGTCTTTTGGGAATACAGCATCGAACTTGTGTTTGCATCTGGGTTTAAGTTCCTTGTTTCATGGACCAGACTTTTGCAAATACAGCATCAAACTTGTGTTTGCATCTGGGTTTAGGTTCCTTGTTTCATGGACCATTTCAAATTGCATGTTTGATTTGACTTGTGGTATGATGCTGTGTTTCGTAATTTGGATGTGGTACTAGTGTTGACTTAATGAAGATTTTATATCTATTTCGCTAGAATTAGGCCATTCATGGTATAATTTTTTTAACTATTGTTACGAGGGGATATATATGTATGTACGCATGTATGTATGTAAGTTGCACTAACCATCCCTGAGATTAGCTATAATTTACTCAGACCTACCCTATACTTTGAAGAATTACTCTGGTTTTCGTTTTCTGAAGGTCAGCTTAGCCAGTGACAGAAATTGGTACCATAATAAACAAAAACTGATTAAATACCCGATTGCCCTTAAAAGGACTTTTTTAACCTTGGCAAGTGGTGAAATTACTGAATTGCTCATCTGAATCTTTTCAAATATAATGTTAACCCCTCTTTTAATACATAATTTGAATCCATCTCTCCCAACTCTGATATGATCAAACAAAGAGCTTGGAATTTTTATGTTAATAGACGGAAGAAGAATGTTACGAAGGCCTCAATTGCGATAGGGTTTGTTAGTGATTGAAAAAGAAATTGATTTTCAGGTTAAGTTTTGTTGCGGTAGGGTTTGTTAGCGATTGAAAAAGAAATTGAATTTCAGGTAAGTTTTGTTGCGTTAGCTTCAATCAAGATTTCCTCCCAAATATTTCAAGTTAGGGTTAATTGGGTTTGCTTCGAGTAGGATCAACATTAGAGCTTATTGCGGACAAGCACAAAGGGCAGTGCTGCGTGTGAGCTGAGGTTTGAGGTTTAAGGAATAGGATTTAGGGGTACAGGTTCTGACAGGTATAACGACAAGGGAAGTTGTATTATGTTTGTCCAACTAGAAAGTGTGTTGCCAAAGACCAATTGGTCCAGGAGAAAAAGGCCTTGACTTTTTAAAGGAAGGTTCATTGTTCGAGCCTTAGTGAAAGTAATGTTTGCATGTGTGGTTTTACTTAACTGATTAAAAGATAAATAAAAAAATCTATTTTTTAAAAAAGTTTTTGAGATATATATTATAATTTAGAACAAAATTTATCCATGCAAATTATGCAATATGATTCTTAACTTTTATTTTGTTAATCATAATAATTTATAAAGAAATGTTAATAACTCTATTTTTTTTGTATATCTAAACATATAATTTGTTATTTTTATATGACATGTACTCGTACTTTATTTTTTTTTGAGATTTATCGCATCACTGTACTCGTGTTCTAAATTTGTATTTTTGCTTCCTACTATGTATGCAATCCCACTTTAGTTAGGGTCATTTCCTAAACGCACTTGCTGCAACTCCTAGCGTGTTATTGTGGGTATGTACCTTGGGTTCCAAGTGATGTAACACTGAACCATGTTATTTTGGGGTATTTAATAGCATTAGGAAGTAAGTTTTGTAAGTCGGACCTCCTCCTTCTTCTTCTTCTTCTTCTTTTTTTTTTTGTTTGTTGTTGTTGTTGTTTAAGCATTATCTTTTGACATAATCTTGTACTTTGTCAATGGATATCTTGCATTATATTTGGAAGTAGCCGAAAATAGACAAGAAAAAGATAACATAACATAGAAAAGATAAATCAAGAACTTGAAATCCATTGTTTAGACAATTTGATGTAATCCCATGTACAAAAGTTCCAACTCATATAATCCCAAATATACAAAAGATCAAATCATATTATCCAATATACAAAATATCAAGTCATATCTGATAAAGAGTGGTATGCCAAGTAATATATATCCCAATCCCAATCCCAAAAGTATACCATGTAATATATCCCAATTCAAGAGGGATATGCCACTCTGCATTGTCTTTGCAATGCCTTTACTAGCTTGATTAAACCCTACACTACTACCCCTCCCTCTATGTAGATAATTTAAGATCAACAAAAGAAGTTCAATTCTATTGAATTACTACAACTTAATTACCTTAATTTAGATTCATACGAGCTATGTGACATTAGAATTTTGACTCATTCAATAGCACCACAAAAAAGAAAGTAAATTAATTTGAATTAGAACAACTCTATTAGCTTAATTGAGATTCATACATCTTTGGAATCAAAATAAGTTTAAAGAACTTTTAAATTAAGACGTGTGTATATGCAATGCATGTACATAGATAGGTGAGTGTGGTGTGAATTTACCTTTTTACCGAATTTGGGTGAGAAGATGACTTGGGCATCTAGGGTTTTTGCGATCGATGAAGGTGGTGCTCTTCAATGGCTCCTCACACCAACAGAGGTTTCTCAAACCCACAAATCTTCTCCCAAACGTAAACCTTGGAGTAGTCTATTTAGTAACTTGGACTCTTCTTTTGTTGATCTTCAGTACGTCGAAGTGATAGAGTATTTGACTCCAATTGTGAAACGTGTGACGTGAAAGTTGAGATCAAGGTGACGTGGACAAGAGGTATGCTTTGACCAGAACTTTTTTGTCTCCAGATAAGTATGGTAAACTGAAGAGCCAGTTTTCTACTAAGATACATTCCTATTCTACTGCTATAAATATAGAGACAGTCCATATGCCAAGGTACGCAATTAATACCCACTAAGTGTCTTTCTAGCTGCAAGAAGCCCTTCCAATATTTGACTTGAGCGTCAGAGGACAGTTGGCCGGCACCATGCTAGTGTCTTTCTGATTACCCTTCTCTTGTCCTTTTACAAATTGTCGTTTGACCAGCTCGGGGTAGATTTCTGCTTCATCAGTTGGTGCTGTCTATGAGAATTGATCATAAACTTGATTGTTTTACACGAATCATGCACGAAGCATGATGCACCTACGATCTAGGTTAGAAACTACGGTCGGACAGGACCCTCCTGCCGATCACAATCCTCCAATTGGGCAGGATTCTCCTGTCGGTCACAATCCTCTAGTCACGCAAGACCTTCCTGTCGGCCATGACCTTCCTGTTGGACAGGACCCTCCTGCCGGATAGGGTCCACCTGCCGCCCTTGATCTTCCCGGCCGCAACGTGCCAATTACAGGACAAGTAGGCATGCAACCCCCTGGTCAGATGGACTTCCCTGGGGTATGCCCCAAAGTCCCAAACGACCATGAGCATGTCGCAACGTTCGAATACCAAGTCCAAAACTTGAATCAAAGTCTGGTCCAGGTGCTCCAACAAAATGCGATAATCTTGCAGCACCTCCCTCCTGTGGCGCCAGTACCGTCACGAAGTCACCTTAGACCTGTTGATCCAGAAGGGACCAGTGTTGGGCGAGATAGTTAAGTCCCAACGGACGACGCAGCCTAGAGCTGAGTTAGAGGTGGGGTGAATCCTAGTCATCTAGTCCCGCTCGAGAGGAATCGAACTCATGGAGATTCAGGGCACCCCAAAGGAGAGCCAGGGTAGAAAGCATGGCCCATGCCATAAAAGGGAAATGCCCTGCTACAGTGGAGGATCTGGTCCAGTGAACCAACCTCCCTTTCTCTACTGGAGTGATAAATTGTCCTATACCTAACAAGTTCAAAATGCCCCCTGTTGAAAGCTTTGACGGGACCAAGGAAGCGCTGGATCACTTGGAAACCTACAAAGCGCTAATGCACCTCCAAGCAGTACCACATGAGATCATGTGCAGAGCCTTCCCCACTACTTTAAAAGGCTCTGCCTGGGCCTGGTTTAATAGTTTGAAACCCGCATTCATACATTCTTTTAAAGAACTGAGTCAATTTTTTGTTGGCAACTTCATCGCTATCCGGAGACATAGGGAGCTGACTACCTATCTCCTAAATGTGAGACAAACTAAGGGGGAATCATTGCGAGACTACATCAACAGATTTAACAGAAAGATGTTGTAAGTTGATGCTCTGGACGACAAAGTGGCAGTTACTACATTCATGGGAGGCTTGCTGCCCTTTAAATTTCTGTACTCAATATTCAAGCACCCTTTAGAAAGCATGTCCAAACTACTTATGAAGGCCCAAAAATGTATGAATGCCGAAGATGCCTTTGATGCCTGAAAAGGAAAAAGGAGATAATGACAAAAAAGTAGACAGGGAAAAGGGAATACAATCTAGCAGGGAGGAAAGAAACCCCAAGTATGGTAGGGCATCACAAGAATAGAGCGATAGGATGTTGCGTCGAGATAAGGGATTCAATTTTACCCCTTTGAACACATCAATAAGCCAAATCCTCCTCCACATCCAGGATGACCCGACAGTGGCATGGTGATAAGTGTTCAATTCTGTGCATTTGAACCCTTTTTATGGCATATGTTAGTTCTGTTTCTACGTTTACCGAGATATGTTTACGGTATTTTTGTATTTTTGATGTATTGCAGGACTTGTAGTGAAAGGAGCAAAGTTTGAGGCTTGTTGCAGCTGAAGAGAAAAGTTAGAAATTACAGCCAAGGTATCTCGATCAATCGAGATGTTGATCTCGATCAATCGAGATCTCGATTGATCGAGATCTCATTTCGATTGATCGAAATATCGATCAATCGAGATCCAATCTCGATTGATCGAGATTCTGCAGAAGCCACTTGCCCACTTGCTCACCTGCTCTCCCACTTACAACAAAATCTCCCTTTTTGCACGACTTAGGGGGATTGTCTGACTTGAACAAGACTCTTGGGGACCTTCTTGATATAAAGGGTGTATATATTGATATATATATATATATATATATATATATATGGTGGGCCCCAAGGTTGAAAAAGGAGCCTTAAAGCACAAAGAAGCCATATATCTCTTATATCTCTCAACGCACATCAGACATCCAGGGAGAAACATTCGGGAGAGGAAGAGGAGAAGCTGAACCAGACCAAGAAGCTTCATCTTCTTCATCAATGGAAGAGTGCAAGGTAACCATGAGCAACTAACTCTTCTACTAGGGTGTTGGTTTCAACCCCTAGTCATGTAAACTTGTTCATCTTTGTAGCACTTAGGATTTGTAATTAAATGTTGATTATTTAGCCTAGTGACCATGTACACTAATACATTTCTTCTATATATTCATTTGATGTTGAGTTTATTCTTGTCTTAGAGTAGATTCTTTCATGTGAATGCACAACATTTGCATATTCCACAAGAAGTGCAAATGATGGCTAGATAATGGTGTTTAAATGAATGTGTTGTGTTTGTTTGTATAAACCATGCCAAGATAAGGTAGTTTGGATGCATGTAGGTTCACTTAGAGAGTAGGGTAATTAGATAGTTAGTTAGGTTGAAGAGCTATGCTTGTTGAAGATGGATTATGATAGGTGGACAAACACATTGATCTTTTGATATGTCATTGAGGTCACAAGCCTAATGACATTGTTAGGCATTTAATTAATGAATCCCATGCTTGCTACACTTATAAACATGTGAATGGCTAGTGGTGGAAACCAACCCTAGTTCTCTCTCCCAACTTTACTCTTTAATTTTATTGTCATTACATTCATGCAATAGTTTATAAACAAAAATTCAAAAACCTGTTTTTAGGATTAAAGTGGAATTAACTACAAAGATTCGTGCTCTTGCGAGTGGTTAAATTATATTTTGATAAAAAGGGCAAAAATTAAGCTTACAATATAATTCGAGTTTAGCCACATCAAAATTTTGGCGCCGTTGCCGGGGACTACGGTGTAATTGTCGCAATTGGAAGATTAAATCTGGTTTAATTCTTAGGCTAGAAATTCTTTCATTCTTTTTGTATATATCTTGTTCTTATTTCTCAAATTTCTTGATTTTAGGTATACCACATAGCGGGCATCTAAAAGAATTGAAGTTGGAACCCTTTGTGAGTATAAAGTCTAAAATTAGTGGGTTTGAGTTCATTCAATTTTTTTTATATATATTATTGTTTATTTTGTGTATTGAGGTGTTGTTCTACTATTAATGCATGCTAGGTAGACGGTCATTGTCACTTCCTTTGCTTCCTTGTAATATTGAACTTGAAAGAACACTTAGACAACGTAGAGGAACCTCTAGGGACCCTATATTGACTAGGAACGAAAACATGGACCCAAATGAGAGACAACCTCCCGGACTACCTCCTTTTAATCATGAACAACCACCTCCACCTCCACCTCCTCAAGGAAAGTTGCTTATGGACTTTTACCTTCCGACTACATTTGAAGTACCTTAATGTATTCAATTTTCGGATGTAGCGGCAAATCAATTCGGAATAAAGTCCTCCATCAATCTTCTTAATAGCTTCCATGGTCTCCCTAATGAGGATCTATACCGGCACTTAGATTACTTCCTTTCCATGTGTTCCACTATCCGTGTACCACATTTTACGGAGGATGATCTAAAGCTGCGTATGTTTCCATTCTCCCTAAAAGATAAAGCTAGGAGTTGGTTCAATTCCTTAGAACCTAACTCAATCCATTCTTGGGCGGAGATGCAAATAGAGTTCTTAAAAAAATACTTCCCAATGGGAAAGACGAGTGATATTCAGAGAGCAATCACCGGATTCACCCAAATTGATCAAGAACAATTTCATGAGACGTGGGAGAGATTAAAAGACCTTCTTAAATCTTGTCTGCATCATGCTGTCCCAAAATGGCAGCTAGTGGAAAGTTTTTATGATGGGGTGAGTGAACAACATAGACAAATGATAGACTCCGCGTGTGGAGGTGGATACCTTTTGAAAAGCCCCGATGAGGCATGAAAACTTTTTCAAACCCTAAGCAACAATTCAGCTCAACGCTCCTCCACTCGCAAAGGGAAGGCCACCTAACCTTGTAGAGGAGTGCATGAAATTTCATGGGTAGATGAGGTTGCCATGCAAGTAGAAGCCTTATCCCGAAAAATGGACCTAATCATGAAAAATTGGCTGCCTACTCCAAGCCAACCTGTTCAAAATCAGGAAGGATGTTCGTTTTGCTATAGTACTTCACACTTCGTGCGAGATTGTCCTATTGCCGGGCAATCTCCCGATTATGCTCAAGAGCAAGCGAATGCCTTGTACTCTAAACAAATAAATGATCCATATTCAAATACGTACAATCCTGGTTACAAGAATCATCCGGCTTTTTCCTGGAAACCTCAAGAATCAAGTCCCTCTTTTCAAGGGCAGAATTCTTTCAATTCCCAATCTCAACAGCCTCAATATAGGCCGAATCCTTAACCTTACCATCAAAGATCCAATTACCAACAACCACCACCTCCTCCAAGAAGCCAAGGCTTTGAAGAAAGAGTGATAAGCAATCTTGAGGCTAATACCCGTTTATTGCAAACTCACTCTCAATCAATCTCTAAGCTGGAAGCTAATGCTCAATCTATGGCTAGGTTAGAAGCTCAAATCGGGCAACTAGCCAATGCCTTAAATAGAAGGGAGGAAGGTAAGTTGCCGAGTCAACCGGTGGCGAATCCTAAGGGTGTTCATATGATTGAGGATCCATCATCTTCATCTTGTAATGCTCCTCCGGAGCAAGTTCAATCAATCACCACCTTAAGGAGTGGTAAAGTCATCAATTCCAAAGTAGGGGAGGAAGAGAGCACTACAAGAAATAAGGTCTTTAGAGACAGGCTTTTAGGGACAGTCTAAAGACCGTCCCTAAAGGTGCCATTTTTAGGGACAACAATTTTTGACTGTCCCTAAAGGCCCTATTTTTCACGGCAAAAAGTTCGATGTTCCAAAAAATTTTGACGCTCCAAAATCTCGCGCTAATACCTTGTTGGGTGGACCCTACTGCCAACTCCTCCGTTCTTTTTGGGTGGCTATGATCATTTGGAAGGCATCCCAAGGGAGATCTAAGAAATACACACATAGAGATCAGTTCTCTCTTTCTTCCTCCTCGCTTCTCCAATTCTTTGAACTGTTCCATGATGCCGAGAGCTCATCTCTGTCCCAATCAGCATCCTTGTTGACCGATGGTACGCGACGTCAATGATTCGCCAACTCCTCCGGCGACTCCGCCAGATTTGGAGCAGGAGGAAGTGACTCGGGAAGCGACGTGCTTGGGTTTTACACTGACAATGCCACAGACTCAAGATCTCGCCGATCGTCATCCTTGTCATGAGACTCTGCTTCATCGGCTTCACCACCGCCCTCCACGTCTTCGGTAAGCTCTATCGCTATCGATTTGGGGATTTTCAGAGTTTCTAGGGTTTGAATCTTCTTACTAAGGCATGGGTATTCTAATTATCTTAAGTTTTAATTGGTGATTTGCTTTTTTTTTTGTTTCTTTTGTGTTTATGAAGCTCTGTGTATATATATTTTGAATATATTGAGGTTATGTGAGATTTTCTAGTGGGTTTAGAGATGAAGGCAGATGGGATTTTATTAAATAAACTTTTGATGGTTAACTAAGACAAATTTAGATGATTTTGAGTCTCGGTTATAGGGTCTTCTTAGTGTGATTCAATTTTTCATAGTTCACTGAACATGTTTCATCTTGAGTGTATGCCTGGGCCTATATATATATATATATAATGTTAAGTGATCAATATTTGATGTGGGGTTTTGATTGGGTGCTGGGTATTATGTATTGTGTGTAAAATTGGGAGATTTTGAAATAATGGGTAGGCAGAGGGGTTCCCTTTTATGTGGGTTTGGTGTATTGCTAGTGGGTTTCTTTTATATAGATATATGTGTGTGTGTGTGTGTGTGTGTGTGTGTGTGTAGTTATGGCCAAAGGAATATTTGGTTGAAGTCTATGGACACATGAATCATATGGTGCTATGACTGTGACTTTAATTAGTTTAAACCCTTTGAATCTTGGTTCATGTATTAGTGTGTACTTGTGTATTAGATTTTTTGTGAAATTAATGTGAGCAACATATCAGATTTTGTGGGATTAAATTTGAGAAGGGGCTGTTGGGTGTAGTATCAGGTTGGCGAAAATACTAGGCTATATAACCTGTAGAGACCGTGACCAATTTTGGCCGGTTTTGCATTTTTCGCATTATAATTTCCATAAATGCATTTTGAGTGGTGTTTAATATGTTTTGAGTGTAGGAAACATGTTTGGGAAGTGTTTTTAAGGTTTTGGGAAGTTTTCAGGAGAATTGGGGAAGTTTGACTTTTTGGTCAAACCGGGGCCCGGGATGTGACTTAAGTGGGCCCGAAAATTCGGGAAATTTTTGAAAATATTTATTTTTGGGAATGGCTTAGATGAAATGTTTAGAGAGTAGAGGAAGTGATTTCGAGACCGTAGGAGTTTTCGGAATCGAAAAAGGAGTCCGGGAAGGTACGTTAAGTGGCCCGGGGGCATTTTAGTCTTTTTGCGGACCCTAGATATTTTAAATATCAGTGGCTGAGAATCCCAGCCATTTCTCACGCCTCTTTCTCTCTCTAAAGCTCTCCATCTTCAAAGCTCTCCCTTCTCTCTACATTTCGGACCCGTTCGGCTTAGATTCAAGACTCGCCGAAGGAGGGAGATACGTAGGGGACGGCTAGGGCTTCCCTTTGAACTGAACAAAGTGGTGATTCGGCAAGGTAGACTCCGCTGGAAAATTGGTGAAGTGCTTGGAAGGCCTTCATTTTTGAGGTAGGGGTTCTTCTTCTCTTCTAATTATCGATTCTAGGGTTTCGGGTGAAGAAGAGAGGTGTAGGTTGTGTTTCACATGCTTTAGGATGGTGAGAGGTGTAGAAAGTTGTGTTTTCTTCTTCTCTAGAGTCCTATCTTTTCACAATTGGGTATATTGTGTTGGTGGTGGCATGTGGGTTTGAAGTATGTGAGTGTAAGAAATTGATACATAGGTATTATGTGCTCAATTTGGTATATATGTGGAAAAATGTGTACCAAGTGTCATATATGTGATTATATGTGGGAATGTGGTTGTTGAATGCATGTTTAGTTCTATGTGCTAAAATTATGCATTGAATGTAGCATGAGTAAAATATGCTAATTTTGAAGTTGTATGCATATGAGATGATATATGCATGTGTTATACATATATGTGCTATATGTGGTATGTGGTGATGGAAAATATGCTTGTTACTTCTTTTTAGTATCAATGAGCATGATTTGTGCATGAAAATAAAATGCCATGTGTTTATGCATTCATATTGCATATATAGGAATTGCGGGAAAAAAATGACGCAAATAAGGTGCACGGGGCTTCGGAGTGGTCCAACCGTGTTGTGAGATGTGGTAAAATTATCCACTACGTATGGCCCTTGGAGTGGACCCTCCATACCAAGGCTTAATGCCTAGGATCGGAGTATGTCCAATACTAATGACCTTTCGGAGTTGTCCCGGTCATAGGATGATTATCGGAGAATGTCCATGAGTCGTGAGCCTCGGAGTTGCCCCCTCACTCTATGGCAATCCCATATATTGCTATAGTAGAATGACCCTTCGGAGTTGTCCCGGTCATTGGATGTTATCGGAGTTGTCCAAGGTTACATGATCCTCGGAGCGGACCAATCATGTAGGGTATCGGATGAGGACCGAGAGAGAGAGCATTTACTCACTTTAATGCTTTTATGTTTGAACATGTTATACATGATTCGTGATATGTGCAATTCTCTTAAATTGCTATTGTTGATGTGTTTGTGAGATTGTGGACGTGGCATGTAGTGTATTCATATGCATTCCATGTAGGTCGTGTCGGGTCGGCACTTAGAAGGGTTGGGGAACCTTTACTGAGCCGCAGTGGTGCTCACCCCTTTATTCTAAATATTTTACAGATAAAGCGCCGATGACGGATGGGACGTGAGTGTCCAAGTGGAACACTAGTGGTGGTTTTGCTATCTTTTGAGTTTTGGAGCATTTTTGTGGCTATCCATGCCGGCTTGTGGCATGTGACTTATGTTTTGAGTTGTGGTTGGACTTTGGACATATGTACTTTTGATGTATGTATTGGATTATAGACTTGTTGGGTGTGAAAAGACAACGGTTTAATATATGTAGCGCCCATGGTGGCATTTTATTCATTTTGATGATGTTTTCATTTTGAATGGGTTGTGTGCGTGAAAGAAATGATTCATTTTGGTGTATGAATTCAATTATGAAAGTGATTTGAGTGTGAGATTGGTGTTTTGGAAATGAATTTGGAAATCAAGGTTGGTTTATACACTTGAGTTTTGGGTGTATTGTGAACCTAGGGAAATTTCTATGATTATGCAAGATTTGAGATTCAAATGTATAGGTTGATGTGCGAGCATGATTTTATATCAATGGTAGATGATTTATATGAAATATGAATGATCTAAGGTGGTTTGGTTGAGATTTGGATTCAATTTGATCTTGTATAGGTGTTTGGGAATTTCCGGGCAGTGCATTTCGATTAATCGAAATGCCTATTTCGATTAATCGAGATGCCCATTTCGATTGATCGAAATGGTTGCGAGATTTTATGTATTTTCAGGCCTTATTTCGATCAATCGAAGTCCCAGTTTCGATTAATCGAAATAATGCAGGTCCAAGATACCGAGAGGGTGTTTGCTTCGATTGATGGGGTCAAAATCTCGATTAATCGAGATGCATTTCGATTGATCGAAATGCCAATTTCGATTGATCGAGATTACTATTCACAGCTTTTTCCAAAACTTCATTTTGACGTAATTTTTTCGTTCTAGATCAGAATTGAGCGTGGTTTTTTTTGAACTTGAGTATTTTTGGATTCTCTATCCAATGGTATAAGCCTCAGTTCCAGATTCCAAACACAGAAAGTTTTGAGGCTCGAAAGTGAGTGATTCTTAAAAGTGTGGGCGTGTAAATGTTCACTAAGGTGTGTGATTTGATGTAGGGCCCATGGGGGTTGGTTAAGATGGATTTGTGTGCATTCATATGCAAGAATTAGGTTAAGCTTCCGCAGGGAATAAGGGTAATGAGGGTCCATTGGGACTAATGGACGGGTTAACCTCCGGTTGCCCGGGAGACGGGGAATCAGGGCGTTACAGGAATGGTATCAGAGCACTAGGTTGGAATACCTAGGGACGAAGGGTGAAACTTGATTTAGTGATCACTTGAGTTTAAGGATTGGAACATAAGGATTTGAACTGGAGATTATAAATTGCTTATGTGGAACTTTATGTATGCTTACGTCTTCATAACATGCTTTTGTGGATTAAATAGGCATAGCATGTGTAAGCATGATGGAAATTGACTAAGTATAAATGCTTGGTTCTAAAATTTTCTTGTTGTGCATATAGAAAGAAATGCCTCCAAGAAGAGCGCGAGACATTGGCGCTGATGCTCCTCAGGAGCCAACAGATGGAACGCAGTTTATGCGTGATATGGCTGATACTATGAGGAGAATGGCTAGGGAAGCCAGAGAAGAGGAGGTTCAGGCATTACCTAGGGTTGCCTTGAGCCGACAAATGGTAGCAATGAAGGAATATGTGAAATTTAAGCCGCCTACCTTTGATGGCGTGCGTGATCCACTTGTGGCTGAGAGTTGGATAGACCAAACTCACAAACTCATGGTTGCTCTTGCAATCGATGAGGATTTGAAAGTGGGGGTAGCGGCGCTTCACTTACAAGGAGAAGCTGATCGGTGGTGGCAATTCATCGGGAATGTCCACAATACCGAGACTATGGACTGGGAAACCTTTAAGGGTTTATTCTTTGACAAATTCTTTCTGACTTCGGTGAAAGACCGGATGAGGCAAGAGTTCATAGACTTAGTCCAAGGGGACTTGGATGTGATGGGGTACGAGACCAAGTTTACATCTTTGGCTCGCTTTGCCCCGGAGATGGTAGCTAATGAAGAGCTAAAGGTGAAAAAGTTTGTGAAGGGACTGAAAACCTCTATCAGAAAGAGGGTGTCCATTTTGGGTTTGAGGACCTACAGTGAGGTGGTTGATAGAGCCTTGGTGGCTGAGGAGGATGACAGAGACACTCAGAGGTTGTGGGACTCTAGACAGCAAGCTAAGGGTACGGGTACCTCTTCGAGTGGTCATGGGAGGAAAAGGAATAGGGAAGGCAGATCAGGTTCACAGGGGCAGCAGCAGACCCGCCCAGTACCTTCATTGTCCTTACCTACTGGATCTGCACGATCCACAGTTGTGTGCTATCATTGCCAGCAGTCTGGCCATTTTCGTTCTGAGTGCCCTCAAAGGCAAATAGTGGCATCTGTGCCGGTGGCTTCGGTGGGGGAACGGGTATGCTTTCATTGCAAGCAATCTGGCCATGTTAGGGCCAACTGTCCACAGAGACAGAGTACACCGAGTGGTATGGGGACTCAGCAGAGGGCTGGGCAGACAGCTACTGTACAGTCTGGTTTCAGGACATTACCGCCACCTCATCCAGCGCATTCTGCACAGGGATCTCGGGTAGCGAGAGGTTCCACGCCTGCTTCTAGTCAGCAGTCAGGGTTACAGGGGACTGGGCAGCAGTCACGGGGCCGTGTGTTCACGCTTGCTCCGACAGAGGATGTACCGGGACCGTCAGTGGTCAGAGGTATTTTCCTGGTTTCTAGCTCGTGGGTTAGGGTGTTGATAGATTCAGGTGCATCACATTCATTCATATCTGTTGCATTTGCTTGTGCCTTGGGGCTGCGGGTGTCATCACTGGAGTCACCATTGTCCATTGATACACCAGTTGGGGGTAGGGTTACCCTGGATAGAGTGTGTCGGTCTTGCGAGATCGAGGTTGCTGGGCGTCGACTAGTGTTCGACTTTGTGTTACTAGACATGACCACTTTCGATGTCATTCTAGGTATGGACTGGCTATCTACATTTAGAGCCATGATTGATTGTCTTCGTAGGAGAGTGACAGTGTGCACACCCGAGGGTGATTGCTTCTATTTTGTGGGAGAACGGGATGATTTCTACGTTTCGTCTCTGCTTGGTTCCGGTGTGAGGAACAGGGTTGGATATTTCCTAGCTAGCTTGTTAGCCGAGGAGGATGCGATTGTGACTAGTGGAGCCTTACATTTAAAATAAAATAAAATTATTGTTTGAATGTAGTCTTTGAGTAAGTTTGTCTATAAGGCCAAAGATTGGTAGCACATAGGCCTTCATCTCAGTTGTCGAGAATGAAGAAACTCACTCATCTCTTATTGTTGATTACAAATTTATATTGCTAAGCAAGCTTTTATTATTTTGAAATAATGGGTAGGCAGAGGGGTTCCCATTTCTGTGGGTTTGGTGTACGTATTGCTGGTGGGTTTCTTTTATATATATGTGTGTGTGTGTGTATAGTTATGGCCAAAAGAATATTTGGTTAAAGTCTATGGGGGTGGTATGACTGTGACTTTAATTAATTTAAACCCTTTGAATCTTGGTTCATGTATTAAGTGTGTACTTGTGTATTAGATTTTTGTGAAATTAATGTGAGCAACATGTCAGATTTTGTGGGATTAAATTTGAGAAGGGGTTGTTGGGTGTAGTATCAGGTTGGCGAAAAGACTAGGTTATATGACCCATGGTAATTGGGTGTAGTATCAGGTTGGCGAAAATGCATGTACATGTGAGTTGGTATGTGTATGCTTTGTTTTGCTTTAGAAAATTGTTTGGGCATGTGTAACATTGAGGTATAATTCTCCTGGTGAAAATGTGCTGAAACTATTGATGGGGCTGCCTATGCCTAATAATATTAGTCATCAGTGGCTTCCAAAAGGAACTATTTATCACCCATGTGGTCAAGTCCTTCCATATCTCTGTTGTTGTACTTGAGATATCCTGTTTCATATATTTTTAGTGTCTTGTATTGGTTAGTATTGAGATATGAAATGTTACTTGTTTATTTAGTGCAAAGTGTTATCTCATTCATTTTATGGATAAAAGAGAGTATTGAAATATATTACATTTTTTTTCTTTGTTTTACTTCTTGCCATCTAACATGATAAGGTGCTGATAACTATTCTGAACCTACCTATTTATTAGAACATGAGAACCTATTTATTGGAACATATTTTTAACAGATGGACACATGCTAACCTAATTCGAAAGGAATAGAATACTATAATAGCCTCATAGATGAAAAAGGTCACCTAACGGACAATAATTCTCAGAAATTATTTCTTTCTCAAATCTTTTTTATGCTTTGAAGATTTAGCTGTCCTTTTTCTCTACCAAGAATTCAGCCCTATATTGTTACATGTACAAATTTTGAACCAATAGTCTTGACTTGCATATTGCCACAACAATCATAGGATGTCTCATAACTATTCTGAACCTACCTATTGCTGAATTATTGTCTTTAATTGCAAGTGTCATTTGGAGCATTGTAGCATTTTTTTTTTAATTATTCAGGAAATGATTCATATTCATATACTTTCCTGGGTATGTATAGATATAAATAAAACATGTATATGTGTATGTGTATGTATAGATGTGGCTGAAAGATGTTAAACTTAATTCTCCTGGGAGGCAACCCAGTCCATGTAAAACAATTTTCTTTACTGTTAGTTTTTTTAGGTAACTTATAATTATCATTTACTATCAAAATTTTGAGGTAGTACTGATGTATGAGGTTGTGGAAATTAATTGGAGTTAATTTCGTTGAGAAATAAATTTATTACGTATTCTTGAAGTTGAATATATAAAGCTGTGGAAACTTCATTGATTTGATTTTCAGTGGACTAATTTTTCAGTTTTTTTCATGGATTATTTTACTTCTATCTCAATTCTAAGACTCAAGTTTTAACTCAATTGCAGGATGAAATGATGGAGAAGCCTACAAAGGTTACTCTAAATTCTGATGCTATCACAAATCTAATTATAGTGATGTGGAGATAGTGCATAACCAACTCGGTATCAAGAGCAGCACCAGCACAGCACCAGTACCACCACCACCACCACCCCACTCGAATTACAAATATAATGTCTTCCTTTAGTTTTATTTTTTATTTTTTGAATGTTTTCTTTAGAATTTTGTATATGGTAAATATAATAATTGGTAAGATTTCTCAATCCAGATCCTCTTGTAGGGCTCAAAAAATGTAGAGAAATTGGGTTAGTACTTTGTCATTTATGATTGTGGTTTTAGGATATATATGATACCATTCAACTGTTATATTAATCGTACCAAATTTTATGACGGTGTATGCATTTATGTGATTTTGATTTATTATTTTGTCATATATATAAATTACTTTGCATATTATTGATATTAATATTTTTTATATTGGTGTAGATTTTAGAAAAAATGTACCTCTAAAAATAGAATTAATAAATCAATTAGAGCAAAAAAATTTCATAAAAGAAAAAAAAACAAAAATAATTATAGTATTAACCACAGTTTTAAACAGGTGCAAGTAAACAAAAATAAATAAATTAATGTATTAGCGACGGAATTTTCACATTAGCGATAGAAGAAACTGTCGCTAATACCTTTTAGCGACAACAATATTGGAGACGGTTCATACCGTCGCTAAAGGGCCCTACCTTTTGCGACAGTAACTTTTAACCGTCGCTAAAGACTTTTTGCGACGGAGGTATTAGCGACAGACGGATTTAACCTTTAGCGACGGTTTTGTGACTTTTAGCGACGGTTCTAGTCGTCGCTAAAGCCCAAAATTCTTGTAGTGGAGAAAGGAATTCCAAGAGCAACCCAAAAATCCAAAAGAATCCCAATTAAATCCAAAATTGTTTCCGTTAAATCCAAATGTGCATAACATCCCTTTAAATCCAAAAGGAAAGGCAAGTGAAGTTGTGTCGTCATCAATTCCACATCTTGACACTTCTTTTGAACCTCCGGTTCCTTTTCCTCAAAGATTGAAGGAACCTTCTCATTTTGGGAAGCAAGGAGAGAAAATCCAAGACATGATGGAGATCTTCAAACAAGTAAATATCAATCTCCCTCTCCTTGATGCTATCCGGCAAATTCCCTCCTATGCTAAATTCTTGAAGGACTTGTGCACTCAAAAGCATAAATCTAGGAATAATGCTCCTAAGAAAGTCCTCTTAACTGAGCACATAAGCTCCATTTTCCAACACCAAGCCCCTCCTAAATTCAAAGATCCGGGTGCTCCGACCATTTCGTGCACCATCGGAAATCAATCTTTTGAAAAGGCACTTCTTGATTTAGGGGCTAGTGTCAATTTGCTTCCATTCTCAGTTTACAAACAACTAGGTTTGGGGGAACTTAAGCATACCACGGTTGTGTTGCAACTTGCCGACCGCTAGGTGAAGTAACCACGTGGCATCATTGAGGATGTAATCATTCAAGTGGACAAATTCTACTTTTCGATGGACTTCATAGTCCTTGACACGGAACTGGTCCAAAATCCGAATCAATATATTCCTATCATTCTAGGTCGTCCATTTTTGGCCATGGCAAACGCTTGCGTTAATTACCGAACCGGAGTGATGGACATCTCTTTCGGGAATATGAAAGTCCGCTTGAACATCTTCAATGCTTCCCACCACACATCCGAAGATGAAAGTGAGTGCTTTTGTGTCGATGTAGTGGAAGACCTTGTTCAAGAAGCACTTCCTTCTATTCTTTCTAAGGATCCTTTAGAGGAATGCCTAAATCACTTCAACTATGATGATTTTGACATTGAGCAATCCATTTGTGAAGTCAACTCAATGCTCGATGTCACTACTATCATGGATTTGCCTAATTGGAGAGTTCCTAGAGAACCCTTTCCTCCGTTGGTTAATTCCGTCGCTCCCCACGGAGCGGTGGAATTGAAGGACTTGAAAGACGGCTCATTTTTCAAAGTAAACGCGCTTAAAAGTGTGCGTGGATGACCAAGTTACCACCGAATACGTGGATGTCGTCACTTTGACGGATCCCGTATATTTTGACTCGTGAGCTGATTCGGACGTCATGCCATAGACGTGTAAGGTGGCATAGCCATGGTAGCTATCATGCTTCCATGATGTCCCTTTAATCCAAGGTAGGTTTTGTATCTAAACAATTTAGTATCTAAGTCCCAAAAATCCAAGTCCATGAAAGCAGAGCTCAAGCTGACTGTTTTTGAGCATCTCGATTGATCGAAGCTGAAATCTCGATTAATTGAGATTTCGATTGATTGAGATTTCAGTCTCGATTGATCAAAATATTACAGAGAGTTTGCCAAATCTAAAGTCCTGAGAGGTAGTATTATTCGATAGCACTTCGATAGGTCCTCGATCGATCGAAATGGGATTTCGATTGATCGAAATGGGATTTCGATTGATCGAAGTAAAATCTTGATTGATCGATGAAAAATCTCGATTGATCGAATTAAAGTCTCGATTCATTGAAGGAATCTCGATTGATCGAAGAAGGAATCTCGATCGATTGAAGCTGATTTCGATTGATCGAAGTGAGATTTCGATTAAGCGAAATCTCGATCAATCAAGATGCACATCTCGATCAATCGAGATGCACGCGATGCCTGCACGTGAGCCGAATTATTATTTAAACCGTTGGGCTTCCCTCTCATTTCAAAAGACCATCCGACTTCTTCTCTTTCTCCGTGCGATCCAGAGTCTTTCCAAGAGCCATTCCGCGCTTGATCTATTATTCCCGACCATCCACCGCCGTTCGACATAGTCCGAGATCGCCGCAAGCACACTCACGCTCTTCTCTTCGCGGCTGCGAGTGGGTCTTCATCTTTTGGTGCCGATCATCATCTTCACCTTGAGGTAAGTGATGCATGGCTACATTTTGTGTACTTTCTCACTATTTTTGGTAGTTTTACGGCGTAATAAACATAGACAGATGATGTTGGGTTGGAATGGTGCATTTGCGATATTTATAACGGGATTTTATGGGTTTCGGGGGGTAAGAATTCATGTATGGGGGAAATATTACGTTATTTTTTTTGCTTCGAATGCTTACTTTACGGTTTGTAACTGCGGCACCTTCGTCTCGGTTGCATCTGCTTATGCTGCCTCTTTGAGAACGAATTTTTTTTTGAATTCACGTCAGCACCATGGACTAGGACCTCATTTTCATTTTTATTCTTAATTTAGCTTTGCTTTTATTTTCTTTTTATTTACGTAATTTTTGGAATAAAGTGCAGACTGTTCTGAGATCATGGCGAGGGTGAAGAATGCCCCACGTTCTGTTCGAGACGTGCCTGGGCGAGCCTTCCGTTGTCGAAAGTTTCACCCGGAGCAGATTTTTGACCTGGGCGAGTTCGAGAGGCGTCCCAATAGTGCATGGACTATCACCGAGCTCAGGAGGCGTCACCTCGACCGATTGTGTGTGCCTCCCACTGATGTGGCACATGAGCGCTTAGTGCAGGTCTTCTACGAGCGCATGACCTACTCCTGCACAGCGTCGGACACATTGGAGACGATCGTGGGCACCACGACAATCACCATTATGCCGAGTCGGATTGCGTAGATGCTCGGCATCCCTCACCAGCAACCTCCCGATATGGTTGACCAGGAAGGTCGACCGCTTTATAGGGCCGCACTTCTAGCAGACTCTACACTATTTTCCATCGTGATGGACATGTGTGGTGGGGCGTTCACCACGACCAGTCACAACTGCATGTCCAAATCGATGTGCCCGAGTAGATTATGGTTCCTGGACACCGTTCTCATCAAGAACGCATGTCCTCTGCAGCACGTGGCAGAGCGCAGGGGTGACCTCCTTCGTTGCCTTTATGCTTTCCACACGGGCACGTGGTTTTCTGTCCCGTCGCTGGTATGGGGGCAGATGTTCAAGGTCTGGGACGACCTCGTCAACAAGAGGATGAGGCGAGCAGTGAGCTGGCGGTTTCCCTTCCCTTTCCTGGTCGCAGCTTTTCTCAGTCGTGCCAGTATACCGGTCAGTGATACTAACGTTCAGTTGGCACCGCCCACCCGCTTCACATCTACGCAGTGGGAGCGGGTGAGGCGACACTTAGAGCGACAGGACCATCAGGGCGATCCACCAGACGATGTAGATATGGATGCCCCGGTGGAGATAGATGAGGGAGAGCCTGCCGAGGGTGAGTCCGATGATGAGGAGATGGAGGAGGAGGAGATGGATATTGCTGCAGAGCGGTATGACATCCTAGCGATGAGCTATTCCTGCCTGGCAGCTGATGTTGAGCGGCTCCAGCAACGTTTTGACGAGCACGTCCAGGTGACGCAGAGTCAGCTGGAGGGCATTCGATCGGACATTTCTTCTCTGGCACAGGGTCAGAGGGCGATTCTAGACGAGTTTCGAGCCTTCCGGCAGGACCTGCAGTTCCTGTTCGCAGGTCGAGCTTCCACCTCCACTTGTACTCCCACCGAGCCACCACCACCACCACCCGCCCTCGAGTAGCTCTATATATTTGCACTTACTATTTTACTTTCTGTATTTTCTTTTCTTTTTCTTCTTTCTTTATGTTTAATAGGCCATGTTGGCCATGTTTTCTTTCTTTTTATGAGTATTCCAGATGCATGTACGCTTTGTACTGAACTCATTTTCATATATATGGAATACATTTATCTCTTCTTTTATACCATATGTTATCTTTTCTGTCTTTATTTTTGCTTTCTGTCAATATTTCTGTTCTCTATACTTTGACTATGTATGTAATACCACTTGCCTAATTGTTATATGCGATTTAGTTGATGATTTCCGTTTATTACCGCCTGGTTTAAATTCCCAATACTGTTGAGATTGCTTCAACGCAGTATGGCGGTAATAAAGAAAGGCAACCCCTTTGCATGCTATACGTTAGCGTGTCTGGATAGTCAATATCTTATCGCATAGACCTCTTAGACAATTGGGAAACACCAGTTCAGACCCTTAGATGTACAGTGATCTTGGCAGTGTCCGTTTGTGCATATTATTTTATTATGTTTTGTTTATCTACTTTTTGTTCCTTTTAATGCTTGTGGTATCCAGTTGGTGTTCCGTGCAGGTTTTTCTTATTTGTAGGATGACCGTTACTATTGGAATACCATTTTTGTCGCATTCTGCAGTCCCGGTACTTTCTTTCCTTGTTCTTCTTGTTCAAACATTGAGGACAATGTTGCATATAAGTTTGGGGGTACGGTATGCTATACCACTTGCATATGCATGCAATGTTCAGTCGTTATATTGACTGTCATTGTAGAGCAAGTTTCTTTTCTTGATATTTTTGCATGCTTGCTATGATGTCTTCCTTTTTAAAGGCAGACTATTCGAATAAATGTCCGAGGTAAATGCAGCAGGTAGTTAAGAACTTTAACATTGTAAATACCCGCACTTTTGCAAGCTATATAGTAGGCTAGAACGGTCTACATTTTTGTCCAAATATGAGCACGTATAGTTCTTGCCCTAAATTTGTCCTTAACCGCACAAATTCACACACATGCATTTTAAATTGTGGGGTATAAGTCTGATGGAGAATTTTGTAAATTTTTGTTTTTATCTGAACAACTTAGAGAATAAGTTCTTCCGGTTGTTGTAAAAAAAAAAATGCAATAAGCCTTTTCACTCAATAAACCGGATTTCTATGCCTCAAAGCATGGAGTGTTCGCGTATAAGTGTGCAAGGTTGAGCAATAATAAGTGGGTGGCTTGCTTAAGCTCATCGCCTTGTAAGCTCGGTTATTAAGTCCGAGGGATGTTTCTTCACCTAATGCCCTAAAACCAATTGGTTTGGGAGTCATTGGCCCAATGCCGCTACATGGGCTTACAAGAAAGCAAAAAGAGCTAAGCATTGCACGGTCATCCGCACATGAGCAATCATGAATGTTTTGTGATAATGAACAACGGTGTCGAGCGTTTTCAATGAGTTTTTCTCTTAAAAATAGATTTGTTCTTATTCTTCTCCAAATATGACAAAAGCCACGCGTTAGAATGCATGTTCACTTTTCAAAGAGGATTTTGGGGTTGGAGTTTGTATTTTTGTTCGAAGTGGCCATTATGTGGGGACCATCGTTTATTTATAGCTTGTGAAAGTCTATTTTTGCTAATGACAGCATAGTTCTGTAATACTTGTTGCATTTGCCAAATGTGAAATGAGGGGTTGATCGCCCTTTATCTAGTTGATGACTGAGCATGATTAAACTTTTGTATAAGATAGTTAATTTCATTTTTTGTAATATTGCATTGCTAAGGGACTAGCAATATGTAAGTTTGGGGGTGTGATAAGTGTTCAATTCTATGCATTTGAACCCTCTTTATGGCATATGTTAGTTCCGTTTCTACGTTTATCGAGATATGTTTACGGTATTTTTGTGTTTTTGATGTATTGCAGGACTTGTAGTGAAAGGAGCAAAGTTTGAGGCTTGTTGCAGCTGAAGAGAAAAGTTAGAAATTGCAGCCAAGGCATCTCGATCAATCGAGATGTTGATCTCGATCAATCGAGATCTTGATTGATCGAGATCTCATTTCGATTGATCGAAATCTCGATCAATCGAGATCCAATCTCGATTGATCGAGATCCAATCTTGATTGATCGAGATTCTGCAGAAACCACTTGCCCACTTGCTCACCTGCTCTCCCACTTGCAACAAAATCTCCCTTTTTGCACGACTTAGGGGAATTGTCTGACTTGAACAAGACTCTTGGGGACCTTCTTGATATAAAGGGTGTATATATTGATATATATATATATATATATATGGTGGGCCCCAAGGTTGAAAAAGGAGCCTTAAAGCACAAAGAAGCCACATATCTCTCATATCTCTCAACACACATCAGACATCTAGGGAGAGACATTCGGGAGAGGAAAAGGAGAAGCTGAACCAGACCAAGAAGCTTCATCTTCTTCATCAATGGAAGAGTGCAAGGCAACCATGAGCAACTAACTCTTCTACTAGGGTGTTGGTTTCAACCCCTAGCCATGTAAACTTGTTCATCTTTGTAGCACTTGGGATTTGTAATTAAATATTGATTATTTAGCCTAGTGACCATGTACACTAATACATTTCTTCTATATATTCATTTGATGTTGAGTTTATTCTTGTCTTAGAGTAGATTCTTTCATTTGAATGCACAACATTTGCATATTCCACAAGAAGTGCAAATGATGGCTAGATAATGGTGTTTAAATGAATGTGTTGTGTTTGTTTGTATAAACCATGCCAAGATAAGGTAGTTCGGATGCATGTAGGTTCACTTAGAGAGTAGGGTAATTAGATAGTTAGTTAGGTTGAAGAGCTATGCTTGTTGAAGATGAATTATGATAGGTGGACAAACATATTGATCTTTTGATATGTCATTGAGGTCACAAGCCTAATGACATTGTTAGGTATTTAATTAATGAATTCCATACTTGCTACACTTATGAACATGTGAATGGCTAGTGGTGAAAACCAACCCTAGTTCTCTCTCCCAACTTTACTCTTTAATTTTATTGTCATTACATTAATGCAATAGTTTATAAACAAAAATACAAAAACCTGTTTTTAGGATTAAAGTGGAATTAATCTTTCTGTGAGACAATTACGACTAGTTCTCGTGGGATCGATACCCTCTATATAGAACCGTATCTACAAAGATTCGTGCTCTTGCGAGTGGTTAAATTATATTTTGATAAAAAAGGCAAAAATTAAGCTTACAATATAATTCGAGTTTAGCCACATCACATGGCCTCCAAAGTTAAAATCTGATCCCTCAAAGAAGTTCCGCGACAAGTATTATAGGTTCCATCACGACCATGGGCATGATACAGATGAGTTCATAGACTTGAAAAGGCAGATTGAGAGTTTGATTGAGAGGGGCCAACTGCGGAGATTTGTGGTTAGCGATGGAAGGAGAGCACAGAACTGCCCACGGGACGGTAAAGAAGACACTAAGTGGAGAAATCTTCCATTAGAGAAAATCAGAGTTATCTCCGGTGGACTCAGAGGAGGTGGAGAATCCAATGCAGCTCGCAAAGTGCATGCAAGGAAAGTCAAGAGTTTCTCCGAAGTAAACGAGGTAAGCCAATCACCTGCCAAGTGCCCTTGACTAGATGATTTTTATCAGATTATCACTTTCTCAGAAGTTAACGCAAGGGGAGTTCAACAACCCTATGATGATGCCCTTGTAGTCACGCTGATTATCGCCAATTTCACAATTAGGCTGGTGCTAATTGACAATTGCAATTCTGCTAACATCCTATTTGTAGGAGCACTTGATCAGATGAGGATTGAAAAGGAGAAACTCAAGCCTACCAAATCTCCACTTGTTGGTTTCTCTGGAGAGAAGCTTCTTCCACTGGGCATCGTTGACCTCCTGGTCACTGCTGGTTTATGTCCCAAACAAGTCACTAAGAGTGACCTTCTTTATGGTAGACCACCCAACCATATATAACTTCATTCTGGGAAGGGCCACGTTGAATGCTTTGAGAGCAGTGACCTCCACCTATCATCTCCTCATTCGGTTCCCCACTGACTGTGGTGTTGGAGAGCTAAGAGGAGACCAAGTCACTGCCTGAGAGTGTTATGCCATTTCCTTGAAAGAAAAGAAGGTATCAAAAACTTTGAGTATAGAGGGCCTAGAGGTGGAAGAGAAAGAGGAAGCCCGCTTTGCGAAACCATTGGAGGAGCTAGTTGAGGTTAACTTGTATGAACAAGATGCAGGAAAAAAGGTGAATGTGGGGTAGTCACTCTTACCCACTGCTCAGAATGAGCTTGTTCAATTCCTCAGAGCGAACATGGATGTATTTGCTTGGTCCAATGAGGACATGCCCAGAATTGACCTAGCCATTGCCACGCATGGGTTGAACGTCGACCTAGTCACCAAGTCTATTAGACAAAAGAGGAGAACCTTTGCCCCAGAAAGGAATTTGGCGATCTCTGACGAGGTGGATAAATTATTAAAGGCCAATTTCGTACGGGAAACCCATTACATGGATTGGTTGGCAAACGTAGTCCTAGTTAAAAAGTCCAACGGCAAGTGACGCTTATATGTCGACTTCACTGATCTGAACAAAGCATGTCTAAAGGACAGTTTCCCCCTTCCACGGATTGATATACATAAAGCAGAGTACAAGGAAAGGGACTATGAGCAAGAGAAAAAAAAGGTAAAAAGGAAAATGCTGACCAGAAATATCCCCACTAGTTCAGGAACAGGGAATGTGGCAAGGTGGAAGCTCCCAACACCCCAAAATGATAAAGAATCTTTCCTTCCAATTTTTTTATCCATTGGCTATTGTCAAAGATCACCAGTCCTTTAGGCAGGGCCCCTCTATGCGACTGACTTTGTATGCTGCGCTAGTCTTTACTCTTCATAAAGGTGTAACAAGCAAGAGATTTGTTAAGTGATGATGGAGATCTGAAGTTACAGGACTGCGACAAGACCAGGGAAGCCATGATGATACGCCAAGAATTTGACATTAGCTAAGAAGGATAGAGGTTGATCTTCCGAAGCAATTCATAGAAGCATGTTTTCCTCGGGCAAACCGAGTAAGCCCTCTTCGCTGGCAAAGGGGCTCTAGTTACAACCCCTTCGGGAAACAAGTAGCGAATAACCAACTCCTCTACTTCTGAGTCTGTCATAGTGGAGGCAATATCTTGGCATTCTTCATAATTCGCCATGATGGAATGAATGAACTCAAAAACATGGATAAGAGGAGAAACAGGAGCAAAAACCTTTGGAGATGGTTTGTCAAAATTGTGTTTAGTAACGTACAAGCAACGAGAGAGGGAAGGGATGATAGAATGGGGCATGTGGTACGAGTGTTGGATGTGAAGAAGAAATGATGTGTGGGAGACCTTATATAAGCACAACCACCCAATGGCCAGATTATAACGTTCCTATTATAAACGGCTATGTTCCAAACATTTAAAAAATGCAACAGTTATAAGTGTAGGAAAGCACAAAGAACTATCCAAGCTAGCCCCAGCTAAGAGGAAGATCTGGCCAAGGCCAGATCAAGGAAACCAGCCAAGGTCGGATCCTCAGAATCGACCAAGGCTGGATCCTAAGACCTAGCCAGGGTCGGATCCTCAGAATCGGCCAAGGCCGATCCCTAAGGATCCGGCCAAGGCTGGATCCTAGCACCTGGCCAAGGCCAGGTCCATAAAAAAAAAAAAAAGGGAAAGAAAAAATCATAGCCCATTAGCCGCTCGAGTGATAGGCCAAAAGGTCCATTTTTCATGGCCTGACAGGCCAGTCAAGGTGTTCCTAAGGTCTGACAAGTAACCCTGATGAATGGGGGGCATCTGATAGAGTATTTGACTCTAATTGTGAAATGTATGACGTGGAAGTTGAGATCATGGTGACATGGACAAGAGGGGTGCTTTGATCAGGACTTTTCTGTCTCCAGTAAGTCTGGGGAACTGAGGAGCCAGTTTTCTACTATGATACATTCCAAATATAGAGTCGGTCCATATGCCAAGGTATACACTTAATACCCTTTAACTGTCTTTCTAGCTGCAAGAAGCCCTTTTGATATATGACTTGAGCATTGAAGGATAGTCAACCGACACCATGTTGGTGTCTTTCCTATTACCCTTCTCTTGTCCTTTTATAGGTTGGCGTTTGACCAGCTCAGGGTGGATTTCTGCTTCATCACGAAGAATGCAATAAAACAGGTTCAGTAGTGGCTTTAGAGGATGACGATGTTATTTTAGAGGTAAAGTATTGGTAGAATTCAATTGTTAGTTATATCATGGGGAAACGGTCGTACTTTCCTTTCTTTCAAATCTTTTTAAAAAAGATATAGAAGCCGAAGGGAACTATGAAGATGGTTTCATTACAAGAAGGGTTCTTTCTGGTGCAGTTTGATTTGGTACAAAACATGAAGTGGGTACTATTGAGGGTTCATAATTTTGGTGGTAGGCCATTGGTTCTAAAGAGATAGGACAAGAATGGGGATTCGAAGAAGGAGATTATATTGATCAGTGCCTATTTGGGTAAAAATTTATGATATTCCGATTCATTATCTAGGTGTTAATTCAAATATTATACATGGATGATGTTTCTCTGGAAAGAGACTATGGTGCTTTTATTAGGGTTATGCTTGAGGTGGATGTTTCAAGTTTGGGTGCAAGATAAGCTTTGTTGCGCTAAGATTGAATATGCTTGGAAGCCCTAGATTTGTAATATTTTTTATGGAATTGATCATGCGTTGAAGAATTGCCTTCCAAAAAAACTAGTAAACAAACCTAGTCAGTAGGTTTGAGGGTGAAACAAAAGAGTGAGGATGTAATCGTGGATGATAGTGTTGTACCTGAAAGGAAGTTTGAGGATGTGATCTAGGCTGCTAGTTTGAATGCATTTTACTCTGATGATCAGGATTTGGTGGTGGCCAATGGTCCTATAGATGTTTAAGAAAATGCCCATGTGGTTTGAGGGTGAAACAGAAGGGTGAGGATGTGATCATGGATGATAGTGTTGTGCCTGAAAGGAAGTCTGAGGATGTGATCTAGGCTGCTAGTTTGAATGTGTCTTACTCTGATGATCAGGATTTGGTGGTGGCCAATGGTCCTATAGATGTTTAAGAAAATGGCCATGTGGCTCAAGTCAATACTAATGTCGATACTTCTTCTCTTGGAGTGGGTTCGGGGATTTATAGTGATGCTATGGATCAAACACATTGTGGTGATCAAGTGATTACTTTTATTATCATTAAGGGGACTTCTCCCAGTGTATAGAAGGTACAAACTTCAAATTTCTTTTAAACTTATGAATGATTTTATTGATGATGGGTTGGAGGTCAATGAGTCAGTGCGGGGTGTTGTTTAGAATTCTTTGAGTAAGAAAAAGAAGAAGACTGATAATTCACAGGTAACTTAGAGGGTTATGAGGAACATATGTGAGGTGAGTGGGTGGGGTGGGGTGTTATGTTGCTCTCCTCAAATAATTCCTTGAAGTAATGATTAGTAGGAATGTTAGAAGCCTTAATAGACCTAGAATGCAAAAAAGAGTCAAACATTGGATGAGTAGTGGTGGATTTTTGATTGTTTGTTTGGTAGAGGCTAGAGTTAAAGAGAATAAATTTGAGTCCATTTCTAGAAGACTTAATAGTAGATGGTAGTGGTTGAATAATTATGATCACAGTTGGGAAAGTTGTGGATTGGTTGGGACCATGTGAAGCACATAGTTCAGGTGGTTGATATGTCTGTTCCATTTATGCTGTTACATGTTCATTGTTTGGATAATAATAAGTGGTTTTTTCTTACTCTTGTGTATATTTGTTGCAAATTAGAAGTGGAGAGGAGATTATTGTGGTCATATTTAGTGAATTATGCTTCTTTGATCCAAGGTACATGGGTGTCTATTGGTGATTGGAATTGTGTGAAGTTCTATGGAGATAAAGTTGGAGGCCATAGGGTTCCTATGAGGTTAATTGATGATTTTAATAATGTTGTTGATACTGTTGGACTGAGTGATCTTCCTATCATAAATGTGGGTTGGACTTGGTCTAACAGGCATAGTTTGATGTCCAAAATTTGTGCTAAGCTTGATAAATGTCTTGCAAATGCAAATTGGGCTAGGAGTTTGCTAACTCCAAGGTGATGATTTAGCCTACAAGGTTATTAGATCATTTTGGCTTGGTTATTTCAGGTGATCAACATATTACTTCTAATCTTAAGCTTTTCAAGTTTTTAAAGGCGTGGAACATGCAACCTGAGATCTCTCAGTTGATGGTAGAAGTTTGGAAAGCTGAGTTTGAGGGGAATCTTTTGTTTGTGTTTTCCCAGAAGCTCAAGAAGGTTAAGAAAGTCTTTAAATGTTGGAATAAGAGTCTTTTGGCTATATTTTCTAGCAGGTGAGTGATGCTAGTAAGGACTTGGATGTTATTCAGTCTAATTTACTACAAGATCTTCTATATGCTACTCTTTGAAGAACCTAGAGGGGGAGGGGGTGAATAGGTTTTATGTAAACTCTTCAAAATTCTTCAAGTAAGACTACTAAATCTATGCAACAACCACACAAATTTGACATAAATTTATAGAGGAAAAACCCCGAGATAGGGAAAAAAAAACCTCTTGCCCATAGGCCCAATCGAATCCTCTATAATAAGACTGAGTAACACTTGTAGATCTCACATCGAAGTTCACATACAAGTCACTCCAACTGTCACCCAAGTTCACAGCTACCCATGGCCTGAACCACTCTCACCAACAAGGCTCTTAACACTAGCCCAACCCAGACTTCCCAAAGCCCAAGCTATCTCTCACCAAACTCACAATCACTCCCCATGTCCAAAGTTTTTTTTTATACTAAGTAATAAATGTGTAAACAATATAATACAAAGTCTCTCAAGTACTCAAGGTAGGAGATCAGCTCTATAGTTCTATGTACTTGTAGATCTTCAAGAAGGCTCTAAATGATCAAATGTGATAACTACTGCTTATATGATCTAAATGCATTACAAGTAGTTTTTGCATGATCAAATATACTTGTGTGACACAAATGAAACTCTTCATAATAAGTCTATAGAATCAGAAGTAGTAAGAGTCCCTTTACTACATATTTCAGACAACAGTTGAGCTTCAAAGGACAATTAATGAATGCAGTTGAGCTCAAAGATAAGTTGATGTTATACTCACAGTATAGAGAAGAAAAACTGAGGTTGAAGACGAATCAGTTTGAGTTGTAGATCGACCCAACATCTGAATCCCTAATATTCACACGTCTTTAATTGATTCTAAGGTCAAGAAGAGTTGTTGATCTTCAAGATATACATATAAAAGCTCCAACAATCACTGATTCATCTACTTTCAAAACCATAGATATGCCCAGAAAGCTTTTCTCTCTCTAAAGCTCAACCAATAACGGTTTGTATATCCCTAAAATATTTATGAGTCTTGAGTCTTTTTAACGGCTCAAGAAAGATAAGAATGAAAGATCAATTTTTGTCTTGTAATTATAGCCAATGATTGGCATGTCCTTGAAATGACATAACTACCCCTTTCAAATTCAAATGCACTATAGAGACTAATGAAACTGTTGAGGGAATAAGAGACATTTTCAGCTACAGAACCATTTTAAAATGTAGGACTAGAGATGCCACATGTCATTTCCTTGTAATACCACTAAAATAACAAAAATGCCCCTACATGGGCTGTTAGTGCAAATAAATGAGAGTTTTAGGGCTGCTATGAAATAAATACAATAATGGACATATTATGAATATGCAGTAATAAAATCACAATTAAATAAGCATAGAAACACTTCCAAACTAAGCACATAAAGTGAAATGACCAAAATGCCATTGAGATAAAGAATTATTTATAATATTCCTAGAGGTTCCTTTTGACATTAAAACTCAAAAAAAATATGCTCATGAGCCTTATGGACCATCACTCTTGTTAGAGTATACTTCGAGTAATGAAGAAGTTTTGGTGGCTCAAAAGTCAAAAGTTAAGTGGGTTAAGAAGTTTGATAGATCTACTAGGTTCTTTTTCCAAAAGGTGGCTGCTCATAAAGCTATTAATGCTATCAATGTGTTACAGGATGAGAGTGGTGCTATGATTAGTATTGATCCAAAAGCTGTTCAAGATTAGTTGGTTGACTTCTATAGAAGGCTTTATGTAGCTCCTTTTGCTCAAGCCTCCAATCTTGATTTGCCTCAACCTAAGAAGACTATTCTATTACTGATGCTCAGTGTCTTGGAAAAGTGTGTATTGGGGATGAGGTTAAGGCTACTATCATATGGCAATGGGGGCAAACAAGGCACCGAGGCCTGATGATTTTCCAGTTAGGTTCTACCAATCTTATTAGAATATTGTGTTGCAGTTCAGTTCTTCTTCTCTAATCATCATCTTCCAAGGGTTATAAGTATTTATTCAATTACCTTGATTCCTAAGAAGGATTCATGCACCGAAGTGGCTGATTTTATACCAATTGCCTTGTGTAATGTCTTGTGCAAGATAATTACCAAGGTATTGGCTACTAGGCTATCTTTGGTTCTGCTTAGTCTTATGTGTATAGAATATAATGCATTTATAAAGGGGAAGAGGATCTAAAATAACATCATAGTGGCCCATGAACTGGTCAAGGGTTTCACAAATAAGAGATCCAATCCTTTATTTCTTTGAAGGTAAATTTAAAAAATGCTTATGTTTATGTTAATTGGGTATTTTGAGATAGTTATTGCTTTCCTATAATTATGGATCTAGGTAGGTGAATTGGATAATGGAGTGAGTGTTATCTACCTGGTTTTCAATTTTGATAAATGGATCCCCTTATGATTTTTTCCAGCCTGAGAAAGGGTTGAGACAAGGTTGCCCCTTGTCCCCTTTGTTGTTTACTCTTGTCATTGAGCTATTTTCAACATAAATGGAAGAGCTAGTGAGGATTGGAGTAGTGAAAGTGTCTAAAGCAGTTTCTAATGTTGGTATTTCTATCTCACATTTATTTTTTTAGATGGTCTTCTTGTTGTTCTTAAAGTTGAGTATGGGGTCGCCAAAAGGTTGTTTGAGGCTATTTCTAATTTCTCTTCTTGGTTTGGATTGGAGTTTAATAGGGAGAAGAACACTCTTTTCTTTTCTGGTGCAGTCAGAAGGAGAAGAAGAATCCATCAGTTGTTTTAGTGCAAATGTGGTTCTTTACCCATGATTTACTTGGGGTTACCTTTGGATTGGAGGTTAATAGCTGAATGCGTGGAATGGGTTTAATTTGTCACTAGTTGGTACAATTGAGTTGGTGATGATTGTTTATTCTCATTTGCTTATTATTGGTGTTTTGTGTTTAAATTTCCAGCTAATGTTATTACTTTGTTGGAAAAGTAAATGAGCAATTTTTGTGGGGAAGCTCAGAGACTACTAGAAAGCCCTATTGTCTTAATTGGGACAGGGTTACTTTAATAAGGAAGGAATGTGGTTTTGGGATCAGGAAATGTAAGAATCGTGACCACTTTTGGCCGATTTTCCATTATTTTCATTTATTGTCGTATTAGTGCTTTAAAGGATTATATATGTGTTTTAAATGTAAAACACATGTTTAGAGAACTTATTTAAGGTTTGAGGAAGTTTTTGGAGCGTTTGGCAAAAGTTAACTTTTTTGGGTCCGATTGACCCACGTGGGCCCTATGGGCCTAAAAAATTTGAAAGTGTTAGAATGAATCCAAATTTGGAGGATAGCTTAAATAAAATATTTGACATGCTATGGAGTCGATTTCGTGTCAATCAGAATTACGAAACTCAAAGACCGAGTCGGACAAGGTTTAGTGAAAATGTAGTGGCATTCTTGTAAATAAGAGTAGGTTAAAATTCTATAAATAACCCTTATTTCTCATTCTCTCTCAGCCGAATAGGGCATTATATACATAGCAATATCTTCTTCTTCCTTTCTCCATTGATTTTGAGGAATTTAGGTTCATAATTGGAGTTCGCCGAAGAAGAGAGAAACGGTCTACGCACTAAGGGCTCGAGATTGATCCGTTCGGAATCAATTTTGGAGAAGGATGATCTTTGAGTGAAAGTAAAGAATAGCTTGAAACTGTAGCTACTGAGGTAAGGGGTGTGTGTTGTGTCTTACATTTCAAGTTAAATTTCATGTTTTAAGCATAAAATTTATGATTTCATGTTATATACGATTATATGAGATTTTGTGGATGAATTGTTGAATTGAAGTGATAATATATGCTTCTTAAATTCAAAATAATTGATGTATATTGTATAATGCCTGAATTATTTGAGTGTACGAATTGGGACACATATTGTATATGTGGAATTTTGGGGGAATTAATTGAAAAACCTAATTTTTGGATTTGAATGTATACATGTATCGTTATGAATTCTTGCATTACATGCTAGAATGAATATAGGACACGACTTGAGTGAAATGCATTGAGAGGTGCGAATGTATGTGCAAAATATGAAATATTTGGTGTGAGTGTGTCGAGGTAAATTCTTGAAACTGACTCATGGGAAAGAGAGGGGGAACATCTCCCCTTGGGGTTGAAAGACCTCAACCTTGCACAAGTTGGATGGTAACCAGATGGGTTAGTTGCCCGGAACTACCAAGAACATGAGATATAGGACTTTGGTATATATCTTATCGGTATGTGTGAGTGTTAGTACAATTTCGAGAGCAATGTGGTTTAGTGTTGAGTTTTATGTTGAATTATGTGACTTATATGAATTGAGTGAAATTGTGTACAAATTCATTTATGTGATATGTCATAGATATGATGGATTGTGCAATGAAGCATGTTGTGCATATTGTGGTTGTCAAATATATTTGATGAGCATGCTATGGGAATGAACATTATAGCTTTGACTTGAATGTTAGGAAGCATGTCATGTAGCTTGACTATGCATGTTGAATTGTCTTTATGCAAAAATATAAAATGTGAACTTGAACGAATTGCACAACATATTACTTTGAGCCGTTGAATTTGCTCATCCCCCTATATTAACATTTTAAGGACATGGCAAGGAGGTGATTGATCGTGATCAACCATGAGTTAGACTTAGAGTCATTGAACTATTCCTTCGTGTTATTTTGATATTATGACCATCCGAGATGTGGACTTAGTGCACTTTAATATATGTATGGAAACTTAAACCTTGACATGTTGCTTATGGGCGTGTGTGCCTTAAATTCTGGATTTATGTTTAAATGCTTATATTCAAGTACATTAGTGTATGAATGGATTTAAGTTTATGATTCGAGGGTCAATAGCAAAAGTGTATGATGTCTTAGTATTTCATTTACGTTTGGTATTACGTTTGAATGATTCTAGGGTGTTAGAATGGAAATTGGACGTAAAACGGACCAAGTATAGAAAAATGAGATGTAGCAGGATTTCTATAAGAATTTCGATTGTGCGAAACACCTGTTTCGCATGGTCAAAAATTTTGATCGTACAAAACTAAGGTTTTGAATGTGCAAAAAATTGCAAGTGTGAGATCTCGAACGATGTAAAACTCCAATTGTATTTTGATAGGAGTTCGGTCATATGAAAAATAGAATTTTGGATCATGTGAAACCTATGTTTCGATTGATCAAATAATCTTGATTGTGCCAAATGACACTTTCGATTGTGCGAAATATTGCAGGGGATTGGATGACCTAAAAGGATTTATACATGCTTGATTTCATTAAGGGGTGTCTATAGTGAATCTGTATTGGCTATGTATACATGTTTATGTTGTGTTAATAATATGGAGAATGTTCTTGCTGATTTTGAGATCATAATTTAGAATGGTTGACCATTGTGAATTATCCGGTAAAGAATGAATGTGACGATAAATGTAAAAACTTCCGCGGTATATAATAATCTCCATGACCCGGGTGGGAACTGGGGATGATGTTGGTAGTACGTGTCATGGTTGTCTAGGTCGTGGGGTTATGATTGGGCGATCATGACAATTCACTACCCGGGATTCGGGCTTGGACCAGGAAAGTTCTGGTAGTTCAAAAATCGGGGCATGATAGATTGGTATCAAAGCATGATATCATAGTGAGGTTGTTGATGTGAGGTGATGACATGTAACATGATCACCCTTGGTTTTCGGGAGTCAAAAATTGGGGCGTGACAGGAATTAGTGGATATTAATAGAGTGTCTACTTGCAGGTTTGTGTGGGATTTACTTCAATCTAAAGCTTCAATGTAGGTGGCTTGGTTTATAATTGTCAACAATATAAGCTAGGTTAAGAGAGAAATCTTAGAAAGAGAGGAGAGAAATAGATTATTTTATTATATCTTCAAAGGGTGACTATAATATAAATTTATAATGATCTAAAGAAAAAAAAAGGAAAACAACAATATATAGAAGACAGTGATTTTGTCCCTAATTAAGGAATAATTGATATAATCCTAATTAAAGAATTATTGACTGACTATAGTTATCATATTCACGACACTCCTGCTTAAGCTGGATAGTAGATGTCAACAACTCCAAATTTCCTATAAATAGAATCGATGTCATACTTTGAGAGTGCCTAAGTAAAGATATCTGCTAACTGATTACCAGATCATATAAATGAAGTCACAATTTCTTTGGAAGTCACCGTAGAACATATTGAAATGACAATCAACTTCAATATGTTGGGTTCGCTCATAAAAAACTAGGTTAGTAGCAATGTGAATATAGACCTGGTTATAATAATAGAGAAGGAGACGAGTTTTGAACTGAAAATCTAAATTCTTGTAACAGAGTTCTCAACCAAGTTAGCTCACAGGAAGTATGAGCCATGGCAGGATACTTAGCTTCAGCAGTACTGGATCGCACCGCAACCGACTGCTTCTTACTTTTCCAAGTTACTAGATTGTCTCCTATAAAGTACAATAATTAGAAATAAAGAATGAAACAACACTAAGATATACGTGGTTCGGCCACTACGGCCTACATCCACGCCGCCCAAAGCCCAAATGGTTACATCACTTTTATTATATTCTCTCTTTTGTTTACAATGATCGCCTCTATTTATAGGTTAAGGAATACACGTGATAAATATGAAAAATATATTGATGGATGATTCCAAAAATCACTCCCATGAATCACTCCAATCAAATATTCTATCAAGGCTTAAATCACTGTATAATGATATTTTTCAACACCCCTCCTCAAGTTAGTGCACATAGATTCCCTCAAGTGTCCAACTTGAAATTAAAAAGGAAGTTGTTAGATCCGAGACGAGTTGATTTGAAGATTCAAGACAAGTTTAGAGTAGGATATGATAAACTTGTTCTGATACCATTTTAATAATATAAGCTAAGTTGAGAGAGAAATCTTAGAGAGAGAGGTGCGAAATAGACTTTTTTATTATATCTTCAAAGAGTGCCTACAATCTGAATTTATAATGATCTAAAGAACAAAAATAAGGAAAGCAACAATATATAGAAATAAGTAATTATGTTCCTAATTAAGGAATAATTGATATAACCCTTATTAATGAATAACTGACTGGCTATAGATGTATCCTATTCACAACAAGAATCAAGTATACAAGAGGGACTTCCTTTTGGAATTGTTATTCTAATCCTTCACAGTCTCCTATATAGAGGAGTATGTTGGAGGTTAAGGAGTTCATGATTGAGAATATATGCTTTTAGAATGGTTATAGCAGGACTTTTTAAGCTTTTCACTGATCCATGGTGTGAAGGCCATACTGTTCTTCAAAAGTCCGAATCCAAATTTTATAGAAATCTTGGGTTGCCTAAAAATTCTTTAATTTTTTCTATTATTGAAAATGTGCTTGACATATTTATTTATCTTCTTTTATGGCTTTACAATTCATAAATTTTGCTTTGTCAGTTCTACTAAATGCTAGTGATGATCAGATTAAGTGGAAGAAGGGTAGTTTTAAAACATTTTGGGAGTTTTATAGGGTTAAGATTCCTCAGGTTCGATGGTACAAGGTTTGTTGGAGTGGCTACATGCCTAGATCCTTAGTAACGGCTTCTTTTGCTGTACAAAACAAACTGTTATGTTTTGAGAATTTGAGAAATAGAGATATTTAACTTGATTCTGTTTACCATAACTTAGATACTCAACTTGATTCTATTTACCATAAATTTTGGATGGCTTGTGATGACTTAGACCATCTATTTGTCTCTTTTTCTTTTGCCAAAATGGTGTGGGGATAGTTATATGACCTTTTTGGTATCACTGATAATGTCTCTGCATTGAAATTGTTTATGTTCTATACTCTTGATCCTCATGATCATAAGGGTGATTTGCCATGGCATCGAGGTGAGATCTTATATCACATTATGAATGGTGATAGAATTAATGTGTTGGCTACCATTTTGAGGACTATGATTAAAGAGTTGAACAATTTTAGGCCTACCAATGCTTTGCCTCTTCCCTTGATGGTGATGAAAATTCTTAAGGCAAAGAATGTGTATATTCCTTAAAATTCTCTAATTGTGAAGCCCAAAGGAAAGTTCACGGCTTTGAGTGTTAAGTCTTCAATTACTTACCAGATAAAGGAAAGAGCCCAAAAGGAGGTTGCAAGGTAACAGGTTGTGGAGGAGGCTGTGGATGAGAGTGATGACAATGCTCCTATTTTTGAAATTTATGTTCTGGATTCTAATTGTGCTTTGATTGTTAGACAGTACAATCAATCCATGAAGTGGCTGGAGAAGTACTTGAAGAGGATATTTTTAAAGCTTGAAGCATTGATTATGAGAGCCATGCCTAGAAGCTTTAGAGCTCATGATGATGATGAAGATGATGAGGATCAGGTCTTGGTGGTTTAGACCTAGTGTGTTTATTTTGCTGGACATTGCGTAGTTGGGTCTATTTATGTCTAGACTTGATGGTTGAATTAGTCATGATCTATGTTTTTATTTGCTTAGACATATTATGTTCCATGCTTTCTATGTTTCTATATGTTATGCTTATGTGTAACACTCCATCATTTTGGGACATATGTGATATATTTGAATGGAGTTCATATTTTTATCTCACTTAATCATGTGTTGATTGGTTCTCTTTTGTTCTTACTTTGTCAATTTGTTTTAAAAAGGGGGAGACTTATGCATGTGACAAGAGGGGGAGAGATAGTTTTCTTTGTGATATGGTTATATGATCAAGGGGGATTTTGGAGTTGATTTTATAATACTTATTATCAGTATATTTTTCTTGATTAAGCTTTCACAAGTAGTGTTGTTTCCATGATGTGTAGATTTTACAGGTTTTTGGTAGACACTACATATACAGTTTGGAAGCTTGCTCATGATGCTCTAAGATCTTCAAGTTATATTTCTTTATGTTTGGGACATATTGTAATTTGATTTTTTCAATGGTTAGGTTATAATTGTCTAGGTTGATTTTGTCACAAAATTGCGAAAGGGGGAGATTGTGACGTATATTTTTGTAATTGGCAATCTTCGGTGTCAAAACTAAGCATGATCTAGTTGTAATATTTGATTTATATTTTTATCATTAATCATGTAATTGAAGTCTCAGAGTGAGCATGAAGTTCTACACCAACCATGCAAGTATTCTTCAAAAGATAAAGTTTGAATCTTCGGTAGAAGCCATCAATGGTCTAAACAAAGATTTGATCGATTGAAGTTTCAAGATGGTTCCAATTGTATGAGGACATCGTTAATCACATATGAGAGTTACGTAGTCCAGATAAAGTGGTGAGAACAAATATATTTCAAACTGGAAGGTTCTGACCTTGAATAGAGGGACCTTTTATCAGAATAATGAAATATTCAAGGTTCGACCAGTCCAGCTCAAACCCTGGATCGGTCCAAGAGGTCTCAGGATCCCAGTCTCTACAAGCAAAAGGCTGGACCAGTTCAAGGGATAGGTTGGACTGGTCTAAGCGTTCTGTTGGCAAAAATTGCACCTACAGTGCCCTGTTTTGACCTGGATTTGACTCTGAGATTTTCTTAAACTTTGGGACTTGTTTCTTATTGGTTTTTAACTTATTTTTCAAGGAAAATTAGAGTTTTTAATCTCTATAAAAATATCATATGGTTTCTCTCTCATTACGCTTTCAATAGACAAGAAATTCATATTCTAGAGAGAGAAAATATTGAGATATTTTTCTAGCAAAGAATTTTTTCCTCAATTATTTATTTATAATTTTGAGAGAATACACATATTCACTAAGTGATTTAGGGTATCTCTATTTGCTTGATCAATTGTTCGAAGACTACATTGAAGATTTCTTCGTGATTAAGTTTCTAGATTAGTTTGTTCTACAACTGTTTGTTGGTGAAGAAGGAGAAGAAGATCGTGCTACGAAGGGGACATAATACTTGCTGATTGTTCGTGTTCTTCCAGTTACCCATTTACAAGGATATTGACGTTAGCCAAAAATCTGCAATAATTAGACGAGGTAGTCGCAATAGTAAGTCTGAGGTGTTCTGCATTAGGTTCTTGTCAGAGTAGAGTAGGTGTGAGTCTGGGAAAGAGTTTGTTGTACTTTACTTTGACAATAGTGGATTTGCTTCTCCAAGGCTACATAGCCTCACCCGTGGTTTTTTCCCGATCTGAGTTTTCTATGTATAACTAGGGCATTCATTTACTTTATTGCACTTTATTTTTTTACTTGCTTTGTGGGATTGCTTAGATTTTAATTGGACTTAAAATTGGATAATTTGAAAGATTAAGCAAAAAGCGAGCAAACCTAATCACCCGCCTCTAGGTTTTAAATCTAACTTTCATAGCCACTTTCGCATTGCGCAACTCACAGCATCAACAAAAATACAAAGCATTACAAGCAGCTCAAGCCAGAACAGGTCATACAAGCATGACAAATATGAAGTTATGAGGGCAACCAGCAAAGGGACTGCTGGAAAACATACCAGTTTAATCAGGTGGTTTCCTAGAAAGTCTTATAACTCAGCTAGGAAGGGACCAAAGGTCGGCTAACAGCCTATTACTTCTAGTGTTTTTTAAGGATAGGCTACTGAGTCGTAATCTAATGAGGTTGTGAATTTCCTTGATCAGTGTGTGGGATGAGCAGGAATTTTTTTTGAGGATTCTGCAGTTCGTTTCTCTCCAAATGGCATATACATATCTAGCAAGGGAAAGTTTTTGGGATAAGAAGACTTGCTTATTGTCCCATATGTTTGATAGCTAAATGATTAGGTTATTCCAATAAGAGATGTTAGATGGTATGTTGAGGCTGCAGAGGGAGAGAAAATGGTTCCAAATATGGGAAGAGAAAGGGTATTAGAAGAAGAGGTGGTTATGGCTTTCACTAGCTAAAAGGCATATGTTGGGAATGCATAAAGAGGCCATTGAAGGGCTATCAAGGGTTGCTAATTTTCATTAAATAACTATCCAGAGAATAAAATTTTGTTTAGGGATGCAAGGTTTGAACCAAACAATGTGGCTCCATGAGATGCTTGGTTAGTTTTTAGAGATGGCTAAAAGGGTGTGGGATAGTGAGAATGTCATGCTCCAAAATCCGAGTCACCAGAATTCCCATTCTAAGCCTAAATTCTGGTGACTCGAATTTTGGAACATAACAACTTGGTATTAGAGCAACTAGGTTTGAACACATTGGATGATGGGTTAGGGTTGGACCATATGCGTACTAAGGATTGTGTTTAGACTTAAGAATGTAATCTTAAATGAACTATGCTTACATGTTGGTATTGCATGCTAAATTATGGAATAACTTAACATATTGTTGATTAAGCACGTTGGGGTTGATTGATGAATTGATTTTGTATACCTTGTGACTAAAATGCCTTCTTGTTACCTATGTAGGAAGATGTCACTGAGACGTGCAAGAGGACGAGGTGCAAATGTTCCACAAGCACTGATTGATGGGGCACCTCGAGTGAAATGGTTGAGACTATGCGACAAATCGCATGGGAAACTCATGAGGAGGAGGTACAAATGCAACCTCGAGCGGGTCTTACCCATATGATGATAGCTATGAGGGAATAGAACAAGTATAACACACTAAAGTATGCGAGCGGGTCTGATCCATTTGAGGAGGCAGATTGGATTGATAAGACACTCAACCTATTGATTGCACTTGAGATCGAGGAAGACCTACAGGTTAGCATTGCTACACTCCACCACTAGGGAGATGCAGATCATTGGTGAAAGTTCATTGGGAACACTCAAAATGTTGAGGTAATGGATTGGGAAGTGTTTAAGGGGCTAATTTTTGAGAAATAATTTCCTACACCGGTGAAAGATCGGTTGAAGCAAGAATTCATTGACCTCACCCAAGCTGACATGAGTGTGATTGAGTACGAGACCACGTTCACTTCTTTAGCTCATTTTGCCCTGGAGATGGTGGCAGATGAGGAGATGAAACCAAAGCGCTTTGTGAGAGGACTCAAAATCTCCATACGAAGGCGGGTATCGATCTTAGACTTGAATATCTATGCTGTGGTTATGGAGAGGGCTTTGATAGATGAAGAAGATGACCAAGTTGTCCAGAGGACCTGGGATTCCAAGGGATAAACACGGAGTGTAGGAAATTTTTTTGATAGTTAGGCAATAAAGAAGCATTGGGGTAGTATTCATTTTCTCAAGGACAACAGATTCGCTTTGCACCATCAGTGCCTTTACCCACTAGATCCTCATGACCCACAGTTGCATGTCATCAGTGCCATTAGCTTGGTCATTATAGGACTGAGTGTCCTCTTAGGCAGACAGTGGTTCTAAAGGGAGAATAGGTTTGTTACTATTGCCGCCAGCCTGGTCATATCAGGATTGATTATCCTCAGAGACAAGGCTTATAGAGTAGGACCGAATCACAGTAGCATTAAAATCAGTCCATAGCGAGTCAATCTAGTCCTAGGTATTTACCACCACCTCAGCCAGTTTAGTCTACATATAGTTCACGAGTGGTGAGAGGGGCCACTGCTAGTGCCTCTAGCCAGCAGGCCTAAAGAGCATAAGGTCGTGCATTCACACTAACACAGACAGATGTCCTAACAGGACCGTTAGTTGTGCCAAGTATCTTCTTAGTTTCTAGCTCGTGGGCAAGGGTATTGGTCGATTCAGGTGTATCTCATTCATTCATCTCTGTTGCATTTGAATTTGCTTTAGGTTTGAATGTGTCTTCGATGGATACAGTTTTGTCTATTGATACACCGGTTGGGGGCAAAATTACCCTGGGTAGAGTTTGTCGGTCTTGCGAGATCGAGATTTCAGGACGTCGATTGATATTTGATTTTATTCTTCTAGACATGACTAGTTTTAATGTTATTTTGGGTATGGATTGGTTATCTACTTTTAGAGCCACTATTGATTGTTATCGTTGGAGAGTGATGGTGTGTACGCTGGAGGGTGACTATTTTTGTTTCGTGGGTGAGTGAGATGACTTCCATACATCTTAATTACACAGCTCCAGTAGCCGAAATGGAGTGAGTTACTTTTTAGCTGGTTTGTTAGCTGAGGAAGGAGATGTGACACATAGGGAATTTTCTTTTATGGTTTGTGATTATGAGGATGTATTTTCTAGAGATTTGACGGTGTTGCCACTACAACGGGAAGTTGTGTTTACTATTGATTTTGCTCCAAGTACCATGCCTATCTCTATGGCACTGTACCGAATGACACTAGTAGAATTAGAAAAATTGAAAGATCAATTACAAGATTTGTTGGACATGGGATTTGTATGTCCTACTACATCACCTTGGGGAGCTCTAGTACTTTTTGCTAAAAAGAATGATGGATCTTTGAGATTGTGTATTGATTACCAAAAATTGAACTGAGCAACAATCAAGAATAAGTATCCCTTACCAAGGATAGATGACTTGTTTGATCAGTCAAAGGGCTCGAAATATTTTTCAAAAATCAACTTGAGGTCGGGATATTACCAGTTGAGGATATACCAAGACCGCATTTCGTACTCGATATGGACACTATGAGTTCCTAGTGATACCACTTGAGTTGACGAATGCACCAGCAGTTTTTATGGACTTGATGAATTGTGTATGTTACCCAATAATTGTCCCTAGAGAGGGGGGGTTGACTAGGGACAATAGGTAAAGGATGAAACTTTTTTAGATTAGCTTGTTTTGACAAAAATTAGCTTGAATGGATTTTTGTCAAACACTTAGTGAACTTATGTATTCAACAAGTGGGAATGATAATGCTCTATCTATTTTGCCCTTAAATGATCAAGTGGATACAACAAATGTAAGTGTTTATATAAGTGCAACATATCATACATGTAGTGTGTGAAAATGTTGCTTGCGCATTTTAATAAACACATGATATGCAAATTGATTGACAAAAAGATAATCAAATAAATACTCAATTAATTAGCAATTTAATCAATTCCACAACTCAACCAAAATACTCCAATCATTCATCCCATCCTCCACATATGAATTAAAACATATAAATTTATAGTATTCATATATAAAAGATAAACAATTTAAACAAATGAAATGTTATCAAATAAAGGAGTTTAAAGATAGATAAATTCAAACGAAGTGACACCATGATTTTACATGGTTCGGCCCCTCTTGCCTACATCCATGCCTCAAGATCACCTCTTGAGGTTTCCACTATCAAGCTTCCCTTAAGGGTGGAAAGCAAACCTTTACAATTGCCAAGTGCAGCACTTAGACTTCTTTGCTTAGTGAATACCTCATCGAGACTTTCTTGCCAAGCTCATAACTTGGACTTCCTTACTCAATGAAAACCTCACCAAGACTTCTTTGCTAAGCTCATGGCTTAGGCTTCTTTTCCAAGTGCACCACTTGGTCTTCCTCTCAAATAGGATGAATAAGAGTTTAGATACAATAGAGTGTCTCTTAAATAGACAAGATATAAAAATTCAAAACTATCTCAAATCTAGAGTTACAATTGATGAATCAATAAGAAAGTTCAACACTAGAATGATGAATGAAATACCATAAATGAATTGATTTTTAGAATAATATGGTCAAGTGTGGTGACTATCTTTATAGCATATGAGTTCTAAGTTTAAAGATAGATTTAACCAATAATGGATGATCAACTATAGGTGTAGTGGTCTCTATCACATGAAAAATACACATACAAGGTGTATTTATAGACCCAATCTGAAAAATAGCCGTTTGGAGAACTTTGGGTTCTGTTTGGGACAGTCAAACTATCTGTTATATTGAATCTGGAAAAAAGTAGTCGACTTTCTGCCTAAAGTAGTCGACTATGTTTTGGTCCTTAAAGAGTCAGTTTCATGTTACCCGAAAGATTTGACTTTCTGGAATCACTAAGTCGACTATTTCATCAAATTTCACAAACTGAAATAGAAAGAAAGTCTACTATATGAAATGAGAGAGTCTTCTATCTTAGTGCTCTAGAAATGACAATTTCATAAAATTCCATAAACTAAAATAAAAAGAAAGTCTACTATATGAAATGAGATGGTCTTCTATCTTAGTGCTCTAGAAACGCCAATTTCATAAAATTCCATAAAATAAAATAGAAAAAAAGTTGACTATTTGAATTGAGATAGTCTTCTATTTTAGTGCTCCAGAAATGCCAAAAGCGTGCTACTTGAAAAAGTTGACTATTCAGTTTAAATAAGTCGACTGTTTTGATCCTTATTTGAAATGTAACTCTGTTAAAGCATGAATGAGCCTAAAACCTCAAGGATTGATTCAAAGAAACTTGATTAAGACCAAGTCCTATTCTAAAATGCTAAGAACCAATCATAGATACTAAAATGAGATGTATGTGGTCTTAGAACCAATTTTAGATTATGAGTTGGGTTCTTTGAATATTTGAACCTCCTTAAAATCAACTATGACCTTATAAAATAAATCAATTTGATCCAAGGTCTTCGAATTCACAACTTCACTAAATGTGAATATTGAGAATTAAGATATTTTCAATTGAAGATCATCTCAATATAATCTAAGACTTTTATGATTTAAATATATAAGTTCAAAGCCTTATTTTTATAATTCCTAGACACTATTCCAAATGATATGATTGAAAGAAATGGTTTTAGTTATGGCTTAATAGTTAAGTTATTCCAAAGCTTATAAAAGCAAACTAACTTAACCTTAGTAAATGCCTCATGATATTATAAAAGAAGTTCATGGCCTATTACTTATGATCTAAGGACTTATGAATGATATGCATTGTCCTAGAGCTTTCATGTGAGTACATCAAAGTAACTTTACAAAAATTATATATACACTCACTAAGACTAAACTACACAATCTTCAATGTCTTCATATGTATTAGGTGAAGTCTTCTTTCTTTTGATTCTACTGCTTTCATCATTTTGCATTGTCCTTGATATGAGCTTTTCACTACAAGAAAAAAGTGTTTTGACAAGGTGCGATGCATGTCGTTAAACGTGTTTAACGACTTGCACGCGTATGTCGTTACTGGCCATGCCGTGAAAAGTCATTTTTATTAACAACATGCAACGTGAGTCGTTAATGTTAAAATGTGACGTCGTGGAACATACAATTGGTGGTTGCTTTTAAATATTTATGACGCATTCGGCAAGTCGTTAATACGTCATAGTTTTAACAACCTGGTTTACATGTCGTCATTACGTTATTTTGATGACATGCATAGTATGTTGTATTTATCTTGACCCTTTTAACGACCCGATTAACATGTCTTTATTAGATTTTATTTACGGCTTTCTTTGCAAATTGTGAATACTTGGACTACTTGTAACAATATGCTTCGTGGGTCGTTAATATCACATATTAACAACATGCAAAGCAAGTTGTCATATTCTTATTTTTAACAACATGTTTTGCAAGTCGTCAAAATTTTTTTTGTTTTAAAAAAAATATAATCCCTTCTCTTTCAAATGGAAACAACAATATTTGTCTTGCACCTGTCATATCACAAATTATAGCTCTCTTCAATGTGAAAAAAATAATCCACACCACCTATATCACATAAGTATCGCATGTAAGCTTATATGTCAAGGATATTTACAAAATCTCTTACTTTTCATTAAAACAAAAACATTAACTCTAGGACCACGTTTATTTCAAAATATTTAAAGTCACAATGAATGCCAAAAAATACTCATCCATCCGATATAATAAAGTTAACAAGAAATGAAAACCAAACCATAGAATTTAAAAAAAAAAAAAAAAAATCATATCTTGCAAAATAATAGCATAAACATCAATTTTGAACGTATATTAGTACCCACTCTTCCATACAAAGTCTTGATGGCAAAAATCGGTTCTTCTATCAGATTATGCTAAAAAAAATAAAAAACAAATCAAGTTACTACATTTAATTGTATCACATTAACAAAAAATTAATCAGCCTTAAAGAACTAAGGGAAAGAAAAAGGCAAAGGAGAGGAAGCTTTAAAGTTCAAACTCTTGCACATAAAAATATATTTATATCCATTTATAAATGTATAAATCCACACATATAATATTTAAAAAATTACGTCTGAGAGTAAGTTCTTCTAACAAACTTGGCAGGCCATGCAACTGATCATCCCTTAGCTCCTTGAAGGTAAAAGTAATTTTTGCTTGCCCTATACAAGGTCATTTCAGTTTTCATATACATCATTGACCCAGATTTTCTAACATTTAATTTGGTTCCAATAGGAATACCATCCACAAATGCAGTTGGGTCCGTTGAATCAATTTTCCCAATAGCAACAACTAAATTTGGCTCAGTCCAATGTAACAATTTGCAATCCAATCCTCCTAAATTTTCAGTAAGCTCAGTAGTAGTGACTTGAGGTGAAGCCCTTACATTACCATACTATGAATCATGAAAACAAATAAGCAAACTATAAGATTCAAAACAACTTTTGTAAATCAAGAGGTTGATATTTTTATTGTTCTCAATTGATTCATAAGAAATGTATAGTCAATTTAAAATGTCCAAGCTCAAAGTAGAATGCATTTATAATGGAGATACACAGACAATATCAATCTCAATTCAATAGCAAACACCTTATATTAGATTCTAAACAATTTACTTAACAAAGCTAATAAGTAAAAAGTTTGCAAAGTCAATATACTATCTTCTCTTTAAAACCAAACCATTATGCATTGTAGAACTCAAACATCACTACCACAAAATCTTCAAACTCTCAAACACTCCACTAATATGTTGCAATTTTACAATGTAATTCAAGAGAAATCCATTATAAATTATTCTAGAGAAGAATGAATATAGATTAAGTTTTCTCCCAAGCCAGTTAGAGAATGAAGACTTAATCAATCAATGTGAGCTCCAGTGTACCATTTTAATTGCTTGCTACTTTTTTCACTTCCATTTTAGAAAATTCATTACTTCTTAATCATTGAACAAATCTTGAAACACATCTTGTCTTGCAGTTTCTATAAGAGTGTAATTTTTTGAAATCATTCTTGAATAGCCGTTTAAAATCTTTAAATCTGTTTCGGAAGAATGAATATAGATTAAGTTTTCTCCCAAGCCAATTAGAGAATGAAGACTTAATCAATCAATGTGAGCTCTAGTGTACCATTTTAATTGCTTGCTACTTTTTTTAGTTCGATTTTAGAAAATTAATTACTTCTTAATCATTGAACAAATCTTGAAACATGTCTTGTCTTGCAGTTTCTATAAGAGTGTAATTTTTTGAAATCATTCTTGAATAGCCGTTTAAAATCTTTAAATTTGTTTTGGAATCAATCGAGTCAGCAAAAGCTTAAATAATAAGATGGGTTTGGTCAGAACATGTCTAATTATTAGTGTTTATATGTGATTCACAAAACTAATTTTTATCCAGAAACCATTGCCTACTAATATAATTTGGTCTCTTCATTTAAACCATTAGTAAGATGAATTTTTTTTCAAAATGTCAATACATATAAAAACAAATGGAGACATTATGTATATGACTTTTATCTCCTAACTAGACAACATCAGTCAACAAGGCCATCGGGGATTATAAACCATTCAGCTAGATGAAGGTTTTGGATTCAAAAACTAATTTGACAATTCAAGGAAAACAGGTTCAGTAATCTACTCCAAAGGCTATACACGTTGTGGAAAATACTGCAAATGAAGATCACATAAGTTGATATTTGAACCATAGGTAGCTTGTACAAAGTTAGTTATAACCAAGACTGTTTTACATGTAATCTACTCCAAAGGCAATACACGTTGTGGAAAATACTGCAAATGAAGATCACATAAGTTGATATTTGAACCATAGGTAGCTTGTACAAAGTTAGTTATAACCAAGACTGTTTTACATTAGATCAAACTCGAAATATTTAGCATGATCAATCATCAATAGAGAATTTAAGACTGAACAATTTTTCAATGTTCATTCGCATAAGATTGTCATTGTCCAAAATTCATAAGGATCGACATCTATCTAGGAATGAACTATCCACACATCCAATGTCACACACACACACACACACACACATCACTTGGGCAATACAAGTATGAAATAAACATGTCTTTTGGGGTATTAGTGAGTAGAGTTTTTAGTAGATTCAGAACATAATTGTGTTTCTCCTATTGTCTTTTGTTTTAAGTAGATTAGTGAACATGCAAAGAAGAATAATTATGACAACCCAACCCAATCAAATTATGTATAAGAATATGTTAAAATCAAAATCATGATTAATGTCATGGAATAATGATACTATTTTTATTTATGGAAGATAAGGCATACACACACCCATAACAAGTCCCTAGCACATGGAGATATGATTACTAGAAAGAGAGAGCAAATGAATGAACAAAAAGGAAGTTGATAGAAACTCACAATTAAAGTTGCAGTAGTTGTTTGTTTCTGGGTTGTTGTAAGTTGTATTTGGCCTGTTGCAACAAAACTCACAATTGAAAAAAAAGAAGAAAAGAAGAGAGTCAAAATAAAACTCATAATTAGTGAAAAAATCTTGCAGCAAAAAAAATTATCTAGGAATAAGCGCATTCAAAAAGAGATGATTTAAAATTTTCATATCATCTTTGAGCAATACTTGGTTCAAAAGTTCTTTGAAGAGATTAACAAGTGTACACCAACAGTTTTTGCATATTTAGCATATTCATATATTTTTTCTATTCACACCACAACATTCTACCTTTTATTTAATAAAAAAAGAATAAAATTTAAACAACTTGGCATTGGATGATGAGACCAATTATAAGCACAAATAGAAGAAGTTACTCCAATTTAAAGACAAAGGCTTGTGGCATGACAAAATAATTTAACTATATAGAGTAAGGTAAAAGTTAATCTAAAGTGACCAAAGAAAGAGCAAGAACAAGAAAATAAAATTTTAAGAATAAAAGAATTTGGAGTACAAAGCCTTGCTGCCGAGTAGAACTATATATATGTTTGGGCTTTAAAGTTTTTCTATCATCATTTAAAAAATCAAAATGAACTCTCTTTATAGATCCTCTTTCACTTGACAGTGAGGATATTTTTTTTTATTTTTTTGATAGGGTTTAGCAAAATGCTATACATTTTTACTTGGGGCATACCCCAAGTATTAACATCAAAAAAACTATGTGAAACCCATATCCACCAAATACAAAGTAGCTATATATACTGGAGGGACCACAAGTCAAAGAAAAAATGGTGGAATTTCTAAACATTCTAAATAATTGAAATATGCAACAAATTAATTAGTAGCAATACATGGTGGAAATACTAAATATTGTCTTAGCCACATAATCAAAAACTCCTTTACCAATTTAAAAATAATATTAATAACATTCCAAGAAAAAGAAAAAATGATTAGTGGCAATATATAGTTGATATTAGTAGCTCATAATTTAGGTAGGAATTAAGCATTGTAAACCCTTACCTAGTGATTTGAAAAGCAGAACAATAATGAAAAGCTCAATCCTCTACTCTAGAAATCAAACTGGTCACACACCACTTCTCAAACCACAAGTTCCCATAAGATTTTAAATTTTCACTATATCTTTTGCTCTTCTGTTTCCAAAAATCAGCAAATAATGGTTCAACACAAGTTTTTGAAGATGATGTTTACCTATAATTGGGGTACATAATATTTTTTATGTTCCATCATTTTCTACACATTAGCATGCCCCGCCTTGGGGTTTAATATAGTTTAACTCTTTATAAAATACGTACTAATGTAAGATAATTTCTTAACAATAATTGAACATAAATAGCTGTATGGAATGATTTCCTTTGTCAGTTATCATTTACAAGAGTTGTCTAAGTAAATAAAATTGATTATCCCTAATTTGCATAAATAGAGTCGCATTCTTTCTACCATTAGCTTAGGTGACACCCAAATAATCTCATTATGATGATTTGGTAGATGAAATCTTCATTCCTTGTTTGGTAACTCATAGGCGAAGAGATTAATTTATTAGGTTCGTAATCGGATAATTTCCAATTTCTTATTCTTTTACAAGGATGTATCCAATAATTAATGTGCTGGTGTGGAGGACACTCTCAAACCAAAAATATTGTTTAAAACTACCGAAACATACAAGAGAAATAGTTTGTAATTAAATAAAAGTTAGTCAATATTAATTGGAGTAAACTTCTCCAAGAACTCTGTTACTAGTTTGATATAACAACACATAAAAAATTCTCAGACTCAGATATTTATGTACTAGTTCAAAGTTGAGGTAATCTGTCCATTAAAATAAAGTTGATCATTGATGTTCATTCATCAAAACAATTTGTTTCAATATTTTAGCAAAGAGTATTTCACTCTCAAAACAATTTTCCCTTCACAGTTTTTTAGATTATGTTTCTATTCCCACATTCCAAATGAAGCGTAACTTTAACTCAAAGTCAAAGATCATCAACAAACCCCTTGTTGGCTTACGAGAATTAGAAAATGAGATAAACAATGTTATAGACAATAAATTTAAAAGGATTTAACTGAATTATACCACACACTAAAGATTTGCATATAAGGCAATTACACCATCAAAAATTGAGTTGGAGTCATAAATATATAACATGAGTACACATAATTTAGTGATTAAATGATGACCACTAGCAAGTCAGATATGGAGCAAAACTCAAACCTTAGAGATGGTAAGAGCTAGGATATACTATTCTTTTAAAGATATCAAGGCAAATACTTTCGTTGCTATTGATGTATAGATGGAAGACCTTAGTCTTGAAAGCAACCTGAAAAACAAAATAAAAATAAAAATACATTAGTCTTATCAAATGAGACAACCTATACATGTTAGCTCTAACATGTTACCTCAGCATCATCAAAGAAAAACATGTTTTAAATTAAGTCATTACGGATATAGTAACAATACATATATCTATCAGTACTATCGAATTAAGAAGTGAAGATATCAATGACGAATAACATCTTGAAATAGAAAAGGCACGTATCAATTGTTAAAATAAAAAAATTAAAAAATTTAACATAATGGCATAAGCTTTAAAAGAATTAACCTTAAATAGTTATGGTAGAAATATCCCTAAGCCATTTCATAAAAATGTTTTAAAATATGATTGGTCCGTGATACATTTTAGGCTTGGACATATACATGTACCTAGCACACATACCCCAATCCAAGTACATAGGTAATTATGACTCAAAAAGTAGTTTGTTAGCTAGACACCAAATACAAGTACAAGTACAAGTCCAAGTCCAAGGGGCATAAATAGTTTGAAAAATAAAATTTTGAAGATAATGAGTAGCCTTAACTTATATCACAAAAAAATATAAGGGTATATAAAATGTGAAAATTGAATCAATAATATGTAAACTGTTTTAAAGGGGAAGGATCCATTTACACTTGGTGTACAACTTGTTATTCTTGCACCCATCAAGAAATTCTTTTAGAACTCAAATTTTGCCAAACTCACTGTTGGTTAACTATTCTTTCCATTCCCATTGTGACACCAAATTTCATGTAATCAACAACCAACCTGAATTAGAGTTCAAAATGAGGCAATATAGGAAAGAACATATTCCAATTACTAAATGTAACACACACAAAAAACCAATAGAAGAGGGGAAATGATGAAACTCAGACCAAGAAATCATATCAGTAAGAAATAATAGGAAAGAATAAGTAGAAAACCACCATTCAACATTAACTATAGGGAAACTTCCTTGAGCAATAACCATTTAGCACACAATAAAATATAGAACATTAGAACAATACCTTTATCTCATCATCTGGCCACCAAACTTTATCCTTTGAACCAACGAGGTTCTCACCACACTCTACACTATTAGATGTTTTACATGAAAGATTAGTCAATTGATTAGAAATTGATTAAGAAAATATAGCAAATGATTAACAATGGCTGTAACTTAAGCCTAGTCAGTAGACACCCTAAAAGCAATATGAAGAAGAGAAATCGCATTATAATTGTCCATTCTTAGGGATTATCAAGTGAAGATGAATCTGGCTCCAGAATCCAGTTTCATTCAATGCATATGATTAATTTAACATTATTGTTGATACAGTACCAAAATTATTTTGTACAAAATTGATCAACAAGTGTTAAAAATTTAAATTGCTCCAAAAAATCTAAAAATAACAAAACTGAGGCAAACATTTAGTGCTATGTCCAAAGCCATTTATCTTCATCAGTCATTTTCTTTTGAACAATTTAATAATCAAAAGGCAACATCCGAATAGAATGATTATGACAGTATAGTATAATTATGCCTCTTACTAAGGAGAAAAAGGCACGTAATGTAGAGCCATCTAATTGAGATAAGGGAGAATCCCTTGGCACTTACCAATCAAAAAATAAATGATAACCCATAAATACAGAGGCTTTTATCATCAAAATTCACAAAGAAAAAAAAATGAAAAACAGGGCAAATTATTTGCTAAAACAAAAACAGGGGGTATTTTATTAAATCAAAATGGATTGTAAATTAACCATAGATTCTAAAACAGCCTACTCTATCAAAGGAATAGATAAAAAAAAACATGGAAAAAATAAATAAAATTAGAGATGGTTTATGAAACAAACTTGGACAAGCAATTCTTCTGAAAACCCTAGCACGTACGGTACAAAAGTATAGTTCAAAATTCTCCACTGTAATTTTTTTAATGAAAATCAAAATAGAGGAAGGAGGAAAAGAAGGTGTCGTACCAGTTGAGACCCTCTAACTTTACTTCTCTTCATCCTTTTCACTAGAATTCTTCTCAAAAACCCTAGTCCAATACAGAAGAATAACTTAAAATCAAAAAGAAGAAGGAGAAGACGAAGACGAAGGTGTCATACCGGTCACGAACCCTCCAACATTGCTTCTCTTCAACCCCTTCCACGATGATTCTTCTACCGATCTTTATCATTTCTGTGGGAAAACTGATTAAGAAGGGGGTACGTATCGGTGTGGTGGGAAAACCTAAATTCCTCCTGCACATGCTTCATTGAAGACCTTTGTTTTGTCGGGAAGAGTTATTTGACGATGTAGATTAGGGTTCAAATGATTCGAAGTACTATATTGAGAATAGAAGAAACCTAGGGTTTACAATGGGGAGAGGAAACGATCAAAGTGTGGAAGATGTGCCAAAAGAGGAGAAAATCGTGTATTAGTGGAAGCGAGGGAATTTTTTTTGGAGGGAATTAGTGAATTTTTAGGCTGAATATTGACAATATAAGAATCACGTTGTTATACTAAAACATATAGGTCGATAAAAGATAATTGAGTGAGCAATTAATTGGAAGTCGTCAATACAATCATATTTTTAACATTTAAAAAGATACCTGTAACTTGACCCTTGAAAATCACTTAACAAGACATGTTTTTTATGCATGTCGTCAATTACAGGTTGTTAAAAATCAATTTTCTTGTAGTGTTTGGACATAGATGATCATGATCAATGTAAGCTTTGAATACCTTTGGAAGGTGCCATTGATCTTCTTGTATTACTTTGAGTGTTGTCAGAATTCAACCTGTTTAAACATAAAATCCTAACACTCACAATGTTTTGTTATCATCAAAATAACTGAGATAACTTTGGTTAGAAACCTTGGTTCAACAATCTCTCCCTTTTTGATGATGACAAACATGGATGTGTTATATAACATAAATGATATAAAATATATTTTCAAGTCAAGTCATTTATGATATCCACATCACAAGTCATTTATGTTATCCACTTCACAATTTTCTCCCCTTTGACATTATCAAAAAGATCAATAAGTTAAAGCTTAAGGGTTGGTGACCAAGATGTACAACATAAGAAGGATAAAGATATAGAGATAATGATATTCCTCTTCAAGTAGGATAAAATGAGGTGGTTCCTTCCACCAATATGCATATTTTAATAAATTAGGATTTCTCCCCTATATAAATCACAATAAGCATAAACTTTCAAAATAAAGATTACTCCCACTAAAAATATGCATCAAACGAGCAAATCAATTAAGCATTTGCATATATTCATGAACTTCACCAATGAAAATTCTCCCCCTATCAACATGCTTTAAAGGCATTTAACAATAAAATCATATAGCATGTGATACATGTTCTAAAACAAATGTATATACTTATGTCAAAAGATTTATGTATGAAACCAAATAATGAGTTAACATCATGTTTTGGGCCAAATATGATTATACTCTTAAACAAAGAATAAAAAAAACACATAATCATTTAAGGTATATATATGCTCCCTTATCCATATGCATTAAAGAAATGAGTAAGGCATTAAGTACATGCATATAAATAGAAAATCTCAACCTATCATCATGCTTTCTACAAATAGAGCAATATATGAGGACAAGTATGTGATTATGATATATATATATATATACAAATAGAGCAATATATGAGGACAAGTATGTGATTATGATATATATATATATATAATTTCTCCCCTTTTCACATCATCAAAAAGCATAGGGAGCCAAGTAGGCAATTTCAACATCCTAGTAATCTAGGAAGCAGTACAACTAACTCTTGAAAGTTAGGAGAATTTAGAAATATAAATGCATGCCAAATTAAAATGTAAAGATCATAAAAAGAAACTAATGATAAGGTCAATTTTTTCTTAGGTCTTTTCTTTCCCTTTTCATAAAGATATAATTTATACCAAGGAAGGAAAGTGTTTCAAAAGTATATCACAAGAAAAAAAATGAGATACTACAAATATCATATCATTAATTCACAAATTCATGCACAAACTCAATATATCCCATATGACTAACAAAACTAAAATGAATCAACAAGTCATGCAAGGTCATGTCAACTAAGTAATATAGATGCTAAAATACCAAACATGTTAATCTCTAAGTGACACCAACTAATAAGTCATGACTAACAAGTCTTGACCAAAAAAATATATATATATTTAAGCTCAAGGTTTTTCATCCTTCTATATACATATAATGGATATCCTTACCTAGGTGACGAATGGGAGACGACTAACTATGTCTCTCTTAGAGATCACATCTATTGGAATGTTTGAGTGCACTTAAGTGACTAAGTTTATAAAGAAAAAAACTTAATTCTAAGGCATTCAAAAATCATTCCAAGTCAAATGTCAAGAAATCAAAAATACACATAAGCATAAAGACACATAACTACATATAAATTCAAACAAGCATGGTCAATCAATGTGACAAATCTTACTTATGCCTATCTTTCTTCGAATAGCTCAAAATCTATGACATCTGAACACATGAGCTTTTAAGAAGTGCCTAGAATTATCTAGAGTGTTCTTAAGATACCATAATCCTAAAACTAATGTGTCCAAAAAAAATCTAGAAAATCTTTCTATAATACTTAGAAAGGATTCAATTCTAATAAGAAATGAGTTTACCCATCATGCTCAAATCGTATTCATCTTGCATGATTTTGGAAACTCTTTGCATAATTTCTCATTTGTTGACTCAAGAATGATATCGTCTAAATATATGACTATGATCAACAAATCATCATCATTGGTTTTGAAAAATAAAATATCATCAAATTTGTTTCTATCAAAACCATTTTCTATAAGAGAATCACTAAACCTTTTATGCCGAGTTCTTTGAAGCTCATTTCAAATCATATAGGCTCTTGATAATCTTCAACACATGGTTTAAATTTTATGCATTTCAAATCCGAGTGGTTTTTCTACATAAGCTTCCTCTATTTTGAAGTCACTTAAGAATGCATTTTGTAAGCACATTTCATGCAAAAGCATGTAGCATTCTTATAACTTCTAGATACATATGCAAAGTTTCTTTTATGATCATTCTTTATTCTCGGTTGAAACCTTGGGTCACTAAGATAACTTAATTTCTAATAAAAACACATAACTCATATTTTTATCTTATATGTGCCTATCAAGGTGTGGTCATTTGGTCTAGGAACTAAGTTCTAATCACAAATTCATTCAAAATCATTTAACCATTTTGCATTGCTAAGATCCAAGAACTTAAAATCTTTGGCCTCATTGATTTTCATCTAGAGAAGTAAGAGCCAAATAATTGCAACTATTTCAAAGCAAGAATCTTATGCAAGTATCTCTAAAATGTTCACCTAAGATAAATCAATTTGGAGGAGGTGGACAATTCTTCAACTTATAGAAATATTTTTGTGTATATCATTTTGGATGCAATCTTTCTTGGATTCTTTTGATTTTCTTTGAGATTCCTCTAATGTGGACTCATTTGAAATGTCTATAATCTTAAGTCCATCTGTACATTTTGGATAATGATTCTCAATTTCTTTGCACAAAATGTTGATTAAAATAATAAACATATATTCATATAATCAACAATAACGCATATGATTTTGATGAAAAGATTTATAACCAAGGTTTATTCCAATCAAAACCAATGATCATAACATAATCACATAAGTTTTCACAAATCGAAGGATTAGAGTTGTAACTTAAGGTTTGGAATTCCATATCCTTTAAGTTTCAGTGATTATATAGCATGATGCTCATAGATACAAGAATGCAATCTCTATACCCTTTTTGGTACTTTGTCAATTTAAACATTCTTGATATTTCTATGTATATCCAATGTGCAAAGATTTCTTCCAAGAGCACTTTGAGAATAATAAGTTTGTCACTAGCTTACTAAGTATACACATGTCTTATGAGTTATAAGCTTGCCACTAGCTTATAAGGGTTATCATAAGCCATTTTTAAAATGTTTCATATTATCTTATAGATACTTTGAGGATAATAAGCTTGCCACTAACTTATTAAGTATGAACATATTTTAAGAAGCATAGGATTGCCACTAGCTTTTATGCGTTTCATAAATCACTTTTCAAAGCACTTTCTATCTTTAAAGATTTTGGCCTATAAAACATTATTGCTAATGCTTTGCATATCATTTTAATTGTTGATTAAAATATTTGATATGGCTTGTAAAATCAACCATTTTAGCATATATGAATTTGATATAAAAGATTACATCCCACTTAATCTCTTAATCAAAATCATTGTTTATAAGACAACCATAAGTTTGATGTAAAAGATTATTTCCCACTTAATCTTTCAATCAAAAATATTGATAGACAACAATAACTTTTAAGCTCAAATAGTTGCATCAAATAAACATTACTCAAGTATAAAAGTACTATAATTACATCAACGATGTACATATACCAAGTAAACACAAACAATATTTTTATCACTAAAGTATCATGGAATGTGCAAAAGTGAGTTGAAAAGATTTTTAAGGATTTTCAATCTTAAAGGTTTACTCTTTTCAAGAAATCTTCACAACTTTATGAAAACTTTGTACAAGTTGTTAATTCAAATATAAGATCATGAACATATACTTAAAGAATCAACATTTCTTTTCTATGGACTTGATGATCAAGATGCTAAGTCTTGACTAAGACTAATTGGTCATGACATATTCACATAGACAAACCATGATTTAATCCTCGAGTGATCATATATCATGATTTTATGGAGAGTGATCAAACTTCAAAGTCTCCCCATTCTAATTCAAACCAAATGTGCAAAGACTTGTTTAACTCTTTGAGATTCAACTTCAAACATTTAGATTCTCTTACAGTTTATTTATAAATCTTTGGAGTTTTCTATTAAGAAAACATCTTCACTTAATCATATGCAATTTGCATAGATTCATGCTTTGCTATTCAAAAGAGTAGTCTAGAAAAACACCTATGCCACTTAGGATATTTTTAATCATTTAGAACATAGCATGTGTACCCAAGATAAACAACATTTAACATAGGGTGACAAGATTTATTTTTCCTTCAAATAAATCTTTCTTTTTAAAGCTTAAGTCTTTTAACCCTAATAGATTGGAGTTATTTAAGATTTTTTTTAAAGGAATACAACAATAAGAGAGTTTCAATATGAATTATTCTCGCAATCTTATGAGTTATGAGCTTGTCACTTAACTCAAGGGTTCTCATAGATTGTTTCAAGGTGCCCCATATCTCCTAAATTCATTTGCAATTGGAGATAAAATTCATATAATTTAAATACCCAATATAAATAATTCTAAATCATATGCATTCCATTGAATATTGTTTTGGGACTTCTACTTCTTCTATAATTTTTGAGATTCATTCCCAATGATTTGCCACATTCTATAAGTTTTGGATTGAATGAAAATCTTCATTCTTTGCTTCCAATGAATGTAAATATGCTCACAAAGCATTGGAGATTTATTTGAGGACTGTCCTAATTCGAATGTGGGTTCTTTATCATTGTTTGTCATTGATTGACTCTAAGACGGTTAATTCATATTCTAGAGCCCAAGCTCTAATACCAATTGTTATCCAATAATTGTTCCTGGGGGGGGGGGGGTTGAATAGAGACAATAGGCAAATGATGAAACTTTTTTGGATTAGCTTGTTTTGACAAAAATTAGCTTGAATGGATTTTTGTCAAACATTTAGTGAACTTATGTATTCAACAAGTAGGAATGAGAATGCTCTATCTATTATGCACTTAAATGCTCTAGTTGATACAACAAATGTAAGTGTTCATCTAAGTGCAACATATCATACTTGTAGTGTGTGAAAATATTGTTTGCGCATTTTAACAAACATATGATATGCAAATTGATTGGCAAAAATATAATCAAATAAAGATTCAATCAATTAGCAATTTAATCAATTCCATAACTCAACCAAAATATTCCAATCATTCATCCCATCCTCCTTATATGAATTAAAACATATAAACTTATAGTATTCATATATAAAGCATAAACAATTTAAACAAATGAAATGTTATCAAATAAAGGAGTTTAAGGATAGAGAAATTCAAACCAAGTGACACAATGATTTCTACATGGTTCGACTCCTCTTGCCTAAGTCCATGCCTCAAAAGCACCTCTTGAGGTTCCACTATCAAGCTTCCCTTAAGGGTGAAAAGCAAACCTTTACAATTGCCAAGTGCAACACTTGGACTTCTTTGCTCCGTGAACACCTCACCGAGACTTCCTTACCAAGCCCATGACTTGAACTTCCTTGCTCAATGAAAACCTCACCAAGATTTCTTTGCTAAGCTCATGGCTTAGGATTCTTTGACAAGTGCACCACTTGGTCTTCCTCTCAAATAGGAGGAATAAGAGTTTAGGTACAATAGAGTGTCTCTTAAATAGACAAGATATACAAATTCAAAACTCTCTCAAATCTAGAGTTACAATTGATGAATCAATAAGAAAGCTCAACTCTAGAATGATGAATGAAATGCCATAAATGAATTGATCTTTGGAAGAATATGGTCAAGTGTGGTGACTATCTCTGTAGAATATGAATTCTAAGCTTAAGAAAATATTCAACCAATAATGGATGATCAACTATAGGTGTAGTGGTCTCTATCACATGAAAAATACACATGCTAGGTGTATTTATAGATCCAATCCAAAAAATAGCCGTTTGGAGAACTTTGGGTTCTGTTTGGGACAGTCAAACTATCTGTTATATTGAATCTGGAAAAAAGCAGTCGACTTTCTGCCTAAAGCAGTCAACTATGTTTTGGTCCTCAAAGAGTCAGATTAATGCTCCTAGAAAGAGTTGACTTTCTTGAATCACTAAGTTTACTATTTCATCAAATTTCACAAACTAAAATAGAAAGAAAGTCTATTTTATGAAATGAGATAGTCTTCTATCTTAGTGCTCTAGAAATACCAATTTCATGAAATTCCATAAACTAAAATAGAAAGAAAGTCTACTATATGACATGATATCGTCTTCTATCTTAGTGCTCTAGAAATGCCAATTTCATGAAATTTTATAAACTAAAATAGAAAGAATGTCGACTATATTAATTGAGATAGTCTTCTATTTTAGTGCTCCAGAAATGCTAAAAGTGTGTTGCTTGAAAAAGTTGACTATTCAGTTTAAATAAGTAGACTGTTTTGATCCTCATTTGAAATGTAACACTGTTAAAGCATGAATGAGCCTAAAACCTCAAGGATTGATCAAAAGAAACTTCATTTAGATCAAGTTCTATTCTAAAATGCTAAGAACCAATCATAGATACTAAAATGAGATGCATGTGGTCTTAGAATCAATTTTAGATTATGAGTTAGGTTCTTTGAATATCTGAACCTCCTCAAAATCAATTATAACCTTATGAAATAAATCAATTTGATCCAAGGTCCTCGACTTCACAACTTCACTAAATGTGAATATTGAGAATTAAGATATTTTTAATTGAAGATAATCTCAATATAACCTAAGACTTTTCATGATTTAAACACATAAGTTCAAAGCCTTATGTTTATAATTCCCAGACATCATTCCAAATGATATGATTAAAAGACATGGTTCTAGTTATGGCTTAATAGTTAAGTTTTTCCAAAGCTTATAAAAGCTCGAACTAACTTAATCTTAGTAAATGTCTCATGATATTATAAATAAAGTTCATGGCCTATTACTTATGATCTAATGACCTATGAATTATATGAATTATATGCATTGTTCTAGAGCTTTCATGTGAGCACATCAAAGTAACTTTAAAAAAATTACCTATACACTCACCAAGACTAAACTACCCAATCTTCAATGTCTTCATATGCATTGGGTGAAATATTCTTTCTTTTGATTCTATTGCCTTCATCCTTTTGCAATGTCCTTGATATGAGGTATTGGACGTAGATGGGCATGATCAGTGTGAGCTTTGGATACTTTTGGAAAGTGCCATTGATCTTCTTGTCTTACTTTGAGTGTTGCTAGAATCCAACCTGTTTAAGCACAAAAACTTAAGTAGACATAAAATCCTAACACTCACAATATTTTGTTATCATCAAAATAACTAAGCTAACCTTGGTCAGAAACCTTGGTTCAGCAGTGTCTTTAGTGCATACTTAGACAAATTTGTTATGGTGTTTGTGGACGACATCTTAGTGTACTCACCATCGGAGGAGTAGCATGAGGAACACTTGAGGATGGTATTACAACTTTTGAGGGAACATCGATTATATGCCAAGTATAAGAAGTGTGAATTTTGGGTAACGGAGGTGAAGTTCGTCGGGCACGTGGTGTCAGGAGGAGGAGTCTCTATGGATCCTTCGAAGGTTGAAGTAGTATTGAGTTTGGAAAGACCAAAGAGCGTATTTGAAATTCGTAATTTCTTGGGCTTGGCAAGTTACTACCGACGCTTTGTGAGGGACTTCTCACAATTGGCAACACCTATGACATGACTTACTCAGAAGGAAGTAATGTTTGTGTGGAATAAGGCTTATGAGCATGCATTTATGGAGTTGAAGGGTCGATTGATTTTCACTCCAATCTTGATTATGCTTGAACATGGTTTGGGATATGTTATATATTTTGATGCTTCACGGGATGGTTTGGGTTGTGTTTTGATGCAAATCGAGAAGGTTGTTGCATGTGGTTCTCGACTATTGAAGACGCACGAGCAGAATTACCGACTCATGATTTGGAGTTGGCGGCGGTGATTTTTGCATTGAAAGTGTGGAAACATTACTTGTACGGGAAAAATTTTAAAGTGTTCTCCGATCACAAAAGTTTAAAGTACCTTTTCTCATAAAAGGAGTTGAATATGAGGCAAATGAATAGATTGCATGTCAAAACACTTTGGATGAAAAAGGAAAATTTGGAGAGGTTTGTGCCTGTTGATACTATGTGATTTATTCCTAATAGGTCTTTGGGTGCAAAACCCCTCAACTAGGTCATTAGGACTTTTATAGTCATAGACTAAGCTTATGTTCATTATTTCTTTTCCATTTGACAATATCTTTTAGTTTATGCTAGGTTTTCTTTATTTTTTTATAATCATATGATATTATGAGAACCATGGTTTTCTAAAAAATAATAGGAATTCTTTATATATTTTTTAATTTCACAGTGATTTGTGAATGCATGATTGGGACACTTAGTTTATCAACGAATGAAGTACTTGATTTTATGATATAAGCATTGATGACTAATGTGTTGTATTTATATCTTTTTTGTGGTGAATCTTTTGAATCCATTCAATTTGTGCACTAGTCCAACTCTGAGAGAATTGATTAAAAACTAATGCGAAGTTGACTAGGGTATATTGTATGAATAGTATTGAAGGCTTAAATGATCAATGAAAAAAAATGAAAGAAAAGATTATATTTCTATTCAACATGAAAAAAAAGAAAAAAAATGAAAAGAATTGCTGAAAATCTAAGACAAAATGGAAAAGCCTACCTTTGAAATTTGTTCAAAGCTACCACTATTACATAAATCTCTAATGAGATATTTTTAAAAAGAAGTTATTTTGAGAAAATAGCTGGCAACCAGTAAGCGTGAAAGCCATGGGCTCAGAAATAAAAAAAAAATGGTGAAATTCAAAGAAAAAAAAGTTTGATCATATGTAGTTTTGTTTTCTTATCATCTAATATGTTTTAGAAGATGAATCAAAGGAGATTTGATTAATTTTTGATAATGTTGGATTGCACACACACACATGGATTTGTTAGGTTAATTTCTAAATTTTTATAAATATTTGTGTATTGGAAGTTGTGCCATGATCAGGAACTTGAAGATGAATTTTATTGACAAATTATGAGTTCTAAAATTCTACATTTATAAATGTTTTAAAATTTTTTAGAAATTGTAGGACTCACTTTATTCTCAGAAAAATTGTTTTGATTGTCCTCATGAGATTATATTTTTTTTTGTGTTTTTAGAAGAAAAAAAATCCAAAAATATTTTTTTTGAGCAGTATTTTGTTTATTTATTTTTAACATTTCAGTGCTTGTATAGGTTGAGGTGAGTTTTTGATGCATTAAGGTCAAAAGTACAAATTTTCATAATTTACAAAGTTGGACCAGTCCCCAAATACCAGGACCGGTCGCACTTCTGCAGGTCCATGAGATACTGAGATAGGTTGGACCGGTTCCCAAATAACAGGACTAGTCGCACTTAGCAGATGCCCAGCTTTAGGCATTTTCTTGTGTGGGTTTTGGTGTTTAAACACTCACTCACTCACTCGCACACATAAACACAAATACACTCTCACTCATCTCTCAAACTCTCAGAGCACTCTCACAATCACACTCTCACTCATTTTCTTCTCCTCTATTATTCTTATTGATTATTATTATTTAGACGTAGAGACTGTGCCCAATTTTGGCCAGTTTTTATTTTTTCATCATTTATTACTTTAAATGCATTTTAAATGATGTTTAACATGTTTTGAATGTGGAAAACATGTTTGGAGAGTTGTATTAGGGTTTTAGAAACTTTTGAAAACTTTTAGAAAAGTTTAACTTTTTGGTCAATTGGAGCCTCGAGATGAGGTTAAGTGAGTCCAAGAATTTTGAAAAAATTCTAGAAAATTTTATTTTTGGTTATGGACCAAATGAAATATTTAGAGTGTTAAGGAAGTGATTTCAAGACCAACGAAGTTTTCGAAATCGAAAATGGAGGTCGGGAGGGTACGTTAAATGGCTCGGGGGCAAATCGGTCATTTTGCGCCCCTAGGAGAGAGATAAATATCCTAAGGTCTGGAATATTTCATATTTATAGATCTTCTTTTCTCTCTAACTCTCCCACTTCATCTCTCTCCCTTCTCTCTAGATTTTGGAGCATTTAGGCTATGATTTGAAAGTTCTCGAAGAAGGGAAGTGCGTAGGGGACACCAAGGGCTTCGGTTTGAACCGAACAAAGTCTCTGTTTCATGAAGTTGAAATGACTGGAATTTTTGAAAGTTAGTTTCCAAGCTTGAGATTCGAGGCAGGAGTGTGAAATCTTTCCTTACTTTGATTATATAGGTCCTTTACATTATGACAAAAAGATAATTTGGGATTTCTTGAGTTTAGGGTTTTGTATATATATATAAATGTGATTTATGCATATGTATATGTTCAACATGTTAGTTAGGGCTTATATACGTTGCATACGTGATCTATGACTATAAATACATTTTTGTTAAAGTTGTGCTTCTTTGGTGAAAACATGAAAATATGAGTTTTATATAGAATTATGCATGAAAGGTATGATTTTTCTTGAAAAATGCATAAGCATGATGATTTTCATGTGATGAGTAAATTGGCATTGTGACGAGCTTGATTTGAGGAAGAAAATGCATTGATTTGATCAAATGCATTTCATTGTGTGGGATATGTACATTTATGTGATAATATGCACTATGTGACAAGTTTTGGGGTAGGATTGTGTGAATTAAGATAAGGGTATGGATCCCTAGGGTGAAAGACTTAAAACTTGGCCAAACAGGTGTCGCTTCCATTGGGTTAGTAGCCCGAAAAGCGTAACCAGAGTTTGGGTTCCGAAGAGACCCTTACTATTGGGTTGATAATGGCACCCCCTTTGAATTGATTTCCAGATTTATGTGGCGTGAGTTATACACATGAATTGCGACTTGTTCAATTTGTTATACGTATGTATGCATTAAAATGTGAAGCATCACGCATGATTTATAAAATGTGATTTTTTACGGGTAAAAAATATGGATAATTGTCATATAGACTGTAATGATTTCATATGCATTCATGCATAGATCCTGAGTTAGAGTAGAGATGGGTGGATCATTCCTACTAAGCCGTCGTGGTACTCACCCCTATTATTAAACTCTTTTTAGATAAGGTACCAATGGAGGATGAGGCTTGATTGACTTGACAAACCTTTAAAAATTTTTTGACCTTTTTGATATGTAGATAAACGTCCATGCCAGCTTGTGGCATGTGAACTATGTAGCAAGCATTGTAAACACATTGAATTATGTTAATATACATTAGCTTCACATGTAATGACATTATATGGATCACATGTGACCTTTGGGTTTGAATGAAGAATAGTTGGTTTTGATTTCATTATGTATGAATTTATGATATGAGTATTAAGATGTGAATTTACGTTTAGGACATGTTCATGATGATTTATAGTATTCCTTTGATGTATTTTTATATATGGAGAATACATGAGAATATTAGGTTGAAAGTTGGTTAAGTGTATGGACTTTGCATCATGTGGTAAGTGGTTGAGTGAAATTACCGAGAGGGACTTCGATGCATCGAAGTCTATATCTCGATGCATTGAAAAAATTGCAGGATCTTGGAATACCAAAAGTCCCGAGAGTGATTTTTGGATGATACTTCATCAATACATGTTCGATGCATCGTAGCCTCAATGCATCGAAATAAGCATTTTGATCTATCGAAATGCATGCCAGGAAAAAATGTTGAAATGCCTTAGGATGGATACGGGGCGTTATGTCTTGACCCCAATGGGAGTTGTTGAGTCTGCAATGCACGGTCGTATGTACGTGCACACAATTTAAGCTTCTGTACTGAGATTGATGAGTAGATAGGTGATTGGTGGTTTGGATGATAATGTGACAACACTGTTTGCCCTCGGATTCCTGGATCACCAAAAATCGGGGTGCGACAACATGGTATCAGAGTATGGTGCCACAGTGAGATTAGTGAGGCAAATTGCTGAGTGACAATCCAGTCACCCCTGATTTTCAGAGAACGGAGATCGGGGTGTGACATTAGAGGCTGGGATTAGATAATTTTGAGATCATGTTGGGTATTTGTTGGATTGTGGTTAATTGATCAAACCTAGCTCTTTGAAACTTGAAGGTTTTAGCTTTGCATACTAGGTGTTTGATAAATTGACCCAATCAAGCTCTTGACCTTGTTTTTGGTTCCGTTCATCATGGTTTTGTTGGCTTACAAATGGGGAAGCACCGATTCATCAACAAGTGTGAAAAATCGCATTGTGTTTACCCAAGATATGTTTGAAGACGACTTCAATTTCAACAACCTTCTTAATGTAATTGGTTGTCGGGCCGTGAGGATGTATCGCAAAGTCAATCTTTTGGCAATAAAATGAGAATGGCAATTGAAGTTTGTCAAGTATTTTGAAGACAATGGTTGAGGTCTTTGTGTGACTTATGGGAGATAGTCAAGTCGGACATGTGAGATACTTCTATGGCAATGTGATCACGTAGAACTTGGACGACCTAACATTTGTGACAAAGTGTTATGGCATTCAGATTGAGGTTACCAAGGACTCCATTGTGCATATTTTAGTAGTGGATGAGATTAAGGATGGCATAGTCTTGCCCTATCAAGTTGAGGATCCAAACCGTCCGACTATGGATGACATGATTCGGCAGTTGTGTATACCCAATGCCCCGAGGCTAGTAGATAGGCTGCCTTCACTCTATCTCACTCACAACGTATCAACGTTGAATTTGGTGGTCTCATACAATCTTGATCCTCATGACCACACGGGTAACTTGATAAAAATTCGGGCTGAGATGCTTTACGATATTGTTCGGGAGGATCCCATCAACCTTCCCACAACAATCATGCAGACCATGATATATTAGCTACTCTGCATTTTAGGTCATCATCAATCTTGCCCCTTCCACAGATTGTGATGGCTATCTTGAGGGATGCTAGGGTTCCTATTCTTGAGAAATCAGACATTGAGAAATCGAAAGGGGTGATTGATTCTACTTTGCTTACTCGTTCGGTGAACAAGAAAAAGAAAGATAGGAAAGCCTACGAGCTTAGACAAGGAACCAGATAGGCAGTGTTGGGAGGTCGTGGAGTTTCTCATCTTCCTGTGACTGACACACTAGTAACAGCAAATCAGATAAGCTAAGTTCTGAGGTTCATGCAACAAAGGTTTGATAGACTTCATACTAGGATTAACAAAATTGACTCTACTGTTCCTCATGATGCTAATAAGGATTAGACTTAGGCTGTAGGCCTTGATATTTTTTTTAGTTTTGTTCTAGACTAGATATGTTTTGCTTAGCTATGGATGTCTAGATTATTTGTTTTTGCATATTATGATTTTTTATATTCTAAAACTGATGTTATGTTTTGGATATTATTGATCATTAGATATTTAATCTATTTTTGCTCAGATATTGTCTTGTTCTCTCTTTGTGATTTATTGTTTATCTTATCTATATTGCTCTCTCTGGTCTTCATTTGTCAATTTGTTATAAAAAGAGGAGATATATTTATAAGATATTTCTATTTAAAAGGGAGCATTGTATATTAGGAGAATTATTTGTTTCTGATTATATTTTTTTATTAAGCTTTTCACAAATTATGTTGTTTAAGTAATGTGCAGATATATGTTTTATTTCGAATAATCTTGAAGACACATGTGAAGCTTCATTGAATTAGCTCTTTATTTCTTTGTATTTTTTGGCAAATTGTAATCTAATTTTTCCAATGGGCTAGGTTATAATTGTCTAGGTGGTTTTGTCACGAAATTGACAAAGGTGGAGATTGTGAGATATATAATTGTAATTGACGAATTTGAGTGTTCAAAACTTGATTGATCAAGTTGTAATTTTTTCTTTATTTTCTGCACTGATCATCAATATCTTCGAGTTGATACACATGTGCATGGAAATAGTTATTTGAAGGAGAACATCATATAGTACAGGTAAGTATGGTGAGGACACGTTGCACTTTATATATTCGAGCCTATTTTGGAAAACTAGGATTTCTGGAAAAAATTAGGGTTTTCAAAATAGGACCGGTCCCCATTTTCTAGGACAGGTCCAACTGTCACGTCTCGAAATTTGAACCATTGGGACTCCCTCGGACAGCCTCGAATCCCAAGTGTGAACCCGTTCACTCAACCCTGTGAGCGATCTCAACCACACTCATGCAATAGTATCAAGGTTTAATACCATGCTACCCCGATTTCTAACTCTCGGAGAATCGGAGGTTAAACTGTCTATTTAGCCCAATAGACCCTCATTACCCTCATTCATTGTGGAAGCTTAAGTCAATTCTTGCATATGAATGCACCCAACGCCACCTTAACCAATCCTCATAGGCCCTACATTGAATCATACACCTTAGTGGAAATTTACTTGTCCACATTTTCAAAAATCACTCACTTTCAAGCCTCAAAACTTACTGTGCTTAAAATCTGAAAGTGAGACCTACACCATTGGATAGAAGATCCAAAAATACTCAAGTTCAAAAGAAACCACACTCAATTCCAATCTAGAATGAAGAAATTACGTCGAAACGAAGTTTTAAAAAATGCTGTGAATAGTAATCTTGATTGTGCGAAATGCTAATCTCGATTGTGCAAAAAAAATCTCGATTGTGCGAAGATTTCACCCTCTCTGGACCTTGAACTTGCAATATCTCACATGATCGAAATGGGGGTTTCGATTGTGCAAAATTGGCCCTGTCTGGACCCTAAAAATCATCATAAATCATCACCCCTTCGCACAATTGAAATGGGGGCTTCGATTGTGCGAAATGGGCATTTCGCACGATCGAAATGCTCCCCACAGGACCTCCAACAACCCTATACATGGTTCATTTGGAGCCCAATCCTCATTCTATCATCCTAGGACCTCTCATACATGATCCATAACATAAATGAAAGATACCAACATCAATTACATGCTCAAAATCATACTCATAATTGAACCATACACCAAAATGAATCATTCTTTCTCACAACCACAATCCATTCATCATGAAATATTATCATATGAACTAAATGCCACCATGGGCATTACATAAACTAAACCGTTGTATTTCTATACCCAACAAGTTTGAAATCCAATACATATATCAAAAGTACATTTGTCCAAAGTATAACCACGACTCAAAAGTAAGTCACACGCCACAAGCCGGCATGGATAGCCACAAAATGTACAACATTCAAGAGATAGCAAAAACACTACTAAAGTCTCACTTGGACACTCATGTCCCATCCGTCATCGGCGCTTTATCTATAAAATGTTTAGAATAATGGGGTGAGCACCACTGCGGCTCAGTAGAGATACCCCAACCCACCTAAGTGCCGATCTGACACGACCTACATGGATGCATGTCACAACATTTCACGTATCATTCAACATACATCATGTTCACTCACAACAATGCATATATATATATAAGGATGCATTAAACACATATCATGCTTCATAATTCAAATGAAGGCAATAATCATACGCTTGTCTCTCTCTCGGACTCAACCCGGTATCCCAACATGATTCTTGACCGAATCATGAAACCGAGACACTTCCCATAACATTTTAAATTTCGCCACCGAGTATTTACCTACTCCAAGGTGGATAGACCACCATCACTGAGTATTTATCTACTCCAAGGTGACTTGGCCCTTTTCTTTGAATTCTCACCGAGTATTTACCTACTCCAAGGCGATTGGGCAACCTTTTTAGAATCTCCACCAAGTATTTACCTACTCCAAGGTGAGTAAACCACCGTTATCGAGTATTTACCTACTCCAAGGTGACATAACCACTCCAATACCCTCACCGAGTATTGACCTATTCTAGGCAATTCAACCACACTTCCCCGTTTCCTCACAACAGCCCCAATATATGCATTTCGAACATATAAACATCAAGCATTATAAATTTCATGCCTCACAATGCACATGCTAATTAATAAAACACGTAGCATGCATTTCATCTCCACAACACCACACATATATTTACCTATACATGTAGAACATAACATACTATCCATATATGCTCACAAAACTTCACCGAAGCACATTTTAACCATGATTCACTAATGCACACATTTTCTATACAAAGATAGCATGCATTTAACTCACTTACAACATATAGCACATATATGTCCAATATAACACATTTCCACATATATGCACAAAAGCTAGCATATAAGCATACATGCTAATACCTCTCACATATTCACTCCTTATACCATGTATACTACCATATACATATCTATTGCACTATAGAGACTAAAGAGAGTATAAAAACACTACATTCCACCCCTCTTACCACTCTAAATCATGCAATGCACACCCTTAACTCTCACTGCTTCACCCGAAACCCTAGAATCGACAAGTAGATGAGAAAGAATACCCCTACCTCAAAAATGAAGACCTTCCAAGCACTTCTCAAAATCCCAACAATGTCAACCTTGCCAAACCGCAACTTTGATCAGTTCAAAGGGAAGCCCTAGCCGTCCCCTACGTATCTCCCTTCTTCGACAGAACTTGAATCACACCCAAAAACCTCCAAAACCTAGAGAGAAGGAAGAGAGAAGAAGTGGGAGCAATATAGAGAGAGAAACAGCCATGAGATATGAAATATCTCTGTAGATTTGACCATTTAAGGTCCCTAGGTCACGAAAAGACCAAAATACCCCCGGGTCACTTAACGCACCTTCTCGGACCCCGTTTTTGATTCCAAAAACTCCTGCGGTCTCGAAATCACTTCCTTAACTCTCTAAATATTTCATCTAAGCCATTCTAAAAAATAAATATTTTCGAGAATTTTTCAGATTCCCGGGCCCACTCAAGTCTCATTTCGGGCCCCGGTTTGACCAAAAATTCAAACTTCTCCAAATCTTCTAAAACCTTAAAAACACTTCCCAAACATGTTTTTCACACTCAAAACATGTTAAACACCACTCAAAATTGGTCACGGTCTCTACACCAACTATGCTCAACAGTTTGGTTTCTGCAAGAAATTTTAAAAGTCCCATCGGTCCTAGTTTTAGAGCACCGGCCTTAATTTTGACTAAAATTCTGATTCCTATTAGGTTTGAAACATTTAGGAGAGTTTTATATTAGTTTTCAACTTGTTTTCCAAGTAGAATTAGGACACACTTGCCTATATATACGTATCTATGTTTTCTCTAAAAATATGCCTTGAGAATTAATATTTTTAGAGAGAGAAATCTTATACAGTATAATTAGGGCAAAATATTTTTTTATATTTCGAGATTACACATCTATAATTTACAAGTGGCATTTAGGATGGTGTTCTTCTACTGATTGACTGTTTAGAGACTGCATCAAATTATTCGTTGCTCAAAGCATTGAATTTGTGGTTTTTCTTTTACTTGCTGAAGAAGAAAGGTGAATCATATAGCATTACGAAGGGAATGAGATATTTGCTGAATATTTTTGTTCTTCCAGCAAACCTTTCTGTAAAGATCATGTTAGCCAAAAGTCTACAGTAGTTGGACCTGAATTCGCAATTGTAAGCTTGAGATGTTTTGCATAGATTCTAGACAGAATGAAGAGGAGTGTGAGTTTGAAACAGAGTCTGTTATACTTTGCTTCATCATAGTGGATTGGTTTCCAGCCTCTCTTATAGTTTTTTTTCCGTTTTGGATTTTTCACGTATATCTGGTGTCTTCTTTATATTATTCGCACTTTACTTTATTTATTGCTTTATATGTTTGATTAATTAGACTTAAAATTCAATTAATTTGAAAATTAAACAAACAAGTAAGTGAACCTACTTACTTTTCTAAATTTTAAATTACTTTCGCAATCACTTTCGCACCAAACAACTCATAGCTAGTTGGCTTGCCTTTCCTTGTTTGGGATAGTTTACTGGTTATATACGTCTTATTATTTATGTTTTCCAGCCTCTTAAGCTATGGCTTTGTATTTTGGTTGTGATAGAGTATTGGACTAGAATTGTGAAGCGTGTAACGTGAAGGTTGAGTTCAAGGTGATGTGAATAGAAAGTCTATTTTAACCAGACACAGTCCCACTTAACCGGTATAAATACAGAGACGGTCCATATACCAGGTACACAATTAATACCATCTGAGTTTCTTTACAGCTTTTAAAGCCCTTCTGATTTCTGACTTGATCGTCGGAGCGTAGTCGACCGGCACCACACCGGTGCCCTTTCGATTACTCTTCTCTTGTCCTTTTTTACAGGCTGGTGTTTGACTAGTTCGGGGTGAATTTTTGCTTCATCAGTTGGCGCTATCTGTGGGAAACAATCACAAACTTGATTATTCTACACGAATCATATACGAAGCATGATGCACCTACGATTTAGGTTAGAGACTACGGCTATACATGACCCTCTTGTGAAGTGCCCTCCTGCTAGCCACAATCCTCTAGCGCAGGACATTCTTGCAGGTCACAATCCTCCAGTCGCACAGGATCCTCCTGTTAGCCATGACCTTCCTGGCGGACAGGGCCCTCCAATCGGACAGGGCCCGCTTGTCGCCCCTGATCTTCCTGCCTGCAATGTGCCAGCTGCAGGACAGGGAGGCCTGCAACCCCCTGGACAGATGGACTTCCCTAGGGCATGCCCTGAAATCCCAAACAACCAGGGATGGATCGTAGCGTTGGAATACCAGGTCCAGAACTTGAATCAAAGTCTGACCCAGATACTCCAACAAAATACAAAAATTCTGCAGCGCCTCCCTCTTGTGGCGCCAGTACCATCACCGGGTCACCTTAGGCCTGTTGATCCAGAAGGGGATGGTGTTGGGCGAGACAGTGAAGTCCTAACGGATGACGCAGCTCAGAGTCGAGTAAGAGGTGGGACGAACCCAATCACCTAATCCCACTCGAAAAGAACCAACCTCATGGAGACTCGGAGCACCTAGGGGAGATTACATATTATAACATGGAGATGCAAGACCTCAAAGCCAGGGTAGAAAGCATGGCCCAAGCCATAAGGGGGAAGTGCCCTGCTACAGTAGAGGAGCTGGTCCAGCAAACCAACCTCCCTTTCTCCGCGGGGATAATGAACTGTCCTTTGCCCAACAAGTTCAAGATGCCTACCCTTGAAAGCTTTGATGGGACCAAGGACCCGCTAGATCATTTGGAGACCTACAAGGCTCTGATGCACCTCCAAGGAATACTAGATGAAATCCTATGTTGAGCCTTTCCTACTACATTGAAGGGTTCTGCCCGGTCATGGTTTAACAACTTGAAGCCGGCATCTGTACGTTCATTCAAAGAATTGAGCCAATTGTTCGTAGGAAATTTTATTGCCGCCCAAAGGCACAGAAATCCCACCACCTATCTCCTGAACGTAAGACAAATTAAGGGAGAGTCATTGCGAGACTATATTAACCGGTTTAACAGGGAGATATTACAAGTCCATGCTTGGACAACAAGGTGGCAGTTACCACATTCATGGGGGGCCTACTGCCTTCAAAGCTCTTGTACTCAGTTTCTAAGCACCCTCTAGAAAGTATGTCCGAGCTACTCGTAAAAGCCCAAAAGTACATGAACGCAGAGGAGGCCCTTGATGCGAGAAAGGCAGACAGGAAAAGGGGGGTCATTCTAGTGAGGAAGATAGAGACCCCAAGTATGGCAGAATGTCATGGGAGCAGACCTATAAAGTGTCGTGTTGTGATAAGGGATTCAACACCTTTACCCCCTTAAACACATCAATGAGCCAAATCCTCCTCTACATCCAAGATGACCCAACTATTGCATGGCCCCCAAAACTAAGAACCGACCTATCCAAGAGGTCCCACGACAAGTATTACAGATTCCATCGCGACCATGGCCACGATACAGATGAGTGCATAGACTTGAAAAGGCAGATTGAAAGCCTGATTCGTAGGGGCGCGCCAACTACAAAGATATGTGGCCAGGGATGAGAAGAGAACACGGAACTGCCCATGGGATGGGGATGGTAAAGATGACAACACTCAAAAAACTCATTTGTTGGGAGAAATTAGAGTTATCTCCGGTGGACTTGGAGGAGACAGGGGGCATATTGACTAGAGACATTAGAAGGGAGACAGTTGGCCCATCCTTGGAATACTGAGCATCTGAGGAAGTGCCACAAGTAAGATTTTCTTTTAAAAATTGCATTTACTTTAATAATTCTAGCTGAAACTCAATTTAATATCAAGCCTTAGTATGATAGCTCCTAGGTTTTTGTTCGAATAATTCTCTACTTGTTACTAGAATATCAATAGCAATCATTTTTGTTTCAAAATATGTTATAACTAAAACAAAAAAAAAATAGCTCCACGGGAGCACAGCCCTACGGGGATGCACCTCCAAGGAGGGCCTTTTAATGAAAAAGACGGGATGAATGAATTCCGAGAACATTGTTAAAATAGCCCTACGGGGGCATAACCCTACGGAGACACAACCCTACGGGGATATGCCTCCAAGGAGGGCCTTTTAATGAAAAAGGCGCGATGAATCAATTCTGAGAACATTGTTAAAATAGCCCTACGGGGATACACCTCCAAGGAGGGCCTTTAATGAATAAGGCGGGATGAATGAATTTCGAGAACATTGTTAAAATAGCCCTACGGGGACACAACCCTACGGAGATACACCTCCAAGGAGGACCTTTAATGAAAAAGGCGGGATGGATGAATTTTGAGAACATTGTTAAAATAGCTTACGGGGGCACAACCCTACGCACGGCTAATCCTACGGGACATAACCCCTACAGGAGCCCAGCCCAACTACGGGGACACGAGTCTATGGGGACACACCTCTTCAAAGGGACTTTTAATTAAAAAGTCAGGATAATTAATTCCGAGAACGTTGTCAACCGACACTACGGGGGCACAACTCGTTAAAAAAAATTTTAGCAAATGGCGGATAAGTCCCGTTAAGGTTGTCGCATGACTTATCAAGAGTTGTGCTATAAAGTTTATTAGTTAAATTTTATTAACTAAATGAGTCATTGGCATAATGGTTAGGGTGAGATCATTATACTTTATTAGCTAAGGTTCGATTCTTCAAAATGACAATTATTTTTAAATATATATAAATCGGGTTCTTATATACCAACCAAAAGCCGAGTCCAAGAAGAAACCGGCCAATCTTGAGCACGGTCAAAGCCACACCCAGCCAAAGCAGGGTGACCCACGCGCCCCACCGAAGCCGGGCCGAGTGCCCCACCGCGCCCGCGCAAAAAAAAAAACAAAAGAAAAAAAGAAGAAGAAAAGAAAGGAAAAGAAAAAATATATATTATGTTTAAAATTCAGAGGCCAAGATAAAGCCTAACAGGCCAGCCAAAGTGTTCATAAGGCCCGACAAGCAACCCTCATGAACAGGGGGCATCTGATAGAGTATTTGACTAGAATTGTGAAGCGTGTAACGTGAAGGGCATCTGATAGAGTATTTGACTAGAATTGTGAAGCGTGTAACGTGAAGGTTAAGTTCAAGGTGACTAGAATTGTGAAGCGTGTAACGTGAAGGTTGAGTTCAAGGTGACGTGGATAGAAAGTCTATTTTAACCAGACACAGTCCCACTTGACCGCTATAAATACAGAGACGGTACATATACCAGGTACGCAATTAATATAATCTGAGTTTCTTTACATTTTTTAAAGCCCTTCCGATTTCTGACTTGATTGTCAGAGCGTAGTCATCCGGCACCGCGCCGTTGCCCTTTCGATTACTCTTCTCTCGTCTTTTTTACAGGTTAGTATTTGACCAATTCAGAGTAAATTTTTGCTTCATCAGGTTGTGTCTCATAATTGTAATACCCCGCTCCAACACATGGTATGATATTGTCCGCTTTGGGCCTGAGCCCGCACGGTTTTGCTCTTGCGTTTTACTCCAAAAGGCCTCATACCATTTGAAGAGAACATACAACATATAAGCACATCCCTTTTTCCACACCCAGGTGATGTGGGATTGAGCACCCTGTACCCTGTCAGTGTGGTAGCTCAGTCCAGTATCTGTCTTTGCACCCGCCCACTCACACCCGTCCACAAGGGATACTACAATCCACCACCCTACGAGGCCCGACGACCTCGTCGGCACACTACTTCTGGCTGGGTTCAGGCTCTGATACCAATTGTAATACCCCGCTCCAACACATGGTATGATATTGTCCGCTTTGGGTCTGAGCCCGCACGGTTTTGCTCTTGGGTTTTATCCCAAAAGGCCTCATATCATTTGAAGAGAACATACTACATATAAGCACATCCCCTTTTCCACACCCAGGCGATGTGGGATTGAGCACCCTGTACCCTGTCAGTGTGGTAGCTCAGTCCAGTGTCTGTCTTTGCACCCGCCCACTCACACCCGTTCACAAGGGTTACTTGTAATACCCCGCTCCAACACATGGTATGATATTGTCCGCTTTGGGCCTGAGCCCGCACGGTTTTGCTCTTAGGTTTTACTCCAAAAGGCCTCATACCATTTGAAGAGAACATACTACATATAAGCACATCCCCTTTTCTACACCTAGGCGATGTGAGATTGAGCACCCTGTACCCTATCAGTGTGGTAGCTCAGCCCATATGAGATTGAGCACCCTGTACCCTGTCAGTGTGGTAGCTCAGCCCAGTGTCTGTCTTTGCACCCGTCCACTCACACCCGTTCACAAGGGTTACTACATAATGGAGACCACACTTTATATTCTTTCCTCCATTCTCAATACTACTTACCCAAGTTAACCGGATAAAAAATAAACAACTCTGTAAACTCCAGTTGGCAGATTATATGACGCATGGCATATAGAAAACAGTGCAGCGAGAGACGTATCAAAAGGGTGTGAAAGGCACCATTGTAGCGGAGACAGGGGGTAGCTATCAAGTCCTAGTAATGTGCTCCTTGGTGCGGACAAAAAAGACGGCACCTTGGCCATTACAAAGGAAAACTCAAAACGAAAACGATAAGAAAGCAATGTGTTAATTGAGTGACAACTAAAACTAGTCTAGGGTCCATCGATATCTCGAGTAACAGTACTGGCGTGCAGGTGGTGCAGCGGCATCAATTATTATCATTTCAGTTTCGTCATATATAAGCTATAACAATGGGGGTAGTTGTAGTACTGAGGTCTAAGGCATATTATAGACTACTGCTAGTATATTACTATTAGGAGCTACAGATTAGTTGAGAGGAAGTAACTCTTCTTAAAACTTATCATGAGCAATTGTTTAGTAATAATATATATATTTATGTATAAGATACCTTTCAAAGCATGCTTCTTATTGAGAGAAAAATATATATAAGAATAAGAGACCTATCAAAGCATGCATCCTTCTTAATTATTGAGAGAGAAGCTTCAGCCGGCTGGACAACTTTTTCCGTCTTATCTCATGTTTATCTCCTTAAGCAATTATACATAACTCATTTACGTTGAATGTTACGTATTCTAAACTCTTAATTTACATATTTTATTATTTTAGTAATAGTTTATTTGTGATTTTACTCTATTTTTGTAATTTTTGTCTTTTCAAAATTTTAATGATTATTTCAGTTAAAATCATAATTTATGGACTTTTAAAGAAGACATTCAGGATAGTTATATGAAGCTTACATCAAATGGATCCATTCAACTCCATATTTTAACTCAAATCAGTCCAAGGAAAAGGTACAAGAGAATTATAACTGCTTAAGGAGATTATGGGCCTGAAGCTCAATTCTGTGCGTAATCCAGTTTTAATTTCGTTTTAAAAAACAGTCCGAAAGTATTATTTTCAAGTATCAATTCGACTTGATTTTTGAAAAGATTGAACGAAATTCAATTCTGGACACTTTTGTATTTCACGTAAATTCTGTGAATCGGACTTCTACTTGGTCAAAATTTGGGCTGAACATCAGTAGAAAAATTCATTTGTTTAATGCTGCGGGAAAACCCTAATTATCTCCTAATTAGATTAAGACTTTATATATTCTCTTGGAGTAAAAAGTAACGAATTGGAAGCTATTTTAGAGGAGAAAACAAGTGGAGGTCAGGAACAGAAGACAGAGACAATTTGAATTTTATTTAATTATATCTTTTATTTATTTGTTATCTTCTTCTACCCTGTGTAACTAAACTCCTCAACTAGGGTTGAGGAGGAAACCTCCATTAATGAAGTGAAATTATTTTGTTCATTAATTGATTCTCATGTGCATGATTTAGATGCTCATGATTTTTACTTCATGTGATTAATTATTTTATAATTCTTTCACCATCTATATCATGTATATGTGGTAATTAGAAAGTATTATAATTAATCTAAGCTTGAGTTTATATTTGTTGAAAGTGATAATATTTGATATTATGTTTTTCATTAAATTAGATTCATAATATGCTTAGTATTTTACACTAGTGAAATGAAGAAAAATCTACCTTTTTAATATATTTTTCATAGTGCTTTATTATTAAACCTTGAGTAAGTAATAGATTGATTTTTTGATTGCTACTTTAAATTTGTGAATTAATAAATGAATATTAGAAGCTTTATGGATTTAATGGTGGTGGAATCCGAAACTTCAGTTATTTTCTCTATTTGACTTTAATAGTGTTGTTTTATTTGGATGTTAGTTTAATCTCTCTCAAATCAACCAACTTTTGTTTAAACTAGATTAGTTTTAAATTAATTTAAATTTGTATTAATTTTTCTTTTCAAAGTATTTCCTTGAGTTCGATCTCATTCTTGCTGATTTATACTTTAATAGATTCATACACTTGTAACTTATTTTATACTTTTAAAACAACATCAATTACTATTGATAAAAACTATATATATATATATATATATATATATATATATACATTTGAAATTATATTAAGCTGAATAATTAAATATGGATGCACGGGACCCTACTGAGCTAGCTAGGGCAAGTGATGAATGATTGAAAAAGGACTGCTCCCCATGCAGCAATTCAAGTGGGAGTACGTCTAGAAATTAAGAAAGATTCCTTCAGTTAGAAACTGCAAGTAAGACAAGGTTTGGAGCATCCAATAGATGGAGGTGCATCTTGATCTTATTTATTCACCGATTTGTATATATATATATAAGCCATTGACAGTTGTTAGCATTGTGAATCGCATTAAACATTTTGCCTCGTTTGCTCCATCATCAACTTCCAATTAAGCTACGAAAATGGAAGTAAAAATCATTTCGAAAGAGAGTATCAAACCATCTTCCCCAACACCCCATCACCTCACAACTTTCAAGCTCTCCCTCTTGGATCAGCTCATTCCTGCTCCCTATGCTCCAATTGTCCTATTCTATCCCAATGATGATGATGACGATGATGATGATGCTGTTGCTAGTCATCTCAAATTCCTCGGTAGATTAGCAGTACTAAAGCAATCACTATCGGAAACCTTAACACGCTTTTACCCACTTGCCGGTCTTATTAGAGATGATCACCTTTCTATTGACTGTAACGATGAAGGGGCTTATTACGCAGAGGCTGAGGTTAACTGTCATCTCTTCAAATTTCTAGACCACCCAGACCTCCAGTTGATAAATCGATTACTCCCCCACTCATGTACAAGTGAACCTGTCCTCAAGGTGACTAACATTCAAGTAAACATCTTTCAATGTGGTGGAATTGCCATCGGCATTTGCATTTCCCACAAAATCATGGATGGAGGTGCACTCAGCACCTTTCTTAGAGGGTGGGCAGCCACGGCTCAGGGATATTCCAAAGACCATGTTATATATCCAGATTTTGTTAATGCCACTTCTCTCTTCCCAACAAATGATCTATGGTTAAGAGATTCATCAACTGTTATGTGGGGTTCAATGTTCAAGAAAGGCAAATGTGTTACAAGGAGATTTGTATTTGACTCCTCAGCATTAGCCAACCTCAAGGCCAAAGCAACCAGCGGCTCATGTACTACTACTGTGAATTACTGCAGCCCCACCCGTGTAGAGGCCGTCTCTGCTTTGATTTGGAAATGCTCCATGGCAGCCTCTGCAAAAATACGCGGTTACAAAAGGCCTTCTCTGCTGACCCACCTGGTCAATCTACGCACAAGAACCTCACCTCCCTTGTCTCAACATTCTATGGGAAACCTCATTTGGATAGCAAGTGCGCAATGCATGGCTAACTATCATGAGCAGGGACTTCATGCCTTTGTGGCTCAGGTACGTCAAGCAATTTCCAAAATCAATGGTGACTTTGTGAAAAAACTAAGAGGCAATGAAGGGTATGGTGTAATTCGTAAATCTTTCAAAAAGATTGGAGATCTGGGCTCCAAAGAAGGAGTTGATTACTTTGGGTTTACTAGTTGGTGTAACTTTGGTTTCTATGAAACCGATTTCGGCTGGGGAAACCCAATATGGGTTGGTTGTCCTACTTCAAGTGGATCAACAGTTTTCATGAATCTCAACATTTTGATGGAAACAATGTGTGGTAATGGAATAGAAGCATGGGTGACCTTGGATGAACAAGAGATGGATATATTCGAACATGATCTGGAGCTCCGATCATACGCTTCGTTGGATCCAAGTCCTCTAACATGCACTTAATGGTAATGTTAGCTAGCTAGCTAATGTGATCAGCTCCCTAAGCTAGAAGAAGATGGAGAGCTGCTTTGTAGATAGACATGGTTTTAGCCACAATTGATCACTTTATATAGTAGCTCTATATAACTTATCTACTTAATTAATGCTCATATTTATGTAATCCAATATAATCTCTACTTTTTATGCTAATATTAATTGTCTCCTACCTGAGTCGTTCATTTCACTTTTTCGATCGTGAATATATACCTCACCTACCTGGAGAAGCTAAAACCTTGCAGAAACGCAAAAGGTGTATGCATGTGGCAAGGGAGAGGGAAAATCCTCTCTAGTGAGATTTCCGCAATTTCTATAATAAACGTGATCATAACAGATGACATCAAATATTAGTGAAATATGTTACAAAATGACTGGTATCACCTACTCTATAATGTGAGTCACCATCAATAGTCGTACATGTTGTCACTAGACGAAATTGTGAAAAAAATGTTACAAGAGAGGATTTCAGTCCAGTAAAGAGATCGAGGTGATGTAGTTAATTCTAATTAAATTGAATTAAAATGCTATATGTATATTTTAGAGATTGAGGGAGTCCTAGAGCCAGTCACTCACACGAATTATCCCTTCACAGCAGTGGTTGTTTCAACCAATCACAACAGCCTCATTAATTATCTCTATCCAACATTAAAAGCATAATTTTGAAGGACAAAACTATCCCTCTTAATTCTTTATATCTTTCATCGGTCTTTTTCACCTCTATTTTCCGGATTTATTCTTTTCTTTCCTTTTTTTTAACAACTAGCCTGAATAGATTCTTTTATTTCTTTTTTTTTTTCCAATATATATATATATGTCACATATGAATTCACGCCAATCTTGTTATGGATGGATTCTTCATATATGTAAGTTCTAATTGAAATAAAATTATAAATTGAGTTTTAGTTGAAGTAAAATTGTAGAATTGAATTTTAGTTATTTTGTGTGAGAGAGAGATGATCGAGGATGAGGTACATGTGATCGGTAATCACAGTTTGAGAGATAAAAAAAAAAGGAAAGGAAAGAATCCATATTGGAAGGTTAGTTGTTTATATATATATCTATATTACATTTGAGCTTTGATTTTGAATTTCCTTCCAAAAAAAATTTATCATCTAACAGTCGAAAATGCTTAAAAAATTAATTTGACGGTTCAAAATGTCTATTCCTATCTACGGTCTAAAATTACTCTCCTAATCTTCAATGAACGGTCATGATTAAACCACCCCACTACCTTCTATATCACACTTTCCCACTCACTATTATTTTTATTTTTTTTCTCTCTCATGTGTTTTATACCTGTCTCTCTGTCTCTGTCTCTATCTCTATCTCTTTCTCTCAAATCAAAACACCACCATCAGTGGCTACAGCTCGATCCGGAAGAAGAAGTCGTTGCTCCACTCCGGGCCGTCGATCTGGAAGAAAACGCTGACTACAACTTGCTCCACTTTGGGCCGTTGCTCGATCTGGAAGAAGAAGCCCCAACTTGCTCCACTCTGGGCCGTTACTCGATCTGGAAGAAGAAGTCGTCCAGCATGGTTCTCGACGCATTTGCAACGGCTGTTGGAGCCGGCGCTGTTCTTGAAACTCTAGATGCACTGTTGCTCGATCTGGAAGAAGAAGCCCCAACTTGCTCCACTCCCGGCCATTGCTCAATCTGGAAGACAAAGCTGACCGGTCCAGTGTGGCTCTCGATGCACCTGCAACGGCGTGGTCTCTTGCTGAGTTTGTCCCCACCTGACGGTACTTTTTTTATTTATTTGGATTATTTTGATTTTGTAATCGGTACATTTCTTCATATATTTGGTCTAATTTTAATTTTAATTTTCGTTTTAATCCGCTTTGAAATTCAATGTTTTGACAGTATTTTTTTTCTTCATTTGGATTATTTTGATTTTGTAATTGGTACATTTCTTCATATATTTGGTCTAATTTTAATTTTAATCCGCTTTGAAATTCAATGTTTTCTTATTGATTGGACCAAAACAAAATGCAGTGATTTTCGTTTGGATTATTCTAATGTTTATTGTGGTAAAATCAAAATTGGGCCTTTGGAAAGGAAAAAAATGTGTATGAAAGTTATTCTGAATGTTATTGATGGTTTGTTATTTTCAGATATGTGGTTTTGAATGCCAAAGAAGTAGAAGATAGATATATAGCTTCAGTCCACACAAAAAATCACATTGATTTGATTAAGAATATAAGCTCCAAAAGCTTCGATTCGGCAAGAAATGGGGTCGCTGCCATGTATAATTCTATATATTTCAATGAAGGCTCATCAGAAGCTGCTTATCTTGCCGCTGGCTCTGTCATAGAGGTAATGCTCCAGCGATTACTCAATATATTTGAAACTTTTTTATGTGCTTTTGTTGATCTTTGGGAAATATTCATGCATCATACAGATATTCTTTTATTCCGTTCTTCTCCCTTTTATTTTCTGCTTCTAACATATGGTTAAATTTCAACATCTTAGATTGCAAACCATGTCCTACATTTATGTGCCCACTATGTTTCATTAAGGAAAACTAAAGAAACCTTCGTTCTGAATAATACCAGATTTGATACAATTAGCTAAATCTTTTTAACCAAAAGGATAATGCTATTCAGGCAGAATTCGTAGGCAGAAATATTTACATCCATTGGATGCATGTGGTAGGCCCCACCACATACACTCACCACATGCATCTAATGGATGTAAATGTTTCTGCCTATGAATTCTGCCTGAGTAGCATTACCCCAACCAAAATCACCCAATAGAAGTGGCACATTATGAAGACTTTGTATGTCGAAGTTGCTTGGTGTAATGCTAAAAGTTTGGTTGTCAAATGCGAGAATGCAAGTTTTAGCATGAGATTGACCATTTTTCTTGAATAAGATAACTTTAGATTTGTATATAGTCTGCCTCTCCTAACATCTTGCATTGGTATAACCAACTTTAATTTATGATTTCATAAGAAGGGCATTGTAATGATTTTTTTTATATTTTTTTTAGTATTTGCTTGAATTATTTCCAAAAAGAAACTGATGGATTGATGCAAGGCAAGCTTTTATAGACTGTTCTATCAAAATTTCCCAAATATGGTTGAGTATATTCCATCTATATATATTGTTAGTTTGTCTTCATTTTCCAATAGATTGCCTGAATTATAGTTTGGCCATAGCTACAAGCTTACAAGTCTTAACTAAACCTTATTTTTCACTTTTGGAAACCATGTCCTACATTTATGTGCCCACTATGTTCCATTAAGGAAAACTAAAGAAACCTTTGTTCTGAATAACACCAAATTTGATACAATTAGCTAAATCTTTTTAACCAAAATCACCCAATAGAAGTGGCACATTATGAATACTTTGTATGTCGAAGTTGCTTGGTGTAATGCTAAAAGTTTGGCTGTGAGAATGCAAGTTTTAGCATGAGAGTGACCACTTTTCTTAAATAAGATAACTTCAGATTTGTATATAGTCTGCCTCTCCTAACATCTTGCATTGGTATAACCAACTTTAATTTATGATTTCATAAGAAGGCATTGTACTGATTTTTTATTTTTTTAACTATTTGCTTGAATTATTTCCAAAAAGAAACTGATGGATTGATACAAGGCAGGTTTTTATAGACTCTTCTATCAAAATTTCCCAGATATGGTTGATCAGTATATTCCATCTATATATATTGTTAGTTTGTCTTCATTTTCCAATAGATTGCCTGAATTATAGTTTGGCCATAGCTACAAGCTTATAAGTCTTAACTAAACCTTATTTTTCACTTTTGGACCTTTTCTTTAGCAGAGTTTCTCCTATAACGTATACAATTTTTATTCACAGAGATCACAAAATTTTTGTTTGAGGTACTATTGGACATGAGATGGTGCAACAACCAGGACTTAAGTCAGCTGATGTGTTTGTATCCATTGAGGTGAGTGCCTATTTTGATTTTTTTTTGTGCTTCTCAAAGAATTACTCTTCAAACAAATATATAAACACACACATATTCAGGCGGTGCAAATTTGTCGGAAGAGGCCCATATGATAAAGACTATTGGACATGAGATGGTGTAGCAACCAGGACTTGAGTTCCTATTTTGATATTTTTTTTGTGCTCCTCAAAGAATTACTCTTCAAACAAATATATAAACACACACATATACGTAGCTTTGCGGTGATGATGGCAGAGGCGGTGCTCCGGTGGTTGTTTTGTAGCAGTGATCGGCAATGATGGTGACATGGATCATCTTCAACGGTGAGTGTTTGGCAGTGCATCGTGTTAGTGTTTGACTGTGCTTCACAGGCCAACCACCGCCTCCTCCAAAAAATAAAGAAGACGTGATTGTTTTTTTATTTTAACTTTTTCTTTTACCTTTTTGGGAAGAAGGATAAGGATTTGATAATGTGGAATCCATATTCCTCTTATTATATTTTTGTTACCCACTATTGTTGTCATTTTATATTTCCCCTAATATTATGTATTCTGTTGGATATCAATATGGCATAAAATAATGAGATACTATTTAGCTAGCTATAATACAATAATAAAATGAAATGGAAGAACTTCATTCTTTTTTCATTGAAGAACATCATTCATTAGATCCAAAACATGCATGTCTTTGCAAGCTTTTAACATCTAAATGTATTGGTGGGTATTTTTAGGTTTATAAACATACATTTAGCCAAGTACATGAATATATTACATAACCTAAGACAACTTGGGAGTAGAGAGAATAAAGAAAGTGGGAGGAAAGACAATAGCTGAAAGGAGGAGAGAAAGGGAGTTGTCGAAGAGGGAATGTGGGAGAAAGAATAAAAAAGAATAGAAGAGTGAGAATAAAAGAAAGAAAAGAGCAGAGAGTGGTAGGAAGAGTTAGAATGAAGAAGGAATAAAAAAGAATAGAAGAGTGAGAATAAAAGAAAGAAAAGAGCAGAGAGTGGTAGGAAGAGTTAGAATGAAGAGTGCATGTGTGATGAATAAAATAAAGTAAAAAAATTCAAAAATACTCTTTGTCTCTAAGATTTGAGTAAAATTGTATACAATTTTTATATTTTATATACATTTTAACACATTTATAAATTAAAAAATAAATTATTAATATTCTCTAAACTACAAGATTGTTGACAAAGAATTAAATTTATATTCGAACACCTTCTACCAATTGACAGTAAATTACATGTTTTTTTATTTTTAAATACAAATAATAAATGATATATAATATATATATTATAATCATAATCTGTTACATCTAATTCTGGAACTTATATATGTTTATTGTTTTTATTTTCTGACAATAACATTTATTTTCTTTTTATATAATTTTTTTGTAAAATTTTAATCTAATTATAAATTAAATATATCAAACGATTCAAAATAAAATCACATCTAAAATATGTTTATAGTGAAGTTTAAAAAATTACATTTAATTACAAAAGTTACATTTATTGATGCTTCATAGGTTTTTTATTGGTGCATTAAAATTCACTGTCTATAACATTACTAGAGTACATGTAAAAAGAAAAAAAAATTGACAAAAAAGTATAGGGGTTTTTTAGTTTAGTGTCTTTTTTTTTAACTTCAGGGTTTTTTTTTTTGCAAAATGGGTAAAGTATAGGGGTTTTTTTGTATTTTACTCAAGAAATAAAGAATAAGAAGAAGTACCGGGACAGTACTTTTTGAAACTATCAAGAGTTGTATAATTGTATGGTTTTAGATCATGAATTACCCGAAATTTGCATGCATCGTGTATGAAAAATGGTAAATGCACCAAGTGTTTGTATAGTTGTATGGTTATAGATATTGAACTACCCAAAATTTGCATGTATCGTGTATAAAAAATGGTAAATGCATTGAGAGGTACCCTAAACAATGATGATTGCGTTTATTCTATGAGGGGCAATGATAACACGACAATAATTTGAGCGGCGTAGACGAAATTCAGCAATACCTTGATTATATGAAATCAACTTTTATTTCAGTCCAACAATTTTATTATTATATGGCGGTGAAGAGGTGGAGCTGGTGAAGAGGACTTGACAGTGGTTTTGGTTAAAGACCCATTTTGGCTTTGGTGATGTTGGCCGGAATTGGGTGAAATCAACTTTTATTTCAGTCCAACATTTTTTTTTTTGCTATAGTGCCATAGGCACGAGTAATACCCTAGTATATATATATATATAAACACACGGATATGGATTGAAATAGAAGAAAGAAGAAAGGGTGGGCAATTTTGTCCTAAAAATTGTGTTTTTAGTGTCTCATAAAAAAATAAAAAATAAAAAAGAGTTAATTAATGAGGCTTTTGTGATTGATTTTTCAAGTAATTACAAGAGCAACTATGGAGGGACAATCACGTGAAGGACTATTCCTAGCACCCTTCTTGAGGGATTATTACAAATACATCGACTTTTGGAGTGTTATTTACCATTTCGTGGAGTCAAAGTCTTGAAATTTCAAAAAAATGGTTTTGCCTAAAATGCTGACATAGAAAACCCATGTTTTGTAATTTCTCATGCCGAAATTATCCTTTTTAGTGAAGTAACTTGCACAAAAAAAATAGTACATAAACATAACATTGTACCTTTATGCAAAAAAATGGTACTTGCATGCTCAAAAGTGATTCTAAACATAAACAATTTGTAAGTTTTCTTTTTTTTCTTTTTGTTTGGAAGGTTCAATAAAATTTGTGAATGGTGAATATGACATATGATCATGCAAATGCTATATTACTATTGGACCTTCAAGAAAAAAAAAGTTTACAAGTTGCTTATATTTAGGAACCCACTTTTGTGTATGTAGGCATCAATTTTGCGCACAGAGGTACAATGTTTTGTATATTTATTTACTATTTTTTTTGCAAGTCATTTCACTAAAAAAGACAATTTCGGTATGAGAAATTGCAAAACATGATTTTTTCATATCCACATCAACATTTTAGTCAAATTTAGTTTTTCGAAACTTCATGACTTTGACTCCATGAAATGGTAAATAGCACTCCAAAAGTGTATGTATTTGTAATAATTCCTATATTTTACATGTCACTTGTTCTTAAATAATATTAAAGCCCATTTGGGGGATCTCCCTAAGATCAAAAGGACTTCATTGATAAGGCCTTCGTAAAAAAAAATTTGTTAGAAGAAATTTAAGAGAAAATGATGTTTGGCTAGTGCATTTTTTAAATACACTTTAACTTTTAAATTATTTTTTCTTGAAAATATTATCTCTTATCTTTAACAATGATTACAACCCTTAAAAAGCGCGAAGTCGACAATGAAAGGAAGCTGTGGTGGTAGCGGTGGAGGTGGTGGTAGCGGTGGAGGTGGCGGTGCTGGTGGAGGTAGTGGTGGAGGTAATGATGGTGATGGTGGCGATGGCAGTGGTGGTGGTGGAAGGCAGTGACAACAATGGTGGTGGCAGTAGTGATGGTGGTGGCAATAGCGGTAGTGGTGGAAAACAGCAATAGCGATGGTGATGGGGGAGGTGGTGGTGGTAGCAGTGGAGGTAGTGGTGGCGGTGGCAGTGGAGGTGGTGGTGGTGGTGGTGATGGTGGTGGAGGTGGTGGTAGTGGTGGTGGTGGAAGGCTGCAGTAGCAGTGGCGGTAGAGTAACGAGGGATAAAAAAAATATATAGCACAATCTTGTTAATATATAAGAAAAATATGTACAATTTAGTAAAATAACAAATTTATTTCAAAAGAAAATTATGCTTCCTAAAAGGAGATTCTAAAAACAACATTTTTTTACTTCTTTGAAATGGGTTTCCTGACTACCGGCTTCTTTGGAAAGGCCTTTACATATGCGTAACCAAACGTTACATTTTTTTTAAAAGGACTTTTGATACTTGGAAGAACTTTTTGAGGCCTCAGGAAGCTCCCCCAAACAGGCACTAAATGAAGGAAATGAAGACCCCACATGTAATGACCCGAGTGGCTACTTAAAAAAAACTTAATCATAAATGGACACCCAAGGTAAAAGAAACACTCATAGGGAACAATCTGGACAATCGACCATCCTTAAAATGAAAACTGTGTAACGGTTACAAAAAAATTCATAGACAATTCATTAAAATTGAAAACAGGGCGAACTTAGGTTCTTTGGAAACTAAATTTATATGACAAGTAAATTGAAAAATTTTAAATTGTTCCAAGGTTGGAAAATAGGTATAGGGGCAAAATTATCACTCGGTCAATGGATTGAACTGGTACAAAAAATAGACCAGGCCCGCGTCAGTTTGAGCCCATGTATCAGTAGGAGGCCTAAAAGGTTGAGTCGATAATCGCAAAGGGGCAAGTTGCCCCATCTTCAAGCTGGAAAGCCCAAATCAAATACAAACCTACAACTCAAAAATGAATCCAAACTCCTTAAGAGAAAAGTTAGCTGTAAATAAAGAAATTCGAGTCCTAAAAGGATTTGAATTCTAACTTGTATAAATATTCATCAAACCATGAATGAAACGGATCCTCAAATCCCTCTCTCGTAATTTCTTTCCTCTTAATTTATGAAAACTTTGTGTTCCTAATTTTGGGTGTGTGCTTTGAATTGTTTGACATTGTCTAGTTGAATAATTTTCTGTACCTACACTTTGGCGCTGTCTGTGGGAAGCGTTCAATCTTTTTCTAGAACTCAAAAAATTTGCAATCATGGTGGATACGAGGAGAAATACCGACGATGCGATGGAGTTGGGTCGACTCCTTAGGAACCAAATGAGGGCGCCACCCGTACAGCCAGAGGATCAAGACCCACTGGCGCGCCCTAGCATTCAGCAGTTAACCCAGTAGAACGACGCCCTACATCAACAAATCACAGATCTACAAGGAAGGGTGGATCACGTCGAAAGCGTAAGAAACCCCAGGCGACAACAGAACAAAGAGGCCGGCTCGAGCAACCATTCATTGAGCGCCTCACACCACTACCGGTCTTGTAACAGACAGTACCACCCCGACCAGCCTAGTGAGGATCAAGTCGATCCCCCGTAACCCCTCTCAAAATAGAGGATCCAGATGCAATAGGAGATTGACACGCTAAATGGCAACCGGTCACGCTATCCAGCTAACCGATCACTTGCAGCCACCAGATTGACTGAGTCCCCCATCATCGAAAACATAGTTAGAATCAAAAGACCAAGAAGGTTCTCCCTATTGACGTTCACTACCTTTGATGAAAAAATGGACCTGGTAGAGCATATCTACCAATACCAACAAAAGATAACCTTAGACGTCAAAAATGATGCACTCATATGCAAAATCTTCCCATCCAGTCTGGCTGGCCAGCGCTACTCTAGTGCAAGTGTAGAGACCGTGACCAATTTTGGCCGGTTTTGCATTTTTCGCATTATAATTGCCATAAATGCATTTTGAGTGGTGTTTAACATGTTTTGAGTGTGGGAAACATGTTTGGGAAGTGTTTTTAACGTTTTGGAAAGTTTTCGGGAGAATTGGAGAAGTTTGACTTTTTGATCAAACCGGGGCCCGGGGTGCGACTTAAGTGGACCCGGGAATCCAGAAAATTCTCGGAAATATTTATTTTTGAGAATGGCTAAGATGAAATGTTTAGAGAGTAGAGGAAGTGATTTCGAGCCGTAGAAGTTTTCGGAATCGAAAAAGGAGTCCGGGAAGGTGCGTTTAGTGGCCTAGGGGTATTTTGGTCTTTTTGCAAGCCCTAGATATTTTAAATATCAGTGGCAAGGACATTTCAGTAGATCTCATGCCTCTTTCTCTCTCTAAAGTTCTCCATCTTCAAAACTCTCCCTTCTCTCTACATTTCGGATCCGTTCGGCTTGGATTCAAGACTCGCCGAAGGAGGGAGATACGTAGGGGACGGCTAGGGCTTCCATTTGAACCAAACAAAGTGGTGATTCGACAAGGTAGACTCTGCTGGAAAATTGGTGAAGTGCTTGAAAGGGCTTCATTTTTGAGGTAGGGGTTCTTCTTCTCTCCTAATTATCGATTCTAGGGTTTCGGGTGGAGAGGAGATGTGTAGGTTGTGTATCACATGCTTTAGGATGGTGAAGGGTGTGAAAAGTTGTGTTTTCTCCTTCTCTTGAGTCCTATATTTGCACATTTGGTATCCTTGTGTTGGTTTTAGCATGTGGGTTAAAATGTGTGAAATGAAGAAATTGGGTATATAGGTCTTATGTGCTCAATTTGGGGTTTATGTGCAAATGTCTAACCTTGTGTCATATATGTGATTATATGTGGAATATGTGGTGGTTGAATGCATGTTAGTTCCATATGCTAAAATTATGCATTTAGTGTGGCATGAGTAAAGTATGCTAATTTTGAAGTTGTATGCATATGAGATGTTATATGCATGTGTTTACATATATGTGGTATATGTGGTTTTGTGGAGATAAAATGCATGCTATGTTCAACATAGCATGCATGAATATTGAGTGCTTGAGTACAATATGTTCGAAATGCATATATGGGACCGTTGTGAGGAAATGGGGAAAAGTGGTCGAATTGCCTAGAGTAGGTGGATACTCGGTGAGGGCGTTGGGGTGGTTAGACCACCTTGGAGGTAGGAGTTCTCGGTAAAAATATTGTAAGGATCTCATCACTTGATAGGACCGATGTTCTCGGTGGTGTAGTCCGAAGATATCTTATCACTTGGTAGGACCGATGTTCTCAGTGGTGCATTCCAAAAATGATCTCATCACCTGGTAGGACCGATGTTCTCGATGGTGTGTATTAAAATTATCTAACCACCTAGTAGGACCGATGTTCTCGGTGATGAAAATTTTGAACTTGGGTGGAAAATAGCCTAGGTTGTGTGGTTGGTCAAGAATCATGCTAGGGTCTCGGGTCGAGTCTGAGAGAGAGACAAGTGTATGATTATTGCCTTCATTTGAATTATGAAGCATGATATGTGTTTAATGCATCCCTATATATATATATGCATTGTTGTGAGTGAACATGATGTATGTTGAATGATATGTGAAATGTTGTGACATGCATCCAAGTAGGTCATGTCGGGTCAGCACTTAGGAGGGTTGGGGAACCTTTACTGAGCCGCAGTGGTGCTCACTCCTTTATTATAAACTCTTTTACAGATAAAGCACCGATGACGGATGGGACATGAGGGTCCAAGTGGAACACTAGTGGTGGTTTTGCTATCTTTTGGATTTTTGAGCATTTTTGTGGCTATCCATGCCGGCTTGTGGCATGTGACTTTCTTTTTAGTTGTGGTTGTACTTTGGACATATGTACTCTTGATGTATGTATTGGATTATAAACTTGTTGGGTGTGAAAAGACGACGGTTTAATTTATGTAATGCCCATGGCGGCACTTGATTCATTTTGATGATGTTTCCATTGTGAATGAGTTGTGTTCGTGAAAGAAATGATTCATTTTGGTGTATGAATTCAATTATGAATATGATCTTGAGTGTGAGATTGGTGTTGGAACCTTTCATTTATGTTATTAATCATGTATGAGGGGTTCCAGGATGATAGAATGTTGATTGGGCTCCAAATGGATCATATTTAGGGTTGTTGGAAGTCCCGGGAGGTGCATTTCGATCAATCAAGATTTCATCTCGATCAATCGAAATGCCTATTTCGATCAATCGAAACCCCCATTTCGATTGATCGAAGGGGTAATGATTTATGGTGATTTTTAGAGTCCAAATAAGAGGAATTTTGATCAATCGAAGTCCCATTTTTGATCAATCGAGATATTGCAGGTCTAGGGTCCCGAAAGGGTGAAAATCTCGCAAGCATTTCAATCAATCAAGATTTCATTTCGATCAATCGAGATGCCCATCTCGATCAATCGAAATTACTATTCACAGCTTTTTCCAAAACTTCATTTCGACGTAATTTCTTCGTTCTAGATTGGAATTGAGTGTGGTTTTTTTTTAACTTGACTATTTTTGGATTCTCTATCCAATGGTGTAAACTTCAGTTTCAGATTCCAAACAAAGAAAGTTTTGAGGTTCGAAAGTGAGTGATTCTTAAGGGTGTGGACAAGTAAATGTTCACTAAGGTGTGTGATTCGACATAGGGCCCATGGGGTTTGGTTAAGATGTATTTGTGTGCATTCATATGTAATAATTGGGTTAAGCTTTCACGGTGAATGAGGGTAATGAAGGCCTATTGGGCTAAATGGACGGTTTAACCTCCGGTTCTCCGAGAGTTGGAAATCGGGGTGTTATAGCATGGTATCAAACCTTGATACTAATGCATTGAGTGTAATTGAGATTGGTCAGGGGGTTAGGTGAAACGGGTTCACACTCGGGATTCGGGGTTGGTCCGGGGGAGTTCCGGTGGTCCTGGTTTCGGGGCGTGACAGGGATGGTATCAGAGCTCTAGGTTGGAATACCTAGGGACGAAGGGTGAGACTTGATTTAGTGATCACTTGATGGTAAGGATCGGAACATAATGATTTGAACTTGAGATTGTAAATTGCTTATGTGGAACTTGATTTATGCTTACGATTTCTTAACATGCTTTTGTGGATTAAATTGACATAGCATGTGTAAGCATGATGGATATGTGTAAGAAGTGTAAATTTGTTGAATTTAAAATTTTTCTTGTTGTGCATATAGAAAGAAATGCCTCCATGAAGAGCGCGGGACATTGGCGCTGATGCTCCTCAGGAGCCAACAGATGGAATGCAGTTTATGCGTGATATGGCTGATACTATAAGAAGAATGGCTAGGGAAGCCAGAGAGGAGGAGGTTCAGGCATTGCCTAGGGTTGCCTTGAGCTGCCAAATGGTGGCAATGAAGGAATATGTGAAATTTAAGCCGCCTACTTTTGATGGCACGCGTGATCCGCTTGTGGCAGAGAGTTGGATAGACCAAACTCACAAACTCATGGTTGCTCTTGCAATCGATGAGGATTTGAAAGTGGGAGTAGCGGCGCTTCACTTACAAGGAGAAGCTAATCGGTGGTGGCAATTCATCGGGAATGTCCACAATACCGAGACTATGGACTGGGAAACCTTTAAGGGGTTATTTTTCGATAAATTCTTTCCGACTTCGGTGAGAGACCGGATGAGGCAAGAGTTCATAGACTTGGTCCAAGGGGACTTGGATGTGATGGGGTACGAGACCAAATTCACATCATTGGCTCATTTTGCCCCGGAGATGGTAATGAACGAGGAGCTAAAAGTGAAAAGGTTCGTGAAGGGACTCAAAACCTCTATCAAAAAGAGGGTATCCATTTTAGGTCTAAGGGCCTACAATGAAGTGGTTGACAGAGCCTTAGTGGCTGAGGAAGATGACAGAGACACCCAAAGAATATGGGAGTCTAAACAGCAAGTGAAGAGTGTAGGGGCATCTTCGGGTAGCCAGGGACGGAAGAGGCATAGGGAGAGCAGGTCAAGTTTTCGGGTACAGCAGCAAGCTCGCCCAGTACCTTCATTGGCCTTGCCAACTGGATCTCTACGATCTTCTGTGGAGTACTACAATTGCCATCAGATTGGCCATTTTAGTAGGGATTGCCCTCAGGGGCAGACAGTGACATCAGTGCCAACTGGGGCAGTGAAGGGAGTGGTATGCTTCTATTGCAAGCAGCCAGGACACGTTAGGGCTAACTGCCCGTAGAGGCAGGGGACGCATAGTGGTGCAGGGTCTCAGCAGAGGGCTGGGCAGACAGCTACAGTTCAATCTGGCTTTAGGGCATTACCATCACCGCAGCCAGCACAGTCAATACAGGGATCGCGAGTAGCGAGGGGTCCCACGCCTACTTCTAGTCAGCAGTCAGGGTTACAGGGGACTGGTCAGCAGTCATGGGGCCGTGTGTCCACGCTTGCTGATCGGCGTTGAATGTTACGCATTCTAGCCTCTTAATTTCCATATTTTATTCTCTTAGTAATAGGTTATATGTGATTTTACTCTGTTTTTATATTTTCTGTCTTTTTCAGGGCGTTAATGATTATTTTAAATAAAATCATAATTTTGGACTTTTAAAGATAATATCCAAGAAGGTTATATGAAGCCTATATCTAATGGGTCCATTCAACTCCACATTTCAACTCAAATCAGCTCAAGGAAGAGGTTCAAGAGAATTCTAACTGCTTAAGGAGATTATGGGCCTAAAGCCCAATTCTACACTTAATCCAATTTTAATCCCATTTTGGAAAGTGGACTGAAAAGCTTATTTTTGAGTGTCAATTTGACTTAATTCTCGAATAGGTTGAACGAAATTCGATTCTAGACACTTTTGTATTTCACGTAAATTTCGTGAATCGGACTTCTATTGGGTCAAAACTTGGGCCGAAAGTCAGCAGAAAAATCTACCTATTTAGGGCTGCGGGAAAACCCTAATTATCTCCTAATTGGATTAGGACTTTATCTCCTAATTGGATTAGGAATTTATGTATTCTCTTGGGATATAAAGAGGTGAATTGGAGGTTGTTTTGAGGGGAGGAAACAAGTGGAGGCCAAGGCAGAGAAGACAGAGACAATCCGGGTTTTATTTATTCATTATGTCTTTTATTTATTTGTTATCTTCTTCTTCTATCATGTGTAACTAAACTCCTCAACCCTAGTTGAGGAGGAAACCTCCATTAATAAAGTGAAGTTCTTTTGTTTATTAATTGATTCCCATGTGTATGATTTAAATTCTTATGATTTTCGCTTCTTGTGATTAATTATTTTATAATTCTTTCACCATCTATATCATGTATATGTGGTATTTAGAAAGTATTATAATTAATCTAAGCTTGGATTTTTATTTCTTAAAAGTGATAATCTTTGATCTTATGTTTTTCATTAAATTGGATACATTAGATGCTTAGAATTTTACACTAGTGAAGTGAAGGAAAATCTACCTTTTTGATATATTTTTCATAGTGCTTTATTGTCAAATCTTGAGTGAGCAATAGAGTGATTTCTTGATTGCTACTCTAAATTTGGGAATTAATAAATAAATATTAGAAGCTTCATGGATTTAATGGTGGTGGAATCCGAAACCTTAGTTATTTTCTCTATTTGATTTCAATAGTGTTATTTTATTTACATGTTAGTTTAATTTATCTCAAATCAATCAACTTTTGTTTAAACTAGATAAGTTTTAAATTAATTTGAATTTGTGTTAGTTTTTCTTCTCAAAGCATTCCCTTGGGTTCGACCTCGTTCTTGCCGAACTATACTTTAATAGATTCGTACACTTGCGAGTTATTTAACAATTTTAAAACAACATCACTTGCTCCGGTAGAGGATGTACCGGGACCGTCGGTGGTCAGAGGTATTTTCCTAGTTTCTAGCTCGTGGGCTAGGGTGTTGATAGATTCAGGTTCATCACATTCATTCATATCTGTTACATTTGCTTATGCCTTGGGGCTACGGGTGTCATCACTGGAGTCACCATTGTCCATTGATACACCAGTTGGGGGTAGGGTTACCCTGGGTAGAGTATGTCGGTCTTGCGAGATCGAGGTTGCTGGGCGTTGACTAGTGTTTGACTTTGTGTTACTAGACATAACCACTTTTGATGTCATTCTAGGTATGGACTGGCTATATCTACATTTAGAGCCACGACTGATTGTCTCTGTAAGGACCGAAATTATTTTGACCGGTTCCGGATGAATTTTGACCGGATTTATTTTTTTTTTCGAATAAATTAAATTCGGAAAGATGTGGATATATATATACATATATATATAGATTGGACGGGGACATTTATATATATAAGATTATATATATATAGAGGGAGAGGTGGAGAAAGTATATGAATACGGGATTTTGTATGGGCGGAGGATGCATATATATATATATATATATGAAAATATATATATTTATATGGAATATATTTATATTTAATTATAAATATATTTTTTTGGTACATGTATTATTAAACATGTATATAGAGGTGTATTTGTGTAATAAATATATGTGTATGTACTATGATATGTGTACATATACATGTGTGGGATATTTAATATATGTGATGTAATGTATGTATATATATAAATAATATATATATATATATTTGTGTGGAGGAGGATAAGTAGGCAAAAGTGTGTGGACCAAAAGAAAGAAAAGAAAAGGAAAAAGAAAAGAAAAAAAGAAGAAAAGAAGAAAGAAAAGAAAAGGAAAAAGAAAAGAAGAAAAGAAGAAAGAAAAGAAAAGGAAAAAGAAAAGAAAAGAAAAGAAGAGAGGAGAAGAATCGGGGAGAGAGAGAGAGAGAGAGAGCCGAGAGGCCGAGATCGGGAGAAACCGAGGGGGGGGATCGGCTCCGGTGGCCCGATCAACGACGGCGAGGGCCGTTTTTGGCAGTGGCATCGGCGGCGACCGTAGTGTCCACGGTGGAGCTGCCCGGTGCGCGTGGTAGCTCGGTTCGGCCGAGCCATTCGCGAAGGGGTCTTGCTCGCGGTGGGGCTTCGCCGGGGTGACGGCGCTTCGGCAGCGAGGGTGGTCGGCGGTGGTTGGTTCCGACGACTCTAGCTGCAGCAGTGGGGATCATTTTCAGCGGTGGTTCTCGGCTTGGGTGTGGCTTCCGTGGGTTCTTGTTGGGTTTTTCGTGGCTGGTGGTGGCCGCGACAAGGCGGCGGTTGTTCGGCGGTTTTGGCTTGGGTTTGTGGAGCTCACGGTAATTTCGGGCTGGATTAATTTGGGGCCTGTATATATGTGTGTATATATACATATCTATGTTGATTTGGAATCGGTTTGGGCAGCTTGTTGGGGTGGTTTGGCTTGGTCGTGAGGTGGCCGAGAATGGTTTGCTTGTGTTGATCTCCGAATGAGTTCTCACGACTGTTCGGACAGCCCACTTTGGTGACTCCGGGCTTGATAGTCGGACTATGGTAGGCCATGGTTGTGTCGAGGATGGTGAGCGCCGGTAGGGGTGGTGCTTGGTGGCTGGACAATGGTTGTTTTGGCTTGTTTGGCAGCAAGGCAATGGCTCGGTTAGGGGCTGTTTTAGCTCGGGTTCGTAGAGCTTATTGTGGCTGATTTGTGGGCTCTCTTTGGTTCGGTTGAGCTGAGCTTGGATTCATGTTGTTGGCTAGTAGTGGTTTCGGGTGGTGCCGAAACTTGTGGGTTTAGTTTGGGCAGCCGTAGCGGTCAAAGGTTGCGGTTGTTTAGGCCAAGAATGACGGCCTCGTGGTCTTGGACTCTCACAGATGGTGGACTTCGACATAGGACCGGATTGAGCATGGAAATAGGCCGCTTTGCAAGCGCGGACTGGGCGAAAGTTGGACCTAAGGCAAGTTGATTCTTGCCTCTATCTCATACAGATATTTTATGTATGTTGAGTAATTTACATATGTCTCAATTTAAATCATATGTGGTATGTGTATATACATATATATGTAGGCGCTTATATATATATGTGTATAGGGAATGTGGTACATATATGGGATGTGAGAGGATATACATATGTGTGTGTGTATATATATGTATGTGCGGGTTTGGGAAGCGATAACATGTTAGATTTATCGCCTAATTGCATTGTGATACGCATGTATGTATAGATTAAAGTCTATGAAGAGTATGCTAATTAACACATGTTTAGCTATATGTGTCTTGTATGCATATGTGGCTTTTATGCATGAAGTTCAGAATATATATATAGGTGATTATATATATGGTTGCAACGGTAGAAATGCATGCTAAGTATGAATTTAACTTTTGACGAGCATTTGAAAAGCATGAAATGTGCTAAGTGTTTTATATGTTCTTGATACATATGTGGGTGATGTAATATATATGTGTATATATATATTGTGATTGGAATGCGTGTTAGCTACTTGTAGTGAGTACATGCATTTAATGAGAGCATGACTGTATTTATGCTAGTGTAGGTGCATATGTGATTTATATGCATGATTTGACATGTACGTGATTACATGTGGGTTTACGGGAATGAAATGCATGCTATCTGTTTATAGAAAATGTATGCATGGGTTATAGCATGATAAATAAGTGCTAGGGTTGAAATTGTTGGCACATGTGATGTGTTATGCGGGTATTGAACATATATGTGCTATATGTGTTGGAATGTGATGAGAAGCATGCTAGATACTTCTTTTTAGTATTCATAAGCATGGGTTAAAGCATGAAAGTACTATGCTGTGTATATATGCATCCATATTGCATGTATAGGAGGGAAATGACACATACGTGATTGTACGTGGGTTTACATGTATAGGTAATTATATGTGTGGTTATGCGGAGATGAAATGTACACTATGTTTTCTTAAAACTAGCTTGTACATTGTGAAGCACAAAATTGAATGCTTAGTGTTTATATGTTTGAAATGCATATATGGGGCCGTTGTGAGGAAACGGGGAAGTGTGGTTGAATCACCCAGAGTAGGTCAATACTCGGTCACGGTGAGGGCGTTGGAGCGATTACGTCACCTTGGAGTAGGTAAATACTCGGTGACAGTGGTCTATCCACCTTGGAGTAGGTAAATACTCGGTGGCGGTGCTGATATGGTCTAACCACTTTGAGCCACCTAATACTCGGTGACGGTGCTGATATGGTCTAATCACCTTGAGTAGACAAATAATTGGTGACGGTGCTGATATGGTCTAATCACCAATGGGCAAACCAAAATATTGCCCCGAAAGTATGACGTTGGCGGAGTAGGTCAAGGTCATAGGATGGTTATCGGAGTTGTCCTAGGTCACATGATCCTCGGAGCGGGCCAATCATGTGGGGTATCGGATGAGGACCGAGAGTGAGAGTATGTGCAAGCTTTGATGTTTTTCTTATGTATTGGATTATGACCGTGGAAGGTGAAAAATACCTTTATGCTTATGTGTTTATCTGTTAAGCATGTTTTGCTGTTTAAATGCATCTTTATTGCATTTGTGATGTGCTACTTGACGAGTAGGAGATGTGGTAGTTGATTTACATCGTTTATGTAAACGTGTTAACATATATGTTCTATATACATATTGGTGCGAAATGTGTACTGCTTTCAAGCATGTTGAAAATGATTTCTAAAATCATGTATAGTGGATTTTGTATGTTCATATGTGCTAGAGTAGCCATATACATCATTGGTTCATGCATGCTAGGTAGAGCATGGTCTTAAATATTGTGATATATTTAAGTGCATGTATATTTTTGAGAATATGTGAGGATCGACCTGCTGCAGCGGTGATAGTATGGTTCTACATACCTTGTTGGGCCTTTGAGCTCACCCCCTCCCAGGTTTTGCAGGTATTGCTGGTTTTGGAGTTAGTTAGGGAACTGACAGCACCGGTTGCAGAGATAGTATCTAGATTCCTTAGAATCTAGTGTATATCCAGGATAGTGGATAGATAGATGCTTTACATTTGGATTAAATGTATAAAGCAATTTATATTGATTTAGTTCCTTCAATTGTATCTATTCATGTGATGTATGTATTTAATACGGACATTCAAGGACTGAGGCATGTATATTTATGATTGTTTATGTATGTTGTAGAAATATTGGGGGGACACGGGCCCAGAAGTGTCCATATTTACTGTTAGATATAAATGCTGGGGGGACACGTGCCCAGAAGTGTCCATATGAATTGTAAAGCAGGTGTAATATGCCAGGAGCTGATTATTTAGAATGGGTCATGCCCGATTTTCATAAAAATAATAGGAAATTGAATTGTATGATCAGGTGGAGGTTATGTCGTGAGGGTGATCTCACGGGGTCCACACCTCGGTTTCCAGGCCTCGGGAATCGAGGCGTGACAGTCTCCGTAGGAGAGTGACAGTGTGCACACCCGACGGTGATTGCTTTTATTTTGTGCGAGAACGGGATGATTTCTACGTTCCGTCTCTACTTGGTTTCTGTGTATGGAACAGGGTTGGATATTTCTTAGCTAGCTTATTAGCCGAAGAGGATGAGATTGTGGCTAGTGGAGGATTTCCACCGGTGGTTAGAGAGTTTGTAGATGTGTTTCCGGAGGACTTGACAGAGTTACCTCTGATGAGAGAGGTTATGTTTAGCATTGATCTTGCTCCTGGTCCTATTTGCTAAGGGATTTGTACGACCTAGTACATCATCTTGGGGAGCTCCGGTCCTATTTGCTAAAAAGAAGGACGGATCTTTACGGTTATGCATAGACTACCGTAAATTGAACCAAGCAACGATTAAGAACAAGTATCCTTTGCCAAGGATAGATGACTTATTTGATCAGCTTAAGGGTTCGACTTATTTTTTGAAGATTGAATTGACGTCGGGGTATTACCAGTTGAGGGTAAGGGAAGAGGACATTCCGAAGACAGCTTTTCGGACTAGATATGGCCACTATGAGTTTCTAGTGATGCCATTTGGATTGACGAACGCACCAGCAGCGTTCATGGATTTGATGAACCAGATATTCAGGGTGTACTTGGATAGGTTTGTGGTAGTCTTCGTGGATGACATTCCTGTGTATTCTTCTTCTATGGAGGAGTATGAGATCCATTTGAGAACAGTGTTGCAGACATTGAGAGAGCACCATTTGTATGCCAAATTCAAAAAATGTGAATTTTGGCTAACGGAGGTAAAGTTCCTAGGACACGTGGTGTCGGAAGGAGGAGTATCGGTAGACCCTTCTAAGATAGAAACGGTAATGGATTGGGAGAGGCCTAAGAACGTATTCGAGATACGTAGCTTCTTAGGATTGGCAGGATATTACTGGCGTTTCGTGAAGGACTTTTTGAAGTTAGCAGCACCGATGACCAAGCTTACTCGTAAAGGAGTTAAGTTTGAGTGGAACGAGGCTTGCGAGCATTTCTTTATGGAATTGAAGCGTAGATTGACTAGTGCTCCAATATTGATTATTCCCGAGCGGGTTTGGGTTATGTCATCTACTGTGATGCTTCACGAGATGGTTTGGGATGTGTATTGATGCAGACCGAGAGAGTTGTTGCATATAGTTCCCGACAGTTGAAGATCCACGAGCAGAATTACCCGACTCATGACTTGGAGTTGGCGGAGGTAATTTTTGCTTTGAAAACGTGGAGGCATTATCTCTACGGAAAAAAATTTGAGATTTTCTCTGATCATAAGAGCTTGAAGTACCTTTTTACACAAAAGGACTTGAATATGAGATAGAGGAGATGGGTTGAATACATGGAAGACTATAACTTTGATCTTCAATATCACCCGAGGAAGGCCAATGTGGTTGCCGATGCATTGAGTAGGAAATCACATGGTACTTTGGCTAGCATTGCCATTCGTGAATGGAAGATGATGGAAGACATCTCAGAAATAGGATTGTGCTTCAGTGAGAGTGATGGACATGCCACTTTGTTCACACTCATAACGCAACCAACTCTAGTGAGTAGGGTGGTTGAGGAACAGAGGCATGACACAGAGTTAGAGAGCATTCGCACTCGGATTACGGGTGGCGAAATGGTGGAGGATTGGGTTATCCATTCAGAGGTCTGAGGTTCAGAGGCAGGATGGTTATTCCATTGGTTTGTAGGGATGAGGTCCTGAAGGAGTTTCATAGCTCCAGACTTGCAGTACATCCCGGTGGTACCAAGATGTACCACAACCTTCGTAGACAGTATTGGTGGAAGGGCATGAAAAAGGACGTCGCACGGTTTGTTACAGCCCTTACCGGTAGCTATGTGGAAGTGGGAACACGTCACTGTGGACTTTGTGATGGGGTTACCTAGGACAAGGAAGAGTCATGATGCAGTTTGGGTCATTGTGGATAGGTTGACCAAGGTGGCTTATTTCCTTCCTATTCGAGTGACAGATGATGTGGATACCTTTAGTCGGTTGTATATTGATCAGATTATGAGACTGCACGGAGTGCCAGTTTCCATTGTATCTGATAGAGATCTGAGATTCACGTCACGATTTTGGCAGAGTTTTCAGGCTGCACTTGATACAGACCTCCATTTCAGTATAGCTTTCCATCCTCAGACAGATGGTCAGTCGGAGCGTACTATACAGATTTTGGAGGATATGCTTAGAGCATGTGCACTTGATTTTCGAGGCAGTTGGGAGGATCACCTTCCATTGGTGGAGTTTACGTACAATAATAGCTACCAAGCTAGTATTGAGATGGCTCCATTTGAGGCCATGTATGGTAGACCTTGTAGGTCGCCAGTTTGTTGGACAGAGGTCGGTGAGATAGTGGCTTTGGGGCCGGATATAGTCAGAGAGATTACAGAAAAGATTAAGATTATACGGCAGCGTTTGCTTACGGCTAAGAGTCGTCAGAAAAGCTATGCTGACAGAAGGCGGAGGCCTTTAGCATTTGAGGTGGGGGACCATGTCTTCTTGAAGGTCTCTCCACGACGGGGTTTGATGAAGTTTGGGCGTAGCGGAAAGCTAGCCCCATGGTTTATCGGTCCATTCGAGATATTGGATCGGGTAGGTGAGGTTGCATACCGCTTGACATTGCCACCGTAATTGTCAAGTGTACACAATACTTTTCACATTTTGATGTTGAGAAAGTATGAGCCGGATCCTTCACATGTGTTAGATTGGACAAATCTTAAGGTGGAGGAGGACGTGTCTTACGAGGAGAGACCAGTACAGGTTTTGGATGCTAGGGAGCAAGTGCTTCGGGGCAAGACTATTCCATTGGTTAAAGTCCTTTGAAAACATCACGGAGTCGAGGAGGCTACGTGGGAGCGAGAACAAGAAATCTGCTCAAAATATCCTGAGTTGTTTTCTACTTGAAGTATGTTTCTAATTTTGGGGACGATATTCCCTTAAGGGGGGGAGGTTGTAGAGACCGTGACCAATTTTGGCCGGTTTTGCATTTTTTGCATTATAATTGCCATAAATGCATTTTGAGTGGTGTTTAACATGTTTTGAGTGTGGGAAACATGTTTGGGAAGTGTTTTTAACGTTTTGGATAGTTTTCGGGAGAATTGGAGAAGTTTGACTTTTTGGTCAAACTGGGGCCCGGGGTCGACTTAAGTGGACCCGATAATCTAGAAAATTCTTAGAAATATTTATTTTTGAGAATGACTGAGATGAAATGTTTAGAGAGTAGAGGAAGTGATTTCGAGACCGTAGGAGTTTTCAGAATCGAAAAAGGAGTCCGGGAAGGTGCGTTAAGTGGCCTAGGGGTATTTTGGTCTTTTTGCAAGCCCTAGATATTTTAAATATCAGTGGTAAGGACATTTCAGCAGATCTCACGCCTCTTTCTCTCTCTAAATTTCTCCATCTTCAAAGCTCTCTGAACTCTCTACATTTCGGATCCGTTCGGCTTGGATTCAAAACTCGCCGAAGGAGGGAGATACGTAGGGGACCGCTATGGCTTCCATTTGAACCGAACAAAGTGGTGATTCAGCAAGGTAGACTCCGCTGAAAAATTGGTGAAGTGCTTGGAAGGCCTTTATTTTCGAGGTAGGGGTTCTTCTTCTCTCCTAATTGTCGATTCTAGGGTTTCAGGTGGAGAGGAGATGTGTAAGTTATGTATCACATGCTTTAGGATGATGAGGGGTGTGAAAAGTTGTGTTTTCTCCTTCTCTTGAGTCCTATCTTTGCACATTTGGTATCCTTGTGTTGGTTTTAGCATGTGGGTTAAAATGTGTGAAATGAAGAAATTGGGTATATAGGTCTTATGTGCTCAATTTGGGTTTTATGTGCAAATGCCTAACCTTGTGTCATATATGTGATTATATGTGGAATATGTGGTGGTTGAATGCATGTTAGTTCCATATGCTAAAATTATGCATTTAGTGTGGCATGAGTAAAGTATGCTAATTTTGAAGTTGTATGCATATGAGATGTTATATGCATGTGTTTGCATGCTATGTTCCTTTATAACTAGATAATGCATTGTGAAGCATGAATATTGAGTGCTTGAGTACAATATGTTCGAAATGCATATATGGGACCGTTGTGAGGAAATGGGGAAAAGTGGTCGAATTGCCTAGAGTAGGTGGATACTTGGTGAGGGCGTTGGGGTGGTTAGACCACCTTGGAGGTAGGAGTTCTCGGTGAAAATATTGTAAGGATCTCATCACTTGGTAGGACCGATGTTCTCGGTGGTGTAGTCCGAAGATATCTCATCACTTGGTAGGACCGATGTTCTCAGTGGTGCATTCCAAAAATGATCTCATCACCTGGTAGGACCGATGTTCTCGGTGGTGTGTATTAAAATGATCTAACCACCTGGTAGGATCGATGTTCTCGGTGGTGCGCATTGAAACAGTTTCATTACTTGGTAGGACCGATGTTCTCGGTGATGAAAATTCTGAACTTGGGTGGAAAATAGCCTAGGTTGTGTGCTTGGTCAAGAATCATGCTAGGGTCTCGGGTCGAGTCCGAGAGAGAGACAAGTGTATGATTATTGCCTTCATTTGAATTATGAAGCAAGATATGTGTTTAATGCATCCCTATATATATATATATGCATTGTTGTGAGTGAACATGATGTATGTTGAATGATATGTGAAATGTTGTGACATGCATCCAAGTAGGTCTTGTCGGGTCGGCAACTAGGAGGGTTGGGGAACCTTTACTGAGCTGCAGTGGTGCTCACCCCTTTATTATAAACTCTTTTACAGATAAAGCACTGATGACGGATGGGACATGAGGGTCCAAGCGGAACACTAGTGGTGGTTTTGCTATCTTTTGGATTTTTGAGCATTTTTGTGGCTATCCATGCCGACTTGTGGCATGTGACTTCCTTTTTAGTTGTGGTTGTACTTTGGACATATGTACTCTTGATGTATGTATTGGATTATAAACTTATTAGGTGTGAAAAGACGACGGTTTAATTTATGTAATGCCCATGGCAGCACTTGATTCATTTTGATGATGTTTCCATTGTGAATGAGTTGTGTTTATGAAAGAAATGATTCATTTTGGTGTATGAATTCAATTATGAATATGATCTTGAGTGTGAGATTGGTGTTGGAACCTTTCATTTATGTTATTAATCATGTATGAGGGGTTCCAGGATGATAGAATGTTGATTGGGCTCCAAATGGATCATATTTAGGGTTGTTGGAAGTCTCGGGAGGTGCATTTCGATCAATCGAGATTTCATCTCGATCAATCTAAATGCCTACTTCGATCAATCGAAACCCCCATTTCGATTGATCGAAGGGGTGATGATTTATGGTGATTTTTAGAGTCCAAATAACAGGAATTTCGATGAATCGAAGTCCCATTTTCGATCAATCGAGATATTGCAGGTCTGGGGTCCCGAAAGGGTGAAAATCTCGCAAGCATTTCGATGAATCGAGATTTCATTTCGATCAATTGAGATGCCCATCTCGATCAATCGAAATTACTATTCACAACTTTTTCCAAAAATTCATTTCGACATAATTTCTTCGTTCTAGATCGGAATTGTGTGTGGTTTTTTTAGAACTTGAGTATTTTTGGATTTTCTATCCAATGGTGTAAGCCTAAGTTTCAGATTCCAAACACAAAAAGTTTTGAGGTCCAAAAGTGAGTGATTCTTAAGGGTGTGGACAAGTAAATGTTCACTAAGGTGTGTGATTCGACATAGGGCTCATGCGGATTGGTTAAGATGGATTTTTGTGTATTCATATGCAAGAATTGGGTTAAGCTTCCATGGTGAATGAGGGTAATGAGGGCCTATTGGGCTAAATGGACGGTTTAACCTCCAGTTCTCCGAGAGTTGGAAATGGGGGTGTTATAGCATGGTATCAAACCTTGATACTAATGCATTGAGTGTAATTGAGATTGTTCATGGGGTTAGGTGAAACAGGTTCACACTCAGGATTCGGGGTCGGTCCGGGGGAGTTTCGGCGGTCCTGGTTTCGGGGCGTGACAGCAAGTAACAGCGACCTCGTTCAATACCAAACTTCGACAGGCTGTGCGATCTATTCGTGGCTCAGTATGCAGGAAACTAGGAGCACAAAAGGACGATCTCCTCACTGTTCACCATGAGACAAACCAATGGGGAGACGTTAAAATCTTTCTTAACTTGCTTTAACTCAGAGATGTCTATGATAGATCAATATAATCAGACTGCTATGGTGGAAACTTTTAAGATAACAATCTCCCCAAAAGTGGGGCTCCACCAATCCCTAGTAAAGAACGCTCCAAAGGATATGGGCAAACTGAATTTTTGAGCCCTAAATACCTAAGGATAGATGAGGATGAGGCAGCCAGAAGACAACAATTGACCTTGATCATAATGGCCCAACAAACTAAGAACCAAATACTTATGGCAAGATCACCTCGAGCTCCTACCACATTTGCTCTAGAGGGCGTGAAAAAGGCAAAAGGTTGAGGAGAAGATCACCCCTCTAAAAATATCTTTACTAGACTATACTATGAAATAAAGGCAAATGAATTTTTCGCTCTGCTCTGCCTATCAGGTAACCACCAGAGTAAAGGGATAAGAATAAACATTATTTCTTCCACAATGACTTCGGCCACACCACTAATGAGTGCAGGAGCCTAAAACAATAGGTCAAAGCTCTGATTGCAAAAGGTGATTTGTTATAGTACGTCGTACGGGAAGAACAGATGAAAACTTTCGATCAGCCCCAACAAATAGCAAACAAGCAACTTAATCTAGTTCCGGTCCGAGTTATCAATGCAATTCATGATCGACCAGCCTTAGACTAAGATAGCGAGTCCGAAAGGTCGTTGAATCTCAGGAATGCCCAAAAATTCTAGAGAATTAGGGAAGTTCGCTCAGTTCTGATCACCTTCACGGATAAGGGCATGAGTAGGATCCAAAAACCTCATGAAGATCCACTTGTGATTAGCATCATCATGTCCAACTATGAGGTAAAAAGGGTATTGGTTGACGCAGGGAGTAGTCCATAATCGCAAAGGGCCAAGTCACCCCTTCTTCAGGCTGGAAAGCTGAAATCAAATACAAACCTACAACTCAAAAAGGAATCCAAACTCTTTGAGAGAAAAGTTAGTTGTAAATAAAGGTATTCAAGTCCTAAAAGGATTTCAATTCCAACTTGTATAAATATTCATCAAACCATGAATGAAAGGGATTCTCGAATCCATCTCTCGCAATTTCTTTCCTCTTAATTTTTGAAAACTTTGTGTTTCTAATTTTGGGTGTGTCCTTTGAATTGTTTGGCATTGTCTAGTTGAATAATTTTCTATACCTACAATAGGCTAAACAAAATTTTCAATTCAGTGCAAAATAGTGGTTTTAAAATTTGACAGTAGGATCTTGTCGGATATTTATAAGAATCTGGGGTTGCTAAAACTTTACGAAATTAAATCTGAGACTACTAGACACAAAAGATGTGGTAAAATTTTTAGATCATTTGGAGTAGTGTAGACCCCTAAAAAAATTTGGCAAAATCTAGACAGAATGGGGTTATTGGGCTGATAGTACTTTTTCTTTCGAAATTTGAAATTTTGAGTCCATGAAATGTAACCTTTGATTCTCTCATTCTATAAGCGTGCCCAGACTGAACTAAATGGACAGTCTAGACAAATATATATATATATATATATATATATATATATATATATATCCATCCTATAACATGCTCAAACACAAGATAATGTGGCAGAAAGTCAGTATCATTAGTATTTGCACCAAAATGAAGCTGTCCTTCATATATATAAGCAACAAGTCTTTAAATGTTAGAAAAGATGTTAGGAAATAACTCAAGAACTCACCCAAAATGGCATGTAGAGTTCTCAATAATTTCTCCCCTTTTTATACATAACAAAGGTCCCAAGAGGCAATAAGAGAGTTCCAAGAGGTAAGTATACATGCAATTCCAAAATATGTCCAAATCATATCATTTTTTTCCCTAAACAAAATATACATCATCATCAGGACCAAATATAGTCAAAACATGCCAAAAATGCTTCCAATGAGAGCTTCAAGTCTAATGGTTCAAGTGTCGCCCATTGTCGGCTCCTTACTTGAAAAGTAGGGGGTGAGAAAAAGCCACGTGCTCCGTAGATGATGTGTTGTGAAAGTTATTCTAAGTCCCACATTCCATGGGAATACATGTCATATATAGATGTACAGCCCCAAAAAAATTTCTTAACTTTTAATTACGATTAAGCATGGTTATTTGCTTAAGTGTACTGTTACCCAAGAATTGACCCTAGAGGGGGGGGTGAATAGGGTCAATGGCAATCAATGACAATTTTTTCGCAAATATAAATATCAAGAATAAGTCAAAATAAAAGCACTAGTGAAATAAGTGAAAATAGATGCACAAGAATTAAAAGAGAGAGTTAGAGAGAATCAAACACAAGTGACGCAAGATGTAGCGTGGTTCGGAATCCCCTACTCCACGACTCAAGATCCCTCTTGAGATTTCCCCAAATCCACTAAGGCTTCTCCTTTCGGGTGGAGAGCAAACCTTTACAATGAAGCTAACAAGCTTCTTCCTTTCTCTTGCTAAGTGAAGTCCTCCACTTAGTCTTCTTGGGTTCAACCAACCCTTTACAATAGATGAGGAGAAGATTTACAGCTCAAAGAATATATCTCTCAAAGATAGAATCTCAAAATGAAGCTCACAAGACTAGTAGTTGTATATGAATCTCAAGTTGAAGCTCAAGTCTAATAAATGAGAATGATAGAGTATTGAATGTAATGAATTTTGCTCAGCAAAAATAGCTCAAGAGTGTTAGATTAAGAAATAAATGCAGAGCCATCAATATATATAGAGCCCCTTTGAGTTATAGCTGTTGGAAGGTAGTTGAGGGCATTAAATGCACTGAACTATCCGTTGGATTTGAATTCAGCATGTTTGAGGCGACTCAAAATGAGTTTCAGGCGCCTCATAAACTTTGAGGTGGCTCAAAGTGCATTTTGAGGTGGCTCAAAGTGCAGTTTGAGGCGCCTCAAAATATTTTGAGGTGGCTCGAAATGAGTTTGAGGTGGCTCGAAATTAGTTTGAGGTGGCTCAAAGTGAGTTTGAGGTGGCTCGAAATGAGTTTGAGGCGCCTCAAAAAGCCTTCTCAAAACTTTAATTTCTTTCTGTAACTTTGAGGTGGCTCAAACTGAGTTTGAGGCGCCTCAAAGTCCTCTAACCTTTAAAAAATCAAATTTCAAAGACAAGGTTAGGACATTGAGCTTGTTTGGTCTTAGAAAATCATTGAATTAATATCAAGACCAATTTCAAGAGAATTAGAGACCAAGAAATGATATAAAAATGAATGCATGGTCCTATCATAGAATTGAGCTTCAATCATGTTATTCATAAATAACTTTGACAATTAAATCCTAGCTCTCACCAACTTATTTCTACCCCATTTCTTCAAAAATGGCCTTTGTCATTAAATCTTGGGGCAACACCTTCTTCTTCAATGGAATGCTTTCTTTGACATTGTCCTCTTCATGACATCATCCTCAATGTGAATGTTTTCTTGAATAAACATCATTGCTTCAAAATCAATCACTCAAATTGGGAATTAGTACAAAACATCATTAATGATTTGTTATCATCAAAATTACAAGATTGCCCTTAGGTTGAAACCTTTGGGTCAACAATCTCCCCCTTTTTGATGATGACAAAACATTGATGTGTTCTAGGTAAATGTGGAGTAGCATTTTAAGATGCTCCCCCTATCAATATGCACGCTTTGAACACAATATCTAAGATATAAATAAATCAGCACATTCTTTAAAAAAGTTGTATTTCTCATGGAAAGTGCAATATGAGTTCATAAAGAAAGCTTTTCAAATGATATTCAAGATAAGCATGTTAATCTTCCCCTATCAATATGCTCTTATTAAAAATATCACATAAAGGCAAAGTTGTATATGTGTAAGCATTATAAGTGCACAACTCAACCAATAGTTAATCAATCAACCAATAATTCACCAAGTAAATCCCATCCTCCTTCATGCATATAAAATCACAAGTTTCAAAGTTTCATCATTGAATTCTCATAGCATTCATAATGCAATACATGTATGCATTACTCATTATACCATCATCATTGAAATCACAAGCATAGTCATAAAATGATTAAGATATAGCAAGTCAAGATATAATCAAAATAGTTGGCAATTCATTCATCATAGAGGAAATTTGCATTTAGGCATAGATAATATCCAAAAAAAATCCAAAGCCAAAAGCCATACATATGCAAATATCCTATCATATCCAAGATAATAAAATCCTACTTCATTGCCATTGCCATCCAACTACTACTACTACCCTAGAACATCCCAAAACATCCTAGAAAATCCCAAAACACCAAAATACTTCTCCCCCTTTGTCTTCATCAAAAAGGGTGAGATGCCATCATCAAGGATCATGAGGAGCGGGAGGAGTCTGGGGTTGAGTTCGGATAGCTGTGATATCATCCTGAATAGCAAGTAGCTGCATCCCCGTAAGTTCTACCTCTTCCTCATATCTAAGTTGGAAATGGTCAAAGTCAGCTCTCAAGGTATCGACCTTTTCTTCGGTGCGTCGAGCAATTGTGATATGTTCGTCGAATCGAGAAATGAGTTGACGCATAAGAGAGGCATTGTCATCCATGGGTGCCGGAGCATCCTCATTCAAATGGACATGTCCTCCTCCTTCTTCATCATTAGAAGCATCATGTTCCTCATTAGCTTCAGCAGGTGCAAAATTTTCTCTCCTTGGATCATACCAGTACCCATCAGCATTCTGTTGGAGTTTCATGAGCAAGAGAGTGGTCCTATTTAGTCTTTCTCTATTACCAACTTCTCGAGATTGCTCACTTGATAGAGTCACCCTATGGGATTGAAAAATCTTGGTCAGAGGTAAGGCATAGTAGCACTGAGTGGCTGAGGATCGAGTCTCTAGCATATGGTGATAGATAATGTGAGAGAGGTCTAGGCGCTTTTTGTTAAGCAAACACCAAATAATGAATGCTTCCATGCAAGTGACTTCAGTGCGACTACCTGATTTGGGCAAAATGAGATATCCAATAACATTATGAAGAATTCGAGCCTCCAAGGTCAATTGGGATGCAAATATGTGACTTATGTTTTGGATATTGGGGTTATCACACATTTGTCGGATAGCTTCAAGAGGTTCGAATCCTTGAACATGAGCCCAAGAATGAGTGGAGAAAAACTGAAAATCCCCTTCATCAATTTCAAGAATGGTTCTCAGCCTCTCTTTAGTGATTGTGATGGAAATGCCATTTGCAAAAGAGGTTAATTCATGACAGTTGTCTTCTTCCCTCAAATGTGCATAAAAGATTCGCACTAATTTGGGGTACAGACGTTCCTCCATAGAGACAAAATGACCCCATCCAATATCATCAAAAAATTTGAAGGTGTTCAAATGATTTTCTTCACAAAAAATTCTAGAAACAACCTTACCTCTAGCCACTTCCTTGTCGAGAAATTCTGTGTCATAGATCTTCTTGAATTCTGGAGATTCAAATAGACGAAAGGTTGGAGCAGCCATGGGTGGAGGTGTGGGATTTGAAGATTCCCCTTCATGGCGAGCCTTGGTACGCCTCTCTGCATTAGGGTTTTTGGTTCTCTTACCAAAGATACGAGGAGGCATGATTCAAGGGTTTGGGATAGATGGGAGTGTGAGAGAAAGAAAATGGAAAAGAAATGAGGAGGAAAAACCAAGAGAATGAAGAAGAAAAGTGAAGAGAATGAGAGACCCAAACAGAGGTTGCGCCTGTTGAGAGAGAGGGATACGCGAAATGAGGGTTTCAGGCTCTCTTTTAAATGGAACGACACTTTGAGGCGTCTCAAACTTGACTTTGAGGCGTCTCAAAATTTCCAGGCGCCTCAAAGTTGGGTTTCAGGCGCCTCAAAGACCTCTTTAGATAGTCATAAAACATTCTGTAACTTCCAGGCGCCTCAAAGTTGATTTCCAGGCGCCTCAAACTTGCTGGGATGACTTTGAGGCGTCTCAAAGTGGATTTCCAGGCGCCTCAAAGTGGCTGAGAATGTGTTTCAATCAAGGAACAGGTCAAGAACACTTCATTCTCCTTTGCCATGCCAATCTCTCTCCTAATGGTGCAAAATCTATCTTCTTGGAGAGGTTTTGTGAATATATCTGCGAGTTGTTTCTCTGTGTTAACAAAGATGAGCTCAATGTCTCCTTTAGACACATGATCTCTCAAGAAGTGGTGCCTAATCTCAATATGTTTAGTCCTAGAGTGCTGAATGGGATTTTTGGAAAGACATATCGCACTCGTATTGTCACATCTAATAGGTATGTGATCAAATGTAAGTCCAAAATCCTCAAGTTGTTGTTTAATATAGAGAGTTTGTGCACAACAACTACCGGCGGCCACATATTCGGCTTCCGCCGTTGACAAAGCAACCGAATTTTGTTTCTTACTTGACCATGAAACTAATGAGTGTCCTAGGAAGTGACAAGTGCCACTTGTGCTTTTTCTATCTAATTTACATCCGGCAAAGTCAGCATCCGAATAACTTATGAGATCAAAAGATGTATCCCTAGGAAACCAAAGTCCCAAGTCAATAGTACCACTCAAATATTTGAAAATTCGTTTAACGGCACTTAAATGGGATTCTTTGGGACATGATTGAAATCTTGCACATAAGCAAACACTAAACATTATATCCGGTCTACTTGCCGTTAAGTACAAAAGACTTCCAATCATTCCTCTATATTTCTTGATGTCAACATCTTTTCCTTTTTCGTCCTTATCAAGTTTAGAGGAATTGCTCATAGGAGTTTTTGCATGTTTGGCGTCCTCCAAGCCAAATTTCTTTAGCAAATCTTTAACATATTTGGATTGGCAAATGAATATACCATCCAATGATTGTTTGATTTGCAATCCTAGAAAGAAGTTAAGTTCACCCATCATGCTCATTTCAAATTCATTTTGCATATTTGAAGCAAATTCTTTACATAACTTCTCATTTGTTGATCCAAAGATGATATCATCAACATAAATTTGAACAATCAACAAATTTTTATCAATGATTTTTGTAAAAAGGGTATTGTCGATTTTTCCTCTAACAAAATCATTTTTTAGAAGAAAACCACTCAACCTCTCATACCAAGCTCTAGGAGCTTGTTTCAAACCATACAAAGCTTTAGATAATTTAAAAACATGGTTTGGAAGGTCATGACTTTGAAAACCCGGTGGTTGTTCTACATAGACTTCTTCTTCTATGAAGCCATTCAAGAAAGCACTTTTTACATCCATTTGAAATAGCTTGAAGTTCTTATGAGATGCATATGCAAGTAACATCCTAATTGCTTCTAATCTAGCAACGGGTGCGAAGGTTTCCTCATAATCAATCCCTTCTTCTTGGTTGAAACCTTGGGCAACTAATCTAGCCTTATTTCTAATTATAACACCCGACTCATCCTTTTTATTTCTATAGACCCATTTGGTTCCTATGACGGTTTGATCTTTGGGTCTAGGAACTAAATTCCAAACTTGATTTCTCTCAAATTGGTTTAGCTCTTCTTGCATAGCTAAAATCCATGACTCATCATTTTCGGCCTCAAAGATGTTCTTTGGCTCTAATTGAGATACAAAGGCTAAATGATCACACATGTCTCTAAGAGAGGACCTAGTGCTAACACCTTTTGAAGGATCGCCTATAACTTGGTCAAGTGGATGATAAGGAATGACTCTTTGACCTTTTGGAAGAGAATCATGAATGTCATTTTGAGTGTTGTCCTCATTAGAAGCATTTTCTTGTGACTCATCAATGGTGGATTCTTTTGGTTTTTCAACAAGTGAAAGTCCATCAACATTCTTTTCAAGCTCAACTACCTCATCATCCAATTCTTGCCTAGGGGTAGGTAAAGGAGATTCATCAAAAACAACATGTATAGATTCTTCTACCACCAAGGTTCTCTTGTTGAACACTCTATAGGCTTTGCTTTTGGATGAGTATCCTAGGAAAACACCTTCATCGGATTTAGCATCAAATTTTCCTAAGTTGTCCTTGTCATTCAACACAAAACATTTGCACCCAAAGACTTTGAAGTATCCTATATTTGGCTTATGACCATTCCAAAGCTCATAGGGGGTCTTATCAAGTTTCTTTCTAATGATGACTCTATTTAAAACATAGCAAGATGTGCTAACGGCTTCGGCCCAAAAGTATCTAGGCAACTTATGTTCATTGAGCATTGTTCTAGCCATCTCTTGGAGGGATCTATTTTTCCTCTCAACGACCCCATTTTGTTGAGGAGTTCTTGGAGCGGAGAAGTTATGATCATAACCGTTTTCATCACAAAATTTCTCAATATCTCGGTTATCAAATTCTCTACCTCTATCACTTCTAATGCTCTTAATCTTGCATTCTTTCTCATTTTGAACTTTTCTACAAAACTTAGAAAAAATAACATGAGTCTCATTCTTATGAGCAAGGAAGAATACCCAAGTAAGCCTAGTGAAATCATCTACAATAACAAAGGCATAAAATTTTCCTCCTAAGCTAGCAATTCTATCCGGACCGAAGAGGTCCATATGGAGTAATTCTAAAGGTCTTGAAGTAGTGATATCCTTCTTCCTTTTGAAGGAAGACTTGATTTGTTTGCCTAATTGGCAAGCACCACAAGTTTTGTCCTTGGCAAACTTAGTCTTTGGGAGGCCTTTGACTAAGTCCTTTTTGGACAATTTTGAGATCAAGTCCATGCTAGCGTGTCCTAATCTTCTATGCCATAACCAACTATTGTCACTAGAGGAGATAAAGCATTTGACATTTTGATCAAGTAAGTCACATAAAAGGATGGTGTACAAATTGCCATTTCTATGTGCAACGAAAATTTGACGACCATCTTTTTCAATAATGCAATGATCGGATCTAAATGCAACATTAAAGCCTTTATCACATAGTTGACTAATGCTAAACAAGTTATGCTTTAAACCATTAACAAGAAACACATTATCAATAGATAAGGAAGAAGATATACCTATGGTCCCGACGCCAACAATTTTACCTTTAGAGTTGTCTCCAAATGTGACGTTTCCTCCATCATAAGGCTTGAGAGAAGAAAATTTGGAGCGATCTCCCGTCATGTGCCTTGAGCAACCACTATCAAGAAACCACTTGTCCTTGGAGCTAGATGAGGATTTTAAGCATACCTACAAGACAAGCTTAAGTGACTTCTTTTGGTACCCAAACCATTTTGAGTCCAATTGGGTTAGCAATCATAGGGAATGTTCCTTTTGGAACCCAAACCATTTTTGTCAACTTTCTTTTTCTAAAAGGACAAGAGAATATTTTATGTCCACTTTTTCTACAAAGATTGCATATAGAATTGAAGAAGTTGAATTGAGAGCTCTTGACAAAGAAGTGCTTCAAGGGCTTTAGCTTATCACTTTTAGAAGGAGGTTTTTTGATCAAAGATTTTTGTTTATCAAATGGATTATACCCAATTCCTTCTTTGTCATAAACATCCCGTTGTCTTCCAAGGAGAATAGTTAAGTTCTTTCTCCCCTTGGTGAATTTTGCAAGAATCTCAATTTGATCCTCAACAACTTTCTTCAAGTTTTCATTTTCAATTTGAAGATCATTTGAAGAAGTTTCTTTTGAAAGGATCTCTTTCTCTTTCTTGAAAGAGTCATTTTCCATTTGAACTTTTGAAAGTTCAAGTGAAAAAGAGTCTTTCTCCTTTCTCAATAAAACATTTTCATTTTGAACTTTAGAAAGTTCTTGTGAAAGAGATGAGATTTTTTGTTTGAGAGAAGAGTTTTTCAAAATCACTTTTTCAAGTTCTTTATGCAAATCTTCAAAAGCATCTTGCAATTCATCATAGGAATAAGAAGACTCAATTGAAAACTCAAGATTAGAATCTACCTCATCCTCGATTGCCATAAGGCAAAGGTTAGCAATTTCGTCATTATCACAATCCGAGTCGCTTGAGTCCGAATCATCCCAAGTAGCCTTCATTGCCCTTTTCTTTTGCTTATTTTCTTTATCTCTTTTGTACTTGGGACAATCGGCTTTGAAATGTCCCGGCTTTCCACATTGAAAGCAAGTAGGTGATTCCTTTTTGCTTGATTCACCTTTGAACTCATTTCTCTTGAAAGGTCTCTTCTTGAAGAGATGTTCTTTCCTCATGAATTTTTTGAACTTGTTAGAGATGAGAGCAAGTTCATCTTCTTCATCACTAACATCTTTATCATCTTCCTCATTGACCTCTTGAATTGAAGTCTTTAAAGCCATGCTCTTCTTTTGCTCGGGCTTTTCTTGACGGCTTTTCATCTTGATTTCATGAGTCATGAGAGATCCCATAAGGTCTTCAAGACTTAATGAATTGAGATCTTTTGCTTCCGAGATAGCGGTAGCCTTTGCATCCCAACTTGTGGGTAGGCACCAAAGAATTTTCTCCACATTGTCGGACGTAGAGTAATTCCTACCAAGATGAGATAAACTATTAATAATGTTAGTGAATCTAGTAAACATCTCACCAATAGTTTCATTCGGTTCCATCTTAAAGAGCTCATACTCACGAATCAACATGCTCACTTTGGTGGCTCTAACTTGCTTAGTGCCTTCATAGGTTACTTCAAGTTTATCCCAAATTTCTTTGGCAGATTTACAAGCCGAAATTCTATTGAATTCGGATTTACTTAAAGCACAATACAAATTTGTAACCGCTTTGGCATTGACTTGAATAAGTTTTCGGTCATTGTCATTATATTCATGCAAGTCTTTTGGAACTCTTAGACCTTCTAAGGTTTTCATGGGAACTAAGGGTCCGTCACGAACAACTTCCCAAACTTGGTAGTCAATAGATTGAAGAAACCAAATCATTCTTGGTTTCCAATAGCTATAGTCGGTTCCATCAAACCAAGGTGGCCTATTGTTGGATTGACCTTCTACATGAGATGCACCTTGCATGTTTGCCATGATCAAACTCTAAGACGATTAAGTCCTATTCAAGAGTCCAAGCTCTGATACCAATTGTTACCCAAGAATTGACCCTAGAGGGGGGGGTGAATAGGGTCAATGGCAATCAATGACAATTTTTTCGCAAATATAAATATCAAGAATAAGTCAAAATAAAAGCACTAGTGAAATAAGTGAAAATAGATGCACAAGAATTAAAAGAGAGAGTTAGAGAGAATCAAACACAAGTGACGCAAGATGTAGCGTGGTTCGGAATCCCCTACTCCACGACTCAAGATCCCTCTTGAGATTTCCCCAAATCCACTAAGGCTTCTCCTTTCGGGTGGAGAGCAAACCTTTACAATGAAGCTAACAAGCTTCTTCCTTTCTCTTGCTAAGTGAAGTCCTCCACTTAGTCTTCTTGGGTTCAACCAACCCTTTACAATAGATGAGGAGAAGATTTACAGCTCAAAGAATATATCTCTCAAAGATAGAATCTCAAAATGAAGCTCACAAGACTAGTAGTTGTATATGAATCTCAAGTTGAAGCTCAAGTCTAATAAATGAGAATGATAGAGTATTGAATGTAATGAATTTTGCTCAGCAAAAATAGCTCAAGAGTGTTAGATTAAGAAATAAATGCAGAGCCATCAATATATATAGAGCCCCTTTGAGTTATAGCTGTTGGAAGGTAGTTGAGGGCATTAAATGCACTGAACTATCCGTTGGATTTGAATTCAGCATGTTTGAGGCGACTCAAAATGAGTTTCAGGCGCCTCATAAACTTTGAGGTGGCTCAAAGTGCATTTTGAGGTGGCTCAAAGTGCAGTTTGAGGCGCCTCAAAATATTTTGAGGTGGCTCGAAATGAGTTTGAGGTGGCTCGAAATTAGTTTGAGGTGGCTCAAAGTGAGTTTGAGGTGGCTCGAAATGAGTTTGAGGCGCCTCAAAAAGCCTTCTCAAAACTTCAATTTCTTTCTGTAACTTTGAGGTGGCTCAAACTGAGTTTGAGGAGCCTCAAAGTCCTCTAACCTTTAAAAAATCAAATTTCAAAGACAAGGTTAGGACATTGAGCTTGTTTGGTCTTAGAAAATCATTGAATTAATATCAAGACCAATTTCAAGAGAATTAGAGACCAAGAAATGATATAAAAATGAATGCATGGTCCTATCATAGAATTGAGCTTCAATCATGTTATTCATAAATAACTTTGACAATTAAATCCTAGCTCTCACCAACTTATTTCTACCCCATTTCTTCAAAAATGGCCTTTGTCATTAAATCTTGGGGCAACACCTTCTTCTTCAATGGAATGCTTTCTTTGACATTGTCCTCTTCATGACATCATCCTCAATGTGAATGTTTTCTTGAATAAACATCATTGCTTCAAAATCAATCACTCAAATTGGGAATTAGTACAAAACATCATTAATGATTTGTTATCATCAAAATTACAAGATTGCCCTTAGGTTGAAACCTTTGGGTCAACATACGTTTTGTGAGTTAAACAGTTCTTTTGTCTTTTCTGGTATGGGTGTGGAACTTGGAATAGGTTGAATGACCCGGGAAGTGTGTTGAGATTCTTTAAGTAAAGGTTGGGCCATTGTGCTATTAATTGATGGGCTTTGGTGAAATTGGAGAGTAGAAATTAATAGGATATAATGACATGAAAATATCAAGTAGGAGCCATTTTTAAAGACTTGAGGGACTTAGTAGCAAAGTCTTACAAAGATGTAAGAGATAAGGGTGTATAGGTATGTGTATGGACCATGTCACGCCCCAAATTCCAACAACCAGAAAGGTATGGGAAATGGAGGTGATTAAAATAAAAATTCAACACCTTGCAACTACAAACACGCTTTAATACCAAGTTGTGACGCCCCAATTTCCAACACCAAGAAGGGCATAGGAAATGGGGTGATTAAGTTAAACATCAACACCTCTCATCAACAATCACGCTCTGATACCAAGTTGCATGTCATGCCCCAATTTCTAACACCTAGAAGGAGTACGAAAATGGGGTGATTAAATGAGATCTCAACATCCTTCAATTTCAAACCTGTTGTGAGCAGCATGTTTGATTAATCGAACCTGGTCCTTCGATTAATCACTTGGATCTTCAATTAATCGAAGTTACAATCAATCGTTAATCTATTGAAAGTTCAATAGGAACATGCTAGTTTTTGGAGTCCAAATTCTTCAATATCTACAATTGATCAAAGAGGGGTCTTCAATCAATCGAAGCTCTTGGATTAATCGAAAAGGGGTCTTTAATTAATCGTAGGTCCTCGACAGAAAATCCTGATAGTCCATACTTAATCAATTTCATGTCCAAATCTCATCCTTTAACATGCATACATTTTCCTTGAAATACAATACACCTAAAATGGTCCATAACATGAACAATATGATCAAATCATAAAACTTTCATATCCAAATGGATCATATCCCTAATTACATACACATTGGGATTCCAAAACCACCCTTCATACATTCTCTCATACCCCGACTTTTTTCAAAAATCTGAGATATGAAAAAAATAAATAAATAAAAGAAATAGAAATCTAAAGTCTCCAAACAGTCCCTTAAATACATAAGTCGTGTAAAACTTCTTTCATTGGAAGAAAATGTTAAATACAATTCTTCCTTACAAATTGTCACAATAAATAATCTATCTCATATATTAAGTCGAAAATAAATATCTAATGAACTCAAATAAATTCTAATGATTCAACCGCTACCTCTTCGATCGGTACAACCAAATCCCGTAATTGTTCCTGTGTCAGCAACCTACCCTACAAAATCTAGAGGGGGTTAGCTTAAAGCTCAGCAAGGATATGCTGAACGTAACAACAACAATATTGCTTCAGCAAGTTGACCTTTGTGTCATCCACTCAAAATACAAAATAATTGATATTTTTATAAACAACACATTCACAAATATACAATTTATCATTTCATAAGAATTAAGCATCGACAATTTATAATGCACAAAACTGTGAGTTGCGCGGTGCAGAAGCGGTTGCAAAAAGTATTTTAGAACCTAGAGGGGGGTGAATAGGATAACTTGCTCGTTTGCTTAATTTTTAATTAATTCAATTTTAAGTCCAATTAATCAGACAATTAAAGCAAGCAAATAAGTAAAGTGCAAGTAAAGAAAAAAATGCACCAGATATACGTGGAAACCCAAGGCAGGAAAAACCACGGAGGCAAGCAGCACGCCTCAGGGAACCAATTCACTATGATGAAGCAAAGTACATCAGACTCTGTCTCAGTCTCACACCCCTCTTCACTCTATCAAGGATCTGATGCGGAACACCTCAGGCTTATGATTGCGACAACACGTCCAACTGCTGCAGACTTCCGGCTAACGTCACCACCCTTACAGAAAGGTTGCTGGAAGAACCAAAATACTCAGCAAGTATTTTGTTCCCTTCGTAGTGCAATCTGGTCACCTTTCTTCCTCAGCAAGCGAAGAACCTTCAATCCAATGTTCTGATCAGCAAATCGATTTGATGCAGTGTTTGAGCAACTAATCAGAAGTAAAACACCATCCTAAAAATCACTCGTGTAGTATGGATGTGTGTTCTTAAAAATATATAAACCCTAATTATTATGTATATACTTTCTCTCTCTTTAAAAATAATATTTCAAGGCCTCTTTTGTAGAGAAAATATGAATATATATATATAAGCAAGGAAGTCCTAATTCTACTTGGAAAAGAAGTTGAATACCAAAATAGAACTTTCCTAGAAGTTTCAAACCCAATAGGAATCAGAATTTCCGTCAAAAACTATTTCCTATTTGGAACAGGCTAAGTGGGACCGGTGCCAAATAAATAGGACCGGTGGGACTTTTTGAAAACCTACAAAAACTAAACTGTTGAGAAAAGTTGGACCGGTCCTAAATATTGGGGACCGGTCCTACTTTGAAAAATCCTAAAATTTTCATTTAAACCCTGGTTTTTCAAAATAGGCTTGGAACTAAAAAGTGCAGAGTGTCCTCACCATACTTACCTGTACTCTATGGTGTTCATACTGATTTGTCGGCTTCCATGCACTTGAGTGTCAGTTCGAAGATGTCGATGATCGATACAAAGAATAATCCAAAAATTACAACTCGATCAATCAGGTTTTGATCACCGAAATATGTCAATTACAAATTTATATCTCACAATCTCCCCCTTTGGCAATTCGTGACAAAACCACCTAGACAATTATAACCTAACCCATTGGATAAATTAGATTACAATGTTGCCCAAAAATACATAGAAATATAGAACTGATCATCAGAAGCTCCACTTGTGTGTTCAAGATGATTATAATAAAAACCTGCTGTACCTACACATCTCTTAAACAACACAACCTGTGAAAAGCTTAATAAAGAAATATAATCATATATATCTCCTCCTTAAAAAAAATATCTGATAAATATATCTCCCCCTTTGTCAAAGAATCTCATATCACATCCTATGCATATAACAATATCATCTCCCCCTTTTTGGAACAAATTGACAAAGAACTAGCAAAGAGATTTAGATAGACAGATAAATCATGAAGCACATAGAGAGAATAAGACATTAAGGAAGCAAAAATCATCATCACTGATCAAATAAATATCTAAAACATATCAGTTGATGGAATAATCAAAACATAACAAGATCAAGCATCAAACCTAGACAAAATAAAGTTAACTACTCAAAGTCTAGCAAAACATAACTAAGTCTATCATCAAGACCTAATCCTCATTATCATCATGAGCTCCACAAACTAGATATCATCATCTATCAAAAAGATATCCTTGAACATGTAACTCCATCTATCAAAATTTGCATCAAAGTCCACAAAAGTATGACCCAAACATAAATATGGTATCCATAAGATCAACATGCAACCTAATCAAAGACACCATGAGTATAAAAAAATAACCAAGTTTAAATCATAAACCTAGCAAACAGATGAACTAGTCTGAATCATCAAAACCTAAAAACTAGTTATCATCAGTTATGTAGGAGAATGAATGATGTCCATTATCATAGATACATTGGGTTCTCATAAGGCTCGAATCATTATCCTCTATTGATGATCTATCAAGATTTTTCCTCAAATATTATAAAAGAATACCACCTCTTAATCAATAACATCAACTACTTGAGTCATAACAATTGTATTTACCTCAATGATAATGACAAAACTTTGATTGTAAAAGATAAACATTCAAATAAAAATATGTCATCCAAATCACATAAGGATTCCAAACCAAAGTCTTTTCAAATCAACATTCCTTTTCACTTTCAAAAATACTCATCTATCTCTTTTAAACCTAATCATGAAAGTCATAATGAATGGAGACATAAACAAGGTCACAAGATCCATTGAAGAACTCTGTCAAACACTTGGAGAGCAAGATTTAAAAAAAAATTAAGCACAACTTGTTTGATCAATTACTTCAAAATTAACTCAAATCCTCCAAAGATAATCCCTTCCACCAATTTCAATCCAAAATCAATTACAAATATCAACCAAAATGATGTAGATTATGTAGCATAAGATAGATTGAGGATTGATGCAAGTTGAAGAAAAATAGAGTTAAAAGTTCCATTGAGTCAATTAATAAAACACTTGGTGTGCACCAAGAAAAACTCCAAATTGCAAAGGTATTTGTTTGCACAACTATCATCAAATCCTCAAATAATCAAACAACAATCAACACAATACTCCAAAATTTTAATCCCAACCTCCAATAGTCAATTATCACAAGAAATATAGAAGAGGAAGAGTGTAAGTGAGTTAGAGTGTTTTAGAGTGCTTGAGAGTGAGAGTTTAAGATATATGAGTGTGTGTGCGAGTGTATAAGGAACTCCACTTAAAACATTAAGGCACGCACGCGGATTTCATCAAAATTGGGCATCCGCTAAGTGCGACCGGTCTTTATATTTGGGGACCGGTCCAACTTCTCTCGGTTCCTCAAAACCTGCAGAAGTGCGACTGGTGCTCAATAATGGGGACCGGTCTAACTTTGTGAATTATGCAAAAATTACACTTTGGACCTCTAATTCACCAAATATACCTCATCTCAACTTGATTTAGCAATTAAGCAAACAAAGTATGAAAAATAAACACAAAATCAATATGAATCATATTTTTGGATTTTTGGAAAATTTTCAAACAAAATAAAAATAAAAATAAAAATAAAACATGAATAATCTCATGAGAATAATTAAAGCACATTTTTCAGATAATAACATGAGTTCTAAAATTTCTGAAAAATTTCAAACATTTATAAATGCAGAATTTTAAAACCCATAGATTGTCTTTAAAATTCATCCTCGAATTCATGATCATGACACAACTTTCAACACACAAATATTTATAAAAATTTAGAAATTCATCTAATAAATCCATGTGTGTGTGTGCAATCCAACTTCATAAAAAATTAATCAAATTTCCTTTGATCCATCTTATAAAACATTTTGGATAATTAGCAAATATAAATTTACATGATCAATCATTTATTTTTCTTTCATTCATTTTTTTTTCTTTTTCTAAGACGGTGGCTTTCACTCTTACGGGCAGCCAGCTATTTTTCTCAAAATAACTCTTTAATTTTTTAAAGATATCTCATTGGAGATTTACATTGTAGTGGAAGCTACGAACACATCCCGAAGGTAGCCTTTTCCTTTTGTCTTAGATATTCAGCAAATTTTCATCATTTTTTCATTTTTTTCATGCGGAATAAAAACATAAATTTTTTCATCAATTTTCTTTTATTGATCATTTAAGCTTTCAATGCTACTCATACAATATACTCTAATCAACTTCACATTAGTTTTCAATCAATTCTCTCAGAGTTGGAGTAGTGCACAAATTGTATGAACTCAGAATATTTACCTCTAAAAAGAAATAAATACAGCATATTGGTCATCAATGTTTAGATCATAAAATCAAGTACTTCATTCGTTGACAAACTAAGTGTCCCAATTATGCATTCACAAATCAAAGTGAAATTAAAAAGAAATATAAAGAATTCACATTATTTCTCAAGAAAATATAATTCTCATAATCTCATATGATTATTACTAAAAATAAACAAAACCTATCCTAACCTAAAAGATATGGTCCAATGGAAAACAAATAATGAACATAAGTTCAGTCCATGACCATCAAAGTCCTAAATGACTCAGTTAGAGGGTTTTGCACCCAAAGACCTATTAGGAGTAAATCCCATAGTATCAACAGGCACAAATTTTTCCAAATCTTTCTTTCTCATCCAGATAGTTTTAACATGCAATTTATTAGGAAAGGATTGTGGAGAACCAAAAACATTTTTATTTTTATTTGAATTCTTTTTACCTTGAGAATTTTTGGGTTTGTTCCAATAATGTGGCTTTTTAGCATGAACCCTATTCTTAGCAAAAGAATTATGCACATAAAAATCAGAATTAGAATGTCTTCTCTTTTTATAGCAACAGTGTTGACTATGTCCATTCTTACCACAAAAAGAACAATAAAGCACATTGGACACAACATTAGCATGCACAGACTCAACTTGAGACTTAGGTTTGGGTTCTACACAATTAAATTCTTGTGTTTAACAAAAATAGTTTTTCCCTTAGATGATGACCCAGCAAAACCTAATCCAGTTTTATCTCCTACAGGCTTACCAACACTAATCATGCTATCAAGCTTAATCTGTCCAGAAGTAAAACTAATTAATTTCTCTTGTGATTTTTTCAATTCAAGATCAAGAAAATTAATTCTAGCAATAAGAGAATCTCTAGCAGAAATAGCTTGACTTACCTCGCTTTCGAGAAACTTGACTTTGCCTTGAAGATTCGGAATTTCAGCTTTACTTTCTTCAGTCAACTTCACTTGATCTTTATTCTTTTTTTTCAAAGTCTCTTTCTTAGATTTTTCTTGCTTCAGCTTCTCAGACTTTTTATTATAAGCTTCCAGCAATTTCTCAAAAAGTTCTGGCAGCTTGCTTTCACATGGTTCTTCATCAGACTGCTCAACTTCTGAATCGTCAGACCCTACTTGACTGAGAGTAGTGTATATCTCTGTTTCACCTACATCAGAAGAAAAATTATTAGCAGTATCACCATTCAATAAAGCAACAAAAGCAAGAGAATCATTCTCAACAGAAGAATCACTATTAGAGTTAGAAGATTCAGACTCAGAAATAATAGCTTTCATAACTTTCTTGTTTGAAATTTGCTTTGTACTGAAGCTATTTTTCTTAGGACTTGGACATTGATTAGATGTATGACCTTTTCCACCACATGTCCAACAAGTAAACTCAATTTCCTTAGAGTTATCTTCTTTCTCTTTCCTTTCCTTACCTTTGGATGATGAGCTTTGATTCCGAAATTTAGAAGGATTTTCTTTTCTCAAATTTTTATCTTTTTCATATTCAAGAATTTTTCTAAATTTCCTAGCAAGGAGGGCAACATCATTATCTGAATCATATTCAAACCTTTCAATTTTTTCAACTTCAGATTTTGAAGAATTTGAACCATTTAACAAACTTGAAGACTTTGAAGTGTTTGAGATTTTTAAAGCCAAATTTTTTGATTTTTGAAGCTTTGGATATTTCATCTCAAAAGTTTGAATTGATCCAACTAACTCAGCCACCTCCATTGAATCTACATCTTTGCTCTCATCTAAGGCTTCCAACTTAGCTTGGAATCTATCAGGCAATGATCTCATGATTTTTCTAATAATCTGAAAAGAAAGAATTTTCTCACCAACGTTAGCACTAATTTGAACAATATCATTAAGCCTAGAATAAAAATCAGAAAACATCTCATCTTCATCCATTCTAATTGTTTCAAATTTAGTAGCAAACATTGGTAGCTTAGATCTCCTTACCTTGGTGGTACCCTCATGAGTTACCTGTAAAATATCCCATGCTTCTTTTGAAGTGGAAAAAGCAGAAATTCTAGCAAATTCAGAAGGAACAATAGAATTAAATATAGCATATAAACCCTTGTTGTTATTATTTGTATCTTCATGTTCAGCATCAGACCATGTTGCCTTATCCTTCTCCATAGTCACAACAGCATCACCATCACCAGTGGTAATGGTAGGACTTTTATAGCCATTCTCTACAGCCATCCAAACTCTCTCTCCTTGAGATTTTAAAAAGGCTTTCATGCGAGACTTCCAGAAAGTATAATTTGAACTATCAAACAAAGGAGTTCGCTGAATCGATCCACCCTCTTTCATACTAGATTCCATGATAATTTTTGAAAACAAAAATAAATTTTGATTTTAAAAATACTTCGCAAGGAACTACTCACAAATTAGAGAACACTGCTCTGATACCAATTGTGAGTTGCGCGGTGCGGAAACAGTTTCAAAAATTATTTTAGAACCTAGAGGGGGGTGAATAGGATAACTTGCTAGTTTGCTTAATTTTTAATTAATTCAATTTTAAGTCCAATTAATCAGACAATTAAAGCAAGCAAATAAATAAAGTGCAAGTAAAGAAAAAAATGCACCAGATATACGTGGAAACCCAAGGCGGGAAAAACCACGGAGGGAGGCGGCACGCCTGTGCCGCCTCAGGGAACCAATTCACTATGATGAAGCAAAGTACATCAGACTCTGTCTCAGTCTCACACCCCTCTTCACTCTATCAAGGATCTGATGCGAAACACCTCAGGCTTATGATTGCGACAACACGTCCAACTGCTGCAGACTTCCGACTAACGTCACCACCCTTACAGAAAGGTTGCTGGAAGAACCAAAATACTCAGCAAGTATTTTGTTCCCTTCGTAGTGCAATCTGGTCACCTTTCTTCCTCAGCAAGCGAAGAACCTTCAATCCAATGTTCTGATCAGCAAATCGATTTGATGCAGTGTTTGAGGAACTAATCAGAAGTAAAACACCATCCTAAAAATCACTCGTGTAGTATGGATGTGTGTTCTTAAAAATATATAAACCCTAATTATTATGTATATACTTTCTCTCTCTTTAAAAATAATATTTCAAGGCCTCTTTTGTAGAGAAAATATGAATATATATATATAAGCAAGGAAGTCCTAATTCTACTTGGAAAAGAAGTTGAATACCAAAATAGAACTTTCCTAGAAGTTTCAAACCCAATAGGAATCATAATTTCCGTCAAAAACTATTTCCTATTTGGAACAAGCTAAGTGGGATCGGTGCCAAATAAATAGGACCAGTGGGACTTTTTGAAAACCTGTAGAAACTAAACTGTCGAGAAAAGTTGGACTGGTCCTAAATATTGGGGACCGGTCCTACTTTGAAAAATCCTAAAATTTTCATTTAAACCCTGGTTTTTCAAAATAGGCTTGGAACTAAAAAGTGAAGAGTGTCCTCACCATACTTACCTGTACTCTATGGTGTTCATACTGATTTGTCGGCTTCCATGCACTTGAGTGTCAGTTCGAAGATGTCGATGATCGATACAAAGAATAATCCAAAAATTACAACTCGATCAATCAGATTTTGATCACCGAAATATGCCAATTACAAATTTATATCTCACAAAAACCACCATCACTATACAATTAAATGTACAACACATTCACAAGTAAACACGTACACCTCCACAAATTGTGCACATAAAATAACACAAATAAATGCACCCATTTACCAAACAAGTACACAATTAAATGCATTAATTATCAACACCTAACATTTAAGTATCAACAATTTTAAATGCACAACTAATTTAGCAAAAAGTACACGTAAACCGTTATAATCCGTACACATAAAATAACAATTTAAATGTACAAATATTAACCACACTTGTACACATAAAATAACCATGTAAATCTACAAATACTAACAACCACCTACATGCACATCCACAAATTGATCACATAACAATATTAATAAAATTTCACTTAAACACCAAGAACACGTAAATAAATTTACAAAACAAAAGCCAATCAATATTTTAAATTTAAATTGCAAACATTTTAAATAAAGCAATTTAAATAAACAACACACACACACACACACACACACACATATATATCTTTACATAGGTATTTATTAAATACTACCATATTAAATTTATATGTATAAATATAAATTTAAATACACATTCAACACATATGCACATATATAAAACATACCTAAATTAAACGTATAATTAATAGAAGAATATAGCAAGTATCAACTTGCCTCGGATTTTTATCCAGAAACCCCATACTGTCCACTACTGCTCCAGAATCCAAAGCCCAATGGAAAGCCTCCATTTTAAATGAGATTGGGTCTATACCCAATTTTGTTCCAGCCCAGCACCAAATCCACCATTTAACAACCTAAAATAGTGATCCCAATTCATAAAAGCCCATTTTACATACTAAGCCCCACATCATGGTTGCGAAATCAAGATCTAACATTGGCAGCCCAACCCATTTACTTAAACCCTTTGATCACCAAACTAGGAAGACCCACTGTTTGGCCACCAACTTCCATCATCTTCACGGCTACCACACTAGCCATCCACCCAAGCTAGTCTCACCCTTACAGACCCAAAATGTGACTAGCCATTTTCAACACCAAGCAAGCTAACCCAAAACCGTGACTATCCATGGTTAGCTACCTCAATCCCATTACCATGCACAGCCATGACTGAACCATCTAAGCAAAACCACCCAATATTCGAACACCTTCAACCACCAACCAAGAAGAAACACCACACCCAAAGCCAGCACTACAAGGACCCATCACCACCATCATGTAACAGTACATAGCTGCCCAAACAGCCGCACCACCACCCACAACCTCAACCAGCCGATCCCCCACCATGGAAGACCCCCAAGCCAACCTCCATCATCAGCCACGACCAAACCACCATGCGAACCTCTCATCATCCCACCACCGTGGTTGCCACTAAGCTTCGACCAACCACCATCGTGCAGCCAAAAACCCATGCTATTACCCCAAAAGCCCACCTACATGAGCCACGCCCGGAACACGTCACCACCTTGGCCTCCTTCTTTATCCTCCACGACCACCCTCTCTCTCTCTCTATAACTTCTCTCTTTTCTCTCTCTTCAAGTTGTCAGCCTCACGGTTGCTCTCTCTCTCTCTCTATCCGTAACCCTGTTACCTTTTTCTCTTATATATATATATATATATGGATAATACTTGGGTCCAACCCCAGGAGTACCAAGTTGGTTCTCCAAGGTGATGTGTCCCAACCAAATGTTGACACTTATCTCAGATATATAAAACTTAAAAAACTTAAAGATATGGATCAAAACCCATTTTAACCAAATTCATTTTAAAACCCATCTGGACTTCTCCTCTCTCTCTCTCCAGCAAATATATGTATCCATTTCCATCTCCATCTCCATCTCCCATACATACATATACACTCATACATATACACACACCCCCATCAAACCCATCATCAATCAACAACAAAACCCATTATCATCCATCATTATTTCTCTCACTACTCTCTATGTACCCTGTATGAAATTGAAGCTTGTATATTTAGAGAAACAAATCAATATAAAGTGGATCCTGAGATGCTTTCAATTGTACCTTGCCTATGATTTATGAGATCTAATATTTCTCTCACGAGTGAACTTACCAAAAAATTAGTAAACCAGTGGCTACTAACACGACGATTGAAAATTTTTGGCGATGATAAAGAATGATATCCAGTGATTACGCAGATAATAGTTCTGAACTAGACTTTTAGAATATATATATATATATATGCCCTCTAGTATAGTATCACTTGCCAGTTAGGATTGATAAAAACAATTAGGTTTTACTTTACAAACCCAACTCAATTGTGAAAACTGCTTTGTATAAAATAATACTATCAAAATTCAAGTCCATTTTTAGTCTTTTCCTTTCAGCATCGTGTATGTAGAATTAGCACTGAGTATTGATCATTTATGCATAATTCAAAGTGTTACATTTTTTTTTTCTTTTCACTTCATTTTTCACCGTCTTGATATTTTGGATGATGATGGGTTTTGTTGTTGATTGATGATGGTTTTGATGATGTGCGTGTATATATATGAGTGTATATATATGTATGGGAGATGGAGATGGAGATAGAGATGGAGATGGAGATGAATACATATATTTGCTGGAAAGAGAGAGAGGGGAAGTCCAGACGGATTTTAACACAAATCGGGTTAAAATGAGTTTTGATCCATATCTTTAAGTTTCTTAATATTTTATATATCTGGAATAAGTGTCAACATTTGGTTGGAACACATCACCCAGGAGAACCAACTTGGTCCTCTTGGGGTTGGACCCAAGTATTGTCCTATATATATATGGAAACAAATAAAATTCTAAAAGGAAGAAAAAAAGAGAAAACAATAATAATAAATATACTTAGCCCATATTAAAATACACTTAAACCAATACTTAAACAATTATACTCCAGCCTGAACTCAAAATTTCAACCCAAAATCTCCCTAGCCCAATCCGAAGAAGAATTTATAAAATTAAAAAAAAACAGAAAAACAAAAGTATAATCCAATAAAATAAATAAATAAAATAAAGCAACCTAAAACATTTAGCATTTAAAACACTAAATAACAATTTAAACAAGTAAACCATATAACATTTAAAACACTCAATCAACTATTTAAACAATTAGAAAAAACCCAAATTAAAATTACGTTACCTCAAAATCATGGGGTATTACATATTCATTCATTCATCCTTCAAAAGTTGCGAACATGCCACGCATGACTAATACATATAAAGTTCAAATACATCAAAATTATTCAAATATAAGAACAACATTTTCAAAATATTTCACATGCTACAACCCAGCTTGGACATCAATATATACATATCCAAAGGAACACCAAAAGTCTCACTCAAGCATTTCTAAACTTCATCCGCCATCGATGTTTTATCTGAAAAAGGTTTGGGGGAGGAGGGTGAGCATACAACTAGCCCTGTAGAGATGATCCACCAACTCAACAATGACTCAAGCACCATGCATGAATGCAAAATGGGATCTCTATGCAACTATATGGCATGCTTCAATACTTTCATGCTCAAAACTTAATCATCTTTAGAATCAAATGTGAAATCATATGTTCCAATTACATAAAATCAATTAACATAAATCACATCCATAAATAAACTCAACACCACGTATACTCTGAAATCAAATCAACTGGGACTTCTGATTATCACATCCATAGTAAGTGTCCTTAAGAGACCACATGCTCTGCTTACGCTTTACGGATTACTAACTCGACGGTAACGACATCCGCTTGACCAAGTTTTGGGCATTTCACCCCAGGGCTCTGGGCTTTTCTTACTTCTCACACACTTACCCTAAAATCAACAATCACCACATAAGTGTACATTTACCACAAGTACACACGAAACCAAGATTATCGCAGAACTCACTTCTAATGCATTACGTCTATAGCTAATGCATATAAAATCTAACTCAAGCATATTAAAATGCAGTTCCAATAAACTCATGAAAATCAATTACCATGCATTTTCAAGAAAACCTCTTTTATGCTTCTCACTCAATCCTTGGAGTCAAATTTCATGCATGCTTCCAAATGAACACAATGACTCATTCAACAATTGTAAGACACATGATTTCTATCTAAAATATGTTAGAGAAATCAAATACAAGAGATATATCAACTTCTACACATGCATAGAACTCATGCAAAAGTTTGATGACATAATTAATCAAAGCTAAGAAAGAATTCATAACCCTACCTCAAATTTCAATCCTTTCTAGCCAAGCCCAAGAAATCCTAGCTTTTCCAACTTTGCCAAAATGGACTTTGTGTGGTTTAAAACATAATTCTTGCCGAGAAGAGCAAACCATTGGTCTTCGGCACCTTCCAAATCCTACCTTAAGGCTCTCAAATCAAAAGATAAAGAAGAAAAGATGAAAAGGAGGGAGAGAGCTTTAATGGCCAGCTGATTTGGTCAAGATAGAATGAGAAAATATCTGTAAATCAGATATTTATAGTCTCTACACCGTAAAATAACCAAAATACCTTTACGTCACTTAACGTACCCTCCTAACTTCCGTTTTTGATTTCGAAAGCGGTTACATCTCCGAAATCACTTCCTTAACTCTTTTAACATTTTATTTAATCTGAAAACCAAAAATAAGTTTCTATAAAAAAAATATCCGGTTTCCCAGGCCCACTCGACCCGTGTCTTGGGTCCCGCCAACCTTAAAATCTCAAAATAAACCAAATGACTTGAAAATTTTCCCGAACCTTCAAACAAGTTTCTAAACATCCTTTTCATATTAAGAACACATGTAACATCATTTTAAATCCATTTATGAAAAAAATGATGAGTAAAAAGAAAACTGGTCAAAATTGGACCCAGTCTCTAAAGACCACAAGTCACCTAATATTTCCCTCTCCCTCTCCCTCTTTATGGCCGGCCTTCACTCTCTATCTCCTCTATTTTCACTTCTCCTACCTTATCTCTAGATTTTGGAAGCTTAGAATTGGGATTAAGGCCTTGGAGATGAATTAAAATTGTTCTGAGCCTTCTACACATTGATAAGTTTAAAGTTGAGTTTAAAAAATTTTGAAGCTTTGGTAATTTGGGCTTTTAACAATAATGCTTGGAATTGAGGTGTGGGTGTGATTTCCCTCTTAGTCTTTGACTCTATAGGTCCCCATTGTGTTATATTACATTCTAGCATGCCTATTGGTATAAATGTTGTCTTGAGTATGAATTTGTGTTGTTCTTTATGTTCTATTTGTGTTTAAGGTGGTAATTACATGTCATTATACTTGTTATTGGAACATATGTATAGTGCTTGCAAAGGTAAGGTCTTTGGGTATGCAGGGGATGTTTTTGTGTATTAGTGTGTTGTACACTTGAGTTTGTGGTTGTGTATGATGTAAATCATAGTTAGAGAACATGCTTAGCTCAATTAGAATCATACGCATGTTTATGGAGACAAATGTATATTGTATGCCCTATGTGTGTGGTAAAATGCATGAAAGATGAATTTATCATAAAAATGCATAATTTTTTATGCAACATGATATGGATGTCGTTGCATGGTGGTATGTATGGTTTAGACTTGATATGCATTGATTAAAATGGCTTGTAAAGCTTTTCTGATGAATTTGATAAATTCTTGTATTGGTTGTGTTTGATATGCTTGAAAATCAATGTGTTAAATGTTGATTTTAGGAGGATGTTGTGAGAAGCAAGAAAGGTTCGGAGCCCTAAGGTGAAAGCCTCAAAACTTGGCCAAGTGGGTTTCATTTCCGTCGGGTTAGCAACTCGTAAAGTGAGAGATTGGAGTATTTGGCCCAAATGGCATTTACTCGGTTGTTACGTCTACTCTCAGTTTTGTTTGATTTTAAAACTATGATTTGGTGTTTAAGTCTTATTATAATTGTGATTGAAAATTGAACTTATTACTTTAAATTGTGGATTGATAGTGCATATTTTATGTATATTCTTACTTTCAAATTTATGTTTGTTAGTACTTTAATTTAGTATATTTCAATTAATAAATGCATTTCTTTTATTTATGTATTTGCAGGTTTAATTTTGGTTATTCTCATACATTCTAGCTATCTTAAAGTCTCATATCCAGGTTGTGTTCAAGTGTCCAGGGATGTGCGTTGGTGAAGATTTAATTTCAAAATTGGCAAAATATAAATATATTAATATTCTCATATATATATATATATATATATATATATATATATATATTATACATTATATACATATATTCTAACATATATTATATATTTTATATATTATTTATATATACAAGAATTGAACAGTGACAGCCACTATTCACCACCATTCGGCCCACTACCGGAGCATCATCAGTAAGACCCATCTGGGTCTCCTCCAACAAAGCTTAAACACTACTACTCAAGACCCATCTGGGTCTTCTCCATTGTGAAGCTCCTCCGTCAACCATTGAAGACCCAGATTAGTATAGGCACAGAGAGAGAGAGAGAGTGTGAAGTAAAGAGGTGTTAGCCAAAAGTAAGTAAAATAGTGCATGATGGTATGTATACTGTGTAGAGACCGTGACCAATTTTGGCTAATTTTGTATTTTTTACATAATAATTGCCACAAATGCATTTTGAGTGATGTTTAACATGTTTTGAGTGTGGGGAACATGTTTGGGGAGTGTTTTAAAGGTTTTGGAAACTTTTCAAAAGATTTGAAGAAATTTGATTTTTTGGTTAAACCGGGGCCCGGGATGCGACTTAAGTGGGCCCAGGAATCCAAAAAATTTCTAAAAATATTTATTTTTGGGAATGGCTTAGATGAAATGTTTAGAGAGTTAAGGAAGTGATTTTATGATCGTAGGAGTTTTCAGAATCGAAAACGGAGTCTAGGAAGGTGCGTTAAGTGACCCGTCTTTTCGAAACCTAGGGACCTTAAATGGTCAAATCTGCAGAGATATTTCATATCTCATGGCTGTTTCTCTCTCTATATTGCTCCCACCCTTCTCTCTTCCTTCTCTCTAGGTTTTGGAGGTCTTCAGTTGTGATTCAAGTTCTACCGAAGAAGGGAGATACATAGGGGACGGCTAGGGCTTTCCTTTGAACCAATCAAAGTTGCAGTTGGCAAGGTTGACATTGCTGGGATTTTGAGAAGTGCTTGGAAGGCCTTCATTTTTTAGGTTGGGGTGTTGTTTCTCATCTACTTGTCGATTCTAGGGTTTCGGGTGAAGCGGTGAGAGCTAAGGGTGTGTATTGCATGTTTTAGAGATGTAAGAGGGGTGGGAGAAGGTATTTTTCTTCTTCTCTTGTGTCTCTTGTATGCAATAGATGTGTATCTCCTAGTATGCATGATGTAAGGGACAAATGCATGAAAATGTGAGAGGATGAGAGCATATATGCTTATGTGCTTAATGTGGTGTACATGTGTAGTTATGTGCAATGTGAGACATATATGTGCTATATGTTGTAAGTGAGTTAATGCATGCTATCTTTGTATAGAAAATGTGTGCATTAGTGAAGCATGACTAAAATGTGCTTAGGTGAAGTTTTGTGAGCATATGTGGATAGTATGATATGTTCTACATGTATAGGTAAATATATGTGTGGTGTTGTGGAGATGAAATGCATACTAGGTGTTTTATTAATTAGCATGTGCATTGTGAGGCATGAAATTAAATGCTTGATGTTTATATGTTCGAAATACATATATTAGGGCCGCTGTGAGGAACGGAGGGGTGTGGTTGAATTGCCTAGAGTAGGTAAATACTCGGTGACAGTGGTTTACTCACCTTGGAGTAGGTATAAATACTCGGTGGAGATTCTAAAAAGTTGCCCAATCGCCTTGGAGTAGGTAAATACTTTGTGATTGTGGTTTGCTCACCTTGGAGTAGGTAAATACTCGGTGAGAGTTTAAAGAAAAGGGGCCAAGTCACCTTGGAGTAGGTAAATACTCGGTGATGGTGGTCTATCCACCTTGGAGTAGGTAAATACTCGGTGGCGGAATTGGAATGGTGTGGAAAGTGTCTCGATTTCATGATTCGGTCAAGAATCATGTTAGGGTTTCGGGTTGAGTTCGAGAGAGAGACAAGTGTATGATTACTACCTTTATTTGAATTATGAAACATGATATGTGTTTAATGCATCCCTATATATATATATGCATTGTTGTTAGTGAACATGATGTATGTTAAATGATACGTGAAATATTGTGACATGCATCCATGTATGTCGTGTCGGGTCGTCACTTAGGTGGGTTGGGGTATCTCTACTGAGCCACAGTGGTGCTCACCCTTTATTATAAACTCTTTTACAAATAAAGCACCGATGACGGATGGGACATGAGTGTCCAAGTAGAACTCTAGTAGTGTTTATGTTATCTTTTGGATGTTGAGCATTTTGTGGCTATTTATGTCGGCTTATGGTATGTGGCTTCTTTTTGTGTTGTGGTTATGTTTGGACAAATGTAACTTTGATGTATATATTGGATTATAAACTTATTGGGTGCGGAGAGACAACGGTTTAGTTTATGTAATGCCTATAGCGGCACTTAATTCATTTGATGATGTTTCCATTATGAATGGATTGTGTTTGTGAAAGAGAATGATTCATTTTGGTGTATGATTCATTTATGAATATGATCTTGAGCATGTAATTAATGTTGAAACCTTTCAAGTAGGTTATAGATTATGTATGAGGGGTCCTAGGATGATAGAATATAGATCGGGCTCCAAATGGACCATGTATAGGGTTGTTGGGAGTCCCGGGAAGGGCATTTCGATCGTGCAAAATGCCCATTTCGCACAATCAAAACCCCCATTTCAATTGTGCGAAGGGGTGATGATTTATGATGATTTTTAGGGTCCACACAGGGGAAATTTTGCATAATCAAAACCCCCATTTCGATTGTGCGAGATATTGCAGGTCTGAGGTCCCGAGAGGGTGATATTCTCGCACAATCGAGATACCAGTTTCGCACAATCAGGATGGTAATGGTAATTCGAGAGCGACTGCGGGCCGCTCAGAGCCGCCAAAAGAGTTACGCTGATCGGCGTAGAAGACCGCTCGAGTTCGAAGTGGGGGACGATGTGTTATTGAAAGTGTCACCTATGAAGGGGGTGATGAGATTTGGAAATTGGAAGGGAAAGTTGGCACCGAGATTCATCGGACCGTTTGAGATAACTGAAAGAATTGGGCACGTGGCTTATAGATTAGCTCTACCCCCCAACCTGTCAGCAGTGCATGACGTGTTTTACGTGTCGATGTTGAGAAAGTGCCTCAGAGACGATTCACAGGTAGTTGAACAAGACACAGTGGAGCTGTGCCCGAATATTTCGTATGTTGAAGTGCCAAATCGTATTGTGGACCGTATGGTAAAACGATTGAGGCGAATGGAGATTCCTTTAGTAAAGGTGCAATGGAATAATCAAGATGAGAGGGAAGCCACGTGGGAGCTGGAGTCAGAAATAGTGGAAAAGTATCCTCAACTCTTTAATTAAGGTACGCAAATTTCGAGGACGAAATTTATTTTAAGGAGGGTAGAATGTAATGACCCAAATTTTTAATTAAGAAAATAAATTTGTTATATAGGGGTAGCATGGTAAAAACCCTTCTTAAAATAAATTTATGTGATTTTTAATCAGGGGATAACTTATTCTAGGATAGAATAAGTTATTCTGATGTGGGTTACCAAATAGTTGTGGTGTGAGAAATATTATATAAAAAATAATAATATCGTAATTAGGATTTTTACGTTGATAGTCTCAAGTTAAGGAGGAAGAAGGAGCAAAGGAGGAAGAAAGAGAAGAATAACAAGAGACAAGGAGGGGAATTAATCATCTCTCAACTGTAAGTCTTTTTCTACCTTTCCCACAATGGTTAGTATGCTTGCAATATTTATAATTTAAATTAGTTTAAAAATATATATAATAATAATTTTTGTACAGTCTATAAGACCTTGTATGGATCTATGCTAGATGGGTTTTGCTGCAACGAGAAAGAATGATATATGAGCTTGAAGAGTATATATATATATATATATATATATATATATATATATATATATAACTGCTTTTGTGTATGTTAGTGTATGCACGACAATGGATGTCTTTAGTTGAGATCTAGTGGATGAAAAATGGAAATTATGGGTGATAAATTAATTGTTTAATTTAGAGAGTTCTTTTGCTTGTGAAACGTTCGTGCGACTGTGTGGTCGAAAAAAAAAATGGTGTAGATGGATGAAATAATTGATTATGGGTGGCAGTACACTTGTGTGTATTAAATCTATATACATATATATATATATATATATATCTAGCCTTATATATGTGAGAGTATCTATGCTGGATGAAAAGAATGGTGGATTTTTTTATTGGATTTTAGTGAATCAGTAGTTATAGAAATCTGAATAGTAGAACAGGAGATATGGAGTTGATTGGTGGGTACGCAAATCGAGAAATTAAGTTTTAGGACTTTTAAATTCAAACTATGAATCTGGGGGAAGTGTTTGATGAATTGTTGGGTTGACTGGGAAAAGATAATGGCTGAGAATAGATCAGTAGAGGTGGTCGGCGCAAGGAGCAGTTTGGTGGGTAGGGGGAAGATGATTAACAGTGCCACAAGCTCACGCGCGCTGCCGGCGCGTGAGGCGCGTGGGCTGTGTTCCGGCGACCTTTCGGGACCGAAAAAAGGTTGGATCGGTCCCACTCGCTAGCCCCAACCTCTGGGCCCCGTCTCGGACCCACCCGGAATACAAAAATATTTTTTATATATTTTAAAATGATTTAAATTGTGGAAAATTGGAAAAAAATGCTTAAAATATACCGATAAATGCTGAAAAATTCCCGAAAAATCAAATTAGTCTTTTGAGGGCAGAACATGATTGGAGTATAGGTTTGGGCTAGATTTAGTCACATTAGTTAGTTCATCTAGTTAGAAAAGTAGGTATTTAAGCACGAAAACCGAGAGTACAAATTATCTATAAATAGTTAAATTCTGAAATTTTACCGGTAGCTAAGATAGATAGGTTGGCATATTTTTAGGTATAATACTCTCTCTAAATTAGATTCATATATTAAAAATAGAATTTAAGATAGTATAGGACACGCGTGCATAACAGAGTGTGTGTGGGTGTGTGTGTGTGTGTGTGTGTGTGGGTGTGGGTGTGGGTGTGAGTGTGAGTGTGTGGTTGATGGTGGTGGTTGAAATTATTAGAGTGTGTATATGTCCCTCCAGCATGGAGTTGCGGGTCCCTCTGGTACAGAGTGTGTGTCCCTCCACATGACTCATATTTTCATGGAGTGTGTGTATGTCCCTCCAATGTGGAGTTGCGGGTCCCTCTGGCACAGAGTGTGTGTCCCTCCACAATTAATTATTATTAGTATGGAGTGCGGGTTCCTCCGATGTGGAGTGTGTGTCCCTCCATACTGCTTGTGTGGTGTGGTGTGTGTTCTTTCAGTTTGGAGTGGGTGTGTGACCCTCCACGTCACTTATATTACCATTTGAACAGTTTCTTATTTGTTATCTCTTTAGTAGAATTAGTGTTGTAATGTTGTTCCTCCACACTGCAGGATATATTGTATATGGCGGTCTTTTGTGAAGAGTATGTTAAGAATATAGATTGATGAACAGAACTTGAATAATCAGTTAGTTTTGTTAAATAATAGAGGACGTTAACAATACTCTTTATCTTTTTCATAAGCTAATGCACCGAACGATTAATTATATTAATTAACTCATTGTACTAACTGCGGAAGTATAGTGGTTATTGTCGGTTAGTTAGAACATTACTTACTGGGCTTTAAAGCTCACCCCTTATTTTTTCCCCATATTTCAAGTGTGTGAAACTAGCATCTATAGCATGAAGGAGGATGATTTCACTTGAGGATGGTGCTGGTGGAACCTAATTACAATATTCTTTTATTTCAATTTTGAGACAACATTTGTTATAGGGATTGTTTAGATGATAACTTTGATTTTGGGTTGTATTTAATTTTTCTGGATAGCAGTTGGTTACATAATATGAATTAATGGTCATGGTTTGATCTCATTTATATGAGAATAATTCGAGAACAGGTTACGCTAGGATATTTGTAATCCTTTGGTGAATCGTGGGATTAAGTCAACCACGGGTTGAGTGAAAGGGCAGGAATACCCTAAGTTGAGGTTAGTACCTGTAATTCGTTTTACCATACTTCACACCCTTCCTAGTCAACTGGGTTCAGGCTCTGATACCTACTGTAACAGCCCGCTCCAACACATGGTATGATATTGTCCGCTTTGGGCCTGAGCCCGCACGGTTTTGCTCTTGGATTTTATCCCAAAAGGCCTCATACCATTTGAAGAGAACATACTACATATAAGCACATCCCCTTTGCGACACCCAGGCGATGTGTGATTGAGTACCCTGTACCCTGTCAATGTGGTAGCTCAGCCCAGTGTCTATCTTCGCACCCGCCCACTCACACCCGTCCACAAGGGTTACTACAATCCACCCCCCTACGAGGCCCGACGTCCTCGTCGGCACACTACTTCCGACTGGGTTCAGGCTCTGATACCAAACTGTCACACCCCCCAAGTTGAGGTTAGGGTATTCCTGCCCTTTCACTCAACTCGTGGTTGACTTAATTCCACAATTCACCAAAGGTTTACAAATATCCTTGCACAACCTGTTCTCAAATTATTCTCATATAAAAGAGATCAAACCATGACCATTAATTCATATTACGTAACCAACTGCTCTTCAGAAAAATTAAATACAACCCAAAATCAAAGTTATCATCTAACCAATCCCTATAACAAATGTTGTCTCAAAACTGAAATAAAATAATATTGTAACTAGGTTCCACCAGCACAATCCTCAAGTGAAATCATCTTCCTTTATGCTATAGATGCTGGTTTCACACACCTGAAATGTGGGGGAAAAATAAGGGGTGAGCTTTAAAGCCCAATAAGTAATGTTCTAACTAACCGACAATAACTACTATACTTCAGCAGCTAGTACAGTGAGTTAATTAATATAATTAATCGTTCGGTACATTAGCTTATGAAAAAGATAAAGAGTATTGTTCACGTCCTCTATTACTTAACAAAAACTAACTGATTATTCAAGTTCCACCTCCTGCCCAACTCACTCTATTTAATCAAACCCAAGTTCTGTTAATTCTATATTCATAACATACTCTTCACAAAAGACTACCATATACAACATATCCTGCAGTGTGGAGAAATAACATTACAACTCAAGCTTTACTAAAGAGATAATAAATAAGAAACTGTTCAAACTGTAAGATAAGTGATGTGGAGGGTCACACCCTGTCCCAAACTGAAAGAACACACACCACACCACACAAGCAGTATGGAGGGACACACACTCCACATCGGAGGGACCCGCACTCCATAGTAATAACAATTAATTGTGGAGGGACACACACTCTGTGCCAGAGGGACCCGCAACTCCACATTGGAGGGACATACACACACTCCATGAAAATATAAGTCATGTGGAGGGACACACACTCTGTACCAGAGGGACCCGCAACTCCACGCTGGAGGGACATATACACACTCCAATAAATCCAACCATCACCATCAACCACACACTTACACTCACACCCACACCCACACACACAGACACACACACACACACACACACACACACACACACTCTCCTATGCACGCGTGTATTATACTATCTTAAATTCTATTTTTAATCTATGAATTTAATATAGAGAGAGTATTATACCTAAAAATGTGCCAACCTATCTATCTTAGCTACCGGTAAAATTTCAGAACCTAACTATTTATAGATAATTCGTACTCTCGGTTTTCGTGCTTAAATACCTACTTTTCTAACTAGATGAACTAACTAATGTGACTAAATCTAGCCCAAATCTATACTCCAATCATGTTCTGCCCTCAAAAGACTAATTTGATTTTTTGGAAATTTTCCGGCATTTATCGGTATTTTTTAAGCATTTTTTCCAATTTTCCACAATTTAAATCATTTTAAAATATATAAAAAAATATTTTTATATTCCGCGTGGGTCCGAGACGGGGCCCAGAGGTTGGGCTTGGCTAGTGGGACCGGCCCAGCCTTTTTCCGGTCCCGGACGGTCGCCGGAACATGGCCCACGCGCCTCACGTGCCGGCAACGCGCGTGGGCTTTGTGGCACTATTCATCATCTTCTCCCTTCACTTGCCAGAACTACTCCTCGTGTCGTCAACTCACTCTGGTGCTATTATCAGCATTTGCAGCCCCCAATCAACCCAAAACTTTCATCCAAAACACTTTCACCACTGATTTGTAATTTAAATGAAAAAGTCCCAAAGTCTAATTCTCGATTTTCGTACCCACCATTCAATTCCATACCACCTGTTCTCTTTACTTCATTCTTATATCTACTGACTCATAAAACAACCAATAAATTCATTCTCTTCACTCATGAATCAATACATCATACGTATTACACATTATATATATATATATAATATATATATATATATGTATATAGATTTACCCACACCACCACTGCGGACCTATAATCCATTACTTCCTCAATCCCCCATTTTTATTTTTATTTCAACCACACAGTAGCACCAAACATTCAGCAAGCATTAAAACCTTCTAATTTAAACAATTAATTTATCACCCAAAATTTCCATTTTTGATCCACTAGATCTCAACTAAAGGCATTCACTGCCGTGCATCCACTAACATACACAGATACAGTACCTATATATATATATATATATATACTCATCAAGCCAAACCCACCTATTAGCATATATCATTCTATTAGCATATATCATTCTTTCTCGTTGTAGCAAAACCCATCTAGCATAGATCCATACAAGGTCATACAGTACGAAAATTATTATATATATTTTTAAACTAATTTAAATTATAAATATTGCAAGCGTACCAACTATTGTGGGAAAGGTAGAAAAAGACTTACAGTTGAGAGATGATTAATTCCCCTCGTTGTCTCTCGTTATTCTTCTCTTTATTCCTCCTATGCTCCTTCTTCCTCCTTAACTTGAGACTATCAACGTGAAAACCCTAATTACTCACTTATATTATTTTTATATAATATATCTCTCACACTGCTGTTTGGTAACCCACATTAGAATAACTCATCCTGTCCTGGAATAAGTTATGCCCTAATTAAAATCACATAAATTTATTTTTAAAAACGGTTTTTACCATACTACCCCTATATAAGAAATTAATTTTCTTAATTAAAAAATTTGGGTCATTACATTCTACCCTCCTTAAAATAAATTTCATCCTCGAAATTTGCATACCTTAATTAAAGAGTTGAGGATACTTTTCCACCATTTCTGACTCCAACTCCCACGTGGCTTCCCTCTCATCTTGATTATTCCATTGCACCTTTACTAAAGGAATCTCCATTCGGCTCAATCGTTTTACCATACGGTTTACAATATGATTCAAAAATTCAACATATGAAGCATTCGGGCGCAGCTCCGCTGTGTCTTGTTCAACTACATGTGAATCGTCTCTGAGACACTTTCTTAACATAGACACGTGAAATACGTCATGGACTGCTGATAGGTTAGGGGGTAGAGCTAATCAATAAGCCACGCGCCCAATTCTTTCGGTTATCTCAAACGGTTCGATTAATCTTGGTGCCAACTTTTCCTTCCGATTTCCAAATCTCATCACCCCCTTCATAGGTGACACCTTTAATAACACATCATCCCCCACTTCGAACTCGAGCGGTCTTCTTCGCTTATCGGCGTAACTCTTTTGGCGGCTTTGAGCTGCCCGCAGTCGCTCTCGAATTACCTTCACCTTCTCTGTGGTCTCCTGCACTATATCTGGTCCCAGCAAGGTGCTATCTCCAACCTCAGCCCAACAAACTGGCGATCGACACGGCCTACCGTATAATACCTCGTAAGGAGCTATACCAATACTCGACTGATAGCTGTTATTATATGCAAACTCGACCAGTGGAAGGTGATCCTCCCATGAACCCCCAAAATCTAAAATACAAGCTCGCAACATGTCCTCCAAAATCTGTATGACCCTCTTTGACTGGCCATCAGTTTGTGGGTGGAAAGCAGTACTCAAATCAACAGAAGTTCCCATGGCTCTCTAGAAACTCTTCCAAAACTGTGAGGTAAAACGTGGATCTCTATCTAAAATAATAGAAACTGGAACCCCATGGAGACACACTATTTTATCCATATACAGTTTACTCAGCACTTTCATAGGGTCACTAACTCGAATAGGAAGAAAATGGGCTGACTTCGTTAAACGATCCACAACGACCCACACTGTATCATGTCCTTGCCGAGATCTTGGCAAACCAACCACAAAATCTGTAGTCACGTGTTCCCATTTCCACTCAGGTATGGATAGTGACTGTAGAGTTCCTCCAGGCTTCTGGTGTTCAGCCTTCACCTTTTGACACGTGATGCATTTAGACACAAACTCTGCAACGTCACGCTTCATGCCTTCCCACCAGAATTGTCTTTTGAGATCATGGTACATCTTAGTGCCTCCCGGATGTACCGTATACCATGAATGGTGTGCCTCCTCAAGAATGTCTCTCTTGAGGTCTAGTAAATCTGGAACACACAACCTCCCTCTGAGCCTCACACCTCCATCAGTGCCACGTGTCCACTCCACAATACCCCCATCAATGACAGGCTCAGCCAAACGAGCCTGCAGTCTATCATCACTAGATTGTGCCTGAATGATTCTACTGATAAGCGATGGTTGTGCAACAAGGCTGCACAAGAGTGTCCCAGTGCTCTGAGGCGTATACGAAATCGAGAATTCAGCTAAGGTCTCCAGTAACTTCCACTCACCCATCATCATAAAAGCTATCATACCTCTCGGCTTCCGGCTCAATGCATCCGCCACTACATTTGCCTTGCCAGGATGATACTGAATGGTTACGTCAAAATCGGTCAACCGCTCCATCCACCTACGCTGTCTCATATTCAAATCACTCTGTGAGAACAAGTACTTGAGGCTCTTATGATCTGTGAAGAGCTCACACTTCTCACCATACAGGTAATGTCTCCATACCTTCAGTGCTAACACTATAGCCGCCAACTCCAAATCGTGTGTGGGATAATTCTGTTCATGCGGTTTGAGTTGTCTGGAATCAAACGCCACCACTTTCCCATTCTGCATCAATACAGATCCTAACCCCTGATGTGAAGCATCTGAGTAGACCATGAACCCCTCACCACTGGCTGGTATCGTAAGTACTGGAGCCAATGTCAACCTAACCTTCAGCTCATCAAACGATTGCTGGCATCGATCATCCCATAAGAACTTCACACCCTTCCTAGTCAACTGAGTCATCGGAGCTGCAATTCGGGAGAACCCTTTAATAAATCGACGGTAGTAACCCGCCAATCCCAAGAAACTACAAATCTCCGTCACTGTAGTAGGTTGCGCCCAATTCAATACTGCTTCCACCTTGGCAGGGTCAACCGATACACCCTTGCCTGAAATCACATGCCCCAGAAAACCAACTTGCTTTTGCCAGAATTCACACTTCGTAAACTTAGTGTACAATTGATGATCACACAAAGTTTGAAGTGCAATCCTCAAATGCTCCTCATGCTCCTCCTTAGACTTGTAGTAGATTAAAATATCATCCACAAACACTACCACAAATGAATCCAAATATGGTCTATAAACCCTGTTCATCAAATCCATAAAGGCAGCTGGTGCATTAGTCAGCCCAAAAGGCATGACTGTAAACTCATACAATCCATATTGAGTCCTAAATGCCGTCTTGGGTATATCCTCCTCTCTAACCCTCAACTGATGATAACCTGTCCTTAAATCAATCTTAGAGAACACCTGTGCACCACGAAGCTGGTCAAACAAATCTTTAATATGAGGGAGGGGGTATTTGTTTTTGATAGTCACCTTGTTCAACTCACGATAATCAATGCACAATCGAAGTGAACCATCCTTCTTCTTCACAAATAAAACAGGTGCACCCCAAGGAGAAGTGCTAGGACGAATAAAGCCTCGATCCTGCAACTCCTGTATCTGACTCTTGAGCTCTCTGAGCTCCACAAGTGCCATCCTGTAAGGTGCTCTAGATATAGGTGAGGTGCCAGGCATCAAATTAATACAAAAATCTACTACCCTCCTTGGAGGCAAGCCCGGAATCTCCTGAAAGACATCAACAAATTCTGAAACCACTGGTAACTGCTCCACAATAGCTTGTGGTTCAACTGACTCTATGTGTGCCAGAAACCCCATGGTTAGGGTTCCCTCCCACTCTCCACAACGAAACCGAGATGGTGTCTGACCAGGAAATAAAAATATGATCATCCTCTCAAAACAATCTAATCTAGCATGATGCTGTACTAACCAGTCCATGCCCAGAATAACATCCAACTCCCTCATCCTCAACACTATCAAGTCTGCTCTCAGCTCAAGCTCTCCAATAGTAATTGGACATGCCCGACATATACGGCCTAACGTAGAGGCTCCTCCTAATGGTGTCACTATTGAGATGCTCTCGCTAAGTGTCTCTAACTCAACTCCAAGGGTGTCCACAAATGCATCAGAAATAAAAGAATATGTAGACCCAGAATCAAATAACACTTTAGCAATACAACCATAAACATTAAGTGTACCTCTCACTACTGGATCCGGACCCTCAGGTCTAGCTGGTGCCACTGCAAATACTCTTGGTCTGCCCTGCTACTGAGTCGCTCCCTAGAACCTCTGCTGATTACCACTCCACGGCTTAGGGCAATCCCTAATCTTGTGTCCCCTCTCGTTGCAATTGTGACAAAGTCCCCTGAACTGATATGGCTCAGTCCTCTGTACCGCTCCTATGGTCACCATAGCCAAAGGCTGATCTCCTGGAGTTAGTCTCTGTCGTTTATTTTGCTGGTTCTAGCCCTGTCTCCACCTAGAACCTTGTGACCCTAACTGTCCCCACTGACCCTGTGGGCCCTACTATTGTACCAACTGACCTCGCTGACCCTGTGGGTCCTGCTGTTGTCCCCACTGACCTCGCTGACCCTGTGGGCCCTGCTGCTGTCCCCCATGGCCTCTAGCGGTCTGCGTATAACCACTACCTCTCTGCTCATGTCTGGTCTCCATATGATCCCTCTCCAATGCCAAAGCTCTCTCTACCACCTCCGCGTATGTCATGGCCCGGTGCCCTATAACAGCTCTTCGAAGGGGATGATACAGTCCGTGCTCAAACCTCCGAGCTCTCTTATACTCATCAGCGACTGCCTCAGGTGCATAGCGAGATAACTCTGCAAACCTAGCCTCATACTGGCTAACAGTCATGGGTGGTATGTGTCGTAAGGCGAAAAACTCTAACTCCTTCTGATCTCTAACGGTCATCGGAATGTATTTCTCTAAGAACCTCACCTTAAAAGTCCCCCATGTCATCACATTAACATCCTCCCTACGTGCCACTGAATCCCACCAAAAATGTGCATTCCCAGATAAGAAATAAGTTGCAACCTTTCGCTTTTGAACTTTTGTGCATACAACCAACTCAAAAGCCTTTTCCACATCACGAATCCATCCCTCAGCTACAGACGGCTCCACTGCACCCTGAAAGGCTACCACTCCGAGTCTCATCAAATCCCTCACTGTAGTCGATAAGGAGGTGTGCTCTGTAGCCTGTTCTTGTGCTCTCCCATTTACAGTCCCTGGTTGGAGTGGGATCTCCTCCTCGACCCCCTCCTGTAAAACTGGAGGCTCTGCCCTTTCCGGCTCTGTCTGTGCTGGGGTGCCACCCCTAGCCTCTGTTTGCCGAGCAGCTTGCTCTAACACACCCAATCGGTCTGTCAATACCCTAAACATCTCTCTAATCTCAATAGCGTCAATGTTACCAGGGTCTCCAACAGATGAAGAAGAAACACCTGTCATTGAGCCACGACCTACGATGCCACGGCCTCGACCTCTAGCCCCTCCCCTTTGTCCTCTAGCCATTTCCTTCAATAAGAAATCAAATTGATTAATTTCACATGCAACGCTTACCGATGTAGTATAAGGAATAGGTAACCTAACATGTTACTATAATGTCACATCAAGATCATTTATACTCTTAATTCTGGATAACAGTGGTGATAAGCAACAGGTTTTTCTCAAACCTAGGCTCTGATACCAAACTGTCACACCCCCCAAGTTGAGGTTAGGGTATTCCTGCCCTTTCACTCAACTCGTGGTTGACTTAATTCCATAATTCACCCAAGGATTTCAAATATCCTAGCACAACCTGTTCTCAAATTATTCTCATATCAAAGAGATCAAACCATAACCATTAATTCATAGTATGTAACCAACTGCTATCCAAAAAAATTAAATACAACCCAAAATCAAAGTTATCATCTAAACAATCCCTATAACAAATGTTGTCTCAAACTGAAATAAAAGAATATTGTAACGAGGTTCCACCCGCACAATCCTCAAGTGAAATCATCCTCCTTTATGCTATAGATGCTGGTTTCACACACCTGAAATGTGGGGGAAAAATAAGGGGTGAGCTTTAAAGCCCAGTAAGTAATGTTCTAACTAACCGACAATAACCACTATACTTCAGCAGCTAGTACAGTGAGTTAATTAATATAATTAATCGTTCGGTGCATTAGCTTATGAAAAAGATAAAGAGTATTGTTAACGTCCTCTATTATTTAACAAAACTAATTGATTATTCAAGTTCCACCTCCTGCCCAACTCAATCTATTTAATTAAACCCAAGTTCTGTTAATCAATCTATATTCTTAACATACTCTTCACAAAAGACTCCCATATACAATATATCCTGCAGTGTGGAGAAACAACATTACAACACAAGTTCTACCAAAGAGATAACAAATAAAAAAACTGTTCAAATTGTAAGATAAGTGATGTGGAGGGTCACACACCCACTCCAAACTGAAAGAACACACACCACACCACACAAGCAGTATGGAGGGACACACACTCCACATCGGAGGGACCCGCACTCCATAGTAATAATAATTAATTGTGGAGGGACACACACTCCGTGCCAGAGGGACCCGCAACTCCACATTGGAGGGACATACACACACTCCATGAAAATATGAGTAATGTGGAGGGACATGATGTGGTCGGAACTAAATTATATTGTAAGCTTAATTTTGCCCTTTTTATCAAAATATAATTTAACCACTCGCAAGAGCACGAATCTTTGTAGATAAGGTTCTATATGGAGGGTAACGATCCCACGAGGACTAGTCGCAATTGTCTTACGGGAAGATTAATTCTACTTTAATTCTAAAAACATATTTTTGGTTTTGTGTTTAAAAACTATTACATGAATGAAATGACAAGAAAATTAAAGAGTTTAAAGTTGGGAGAGAGAACTAGGGTTGGTTTCCACCACTAGCCATTCACATGTTCATAAGTGTAGCAAGCATGGGATTTATTAATTAAATGCCCAACAATGTCATTAGGCTTGTGACCTCAATGACATATCAAAAGATCAATGTGTGTGCTAACCTATCATAATCCATCTTCAACAAGCATAGCTCTTCAACCTAACTAACTACCTAATTACTCTACTCTCTAAGTGAAGACTACATGCATCCAAACTACCTTGTCTTGGCATGGTCTATACAAATTAACATCACACATTCAATTAAATACCATTATCTAGCCATCATTTGCACTTCTTGTGGAATATGCAAATGTTGTTCATTCAAGTGACAAAATCTACTCTAAGACAAGAATAAATTCCATATCAAATGAATATATAAAAGAGATGTATTTGTGTACATAATCACTAGGCTAAATAATCCACATTTAAGTATAAATCCCAAGAGCTACAAAGATGAACAAGTTTACATGGCTAGGGGTTGAAACCAACACCCTAGTAGAAGAGTTAGTTGCTCATGGTTGCCTTGCACCCTTCCATTAATGAAAAGAATGAAGCTTCTTGGTCTGGTTCAGCTCTTTTTCTTCCTCTCTCGAAGGTCTCTCCTCTGATATTCTAGTGTTGCTTGAGAGATCTATGAGATATATGTGGCTTTTGGTGCTTTTAGGCTTCTTTTCTTCCTTTGGGGCCCACCATATATATATATATATATCATTATATATATCTCTTGTATCAAGAAGGCCCCCAAAAGTATTGTTCAAGTCAGATAATCCCCCTAAGTCGTGCAAAAAGGGGGATTTTGTTGCAAGTGGGAGAGCAGGTGAGCAAGTGGCCAAGTGGGCTCTGCAAACTTTCGATTGATCGAAATTGAATTTTGATTGATCGAGATTTCGATCAATCGAAATGAGATCTCGATCAATCGAGATTTCGATTAATCGAAATCAACATCTCGATTGATCGAGATGCCTTGGCTGCATTTCCTGATTTCTTCTCTTGATTGCAGAAAGCTTCCAACTTTGCTCCATTTACTCCAATACCTGCAAAACATCAAAAACACAAAAATACCGTAAACATATCTCGGTAAACGCAAAAACGAAACCAACGTATACAATAAAGAGGGTTCAAATGCATAGAATTGAACACTTATCAGGACACACACTCTGTACCAAAGGGACCCGCAACTCCACACTGGAGGGACATATACACACTCCAATAATTTCAACCACCACCATCAGCCACACACTCACACTCATACCCACACCCACACACACACACACACACTCTCCTATGCACGCGTGTCCTATACTATCTTAAATTCTATTTTTAATCTATGAATCTAATATAGAGAGAGTATGATACCTAAAAATGTGCCAACCTATCTATCGTACTCTCGATTTTCGTGCTTAAAAACCTACTTTTCTCACTAGATGAACTAGCCAATGTGACTAAATCTAGCCCAAACCTATACTCTAATCATGTTCTGCCCTCAAAAGACTAATTTGATTTTTCGGGAATTTTCTGACATTTATCGGTATTTTTTTAGCATTTTTTTCTAATTTTCTACATTTTAAATTATTTAAAAATATAAAAAAAATATTTTTATATTCCGGGTGGGTCCGAGACTGGGCCCAGAGGTTGGACTTCGCGAGTGGGACCGGCCCAGCCTTTTTCCGATCCCGGACGGTGGCCGGAACTTGGCCCACGCGCTTCACGCGCCGACAGCGCGCGTGAGCTTTTGGCACTGTTAATTATCTTTCCCCTACCCACCAAACTGCTCCTTGCGCCGACCACCTCTACTGATCTATTCTCAACCATTATCTTTTCCCAGTCAACCCAACAATTCATCAAACACTTCCCCCAGATTCATAGTTAGAATTTAAAAGTCCCAAAACTTAATTTCTCGATTTGCGTACCCACCAATCAACTCCATATCTTCTGTTCTACTATTCAGATTCCTATAATTATTGATTCACTAAAATCCAATAAACAAATCCACCATTCTTTTCAACCAGCATACATACTCTCACATATATATGGCTAGATATATATATATATATATATATATATATATGTGTGTGTGTGTGTGTGTGTGTGTATAGATTTAATACACACAAGTGTACTGCCACCCATAATCAATTATTTCATCAATCTACAACATTTTTTTTCCGACCACACAGTCGCACCAAATGTTTCACAAGCAAAAGAACTCTCTAAATTAAACAATTAATTTATCACCCATAATTTCCATTTTTCATCCACTAGATCTCAACTAAAGGCATCCATTGTCGTGCATACACTAACATACACAAAAGCAGTTATATAATATATATATATATATATACTCTTCAAGCTCATATATCATTCTTTCTCGTTGCCGCAAAACCCATCTAGCATAGATCCATACAAGGTCTTACAGACTGTACAAAAACTATTATATATATATTTTTAAACTAATTTAAATTATAAATATTGCAAGCATACCAACCATTGTGGGAAAGGTAGAAAAAGACTTACAGTTAATAGATGATTAATTTCCCTCGTTGTCTCTCGTTATTCTTCTCTTTCTTCCTCCTTTGTTCCTTCTTCCTCCTTAACTTGAGACTATCAACGTAAAAACCCTAATTACTCACTTATATTATTTTTATATAATATATCTCTCACACTACTGTTTGGTAGCTCACATTAGAATAACTCATCCTGTCCTGGAATAAGTCATCCCCTAATTAAAATCACATAAATTTATTTTTAAAAACGGTTTTTACCATACTACCCCTATATAAGAAATTAATTTTCTTAATTAAAAAATTTGGGTCATTACATTCTACCCTCCTTAAAATAAATTTCGTCATCGAAATTTGCATACCTTAATTAAAGAGTTGAGGATACTTTTCCACCATTTCTGACTCCAACTCCCACGTGGCTTCCCTCTCATCTTGATTATTCCATTGCACCTTTACTAAAGGAATCTCCATTCGGCTCAATCGTTTTACCATACGGTTTACAATACGATTCAGAAATTCAACATATGAAGCATTCGGGCGCAGCTCCGCTGTGTCTTGTTCAACTACATGTGAATCGTCTCTGAGACACTTTCTCAACATAGACACGTGAAATACGTCATGGACTGCTGATAGGTTAGGGGGTAGAGCTAATCAATAAGCCACGCGCCCAATTCTTTCGGTTATCTCAAACGGTTCGATGAATCTTGGTGCCAACTTTTCCTTCCGATTTCCAAATCTCATCACCCCCTTCATAGGTGACACCTTTAATAACACATCATCCCCCACTTCGAACTCGAGCGGTCTTCTTCGCTTATCGGCGTAACTCTTTTAGCGACTTTGAGCTGCCCGCAGTCGCTCTCGAATTACCATCACCTTCTCTGTGGTCTCCTGCACTATATCTGGTCCCAACAAGGTGCTATCTCCAACCTCAACCCAACAAATTGGCGATCGACACGGCCTACCGTATAATGCCTCGTGAGGAGATAGCACCTTGTTATCTCTTTGGTAGAACTTGTGTTGTAATGTTGTTTCTCCACACTGCAGGATATATTGTATATGAGAGTCTTTTGTGAAGAGTATGTTAAGAATATAGATTGATTAACAGAACTTGGGTTTAATTAAATAGATTGAGTTGGGCAGGAAGTGGAACTTGAATAATCAATTAGTTTTGTTAAATAATAGAGGACGTTAACAATACTCTTTATCTTTTTCATAAGCTAATGCACCGAACGATTAATTATATTAATTAACTCACTATACTAGCTACTGAAGTATAGTGGTTATTGTCGGTTAGTTAGAACATTGCTTACTGGGCTTTAAAGCTCACCCCTTATTTTTCCCCCACATTTTAGGTGTGTGAAACCAGCATCTATAGCATAAAGGAGGATGATTTCACTTGAGGATTGTGCTGGTGGAACCTAGTTACAATATTCTTTTATTTCAGTTTTGAGACAACATTTGTTATAGGGATTGGTTAGATGATAACTTTGATTTTGGGTTGTAGTTAATTTTTCTGGATAGCAGTTGGTTACGTAATATGAATTAATGGTCATGGTTTGATCTCTTTTATATGAGAATAATTTGAGAACAGGTTGTGCAAGGATATTTGTAAACCTTTGGTGAATTGTGGAATTAAGTCAACCACGAGTTGAGTGAAAGGGCAGGAATACCCTAACCTCAACTTGGGGGGTGTGACAGGATCACTTGAGATTGAACATCTTGTATTCTATTTGTTTGTAATGTGTTTAATGAAGACTTTTGCTTAGTGTGATTGATCAGAGATTATTTTAATGTATTCTCTCACTAGCTTTATTTAAAATTTTAATGGATTCTCTCACTATCTTTATTTTAATTTCCTAAGATACTCATATGATATATTAAATCATTAATATGTAGTGAATATATTTATTTTGTAAGTTGATGAAAATTTTCATATTTTAGTACCACACAATTCATGGGAATAATAAAGAAAAATATTTATGATCATATTATAAGTAATCTTATTTAGGTGTATATGCAGCTATTCACATTCACATGTTGCTTCCGCATATGAAGTACAATTGTAATATGCAGTCATACGCACCATATGATCTTCAAACTAACAACCCAAATACCATTGAGCCCAAACACATAAGAATTCATGCTCGTTCAAAGAATTAGGGTTAGAAAAGGCTTTAACCATTTGGTAGTTGGGTACTGTAGGTTAGACTTTAAATGGTTGTTCTTCTCAAACTAGGAGCAGCAGTTCTACTACTATGGGGTCATCATACACCATAGGTGGGGTGCACCTGCACTAGGGCCCACCGCAAGTGCAACCCTGGAGTGTTACAAATTTTTTTTTCCAACGAGCAGTTATACAATACCCCTATGGTACATACCACGGTCACACCATAGGTGGTGTGCACACGCAGTGGGGCCCACTGCGTTTGCACACCACCTATGATGTGTAATGGCCCCGGGGTATGCACCCATGGGGTATTATAGATTTTTTTCTTCACGAGCAGTTCTACAATACCTTGGGGTCATCACACACCATAGGTGGTGTGAACGCGCAGTAGGGTCCATCGTGCGTGCACACCACCTATCGTGTGTGATGACCCCGGAGTATTATAGATTTTTCCCTCACAAGCAGTTCTACAATACCTCAGGGTACATACCTTGGGGTATTATAGACTTTTTCTATATACATATATATAAAGTTACTAATTGTATTAGAATTCTCTTTTTATTGGATTTCTAACTCTTAACAACACATTTTATTGGAAGTATGAGAATAATATATATAAAGAAATTTACCAATTGTATTAGAATTCTTTTTTTATTGGATTTCTCATTCTTAACAACACATTTGATTGGAAGTATAAGAATTATATTAAAATAAAATCAGATTGATAAAAGAAAAATAAAATAAAAAGAGTTTAATATATGGGAGGCGATATTCACACTCCCCTTTTATACATTTGCACTCCTATCTTAAATGAAATAACACTATTATCCTAATTTTACAAGTGAATAATTATTATTTTTATCAAGTTACACAACTACCCTCTAAAATAGTTCTCTTCCAAATATGTTCTCTTTCGACATGGCAAAAAAAAAAAGAAGTTATTTATGCTAAATAAATTATCTATTTTTACTGAATTAAGAAAAAAAAAGTTATCTATGTTGAATAAAAAGATCTCTTTTGACAAGAACCTAAAAAAAATCCAAAAAAATGTTACTTAATTATTTCTTTTGACATGACCCAAAAAAAGTTATCATAGGTAGAATAAATAATATCATTTGAGGAAAAAAAATATATAGTACACAAAAAAATGACCCAAAATTTTTTATCTCTACGGAATAAATTATATAATTTGACATTACTCCAAAAAAAATAAAAAAAAAAGGTACTAAAGAAGGTAAAAAGAGTTAAAGTTTATATGATAAAGGATAGTTATGGTATTATAAAATAAAAGATGGTGCATTAATGAGTTTATGGATTTTTTTGTCATTTATTTTTAAAAAAAAGGCAATTGGAGTGCAATAGGAGATAAGGGGAGTGCAAATATCATCTCCCAATATATATATATACTAGGGTATTGCCCGAGCCTACGACACTATAAAATAAAAAATTATTGGACAAAACACCATTTGCATTAACTACTTTTCTTTTTTTTTTTGGGTGAAATTTTTATATAAAAAAAAATTCTAGTTTTTACAAACTCTCCACTTTAAAAAAATTTTTGTCCTCGATTATGATGGTTTGTACACAATCAGTCCAATCTACGAACCCATAAATTTTTATAAGGGGCGAACTTTAACACAATAATTTTTTTTTCAAACCATCATAATAATTTTATTGCATAAATTTATCATTGTTCATTGATAATATTTACTTTATGTATCAAGAATTTTTAAATACAGGAAGCTCACATTTTCAGAGCTCAAACAGTTTGATCAAATGAAATGAAAGGAAAGGTTTGTGGATGAGAGCAGTAGGTGAGGGCATAACCTTGACTTATATGAGAAGACTTTGGCATAAGTCTTACATGGTGTACGTAACTTTCCTCACTCTCTCTCTCTTTCACTTCATTTTTCTCTCTCTTCTTCTGGTTCATCGATTCTCTCTCTCTCTACTCCTTTCTTAATCTCTCATCCCCTCATGTAACAAATCAGTATTCAGCTCATTAAACAAATAACAAATCAAACAAAACATAAAATTTTAATATAGTATTAATTCATACATTTACAAACTTTCTACTATATTAATCAAACTTTCTTGGATACAAAGACCAACACACATACATAAATATTTTCCTTTTCTCTCTTACTCTATCCTAACCCACTCAACCGACCACTTTCTTTCTCTCTTCTCTCCATTCATCACTTTAACTTTCAGCCGCTACCCATAATTAAAATGGGTGCTAAATGTTGGGTGGCTCTTGATGATAGAGATGACAAATGATGGTGGTGGTGCTTTGTTGTGGGTCTTAATGGGACGGTGAGTTTGGTGGTTTAGCATGGAAGTTCCGTTCATGGTGCTCTGACCATGGTGGCTCCGAGTTATTCGACTGGCCGTGAAAGATGATAAAGTTGATTGGTGGAGCCGTGGCTATGGATGGTTCACCAAACGGTGGAGAGAGGTGGTGACAATTCTGCTTCAGGTTGGCTTTAATGGTGGCTATTAACGGTGGACAGGAGGTGGTGTTGTTGATGGTAGTGGATGAAGCTTTGAATGGTGGTTCATAGTGGTGATCACTGCCATGGGAACGGAGCTTTGGCTGGTGCATGGCTCGACAATGGTGGGTCTTGAAATCGGACAGTAACTCAATGGTGAACTATGGACATTTGTAAAAACTTGGATTTAATAAGCATAAAATAAATAGAATGCATGAGAGTTACTAAAAACATAAAAATTAATAAAACAAACATATATTAATTAAAATAAATAAAATGGAACACATAAAATATGCACTGTCAAGACCCACCATCACAATCTACCATTGAAGACAACCGTGAAGCTCCAGGGAAACCCAAACAGCCACCTCGACACCTCCATCTAAGCTCCCACCGTCTTCTTCTTCCCACAGCTGACACCTACCTTCATCGTCCACCGTTGAAGACCACTGTGAACCTCCAGAGAGACCCAAACAACCACTTCGACCAGCCATCTCCCTCAATGATTATCCAACTCCATCAGCTACACCAGCCACCAAGCTGCCCACAGACCACCAACCATGGAAGGCAACACAACCGAGAAGACCCACAAGCTCCACCACTGCCGGGCCTCCACTGAACCATACCGGGGAGCAACCATGCACTGACCCGAAAGCCTCACCATCCTCATTTATCATCACTACCAAGAAGACCCACCAAAATTCAAATTTGAAGAGGATAGATGAAGATTAGCTTTAATATATATAATGTGAGGAAATGAAAATTTAAATTTTGAATTTAGGTGGGAGTGGGTGGGTGAGTGAAGGTTTAAGTTTTGAATTTAAGTAGGAGTGAATGTAATTTTAAGTGGGAAAGTTTGTGAAAGTTTAAATTTAAATTTTGGTGGGAGTGAATGGTGAGTGTTAGATCGTAGATAGAAATAGTGATTTTAGACCGTAGATAGCAAAAGATATTTTGAATCGCAGGATTAGTTTTTTCACCAATCGTAACCGTTGGATTGCATTTTTTGGCATTATTATGCCAAGCTTAAATGTAATATAAATATATAATACCAAACAAAAATAACTACTAATTCTATTGTCTTCTATTAAATAAACCACTAATAAATTATTTAGTTATATTAAAATCTTTTCCTAATAGGCTCCTAAAAATTATCAACTATTAATATACTCTTAAACTCTATCAATTATCCGAAATAATGATTAAATATATAAATCATTTATAGACAACATGAATTTATACTGAGAGGAGTACAAAGGAATTGAAGAGGTCTACCATAAGGTAAAATTCTATTATACTTTATTTTTAAGTTTAATGATATCAGTTGCTCTTGATCGTAGATAGTCTTTTTAGTAAATTCTTTCTAATTCTTTGAAGAATATGTGCTGAAGATGGTATTTGTCGCTATAACAAAAAAAGAAAAAAGAAAAAGAGAGTTAGTGTTTAATGAAAGAACTTTGTTTATCATATTGCAAAAAAAAATATAGTAAAATCTGATGCTTTAAGTCAACAATTATTTTTGTTGCTCTTTTAATTGGTATAAGATCTTAATTTTTATTTTGTGAATTTTTTTTTTGTAGATTAATCGGTGAGAATAGCATAGACTCAGGTTAGAGCTCTTTGGTGATTAATTATTTTTGAAGCTCTTTATTTCATTCTCAAAGAGTTCGTGTTTACCCTAAACGGGACATTTTCTGGTCATATATCCCAGCTTGAGAATAGACTATTTTTTGGTCATATATCCCAGCATGACAATAGACTATTCAGGACTATCCCACATCACTTGAAAACCTGAAATACTTGAGTTTGATGTTAGTATAATATTATTTCAACTACTACAATATATGTATGTATATATGCGTATGGTCAAAATAGTGACTATTCCAAAATAGTGAGAATAGACTATTCGGGACTAATGAAACACTTGAGTTTTATATGTGCATGAGGGTAGTGCAGTAACCCTTCCTACAACACAAGAAATGGTAAGTTATCTAGATACATCAATATATTTTATATTTTATATTTTATAGTTTTTTGGATACTTGATAGTACAAAATATATACCTATATTAAATCTTTTATCTATTGATAAAATATTTTAATAATTTGTACTACTATTAAAAGTACATAGAGTTTCTAATTTTTTTAAAAAAATCATAATGCTCTTTTAATTTTTATAATATTATTGATTAAATGTACATAGTGTTTCATACATTTTTATATTTTTCATGACATTATTTAAATATAAATGATATTAAACCCAAACTTCACCCCTTTCTACCTAATCTATTTTGGAAGTATTACAAAAAACAAATGAATAGGAATGCAATTTGAAAAAAATCATAAATCAATTCAATGTAGTATTTTGGCAACATTACGAAAAAAAATGAATTTGTACTATAAGAAGAGCAACCTACAAAATCTAACATCAGTTCCATGAATTAAATAAAAGAAATATATATATCTTCAATGACATTTTTGAATGGATTTGGTAGTTTGATTTTTTCTTTAGCAATTTTTTTATTGGTCTAATTTGCTTATATAATTTTTTTTGTTTTTGTTTTTTATAATATTTTTTGAAATGTGCATAAGGAATGCAATATGTTTGTTGGCAAGTCAAACCCGTGAGTAATTAAAATTGTAAATTATTTTCATTACTTACAAAGAAATTATTCATTATATTGCAATTTATTTTCATTTCTTACAAAGAAATGATTCAATATCAAGAGTATATTTGTCTTCTCATTTTTTTTTTAATTTGCGCTATTATTTCAAAGTTAAAATTTGTAACTACACGTAGCAATGATTGCCAAGTCTACATCATATCCCGAGATGTAATAAGGGATTTATGTCACCACAAACAGAGACTAAAGTGTGATATATATATATATATATATATATATATATATGTATATATATATATATATATATGTATATATCAGGAAAATTAAGTGTGATATATTTAGGTAGTAAATATATCAGCTATATTTTATTTATATATATATATATATATATATATGTATATATCAGGAAAATTAAGTGTGATATATTTAGGTAGTAAATATATCAGCTATATTTTATTTATAGGTGCAAATATAAATTTAAGCTATATATTTAAAATTTATTTATTTTATTGATTTGATAACCCTTAACACTGTAATGCTATATGTATTCCTTTTTTAGTGTTTTATTCATCATTTTTAATCAATTACATCTCATGTTTGCCTTTTGTTTAAATTTAATTTTTTTCTTTCGATTTTCACTATTGAAAACAATGACTAGAAAATTTAGCCTTTAATTAATAAAAATAAATTAACAATAGAGAACACTTTCCCGCACTTAGGTTAAGAAAAATAACGCTATAATTGTTTTTCTTTTTCAAGTCAAACGGGTAAATATTCTTTTAACCATGTTTACGATATTTGACTCATTAGATTTTTCATTTTGTTCATGTGAGAATAATTTTCTTCATCAAAATTTTATTTTAGTCATTGATATGATACTCTAAAATTGTTATAAATATGCAAAGAAAATTTAATTACAGTTTCAAGTTGACGTTTAACCACATGCATGGCACGTGCCTTTTGACTAGTATATATATATATATCTTGCATAAAAAGATTGGTCCAGAGAATAGAGATTTGTCTGAGATGCGATTATGGTGACCCACAAGGATCACTGGTCACTCCAAAGGCTTGGGCTTTGTTGACCAAGTTCTTGATAAGGAGCACATCATCGATGGCAAAAAGATGAGTCTCCATCCATCAATCAGCATTCGTTCTTGCTATTGCTAATTTTGGTTGATTATATATAGGCATTTTCTCAATAATCTATTTCTTTTTTTTCTTCTTCTTCCTAATATGATTTTCTTATATTTTAATCTCTTAATTTCTCATATAACATATATTTTGAACAGTCGAGGGGTCATGGTTAGTGTAAGTGTAAGAAATTTTGCACACAAATAGAGAATTTTTACACTACACTTACAACAACAACAACCAAGCCTTTTCCCAATTACTTAGGGTCAGCTAAATGAATTTGATGTTTCCATTCTGCTCTATTTAAGGTCATCTTCTCAGTTAATCCACATGCTATCATATCTTTCTTTACTACCTCTTCCCATGTTAGCTTTGGTCTTCCTCTTCGCCTAACATTGTTTTCAATTTGGACTATGTCACTTTTTCTTACTGACGTAGTTAAAGGTCTTCTTTGCACATGTCCAGACCATCTTAACCGATTTTCCTTCATTTTATCTCCAATTGGTGCTACACCAACCATCTCACGTATGTATTCATTTCTAATCCTATCCTTTCTAGTTTTCCCGCATATCCATCTCAACATTCATATTTATGCAACACTCACTTTATGCAAATGTTGTTGCCTAGTTGTCCAATATTCAGTAAAGAAAGAAATTGTTTTTCAACCAAAAAATTGCTTTCCCTCTTTTGTGTCTTTGCCATTTCTTTTCTAATATTTTTTTATTACAGATGTTTAGCCTATGATCATTCCATGATTGGTGGGGAACGTGATTCTCTCCTCTTTCTCCGAGAGTCTTGCTATGATTATTGTTGTGACTTGGTTATTGATTTTATGCGTCAATGGGTCAGGTGGACCTGTACTGATGACGTGGCTGCCAGGTGTTTGTCTTGCTTGAAACTCCACGTGTTGCCTCCCCGTTAGTGGGGATTTTTCCTCCCTACACTTTGCCCCAAAAACCTTTTTTAATTTCCAGTTATAAAATTTGAAAGGGGTTTTTAAATGGATGACGATTCAGTTAGCACATTTTATGACTCTTGGGTTTCGAGTCCTTGGTGGCCGCCGAATTAAGTATCAGGCCTTCTTAAATGCTCAATTTTACTTTCTTTTGGGCAATTCTACTTGCTTTGTGATGTTGTTCTGTTACGAAGGTTTCCATCCACTTATGGTTCTTATTCCTCCTTGTTTCTCAAGGTCAGTGCTTTCTCCTTCTCATTTATTCACTCCTAGGCATGGGTAGAGCGAATCAAGTAGAGATTGTGGACAACTTTGGACCTATGGAGGTTTATCAATCTGTTAATGACTTTTTAAATGAGAGTGAGGGTGATTCTATCCCTCTTGAAGGTCCTTTGATTTCGGCGAATCTTGTCATTGCTCCTTCCTTAGAACCGATGGTTTCAGAAGGTGGAGCATCTTCTGAACCAAGTTCTAAGGATGTGGATCGTACTGACTTGATTAGGGTTCTGATGAGTTTAGGGAAACTTAGAATTGATTGGGATATCCTTGCTGATGTGACCTTTAAGAATTATCTTGTGGGTTTAGACTCCAAGACTTGTGAGGGATTAGCAAAGAATGACATGTTTTTCTTGGCTAAACACTTTCGAGCATTCCGTTTTCCCCTTCATCACTTCTATCATATGGTCCTTTATTAGATAAACCTAGCCCCCCTTCAAGTAAACCCTAATTTCTTTAGGGTTATTTGTAGTGTCTTTACCCTTAATCACACCCGAGGGCTTGAATTAGGGTTTGATGATCTCCTCATCTGTTATCAAGTCTGCGCCACGAAGAATGAGAGGAATCGTTCTCATTTCTATCCTCGGCCGAGCAAATTTTTATTTGTTTATAATGCTAGGCTAATCATGCCGAGGCTTTTTCATTCATTTCTGGCATTCGGTTGGCCATGCCTTAACCAATTTTCATTTGTTTCTAGCGCTCGACTAGTCATACCGAGGCTTTTTCATTCATTTATGGCGTTCGACTGGCCATAAGACCGAGGAATTTCCCTAATGAGATTCCGAATGAACATTTCATCGAGTTCAACTTCATATGACAATACCCCAAACACTTCCTGTAAGTGCTTTAGGTGGTCTTTCTTCTTTCTACTTTTGACCACTATGTCATTAATGTAGGCTTCTACCATGTTCCCGATCTGATCCTTAAAGATTCGGTTGATTATACGCTAGTAGGTTGCTCTAGCATTTTTTAACCGGAAAGGCCTTACCTTGTAACAGTAGATGTCGCCCTCGGTGATAAATGATATATTCTCTTCATCCCTTGGATTCATCAAGATCCGATTGTAACCTGAATATGCATCTAGAAAGGTTAGTTGTTCATAACCAACTGTGGCATCTACCATCTGGTTGATTTTCGAAAGGGGATAACAATTCCTCGGGCAAGCCTTCTTCAGATTGGTAAAGTCGATGCATACTCTTCATTTTCATTTTTCTTTTTTACCACCACCATATTTGAGAGCCATTCTAGGTATCTCACCTCCCTAATGAATCGTGCTTGTAACAACCGATCTACCTACTATACAATTATCTTATTTCTCTCTAGGGTGAATCTCATTTGTTTTTGCCTTACCGGGACGCTTATTGGATCCACGTTCAGCTTGTGGCTTGCCAGAGTTGGGTCTATGCCAGGCATGTCAAGATGGCTCTATGCAAATAAATTTGCATTTTCTTTGAGGAAGCTGATCAGGTCATCTCTCTCACAATCTGGCAAGAGCGATCCTACTTGGGTGCTCCGATCTTCTCTCGATTCATCGAGCTAAGCCACCTGGAGTGGTTCCACGGCCTAAGCAGGTTCTTCATCTTCCTCCCCCTCAGTCCTGCTATGCTTCTATGATTGCTATTAGGGATCAACATCTGCACCGGTCTCCTCATCCTTCGGCATTCTCTTGACCGTTAGTGAGTAACATTCATTTGTTACCACTTGATCACTGAGAAGGTCCATAGTACCTTTCCTGTTCAGAGTTAGACACCTCATTACTTGATGCAGGGTGGATGGGACTCTATACATCCTGTGGATCCACCCCTTCTCATAATGAGGTTGTAAGAGGAATGCACATCTACAATTACGAATTACTCTTTCAAGGTCCTTTGTGCAACTGTTACTAATAGCCAGATTACCCCAATCGGGATGACTCTGTTCCCGTCGAATCCTATGAGTAGACCTTCAATCGATCTGATCTGTTTTGCTCTGATTCCTATTTGATTATAAACCTTGAGCATTATGATGTTGGCACTTGATCCTGCATCAATGAACACTCTCTTAATTTAGCCATTTTCTACCAAGAAATTAATTACCAGTGGATCCTCGTGCGTTAGCTATACTTTCATCAGGTCCGATCTCCAAATGTGATCTGAGTGTCAGTCCTATCTTGAATCGAACTGACCTCTTCTAATTTTTGTAACATTTTCACCTGGCAGAGATGGGATCTGCTTGTGCTCCAGTCCTCTTGAGTTACTTAGCCATGTATGGTGTTGATTGTTCTCACTGGATTTATGTTCTGGTTCCCTCCTCTATGTTCGACATTCGAATGTTCGTTCGATTAGGCTGCTCTTTCATCACATATTTAAACAGTTACTATGATAGCCTCCGTCTGCCCCCTTAGATTTCAGCATTCGTTGGTGGTATGCTCATAATCTTGGTGGAGGGCATAGTGCTTGTTTCGATCTCTATACTCAGTTGGAATCCGGATGACAGGTGGCGTTCAGAATATACCTCTATCTTTGTTCTTCTGGTAGAGCCTTGCCAAGGAACATTTTAGAGGAGTATTCTTCTCTTCGTACCTAAGCTTCTTCTCCGGCTTTGTTGGAACGAGGGGAGTTCTACTCTGGTCCCTCGGCTTATTTATCCTGTCCTTTGATTGAGCGCTGATGCTTACTAGAGCTGATCTCTACTGACGTAATGCCTCATCCTCTTTAAGGCTGAGGTATCCCTGTGCCTTGACGTTCAGATCTCTCATACTTTTGGGGGTCTTTTTAACCAAGGAGGAATAAAGTTTCGAACCTGGGATTATAGTTACTTTGAAGGCCTCCACTGCCGCGGCCTGGTCACAACCATCGATTAAGTACATTTTTAGATTGAATCTAGTCATAAAGGACTTCAAAGTTTCACCCTTCGCCTGCCTCATGGTGAAGAGAGACGATATGATTTTCTTCTGTCTCAGATTTTTGATGTATTGAGCGATGAAAAGCTCACACAACTTTGTAAAACTAGGGATCGTGCCTGTCGGCTGCTGTTTGAACCAAGTCAAAGCGGCTCCCGTTAGACTGGTTGGAAAGACCTTGCACATGAGGTTCTCATCCTCGGCATGTAGCGTTATCCTCTATTGCACGTTATATAGATGGTTGATAGGATCGATCATTCCATCAAAAGTTGTGAAGCTCGGGATTACGAACTTCCTCGGATTCAAGGATTTTTGTATTTTTTTCTGTTAAGAGCGATTGGACTACCCTGCTGGTCACTTGCATCGCTAGGTCCTCCGGAGTCTGGTTCTTCAGATATTTGATCTTAGAGTTGACTTTCTCCAGTCGTTCAACTATTGCCTCGAATGGGGTGTTCGGTGCAGGACCAAGGTGCTCTGATCAAGCTAGATGCTTTACTCTCTCGTGAGTTGAGTTACACTCTTCGGAGCCCTACTGTTCAAGTGGGGGATCTTTGGATTGCTTTTCGATGAGTCGAGCTAGCCTTTCTTGCAGCAGCTCATTGTGTCTGTTGGATTCCTCCAATTATTCTCGCAGTTCGTGCAAGATTTGTTCCTGCGTGGGATTCTGCTCTATCGCTCAACTATGGATAGGTGATTGCTATCCTATTATGGTTCTGGAATGTAGCTGTAGTGGCATAAAATCCTAAGAAATTTTGGAGTATGTCTTTCCCACAGACGATGCCAAAGTGTAAGTTACATTACACTTAATAAAGAAATTGCTTTTGAGCCAAAAAATTGCTTGCCCTCTTTTATGCCTTTTTCATTTCTTTTAGAATGTTTTTTTTATTACAGATGTTTAGCCTATGATCATTCCATGAATGATGGGGAACGTGATTCTCTCCTCTTTTTATGTAATCTTTCTCCAAGAGTCTTGCCATGACTATTGCTGTGACTCGGTTGCTGATTTCATGCATCGATGGGTCAGGTGGACCCGTATTAATGACGTGGTTGTCAGGTGTCTATCTTGCTTAAAACTCCACGTGTCACCTCCCCATTAGTGGGGATTTTTCCTCCCTACCGTTAACATTTCCTTAAATGTTATTAAAATAGCACATGAATCAAGAAATTGGAAGTAAGCTAGATTAAGCTAAACGTTATAAGATGATTTTATGGTTTAGAAATAATTTAATAAGAGATGTTTAGGTTGGAGTTACTAGATTGGAACAGTAACAGAACTTTTTATCTTACCTCTATATGGGGATACTATAGATGGGGATGAACCCTAAATATCACTGATAGCAAATTTGGCATTATTAATTTAGTTTCACGCTCACAAGTTGGATTAATAGTAAATTTGTGAATAAAAAATATCAGATTTTTCTATCAAAATTTTGTTTGCATTATATTGAGATGGCCCCACGTTTTTCTGATTGAAAGTTTAAGATCATATATGATATGTGATATTGTTGTTTTAAAAAATATTTTTAGGTTCATTAACAAGTTTAAATTTTTTTCTCCTAGGTACACTTTTTGAGAAGAGGAGAGCTTAATGAAATGAGTGGAGTTGGAAAAGGTACTTTGTTTATGAGTTATTATTTTATTAACTAAAATGTATGATAAAATTAAAAATGTTAATCTACCATTCCTACCTACCAAATGGTCAAAGCCTTTTTCAGCCCTAATTTTTTGAATGAGTGTGAATTTATCTCATGACTTATGTGTTTGGGCTTAGCATTATTTGGGTTGTTAGTTTGATGATATTTATGGGCTACTCATGTTGGTATGTGCCTGGGCTGCAAATTTGTTTTATTGTCGACGTAAATTCATATAAAGTGTCATAAGTTCTGGTTCATGTGGTGTGAATCACTGTATATTACAAATGTGCTTCATATGCGGAAGCTAAGTGTGAGTGTGAATCACTACATATACACCTAAATAAGATTACTTATAATATGTTCATAAATCTTTTCTTTATTTTTCACATGAATTGTGTGGTACTACAATATTAAAATTTTTAGCTTTCAAAATAAATATATTCATTACATATTCATGATTTAATATATCATCCGAGTATTTTAGGGTATTGTAATAAAACTAGTGAGAGAATCCATTAAAATAATTGCTAATCAATTACACTAATAAAAAGTCTTCATTTTGTTGTTTACAAACACATTACAAAAAAAAAAATAGACAGTCTTTAAAGTCTCCATGTTTTAATATAACATCCGGGCATTTTAGAAATTTGAAATAAAGCTAGTGAGAGAATCCATTGAAATAATCTCTAATCAATTACACTAAGCAAAAATCTTCATTGATAGTGTCCTATAAACACATTACAAAAAAATAGAACACAAGATATTTAATCTCAAGTGATCCTGGTGTAGTCATTAAATTTTTTTTTTAGAGTAAATCCAAATTATAATTTGGGCTTACTTTCAATTAGACCCACTTTGGATTGTAGTTCAATGAGTCAGATAATTCAAAGTTCTGATCCACTTTGAATTGTGAACGGAATTGAGTCTTCGGTTTAGGTCAGATGGAGATGATGGTGGTGATTTTGTAGACAAAGGTGACAGTGATTGCAAAGTGGGCATTTTAGCTTTTCATAATAACATTAATTTTGGTATTTTTGTGCTTAAATAATAGGTTAAGTAGAGTTGGGCTTGTGAATGTGTTTGGGCTAACAAAGAGTAGTATGAGTTTGGGTTGGATTAATACTGAATGGGCTAAACTATTGTATAACAATATACGAGATTTTGAAAAAAATTAACCAGATCATGAGCCCAACAAGTCAAGTTTAACAATGTTGAAGCTCAGATCATTTATTTCACAAATGAAATATGATACGAGTTTTTAATAAGCTAATAAATGTTGAATGACATGATAAAAAAATTTCACAACAATCGGAAGTGGAACTGAAACAGAGACTTCTCTCTAATGACTTGAGTTTAACTTTTTCTTTTTTGAAAACTATTTTGGGTTTATTTTATTACTATTCGGTTTGGGCTTGTATCATAAAGTTGTTTGACAAATTATTATAATTAAGAATTCGAATCTAACTTGTTGACTCATAATACACATTCATAATTCAATTGCAACATGTAAGCCCATAACCAAAAAAGAGAAAGTAAGAGTTTACATAATCAGAAAGAAAATGTTTTTAATTACTGAAAACTAAAATGTTTTACAAATATCAAAAAAAATTGAGAAACACGTGCATCTTCAACTTGCTTCTACCACACTTTCACCTAACGTGGCAGGAACAAACCTATGTCCAGTCTTATTCCGATCAGTTTCAATAAAGGTTTAGCGATTGTTGATCAGATAAATGGTTTTTTTTTTTTGTAGAACATATAAATGGTTAAAGTATTTGAGTTGGATACCAAGTGTTAACACCTAAATTATAGCCAAAATTATTAGGACACGTGGTCAAGATTTTGAGACCTAGACCTTATGCTAGATCATGGTTGCCTAAAACTCTCAACGACTAATCGACTAAGAGTTTCGTCCATGTAGTAACCCTTGTGGACGGATGTGAGTGGGCGGGTGCGTAGACAGACACTAGGCTGAGCTACCACACTGACAGGGTACAAGGTGCTCAATCCCACATCACCTGGGTGTGAAAAAGGGGATGTGCTTATATGTAGTATGTTCTCTTCAAATGGTATGAGGCCTTTTGGGGTAAAACCCAAGAGCAAAACCGTGCGAGTTCAGGCCCAAAGCGGACAATATCATACCATGTGTTGGAGCGGGGTATTACAGTTGGTATCAGAGCTTGAACCCAGCCGAAAGTAAGTGTGCTGACGAGGGCGTCGGGCCTCGTAGGGGGGTGGATTGTAGTAACCCTTGTGGACGAGTGTGAGTGGGCGGGTGCGTAGACAGACACTAGGCTGAGCTACAACACTGACAGGGTACAAGGTGCTCAATCCCACATCGCCTGGATGTGGAAAAGGGGATGTGCTTATATGTAGTATGTTCTTTTCAAATGTTATGAGGCCTTTTGGGGTAAAACCCAAGAGCAAAATCGTGCGGACTCAGGCCCAAAGCGGACAATATCATACCATGTGTTGGAGTGGGGTATTACAGGCCAATCATGGCCTAAGGATAGTCGCCTTAGAGTATCAACCACTCGTCGCCTAAGAGTCTCAACTAATCATGGCCTAAGAGTATCTCGACCACTTGTCGCCTAAGAGAGTAACCTAAGGAGAGAGTTGTCTAAGACTCTCGACGACTAATTGGCTAAGAGTTTCGGCCAATCATTGCCTAAAGAGACTATCAATCAAGTCGCCTAAGGATAGTGGCCTAAAAAACTCGCCTAAGAGTCTCAATCAAAAGTCATCTAAAAGAGTCGCCTAAGAGTTTTTTCGACCACTTGTGACCTAGAAGTCTTGACCATGCCCGAAAGGACTAAATTTGGGCGAGATAGAATTGATATCTTTTTAGATATTGGAAACCAATGAAGATTTGGTCCGAGTCAAAGTATAACTAGCTGCAAATTTCAAAAGCTTTAGAATCCAGAAGTCAGGTCTGAAGGCTACAAAAGCTAAAAATGGAAAGGATAACTTTATCATTTCTAAGGTTCAAATACTCAAAGTTACAAATGGGAGAATCTCACCCACCGCTGATGATGGAATCATAATGGTCAAAGGACTCCGCCTAGGCAAAATTCAGAGTTAGACGTGGTGGTTGAGGAAAGCTAAAAATAGTGAGCAACCTAAGCCAAAGCCAAAAATGTTATGCCAGATATACATCTCTGTCAGTCCATGAAAAAGTGTGCTAATATGCCAAAATATGCTCAGCAATGTAGTTGGAGGTCACTTTTAACCTGTAACCATCATTGTCTAGAAGGATGGATTGAAAAGGACATCATCAGATCAAGGGCCTCTATAAATACTGATGCAAGTCCCATAAGAAAGTGATCCACGACCATCAGATTCCTAAGTCATATATCACTCATATCACTTAGCATTTACTCCATTCAGCTCTCTTAGCTTTCATTCTTAGTCTAGCATTTACTTTGCTTCTTAGCTTTAAAATCTTTAGTTTCTCTTCTAGATCAGTAACTTAGGTTCTCAACTTCAGTTCTCATTACTATTGTATCTTTAGTTTTATCACTAACATTTAATCATTTCCTCTCAATCAAAGTTTGTAATCTATTCATCATTGTAATCGCTTCAAAAGATCAATGAATAGTGTTACATACTCAGGTATAACTACTGTCCATTTACATTACTTGCAAATCATTATAAAAGAACTTCTAAAGTCCTTTCTTGAAAGGCAATAGCAACCTTAAGGAGAGGGTCATTCCAACTCTCCAACTTTCGCCTGAACCAGCTTAGGTCAACAACTCAACCTGATAAGAATAGTTTGGTAAGAAAATCTTTGAGTCATTAGGACTCTGGCACGCCCACGTTTCAGGTCAACCATTTATTGGTCAACGACCTCAAACCACTTGTGAGCCAAACAATTTTGGCACGCCCGGTGAGACAAGTGTTATATTTGTGAATGGTTATAAAGACTAGATCATAAGCTCAAAAGGCAGCTGAAGAAGTTAACCCTCAAGAAGAAAATCAATATGCTCCCATCATGCAAGACTCTGGGTCTGAACATGACGAGGGACATCAGGCCAGTCACCAAGGAACGACCGATAGTGTCAGCAACATAATGACACGATTTGAAAGTAGAGTAGAGGCTTACCATCGTCAAGTCCCATGGGAGATTAACAAAATCATAGAGCCACTAGTGGCTTCATCTCACATAACCAATGGTCAACTTCAACAACTAAATGAGGCAATCAATGCCTTAGTGACTCGTATGGACAGGTATATTGTTGTCCATCCGCCTAGGCCTGAAAACCAAAATGATAGGCAAGGAGAACAATTTCCTCATCAATAAGTCATGTAACCAGAAAGAGGTTTTCAACCACCTCCTATGGCTAGTGGTCCTCGACCAATGGCACCAGTGCCACCTCTGCATGGTCGACCTCCTCATCCTCAACCTCAAATGGCACCACATTAGCCTACAAACCCGAGGGGGCAAGAGGGACAGAACCCTTGGCCCAATGCACTTTTCAAAACCAAGCCCAGTCTATGGTAGTGACTAGGAAGCAATTAGTTGAGGTCATGTGAGAGCAGATAGGCCAGCTCTGAGAAGGGCAGTCGGACCTGTATTTAGCATCCTTTTCCTGATTGGATAGATCAGATGGGTCTACCACAAAATTATTATGTGCCCAACTTTACAACCTTTTTAGGAGAAGATAACAATTCTACCCTTGAACATATTGGCCGATTTACGGTCCAATGTGGGGCACTTAGTAACTATGAATTGTATAAAATAAAATTATTCTTCAACACACTCACGGAGACTGCCTTCAAGTAGAATATAAATCTACCACAAAACTCCATCCATACTTGGCGGGAAATACAAGAAGTTTTTCACGATCAATTTTATAAAGTTGAGCCAGAGGTCACCATGGCTGACCTATCTAGGCTCCACCAATTGCCAAATGAGGACGTAGAAAATTTCTTGGCTAGGTTTAAGAAGGCATGAAACAGGTGCTGAACTACCCTACCCGAGTGTGAATTTATCAACTTAGCTCTCAATGGGTTAGAGTTCAAGCTACAAAAGAAGTTTGAAGGAATCAAATTCAAAGATTTGTTCAAGTTGGCTGATAGGTTCACAAGAGAGGAAGAACTCCTCTCGGGGAACCTTTTATAAAGATCCTAATTATGAAATACACATGGTTGATACAGTGTATAAAGACTTAGAAATCGATGCTGTAGAAATTATCTCAAAAAAGCCATATGTTTAAAGCTTTAGCTTAGCCTTCGGAGACGATGATTGGTGTTCAACCACCATTGTCTTATGCCAAAAGAAATACCTTTGAGGCTGGCAAATAATATGCCTTTGACATAACAAGGCAGAACAAATCTTTAACCATCTCTTGGCTGATATTATCATCAAACTCATCGGGGGGCATAAAATCCCCTCAACTGATGATATCAAAAGTCGTGAATATTGCAAGCATCATAACTCTTGGACTCATTCAACTAACAATTGTGTTATTTTTCATAAATTGATTCATAATCAAATTGAGAAAGGAGTATGGAAATTTTTAGAAAAGAAAAAAGAAGTTATGGGTGTTGATAGTGACCTTTTTTCAGCCTTGATCAGCAGCAACATGGTCGAGATCTCGATGATCCCTAAACCACAGAGAAAGATTAATTTGAGAGATTCTTTAACCAATAAAGAAAGTAAGGCTGAAGGAAAGAAGCCAATGATCGAGGAAGCTCCAAGTTTTAAAGACGAGTTGGAAAAAGAGTTGAAAGAGGCTCAACTGACACTGATCAAACAAGGATTATGTCCTAAGTGCAAGGTAGATGGGAAAAGAGGCCAAAAGAAACTCCACAAAGACTCTTAGGGCCATAATGGAAATTCACATCATGGGAGCAAACCTAGGCCATCCCCACCTAGGGTTCTAGTGGTTAATCGATTAACATGGCCTAATAGAAGGCCTAACACGAATGAGTATCCTAAGTGAAGGTAGGAAGTAAACTATAATCATGCAAGAAGCCCAACTCGTGCTGTTTGGAGGCCTAAAGAGTTCAAGCCGTCTGAAACTCGTGAAGGCGAGATGTCAGTTGAGCGTTCAAATAATAAGCCAAGGATGGTTAGGCCACCAATCACTGAAGAGGGTCGATGGTCTAAATTACATCATCCAAAGTTCCCAAAGGCTGAAGATAGACGTTGTGTAAGGCTCCCTAGGTTTGAAGACGATCCACCACCATATATGTCCCGCACCCAAAAGAGACGTTGACAGTGAATGAAGACTGAGTTACGAAGGATGGAAGTGAAATACTCAGTTTCCCAACCAAGGAAGATCACCTTACTTAGAAGGGAACCTACTAGGCATGATTCAAATGATGGCCCGAAGGAAAAATATGAAGAAAATGATACAACTAAAGTTATTAAAGAGAAATGTGCACCTTCTCCTATAAAAGAAGACGATGATGAAACAGATTTTGGTGATGATGAACTCGACATGGATGGGCAATATGACAACACAAGAGACATTAGGTTCGGTTCTTTTGAAGGTAATGTGAATTGTAACATGGTCCTCACTCTGCCTCTCTTTTTTGAGGCTAAACCTGACCAACCCTCATCTATGGAGGCGGATGTCGAGGTAGCTGAACATGAAGGTCAAATGGTTTCAGAGATCGTTGAGAACACATCTGAAATGATCCTTAGAGATCAGAGGCAGGATGTGGCTGTGATAAGAGCCAAACTAGACAGTGACGATTTGGTGGCAATTGGGGGAGTCTAACCAGCTAAGGTAATTTTTGAGAAACCTCCCATGCAGATGTCACAACATTTGAAGCCACTATACATCAAAGTTTTCCTGGAAAAGAGGCCGATATGCATTGATAGATAATGGCTCAGCTATAAACATTCTTCCAATGAATACCATGAGATTGTTAAATAAGACAAAAGATGATATAATTCCTATGAACTTGACAGTCAGTAATTTCACTAGGGGCAAGTCTAGAACCAAAGGGGTGGTAACTCTTGAGATGATAGTTGGAAAAAATAGGAGCATAATAATATTTTTTGTGGTTGATACGAGGACTACATATAATGCATTGATAGGGCGTGATTGGCTGCATCCACACTTCTGTGTTCCTTCCACCCTCTACCAGTTCATGATATTCTAGAATGGGAACGAGATACAAGTGGTGTGGGGAGATCATAAACCCTTTGAGGTACAAGTTCATATGGTTGATGCTATTTTATATAAGGAAGACATGGGACCAGTGAGGCTCATCAGGTGTGATAACTAAGGTAAGCCTCAGAAAGCAACAGTGCCAAAAAATTTAAGCGATCATGATCTATCAGAGTTCCTCAAAGAACTATTAAGGCCAAATGCTCCTCTAGAGCCACAGCCGATAATAAAGATTATGAACAATAGGTTATTGATAGATCAAGCCCACAAGAACAATTAGAGGGTGCTGGCCTATAAGGCTAGCATAGCTCAACTAAGTGCATACCTCATCGAGAAATGAGTAATGTTATGGAACGATGCTTCAAATAACATGGCCAAAATTATAGAAGAAGATGAATCAAGAGAAGAATTAGACGTGATCCAGTTAGAGGAGTTGGATACAGCTCCTGCTAAGTTAGAAGACTTAAAGGCCGATGTCCAAGACCCCTTATTGGAGATAAAATTGGGGCCAAAAGAGGAGCCTCAGCCTACTAATGTCAGTGATCTTCTAGAACCTAAATTTAAAGTTGATTTGATCTCACTGCTTAGAGAATATAAGGATTGTTTTGTGTGGAATTACACTAAAATTCCAAGGCTACCAAGCCAATTGGTCGAACATCGACTACCTATAAAAGAAGGTTTTAGGCCTTTCAAGCAGCCACCAAGACGCATATCTACAGAAGTGATTCTAAAAGTGTAGGAAGAGATTGAGAGATTCCTCAAGGCGGGATTCATCCAAACTACAAGATATTGTGAGTGGTTATCCAATATTGTTCCAATGGTAAAAAAGAATGGGAAGTTAAGGGTTTGTGTGGACTTCAGAAATTTAAATTTAGCCACCCCAAAGGACGAATATCCAATGCTTATGGCCAATCAACTGATTGATGCAGCTACCAAAAATGAGATTCTATCATTTATGGATGGCCACTCGAGGTATAACCAAATTCTAATAGAATAGTATGACGTTCCAAAGATGGCATTTAGGTGTCCAAGTGCTATAGGCACTTTGAATGGGTGGTAATGCCATTTGGCTTGAAAAATACTAGAGCCACTTATTAACGGGCCATGAATGCAATTTTCCTTGATATGATTGGAAAATCTATGGAAGTATATATCGATGACGTAGTGGTGAAATCAGCAACTAAGGCAAAGTATCTGGCTGACTTAAAGAGATCATTTGAGAGGATGAGAGCTCATGGCCTAAAGATGAATCCACTCAAATGCGATTTTGGGGTGATCGCTGGAAATTTCTTAGGGTTCTTAGTGCATCGCAGAGGCATAGAAATCGACAAGAATAAAGCTAAAGCATTCGTCAAAGCCAAACCACCACATAACAAAAAAGAGTTGCAAAAGTTAATTGGTCAAATCAATTTTTTGAGAAGGTTCATTTCGAATTGTGCTGAGAACATTCATGCTTTTTCTCCTTTATTGAAGCTCAAGTCAGAAGAAGTATTTAGATGAGAGAGTCATCATCAACATGCTTTCGAGACAATAAAGGTTTATCTTTTAAAGCCCCTATTCTCATGCCACCTAGTAAGAAATGGCCACTGAAGTTGTATATTTCAGCTACTGATGAGTTGATCAGAAGTTTGTTGGCTCAAGATAATGAAGTAGGAAAAGAGTAGGCAGTGTACTACCTTAGTTGTATTTTTTAACACTGGTTGGGCGTCGATATACGCTAATCGAGAAAATGTGTCTTGCTTTGTATTTTATGGCTCATAAGCTGAGAATATATATGTTACCTATTTTAGTTTATGTGATTTGTGCAACTGATCTAATTAAGTACATGCTATCCCGACAATAATTTTTAGACGAATCGGCAAATGGTCTTTAGCCCTCATGGAATTTAGTTTCTAATATATGCCTCAAAAGGCTGTTAAGGGTCAAGCGCTTGCCAATTTCCTAGCTGACCATCCTTGCTTGGACATGGATTCAGAAGTCCATGATGCAATTGAATCTTGTGCAATCAAATTAACACCTTGGAGTTTAATTTTTGATGGATTGAGTACAAATGATGTTAGTGGAGTCAGAATTGTAATAATTTCACTGAAAGGAAGAAAAACAAATTCTTCTTTCTTTCTAGATTTTAAGTGTTTCAACAATCAAGCATAATATGAAGCCTTGATCATCGGTCTTGAAATACTCCTAGAAATGGGGGCACAGACCGTTGAAGCTATAGGTGATTCAAATCTAGTAATCGAACAATTATCTCAGAATTATAGGTGTCAAAATTGGCATCTCAAACACTTCCATTCCATAATCGTGCAATTGCTGTAAGAATTTGCAAACGTAAAGGTAAGACATATTTATAGATCAGATAACAAAGAAGCCAATGATTTGGCTCAGATTACATTTGGTGTTAGAGTACCAGAGGGGGCAATTAAGACTTTGATTAAAATAAAGAAACGATATCTGCCTTCGATTGAAATAAGGAAAAAATCATCATTTGAAATCTTCATGGTTGAAGTAGAAGATATCGAAGAAAACGATTGGAGGACACCAACCATGGGGTTTCTTTCAAATCCTACACCCCAGACTAACAAGAAGTTAAAAATCAAAGCACTGAAGTTTTTAGTACTTGAAGGAAAGTTGTTCAAGAAAGTATCAAAGATGACTTACTCTTAAGGTGTATTAGCAAAAAAGAGGCCATGAGAGTAATAGCCGAAGTTCACGAAGAGATATGTGGAGCTCACCAGGCTGGGACAAAAATGAAGTAACTAATTAGAAGATATGGATATTTTTGGCCCGACATGCTCAAAGATTGCATCATGTATACTAAAGGTCAAAGGCATGGTCCAATCCATAAGGCCCCCACAGTCGAGTTGCAACACATTGTCAAACCATAGCCGTTCAGAGGCTGGACCATGGATTTGATATGGAAAATCCTTCCACCTTCTTCCAAGCAACACTATTTTTATCATTGTCATCACTGATTATTTTACCAGGTGGGTAGAGGCGGTGCCTATGAAGTCTGTGCACCAACAAGATGTTATTCAATTTATCAAGCAACATATTATCCATAGATTTGGGATTCCTGAATCAATCACAACAGACAATGGTTCGGCGCTTGTTGCTTCAGAAGTGCAAGCATTTGCAGTAGAATATGAGATTAAACTCTTGAACTCAACCCCACACTTTGCCCAAGGGAATGGACAAGTGAATCTTCTAATAAGACCATAAAAGAGATCATCAGGAAAATGGTTGAAGATAACTCGAGGGTTTGGCATGTGTTGCTATCGAAGGCACTTTAGGCTTATAGAACCTCTCAACGGTCAAGCACAGGCATAACCCCATTCATGTTAACTTATAGTCATGATAAAGTTATGCCCATAGAAATACAGTACGATCCATGAGAGTCGCATTGCAAAATAACTTAACTCCTACAGAATATAATGAATTTATGTTGATAGAGTTAGAGAATCTTGATGAAGCGAGGTTAAGGGACCTTGACCACATCCAAGTTCAGAAGAAGCAAGTTGCAAGGGCATATAACAACCGGGTTAAAGCTAAGGCTTTCAGGGAAGGAGACTTGGTTTGGAAGACCATTCACCCGATTAGGGTAAATGATCAAAAATATGGGAAATGGTCACCGAATTGGGATGGCCCATTTATGATCCATAAAGTTCTTAAGGGGGGTGCTTATCATTTGAAAGATCTTGGTGGTGAAATCCACCATCGACCAATTAATAGTCGATACTTAAAAACCTATTATCCTACAATGTGAGAAACAATAGAGACCAAAGTTACCGATGGTTGAAATAATAAAAACTATGGAAGTACATATTTCATTCTTTTTCCATCAGGTACAAAAAAGCAAAATAGGTTATTGATCGACATTGAATGTTACGCATTCTAGCCTCTTAATTTGCATATTTTATTCTCTTAGTAATAGTTTATTTGTGATTTTACTCTATTTTTGTATTTTTTGTCTTTTCAGGACTTTAATGATTATTTTAGTTAAAAACATGATTTTTGGGCTTTTAAAGATGACATCCAAGAAGGTTATATGAAGCCTACATCTAATGGGTCCATTCAACTCCATATTTCAACTCAAATCAGCCCAAGGAAGAGGTTCAAGAGAATTACAACTGCTTAAGGATATTACGGGCCTGAAGTCCAATTCTGCGCATAATCCAGTTTTAATCCCATTTTGGAAAGGGGACCGAAAGTCTTATTTACGAGCGTCAATTTAACTTAATTCTCGCAAAAGTTGAACGAAATTCGATTCTGGACACTTTTATATTTCACATAAATTTCGTGAATCGGACTTCTACTGGTCAAAACTTGGGCCGAACGTCAGTAGAAAAATCTACCTATTTAAGGCTGCGAGAAAACCCTAATTATCTCCTAATTGGATTAGAACTTTATGTATTCTCTTGGGATATAAAGTGGCCAATTGGAGGCTGTTTCTAGGGGAGAAAAGAAGTGGAGGCCAAGGCAGAGAAGACAGAGACAATCCGGGTTTTATTTACTTATTATGTCTTTTATTTATTTGTTATCTTCTTCTTCTATCATGTGTAACTAAACTCCTCAACTAGGGTTGAGGAGGAAACCTCCATTAATGAAGTGAAGTTCTTTTGTTAATTAATTGATTCTCATGTGTATGATTTAAATGCTTATGATTTTTGCTTCTTGTGATTAATTATTCTATAGTTCTTTCACCATCTATATCATGTATATGTGGTAGTTAGAAAGTATTATAATTAATCTAAGTTTGGGTTTGTATTTCTTAAAAGTGATAATCTTTGATCTTATGTTTTTCATTAAATTGGATACATAAGATGCTTAAATTTTACACTAATGAAGCGAAAGAAAATCTACCTTTTTGATATATTTTTTGTAAGGACCGGAATAATTTTGACCGGTTCCGGGTGATTTTGGACCGGATTTATTTTTCTCGAATAAATTAAATTCGAAAAGAATGTGGATATACATCTATATATATATACATGGAATTATATATATATTGATGGAGGACGTAGTTATATATATATATATATATAGATATATATATATATACGTATATATAGTTGTGGTAAGTGTATTTATATTAAATTATAAATACATGTGAATGTATGTGGGAGCATATTGTATTAAGTGTGTAAGTGTATTTAGAAAAATACACATGTGGAGTTAGATACATATATGGATGATATATACATATGTATTATTTTATGTGGATATATTATGTGTGGTGTATATTAGAAGAGAAGGAAGACCAAGTGTGTGGTCTGCCGAAAAGAGAGAAAGAAAAGAAGAAAGAAAAGAGAAAAGAAGAAAAGAAAAGGAAAAAAAAAGAAAAAGAAAAGAAAAGAAAAGAGGAGAGAGAAGGAGAAGTCGGGGAGAGAGGGAAAGAGAGACCGAGTGAGATCGGGGAGAGAGAAACCTGGGAAAGGAGGGGCCGCCGATCTCGGCGCCGGCGGTGGCTTGGCTGTCGGTGGTTTGCGGTGGCCGAAGGGGTTGAGGTGGCGTACCGGTGACGCGGGGTGGCTCGGTACGATGGAGCCATTTGCGAAGGAGGTTTCGCGGCTGGAGTTTGTTGGTCCCGGCGAGTGCTGGTGACGGCGTGGGTTCGTTGGCGGTGGGCCGGTGACGGCGGCTCGCGGTGGTCTGCCGGCAGTGGTGGTTCTCGGTTGTTGCAGCTGGGTTCGACTGAGGTCCTTCTTGGCTCGAACTGGCCGATGGGCTTCGGTTGCTCACGGTGGGTCTGGGCTTTCACGGCTGTTCGGACAGCTTATCGAGGTGGTTCACGGTGGCAGTGGACGGTTCTCTTGGCCGTAATTGCTGGGGATTTTGGGTGGTGTTTGGCTCGGGTGTAGCGTTGTTCGATGGTGGATGATTGGGTTGAGCCGTAGGTTGCTTGCTGCCACGGTTTCAGCTGGCCGTTCTAAGTGGATTGAATGGTGATATATATGTATATATATATATATATATATATATATATATATTTACGGATGATGATGGTTCAGCTTTGGCTCGAGGTGGTTTTGGGTATAGATTGTGAATGGTATGGGAGTGGTCATGGTTGAGGTGGCTGGTACTAGTTGTGGGTTGTGCAGTTGGTCCTTTGATTTGGGCCTAGACATTTAATTTACTTGGGCAGCCATGATTTTGGGATGGTTTATTTGGGATACTTGGTTTGGCTTGGCTGTGGGGTGGCTAGAAATGGCCTGTTTGGATGGTCTCGGATGTGGCTCTGGCGACTGGGTTTCTGCCAGTTTGGTGGGTGGACATTGATGGCCGTTTTGGTTACGATGGTGGCTTCAAAATTGGGCTTTCTTGGTTTTGATTGGGGCCGAAGATGGTGGCTTGTCTGGTTTGCTGCTGGTGCTTCGGGGTAGAAGTAGTTGCTTATATTTTTGGTGGGTTTATGATGAGCAGCTTGTAGTGGCTGGTTTGTGGTTCGAATAGTGACCGAAAGTGGACTCCTATATTGGGTTCAGTAATTGTGGGCTGATTTGTGGCATTTGGGTTTGGTCTCGAACGAGGGTGGGCTGCCGTGAAATTTAGTCCTTCTTTGGGCAGCTATGTTTTGAGGCTTGGACTTGTCAAATCAATTGGACCAAGTATGGAAACAAAAAGAGAAGAAAGTGAGTTCATATGTGATTATGACACGAGACTGGACCGGGCTTGGTGTGGACTGCTTTGCGGACGCGGATCCATTGGAGAGCGGGACCTAAGGCAAGTTGATTCTTGCCTCTATCTCATACAGATATTTTATGTATATTGAGTAATTTACATATGTCTCAATTTAATCATATGTGGTATGTGTATATACATATATATGTAGGCGCTTATATATATATATATATGTGTGTGTATAGGGAATGTGGTACATACATGGGATGTGAGAGGATATATATATATGCGTGTGTGTATATATATGTATGTGCGGGTTTGGGAAGCGATAACATGTTAGATTTATCGCCTATTTGTATTGTGATATGCATGTATGTATAGATTAAAGTCTATGAAAAGTATGTTAAATAATACATATTTAGCTACATGTTGTCTTGTATGCATATGTGGCTCTTATGCATGAGGTTCAGTATATATATATAGGTGAATATATATATGGTTGCAGCGGTAGAAATGCATACTAAGTATGAATTTAACTTTTGGCAAGTATTTGAAAAGCATAAAATGTGCTAACTATTTTATATGTTCTTGATACATATGTGGGTGACGTAATTTACATATGTGTGTATATGTGTTGTGACTGGAATGCATGTTAGCTACTTGTAGTGAATACATGTATTGAATGAGAGCATGACTATATTTATGCTAGTGTAAGTGCATATGTGATTTATATGCATGATTTGACATGTACGTGTTTACATGTAGGGTTACGTGAATGAAATGCATGCTATCTATTTATAGAAAATGTATCCATTGGTTATAGCATGATAAAAATATGCTAAGTTGGAATTGTTTGCATATGTGAGGTGTTATGCAAGTATTTGAACATATATGTGCTATGTGTGTTAGAATGTGATGAAAAGCATGCTAAATACTTCTTTTTAGTATTCATAAGCATGGGTTGAAGCATGAAAGTGTTATGCTAGGTATATATGCACCCATATTGCATGTATAGGAGGGAAATGACACATACGTGGTTATATGTGAGTTTGTGTAGAGAGAGAAATGCATGCTATGTCCTTATATACTAGCTAGTGCATTGGGATAGCATGAAATAGAATGCTTAGTTAAGTATACATCCATATTGCATATATGGGAGGTTGCGGGAAAATTAACGCAAAAAGAGGTGCACGGGACTTCGGAGTGGTCCAACCGTGTCACGAGAAGTGGTATAATCATCCACTACGTATGGCCTTCGGAGTGGACCCGCCATACGAAGGCTTTATGCCTAGAATCGGAGTATGTCCAACGTTTGTGAGCTTCGGAGTTGCCCCCTCACAATTTGGCAAACCAATATATTGCCATCGGAGTATGTCCAACAAGTATGGCCCTCGGAGTGGACCCGCCATGCTAAGGCTTAAAGCCTGGAAATCGGAGTATGTCCAATGAATGTGAGCCTCGGAGCTGTCCCCTCACACAATGGCAATCCTATACATTGCCAGAGTAGGATGACTTTTCGGAGTGGTCCAGGTCATAGGTTGGTTATCGGAGTTATCCTAGGTCACATGATCCTCGGAGCGGGCCAATCATGTGGGGTATCGGATGAGGACCGAGAGTGAGAGTATGTGCAAGCTTTGATGCTTGTATTATGTATCGGATTATGACCGTGGAAGGTGAAAATACCTTTATGCTTATGTGTTTATCTGTTAAGCATATTTTTCTGTTTAAATGCATTTTTATTGCATTTGAGTTGTGCTACTTGTTGAGTAGGAGATGTGGTGATGGATTTACATTGGTTATGTAAATGTGTTGATATATATATATGTTCTATATATATATTGATGCCTGATGTTTACTGCTTTCAAGCATGTTGAACACGATTTCTAAAATCATGTGTTGTGGGTTTTGTATGTTCATATGTGCTAGAGTAGCCATATACATCATTGGTTTATGCATGCTAGGTGGGGCATGGTCCTATATAGTGTGATATATTTGAGTGCATGTATATTTTTGAGAATATGTGAGGATCGACCTGCTGCAGCGGTGATAGTATGGTTCTACATACCTTGTTGGGCCTTTGAGCTCACCCCCTCCCAGGTTTTGCAGGTATTGCTGGTTTTGGAGTTAGTTAGGGGACTGACAGCACCGGTTGCAGAGGTAGTATCTAGATTCCTTAGAATCTAGTGTATATCCAGGATAGTGGATAGATAGATGCTTTACATTTGGATTAAATGTATAAAGCGATTTATATTGATTCAGTTCCTTCAATTGTATTTATTCATGTGATGTATGTATTTAATACGGATATTCAAGGACTGAGGCATGTATATTTATAATTGTTTATGCATGTTGTAGAAATGCTGGGGGGACACGTGCCCAGAAGTGTCCATATGAATTGTAAAGCAGGTGTAATATGCCAGGAGCTGATTATTTAGAATGGGTCATGCCCGATTTTCGTAAAAATAATAGGGAATTGAATTGTATGATCAGGTGGAGGTTATGTCGTGAGGGTGATCTCACGGGGTTCACACCTCGATTTCCGGGCCTCGGGAATCGGGGCGTGACATTTTTCATAGTGCTTTATTGTTAAATCTCGAGTAAGCAATAGATTGATTTCTTGATTGCAACTCTAAATTTGGAAATTAATAAATGAATATTAAAAGCTTTATGGATTTAATGGTGGTGGAATCCGACACTTGAGTTATTTTCTCTATTTGATTTCAATAGTGTTATTTTATTTGCATGTTAGTTTAATTTCTCTCAAATCAACTAACTTTTGTTTAAACTAGATTAGTTTTAAATTAATTTGAGTTTGTTTTAGTTTTTCTTCTCAAAGCATTCCCTTGGGTTCGACCTCGTTCTTGCTGATCTATACTTTAATAGATTCGTACACTTGCGAGTTATTTTACACTTTTAAAACAACATCAAGTTTTTGGCACCGTTGCCGGGGAATTGCAACCAAGAAAACTAATCAAATTTCGATTGATTTAATTCTTCTACTAGTTATAATTTAGTTTTTTTTTATTATTATCAATAAGAAAAAAAAAAGTCTTTCCAATTTTTTTTTTTATTATTTTTGATTAGTTTACTGTTCTAGGTTTAAAAAAAAAAAAAACTTTTTCTTTATTATTATAGTTTAGTTTTAGTTTCAGTTTTATTAATTTTATTTTTATTATTATTTCTCTTAGTTTAGTTTTTGTTTTATTATTGTTTTACTTGATGCTTCTGGAATTCTATAGGTGGTATTATTGAAAATTACCTTTTTCGCATGTTATTAGGCACTACTTTGGAATCCAAGTAAGTATTTTTTTTTCCTTCCGTCTATTTATATTTTTCTTTTCTTAGATTAGGAAAACATAGATTTTTGTTTTAGGTTGATAACTTATGCATGAGAACTCTAGGATAGAATAACTTAGAAATAACCCTAGGATCACACTTTCTTCAAGTTTATATATATTTTTATTTGTTTTATTTTTTTCTCTCTATTTAAAAAAAAAAAAAGAAGAAAGACCACACACTCACTCACTTTTTATTTTATTTTTGTTTTTATGGTGTGTTTTGTTTGTGCATTTTAATTTAGCATTCTTGCATTAAAATTTTAGTAAGGGCACAAACCCCCAACAAGATAAGGATTGGATTTTATCACCAATTTCTTGCCCACCTAGGTTAAAAATCTCCTTGCATTTGTCTATCCCAAGCCAAATTTAGTTTAAATTTAAAATCAAGTAGACATTCGCCATAAGAATTCACATAACTTATAGGACCCTCTTGGATAGAGTTAACTTTTGGTAACTCCAGTGAGCACCTTCCAACTTCACAATGTCTAGGAAAGTTCTGAGGAGATTGGGTTTTAAGTGGGACCGTTTGTGACCCCTCCAATCTATCTTAGAAACTTTCCTGGTTGTGTTGTTGGTGGGGCTTAACTGGTAATCCTCTAGTTCCTCTGAAAGGGAGTAGAAGCTATCTAACTAGGTAAGAATTATTTTGGAACTAGTCCAGATAATTCTTTAGGAAAAAAAATAAAAATAAAAACTAAAATAGAAAGCAAAATTGTTTTTTTTTTGTTAGTGTTTTGGTGAGTCATTTTAGGATTTCATTTTTTTTTCTTTTTTTCTTTTACATTAGGTCATCTTAGATTACATTGGTCTTAACGATCCATTTCATTGAGTCTGTTTAGTGTATTTTAGGTCGTCGATCTCTGAATCCAGAGTTGCTTCCATTAGATCTTAAGATTAAGAGAACCTTTCGAAAGGGTGTGAAAAAATCTAGTGTTAGAGATCCTTCTTTGCCCAAGATGGCAAATCCTGTTCAAACTAAATCCCTTAAGAACTATTACACTCCCGTGCATATTACAAACCCGTCTTGCATTGTGTTACCTACTACCCAACAGGGACATTTTGAGATAGGGGCGGCGGTAATTAATTTTCTGCCCACTTTTAGAGGTCTTAGCTCTGATGACCCATACCTCCATGTCAAAGAATTTTTAGAGATCTGCTCCACACTACAATTTCAAAATATTTCTGAGGAGTCAATTAAATTGTGGCTATTTTCATTCTCTTTGAAAGAGAAAACAAAATATTGGTTATACTCATTGGAACTCACGTCTGTCAATTCATGGAATGGGTTATGCACCAAATTCCTTACCAAGTTCTTTCTCATGCACAAAATTAACTCCCTTCATCGAAATATCATGCAATTTACTCAAAAAGAGGGTGAAGAGTTTTACATGTGTTGGAAAAAATTTAATGATCTTCTCTTTAAGTGTCCCCATCATGGTTTTGCCAAGTGGCAATTAGTTCAATTCTTTTACGAGGGGTTGTCACCCCATAATCGTCAACTAATTGAGTCATGAGGTGGGATAGAATTTATGTCTAAGAATGAGGATGAAGCATGGAAATTTCTTGATGCATTGTCAGAGAACTCTCAATAATGGAAGTACTCAGGAAGGCTTGAAAGGAGTTCTATATCAGTGCTCTCAGAACCCAAAAAGGGAAGAATTTACGAGGTCTGAGAGGAGAATGATTTGAGTGCAAGGATAGCTAGTCTAACTAGGAAAGTGGAGGCTATAGAGATGAGTAAAGGAAGTAATTCGTCTGTTTGTGCAGTTAGTGAGGTGTGTCAATTATGTGAGAATTTTTCTCATACGACTAAAACTTGTCCATCTATTGCATCTTTTCATGAGTGTATAACCGAACAAGCCAATGCACTCAATTCTTATAAGAAATCATTTGGCATCCCCTATTCTGACACATACAATCCTAATTGGAGGAACCACCCTAATTTTTCTTGGAGGCAAGACCAACCTCGGAAAAACCAAGGGGTGTAACCTATGCAACCCCAAGGGCAACCACAATTTTTATATCCTTCCATGTCCCAAAATGCCCCTCCGTATGTTCCCCCACCTCAACAGAGACCAACTTTAGAGGATACTCTCCAACAATTCATGCAACAAACTAGTCAGTTAATTTTTAAGTTAGAAGCTTAAATAGGTCAATTAGCCACTGTTGTAGGAGAGAAGGAGAAGGGAAAGTTTCCTAGTCAACCTGTGCCTAACCCAAAGGGCCAGTTTCATATTAGTGACCAGTCCACTTCTGGTTCACATGAGCAAGTTCACTCTATCACAACCCTAAGATCAGGCAACAAGTTGATAATGGAGTCCAAATGCCTATACATAATGAGAAAATTAATGGTCATGTTAGCGGTTTAGGAAGGGAGGACAAAACTACATCTGAAGTTGAGTCAGAAATTCAAGTACCTAGTCTTGACCCCCATCTCCAATAAGTCCACCAGTTAGGAACTTTGTTCCTACTGCACCATATCCTCAAAGACTTCAAAAGCCTAAGAAGGGGAATCACTATAATGAGATTATGGAAATGTTTAAACAAGTCAAAATTAATATTTCATTTCTCGATGCAATTCAATAGGTCCCCTCTTATGCAAAATTCTTAAAAGACTTGTGTACGGTCAAACGTGGCTTGAATGTGCACAAGAAAGCCTTCCTCATTGAACAAGTCAGCTCAATCATCCAACATCGTACTCCACCTAAATTTAAGGATCCTGGATGTCCTACGATTTCATATACCATAGGTGATCAAAAAATTGAGCAAGCTTTGCTTGACTTGGGTGCGAGTGTCAACTTGTTACCTTACTCTGTTTACGAGCAACTAGGTCTTGGTGAGTTGAAACCCACAAAAGTGTTACTCCAATTAGCAGATCGTTCAGTTAAGGTACCTCGTGGTGTTATTGAGGATGTGCTCCTTCAGGTTGATTAATTCTTCTTCCCTGTAGACTTTATTGTCTTAGACACTCAACTTGTAGCTAATCCTACTAGCCAGATTCCTGTCATCTTAGGTCGTCCATTCCTAGCCACTTCAAATACTTTAATCAACTATAGGAATGGTGTTGTGAAGTTCTCTTTTGGAAATATGTCGGTTGAGCTTAATATTTTTAACATAAACCGACAACCACCAGACTCTAAGGATATTTGTGAGGGAAATTTAATAGAGAGTCTAAATCAGAATACTTTTATTCATGCTAGTTATAAAAACCCTTTAGAGGCAAGCCTAACTAATTTTGGCTGTAATTTTGATATTAATAGTGCTTGTAAAGATGTGAATGCTTTATTGGATGTGAATGTTTCATTGAATTCAGTCCATTTTATCAACACCAAAAAATGGAAAGCCAAGATGGAAAGCCTAGGTATAGGTTGAGTTATAGTCCATTTTTATCATCATTGTACATTATTCGTTTTAGGATTTCTAGGACTTGTGTCTTTTTATTTTTTAGTTTGTGTCAATTATTGTTTTTTCTTTCATTTTGTGTATTTAATTTTAAAAAAAAAAAGAGAAAAAAAATTGATAATGGTCCCGTATAGCATCACATTCTCTGACTATGTATGTAGTACCAATTCTACAAGTTGTGATATGATTGATAAAGTTGATAATTTTTATTTATTAAAGTCTAGTTTCAATATCCAATATTGTCGAGATTGCTTCAACCCAATATGACTTTAATAAAGAAAGGAACTCCTTTACACTCTATAGGTTAGGGTGTCTAGATAATTAATATCTTTATCACATATATACCTTGGAAAATTAGGACCCACTAGGTCAGAGAATAAGGAGAAGAGTAGTACCCGTAGTTTTCACCTAAAGATTAGGTTTAAAAAAAAATTTACTTTCTATTTCATATTTATTTTTACCCATGTTATTTCACTTGGTCGTTGGAGTATAGTCATTGTTTTGACAGGATGTAGCATCCAAGTTTAGGGAAGTGACCTCATTACCTTCATGCTACTAGTTTGCTCTATTTTCTTGCCACTACTCCCGTTTTCTGGTAATATCGTTCTAATCCTTCTCTATGCTTCGATTGAGTGTACATTGAGGACAATGTACAATTTAAGTTTAGGAGTGAGACGATACCTTTTTATATGCTTTATTGCAATGGGGGGAGATTTTTATGAAAATTTTCTTATTTTTAGGACTTTTTGGTTACATTATTTTTATAGTTTGTTTTTTATTTTCTTTTGTTTTGTTTTTAGATAGGATGTTTTTACATTATTCAAGGGATTAGTACTTTATGTAAGTGCTTAACTTGCAATTCTTGGGTATGTTTTAAATTTTTAGAAACTGTGGTTTGAATTAGTGGTTTTAATCATTGTTTGTATTGGCATGCCTTGGAGTAATTGGTTTTAGTTTCCACACATGCACAGGCACACTAGCATAATCTTATGGGGTATAAACTTTGGCTTTGAGTTGTTGGGTTACATATATTTGATATTAATTGGTATTCCTTGAGAATGAGTACCGATGACGTGTTTTACATGACTTCAATGAAAGAAAAAAAGAATATGTGATGAATAGAAAATCAATTTGATCCTTTTCATGAGTAACTGGGCCTCTATGCCTCAGGAAGCACGGAGTGTTCGTGTCAAAAGTGAAGGGGTGAGAAAAGATAAGCATTGGTTGTCTTGATTTGTAGCTTGATTCGAGTAATTATGTTCTTCGTTTTGTCTTAACACCTAGTGCCCTAAAGCCATCTGGTTTGGGAGCCACTGACTGAAAGCTTGTTACATGGATCTTTCAGAAAGCTTAATAGATCAAGACATTGCACAACCAATAAAGCAATATAAAAAAAAAAAAAAAGGTCATGTATTCATGTTTGGAAGTATGATTTCAATAAGGGGAGCTAGTGAGTTGAAGGGGTATGTAACTTAATATATTCAGAGATGGGTTATGCTACATGAGATGATTGCTAGTTCACTTTTCACGAGGGAGCTAAAATTGGTTACTTTGAGTTATGTTGATGTGAATTATGCATGGGAACCATTACTTTGAATTATGAAATTTAATATTTTGAAATTATTCTTGAATGTAAGTTTGTAACTATATATTGTAATCTTCTTCTTGATTAATGTTTAAACAGGAATTTTGGGTAGTTTAGTTTGTGTTTAGTTAGTTTCATTTGTTTTAGTTTTATTTTGTTCTATTCCTAAGGGACAAGTAATATGTAAGTTTGGGGGTGTGATCGGAGTTGAATGTTACGTATTCTAACCTCTTAATTTGCATATTTTATTCTCTTAGTAATAGTTTATTTGTAATTTTACTCTATTTTTGTATTTTCTGTCTTTTCAGGACTTTAATGATTATTTCAGTTAAAACCATGATTTTTGGGCTTTTAAAGATAATATCCAAGAAGGTTATATGAAGCCTACATCTAATGGATCCATTCAACTCTATATTTCAACTCAAATCAGCCCAAGGAAGAGGTTCAAGAGAATTACAACTGCTTAAGGATATTACGGGCTTGAAGTCCAATTCTGCGCATAATCCAGTTTTAATCCCATTTTGGAAAGGGGACCGAAAGTCTTATTTGCGAGCGTCAATTCAACTTATTTCTTGCATAGGTTGAACGAAATTCGATTCTGGACACTTTTATATTTCACGTAAATTTCGTGAATCGGACTTCTACTGGTCAAAACTTGGGCCGAACGTCAGTAGAAAAATCTACCCATTTAGGGTTGCGAGAAAATCCTAATTATCTCCTAATTGGATTAGAACTTTATGTATTCTCTTAGAATATAAAGTGGCCAATTAGAGGCTGTTTCTAGGGGAGAAAAGAAGTGGAGGCCAAGGCAGAGAAGACAGAGACAATTCGGGTTTTATTTACTTATTATGTATTTTATTTATTTGTTATCTTCTTCTTCTATCATGTGTAACTAAACTCCTCAACTAGGGTTGAGGAGGAAACCTCCATTAATGAAGTGAAGTTCTTTTGTTAATTAATTGATTCTCATGTGTATGATTTAAATGCTTATGATTTTTGCTTCTTGTGATTAATTATTCTATAGTTCTTTCACCATCTATATCATGTATATGTGATAGTTAGAAAGTATTATAATTAATCTAAGTTTGGGTTTGTATTTCTTAAAAGTGATAATCTTTGATCTTATGTTTTTCATTAAATTGGATACATAAGATGCTTAAATTTTACACTAATGAAGTGAAGGAAAATCTACCTTTTTGATATATTTTTCATAGTGCTTTATTGTTAAATCTCGAGTAAGCAATAGATTGATTTCTTGATTGCAACTCTAAATTTGAGAATTAATAAATGAATATTAGAAGCTTCATGGATTTAATGGTGGTGGAATCCGACACCTTAGTTATTTTCTCTATTTGATTTCAATAGTGTTATTTTATTTGCATGTTAGTTTAATTTCTCTCAAATCAACCAACTTTTGTTTAAACTAGATTAGTTTTAAATTAATTTGAGTTTATTTTAGTTTTTCTTCTCAAAGCATTCCCTTGGGTTCGACCTCGTTCTTGCTAATCTATACTTCAATAGATTCGTACACTTGCGAGTTATTTTACACTTTTAAAACAACATCAGTTGTCACGTATCATTTCTCATGCTAATTTACAAAGTTCCCCCTAAGCTTATCCCACTCATTCTTGGATCTAGCTACCTACTTATCTGCCTTAGCCTTCTTACCCTTCAGTTGAGGGATCTCCTTAGAAACCGATGCCTCCTTTGTTCAATCTCCACATTCTTTTGTAATATTTCTTTGATCTGAATGTTAAGTTTTTCTTCAGATTGAGTAGTCTTAGCCAACTCCTGTTGAAGACAGGTCATCTCTTTCTCAATCTCAGCTTTCTTCTCAATTGCTTTGTTGTGAGCCGATCGTATGGTGCGATATTGAGAGACATTTTGTCTCACTCGATTGGCTAGTGACTGGTGCTCCTCCTATTTATCATCGATTTTAGTGGAGAGATCCTCAGCAGTCTGTGTCAAAATCTAAAAACCTAAGACAAGGACCAGAAAGTGAGTACAAATGAACCGAAGACACTCTTACTGACTGTCGTGCCCCGTGAATGACCTTAACCACACTAACTATACACTTTGATACCATGTTGTCACACCCCAATTCCCGACTCCCGGGAACCAAGGTGAACAGTAGATATCCTGCCCAATTCACGTCTGTAACCCGCGAAGCATCTAAAACTTAACTACCTGTGCACTTAGAATTTGAGTATGACACTTAGTCCATTAGAAAGAGGGTCCAAAAATACTCAATTTTTTAAAAAAAATCACACTCAATTCCAATTTAAAACGAGGAAGTTATGCCCATTTGAAGTTTGGGGCAATTTTCAAAGTATGCTGTAAAAAGTGACTTCGATCCATCGAAGTGACGAGTTCGATGCATCAAACATGTATCGTCCAAGTATCATCCAAAAATAGCTCTCAGGACTTTTACATTCCAAAATCCTGCTGGTTTTTTGATGCATCGAACTGGTCACTTCGATGCATCCAAACTTCGATGCATTGAACTGGATGCTTCGATGCATTGAACTGCTCAGCTGCTGAAACTTTACACATGATCCTTTTTGACCTTTTAGGCCATTTTCTACCAACATAAATCATTCCAACAACCTCCAAACCATATAAAAAAAGGAGTTTACATCATTCACAAGTCCTAGATCATGCTCATACCTAAATCATACACCGAAATGAACCATTCTCACTCATAAACACATTTTATCCAAAAATGAAACTATCCAACAATCATTTTAGTCCATCAAATAAAACCAAATGCTTCTAACAAGCATTACATAAACAAATCCATTGTCTTATCATATTTAACAAGCTCATAGTCCAAGCATACACATAAGTTACATTTGTCCAAAATATAACTATAACTCAAAGAGAAAGATCTCATGCCACAAGTCGGCATGGATAGCCACAAAATATACAATATCCCAAAATGTATCAAAATATTTCAAGAGTTCCACTTGGACACTCAAGTCTCATCTGTCATCGGCGCCTTATCTGTAAAAGAGTTTAGAATAAAGGGGTGAGCACCACTGCGACTCAGTAGAGATACCCCAACCTACCTAAGTGCTGACTCGACACGCCCTACATGAATGCATGTCACGACATTACATGTATCAACAAACATATACTATGTTCATTCACAACAATGCATATATATATATAGGGATGCATGAAACACATAGTATGCTTCACAATTCAAATAAAAGCATTAATCATACGCTTGTCTCTCTCTCGGACTCGACCCGATACCCTAACATGATTCTTGACCAAATCATATAACCGAGACACTTCCCACACAATTCAAATTCTGCCACCGAGTATTTACCTTGTCACACCCCGGACCTAGACCTCTGGGACTCCCCCGGACCGACCAGAATCTCGAGTGTGAACCCGTGAGATCACCCTCACGTCATAACCATCACCTGATCATACAATCTCAATTTCCTATTATTTTCAAGAAAATTGGGCATCACCCCTTCTGAATAAATCAGATCCTGTTATGTCACTCACCCTGTAAATTCAAAATGGACACTTTTGGGCACGTGTCCCCCCAACATTCACATCCTAAATTTAAAATGGACACTTCTGGGCACGTGTCCCTCCAGCATTCCTACAACATGCATAATACAATCAAAAATATGTCTCAGTCCTTGAATGTCCGTCTTATTTACATACATCAAATGAAATGTACTACTAGGATAAATTACCCAACATAAAACGTCCAGTTACATTTAATCCAAATGTACAACATTCATCTAATATCCTGGACATAATTTAGATTCTAAGGAGTCCAATCACTACCTCTGCAACTGGTACTATCAGTCCCCTAACTGACTTCTTAATCGGCAATACCTGCAAAAACCTGGGACGGGTGAGCTCAAAGGCCCAACAAGGTATGTAGAACCATACTATCACTGCTGCAGCAGGTCGATCCTCACATATTCTCAAAAATATACACATTTAAATATATCACAATATTTAAATCATGCTCCACCTTGCATACATGAATCAATAATGCATATGGCAAATCTAACACATATGATAAATCCAACTAACATGATTTTTGAAATCATTTTCAACATGCTCAAAAGTAGTAAACATCTAACATCAATATGTATAAAGAACATATATGTCAACCATTTACATAAACAAGGTAAATCAATCACCACATCCCCTACTCTACAAGTAGCCATCTCAAATGCAGTGAATATGTATTCATACAGTACAACATGCTTAAAAGCAATAAACATCCAACATATATCATGTTCATTCACCAGCAACGCATATATAAGAATGCGTTAAACACATAACATGCTTCACAATAGATAATGTAAGCAAATTCACACACTCGTCCCTCTCCCGGACTCAACCCGATACCCTAACATGATTCTTAACCAATCAGGTGACTGAGACGCCTCTCACACAATCTCAACACCGCCACCGAGTAAGTCACATACTCCGAGGTGGTTAGGTGGCTTCGTGATTTTCCCACCGAGTAAATCACATACTCCAAGGCAATTGGATAGTCCCAGAATACATCACCGAGTAAGTCACATACTCCAAGGTGGTTAGATAGTTTTGGAATACGTCACCGAGTAAATCACATACTCCAAGGTGGTTAAATGGATCATCACCGAGTCATCACATACTCCAAAGTGATTACATCATTTTCAAAATTTTCACTAAGTCATCACATACTCCAAGGTGAATAGGTTGCTCTCCCACATTTCCCTGGCCTTCTCACAACGGCCCCATACATGCATTTCAGATATATATGAATCAATCATCTAAGGTTCATGCTACACAATGCATAAGTAAGTTATGAAAACACTTAGCATGCATTTCACCCCCACAAAGCCACATGTATGATTACCTATACATGTAAAACCTAGCATAAACTCACATATGCTCACAACCTTCACTTAAGCACATTTTAATCATGCTTCACCAATGCACACGTTTCCTATGTATAGATAGTATGCATTGAACTCACATAAGCCCACATATAATCATGTATATGTCAAATCATGCATATAAATCACATATGCACCTATACTAGTACAAATATTATCATGCTTCACTCAATGCATGCATTTACTACATGTAATTAGCATGCTTTTCATCCACAATATATATAACCACATATATATTCCATCACCCATACATGTATTATGCACATATATATAACACTTAGTACATCATAATCATGTTTTTCAAATACTCGCCAATACTATAATCATACTTAGCATGCATTTTCACCACTACCTCAATATATAATCGCATATATATTTAACCAATGCATAGAATCCACCTATGCATACGAAACAACACATAGCTAAACATGTACTAATTAACATGCTTCACATGGGCTCAATCTACACATATGCATATCACAATGTACACAAGGATTTAAATCTAGCATGCTTTCATATCCCAAATATATATATACCCATATATATACCATAACCACACTTATATATATATATAAGCACCTATATATATATAAATACCACATATGAACAATTAAGAGAACATATGTAAAATTAACGACGTATTTAAAATATATACGTAGGAGATAGAGGCAAGAATCAACTTGCCTTAAGTCCCGCTCTTACTAAGCCCGTGCCTGCAAAGCGGTCCAAAGTCCCGGTCCAGTTCGGCGTCAAAGTCCATGCAAACCATCCACTTTCTTCTTTCCATTCCCATGATTGGTCCAACTCATATTATTAGCCCAAATCACCCACTATCTTCAGCCCAATTAATTAGGCAAGTCTGAATATCAAAATCCAATTTTAACTTCTAATTGTTTTGATCAAGTCCCAACAAAACCCAACTAATTGCCTTGGCCCAATTTATTTATGTGAGCCCAATTCACTGTCTAGGCCTAGATTAATTCAGCCTAAACCAACACCAAATAGCCTATTTCATATCAAAATCCATCTATTTACAATCACTTTACCCAACCATCCAATCCACCATCATCCCAAACTACCACAATCAAAACCCAATTTCGAAACTCAGCCGGAATCAACAACCACAAAGATCGAACCCACGGCCAACCACCATTAGCCGCTAACACCTTCGGCCCTATCAAGAACTACCTGCCAGAATCACCCATCACCGAGGGCCAAACAAGCTCAACCCACAGCTGAGCTTCCTGAACACCACCTATGGAACCACCATACACCATAACTGAACCAAAGAAAACCCATAAACCAGCCATGCTCCAACCCAACTGACCGAAAGCCCATCGCTGGAACCACCCGATGCCGTCGACAAAGCAGTCCAATACAACTAGCCCCAAAGCCGACCCACTACCCAAAACCCAACCGTGAAGAACCCAGCCGAGTCCCCACAGTCGGACACCACCACCACCATTCGGTCCACCACCACAGACCCAGCCGAACCCACAGCCACGGCTTCTACCATGCCCGACCATCCTCAAGTCACACCAAACGCAACCCATACAAGCCAAGTACCCAAATAGTCCACATGGTCGAACCCAATCGCGAGCATCCGTCGGACCCTCATGATCGGACCACCAACCGACTAGCTCACAGCCCAGTCGTGAGCCACCATCCTCGGCACAGTCACCACCAGCCCACCACCGTGAGCCAAAACCCCCTGCCAGAAATGACCACCGCTGCTGCTAGGGCCGCCGGAATGGGTCCCCCCTTCTCTCCTTCGGTCTCTCTCTCTCTCCCGATTTCTCTCTCTTTTCTCCTTTTCTTTTTCTTATTCTTTTCTTTTTCTTTTCTTCTTTTTCTCTTTTTCTTTTCTATTCCTCTCTTTTCTCTCCTCTCAGCCGAACCACTCATGTGGTCTTCTCTTTGGCTTATCACTTTTGGTCCACAACTTCCTCAATTAATTTCTCCACAAGATCGATATAAATATAAAGGTGCCTCTTTATTTATCCATAATTACACATTGACCCACCATATGTATATATAAATATATTTATCTATGTCTCAATATATATATATACACATTCACCATACAACAACACATATATATATACTCCAATATATATATATATTATATAATGTCTATGTCTCCCATCTATATATATAATTCCATATATATATATATATATATATATATATATATATATATTCTCACATTCTTTCGAAATTAATTAATTTGAAAAAAATGAATCCGGTCCAAAAATAATCTAGACCGGTCAAAAATAATTTGGGTCGTTACATACCTACTCCAAGGTGGGTAGACCACCGTCACCGAGTATTTTCCTACTCCAAGATGACTTAACCCCTTTTCTTTGAATTCTCACCGAGTATTTACCTACTCCAAGGTGAGTAAACCACAATCACCGAATATTTACCTACTCCAAAGTGATTGGGCAACTTTTTGGAATCCCCACCAAGTGTTTACCTACTTCAAGGTGGTTAGACTCCAATCACCGAGAATTTACCTTCTCCAAGGTGACTTAACCACTCCAACACCCTCACCGAGTATTGACCTACTCTAGGCAATTTGATCACTTTTCCCCGTTTGCTCACAACGGCCCCATATATGCATTTTGAACATATAAAGATCAAGCATTTAAAATTTATGCTTCACAATACATACGCTAGTTATAAAGGAACATAGCATGCATTTTATATTCATCAATCCACACATATAATCATCTATATGTGAAAACCCTATCATAAGTTACATTATGCTCACAAAATTCACATAAGCACATATTTGTCATGCTTCACCAATGCATACATTTTCTATATAAATAAGGCATGCATTTAAACTCATACAACATCACATAACACAAACATATCCCACCTTTGCACATAATTACACATGTAGACCACATTAAGCACATAAGCATATATGCTCTCATTCTCCCATATTTTTATGCATTTGTTCATCACATCACGCATACTAGGAGATATATATCTATTGCATACAAGAGACTCAAGAGAAGAAGAAAATACCTCATCCCACCCCTCTTACATCTCTAAAACATGCAATACACACCCTTAGCTCTCACCACTTCACCCGAAACCCTAGAATCGACAAGTGAATGAAAAGGAGAAGCCCTACCTCAAAAATGAAGGCCTTCCAAGCACTTTCCAAAATCCCAGCAATACCTACCTTGTCAAATCACAACTCTGATCGGTTCAAAGGGAAGCCCTAACCATCCCCTACGTATCTCCCTTCTTCGGCGAGTCTTGATCTAAGTCGAACGGGTCCAAAATGTAGAGAGAATGGAGAGCTATGAAAATGGAGAGTTTTAGAGAGATAAAGAGGCATGAGATATGAAATATCTTTACAGGTTTGACCTTTTAAGGTCCCTAGGTCACGAAAAGACCAAAATACCCCTGGACCACTTAACGCACCTTCCCGGACTCTGTTTTCGATTTCAAAAACTCATACGACCTCGAAATCACTTCCTTTACTCTCTAAAAATTTCATCTAATTCATTCTCAAAAATAAACATTTTTGAGAATTTTTTGGATTTTCGGGCCCACTTAAGTCGTATCCCGGGCCCACTTAAGTCGTATCCCGGGCCCCGGTTTGACCAAAAAGTCAAACTTCTCCAAATATTTTGAAAACTTTCTAAAATCTTAAAACACTTTCCAAACATGTTTCCCACACTCAAAACATATTAAAAATCACTCAAAATGCATTTATGGCAATTATTATGCGAAAAATACAAAATCGACTAAATTTGGTCACATCGCTACACTGACTCTGACCCAGATCATGATGTTCCACCAAAATGGACAAGGCATCAGGCACATCAGCAACCAAACTGGGCAGCTTAGAAAGATCTCAAGAAAAAATGGCAACTAAGAACTTCTTGGCTTTCTCAATGTCTGGTGAGAAAGAAGGAGTAGGCTTAAGAACTATTTTGGTCATCAAGGGGTCAAAATCGAACCCAGCCTCCACCTGAGCAAAATAGGCACCAAAATCTTCAACCGTGTTTTAATTCTAGTGAAGCGGTTGAGACTGAGAGCTTGAACCCACCTGCAAAAGAATGTGCTTAGTAATACAAGTCAAAAATTTTATGCAAAGGAAATTCACTCTCAATGTAAGCACTCACGTTGATTGATGAAGGGCAAGTCATGTGGCCAAAGGTTTTATCACTTGCGGTTGCCTAGACAGGACATGGATTCGAAGCTCTTGGCCCAAGGCTTGAAGTAACTTGTCAAACGTAACTGTTAGAGTGCATAAGAATGATAAAAACATAAGTGAAGGGAAACTAAAATTTATACTACAGGGTACCTCGACTCCATCTAATGAATTGGGGCCAGCGGTAAATGGAACAGGGATGGGGGTTGATTTAAAAGCCCAAGTCATGGTAAGTTGAGTTTCAGTGCCTCCAGCTGAGGGCTCCCCACCATGTATGCTATCTTCCCAGACTCGATAACCATCTCTTTTTGCGATATCTTAGTAGAGGAATAAGGGACCTGTCCATAAGATATTGTTAGATCGATTATATGTGATATATTTATATATATTATAATACCCCGCTCCAACACATGGTAGTTATTGTCCGCTTTGGGCCTAGCCCGCACGATTTTGCTATTAGGTTTTACCCCAAAAGGCCTCATATCATTTGGAGAGAACACACTATATATAAGCATGTCCCCTTCTCCACACCCAAACGATGTGGGATTGAGCAATCCTGACATACCCCGGTAGCAATCTTGAGATGCCTCGGCAATCCACCCTGCGGGTGATTACAATCCACCCCCTATGAGGCCCGACGTCTTCATCGGCACACTTTCGGCTGGGTTCAGGTTCTGATACTAACTATAATATCCCGCTTTAACACATGGTATGATATTTTCTATTTTAGGCCTAAGCCCGCACAGTTTTGCTCTTGGATTTTACCCTAAAAGGCCTCATACCATTTGGAGAGAACACACTACATATAAGCACGTCCCCTTCTCCACACCCAGGTGATGTGGGATTGAGCAATCCTAAAATGGCCCGGCAATCATTGTAATCACTCGTGGAGTGGATTGCCGGGGTATGTGACGAGTGTAGAATAATGGATGTTTGTCGTTGCTTTTCTACACTTCGTACAAAAAAATAATAAAACCTGCAAAAACTTTACTAAAAACTGTATAGTAGTAAGCAGGGTCGAACCACTCTCAAGTGAGAATCAATAACAAGTCTAAACTTCAAAACCTAATTCTCTTGAGATGAAAAATGAATATTTAAAAAAATAAAATTCTGATTTTTTATTTAATAATAAAAACTAATATTAAATGTCTTAGATCAAATGATGGAAAAAATCTCAAGGAAAGAGAATTCACCACCATGGATCCATATAAATAAAGTTTTTTTTTTATATTCTTATCTAGTTTTTCCTCCAATAACCAATACACTTCACCAATCCAATTAGAACTTGGAAAGATGAAGGAAAATATGGAATAAAAAAGAATGACTTGATTATATATGAGAGAGACATTCTTTTACTTAATCTGATGCACATTGGCTAGGTAAACAGAGGTAGGCATTCTTCGAATTACCATTATTTGGCAAACACGAAGAATCCTTCCTCTACTTTTAGAAAATAAAATCCAGAATAGAAGAGTAGAAGAATGCTCTTGGGAGGAAAAAGTAGACAAGAAAATAAAACAACTTACCTATACTTCAGCCATGGTGGCTTCATCACTCCCTTGAGAAGGATGTTTATGCTTGCATATTAATAAAAAACAAACAAATATAAATGAAACTACTACTCATCATTGAATCAATAAAATAAATACACTATTTTTTTCTATAATTTCTCTACAATTTCTAACTCCCCTCACCATCCCCTAAGACCCCCTATTTATAGAGTTAGAGGGGAATGGTTTAGGTGGGAAAAATTTAAAATACAAAAATTCAAAATACAAATTTGAAATTCAAAATTCAAAATTCAAAAACAAAAATTCAAAATACAAAATTTTGAATTTGAATATCTAAAATTTGATTTCCATATCTTTAATTTCAATTCTGGACTGCAGACGTGGCCGTGTACAAAATATTTGGCAAAGTTTTGAACTTGAGACCTCTTGTGAAGTAGATTGCACAGAATACCATCTCTCCTACAATTCTTCTTATGTTCATCTTTGGCTTTATATATCCTTTTTAGCCCTCTTTTGCTGCTTTTCTTCTTCTTTGGAAATCAACCCCTATAAAACATAAAATGCAAAGATAAAAACCTTTAAATAAAATAAAAGATGAATTAAGAACTTATTTTAGGATATAAAATAGCAAGTTTTGTGCACTTATCAAATTACCCCCAAACGAGCTTTTGCTAGTCCTCTAGCAAATACAAGCAAAAGAAATTAGTGTACAAAACTGCTACTTTTATTTAACTCCTAACTAAAGATGTGCCACTTTCGCAGGCTGTTCTCGATTGCATTTACCATATGCAATAAGGCCTTAAACCCCTAGGTTACCCCTAGTGGACGAGCTATAGCCTCGTGAGGGTTTGCAGTGAAGGTACCCACAAACTTTCTAACTATTACAAAGAAGAGTTGCTTTAAGGCAGTAATTTCCCCTATTGTTCAGAGAATCTCCTATATATCCATGAAACATGAAAAATAAGAAATGGAATTGATAAGTTCCTCATATACAACAAGCTACTAGGGTGTTATAATAATAAACATCAAGGAAAAATCATCCATAAGTAACCTAGAAGCAGAGTGAATGTGTGTGAAGTCGACAAAAAGCCATCCTCAAATTCAAGTAATGTAATTCCCAAGTCACTAGAAGAAAAAGACGTTTTGACTTCAAATCTCACAGGTAAATATCTCTCTAAAAGAACAACTCTCGGAGATTTGGCTAACTGTTTATCTCAGTTGTATGTGAGTAGAAACTCTGTTTCCAAAGTAAAAGCAAGCTCACATACTAATATGAAAAACCGATACATATAAATAGAAAAGTCTCATGATAGGAATGTTGATCACTTTTGGGAGAATGTCGAGTTACCCACCATAGCGCCTGCTTACTTATTACCCACTATCATATCTTTCCATAAATCTTACAGGTGGTGATTAGGATGGGGCTGTAAGTGAATATTTTTGGAAGTGATGAGTCTTCAAAATATCTCAAAGGGAAAACTTGTCTTCTTCATTTCTTTTTTGTTTTTTTTTTTTTCTTTTTTTTTTTTTCTTCTTCTTTTTTTTTTCTCTATCTTTCTTTCTTTCTTTCTTTCTTTTTTTTTTTTTTCATTGAAAAAAAAAAAATATGATGATTTTTTTTTTTTTTTTCTTTTTCACAAGAACATCCGTATCACTTTTCAGAAACTAACAACAGAAAGAAGGATTATGGTAGGATACGATAGTAGAAAAATAAATTACAAGGCCTATGTTTCTCTTAACTCGAAGTGATTTCATTCTCAGTGATCAACCAAAATGAAAGATAATGAGACTACCAACGATTTTTTATACGGTATCCAAGAAAATTGAGTCATCTTTTGACTCGGAGTTAGCATAAAAACTCTCTACAAAAGTGAAAGGCACGAAAGCTCACACGGTCTAAGTCTCTACTATTAGATCTTCCAGATTATCAGGAGGTTACTCACTTTTCAATTCGAATTGCAAAGTTCGACTTTTGTGCAAAAAATATTTCTGCTTCTAAATGCCCGTGATACAATAATGTCTATCATTATATTACCCTAATAACAAGTTCAATTTAGATCAAAACATTAACATCTCTTGGATTTCATGAAACGGATCATAAGTTAATCCAATATCATCATTGTAAAGGTACTATACTGCCAAAAAAAATTTTTTTTTTTTGAAAAATGACTCTATTTTGGATCAAAAGATTTTCAAAAAAAAGGCATGCATTTTGATAAATCTACCCCACCCCCAAACAAAATACAACACTGTCCCTAGTGTTAAAAGTATAGTAACAATGTATTGCTGAAGACAGATAGAAAAATATTGGAACAAATTACCTCAATTGTTCTGGTATGGTAGAAGTATAGTCCCTACAAATATGCAATGCATAATAATATAGACTAAATGATTTAGAACCATATTAATCAAAGACCGTACCCCAAATAGAATATAAACATATCCAAATAGAGTTTACAAAAAATCCTAAACTAAGCAGCAACTACGAAACTCTAAAATCAACCGGCAGGGTTGCCTCCCAAGAGCGCTAAGTTTAACGTCTTCAGCCAGACGCAAAAGAGATAGTACCCCAAAAAGATCAATTGAGATAGACTGGATCGACAAGGAAAATATTTTCAATTTCACGAGCCTCCAACTCAAGAAAAGGCTTTATACGTTGAGCATTAACTTTGAATAACTTTCCATTTTTGGGATCTTGAACCTCAATAGCACCATGACTAGCAACTTGGTGGACATAGTATGGACCAGACCATCGTGACCTCAACTTCCCAGGAAACAATTCAAGACGAGAGTTATATAGAAGAACCTTCTGGCCTGGGGAGAAATCTTTTCTCAGAATTTGTTTGTCATGTTCCAATTTGGTCTTAGCTTTATAAATCTTCGAACTCTCGTAGGCATCATTTCTGATTTCCTCCAACTCATCGAGTTGAAGTGACCTACGCTCTCCAGCTTTATCATAGTTAAAATTCATGGCCTTGATAGCCCAATAAGCACGGTGTTCGAGTTCGACAGGCAAGTGACATGCTTTGCCATAGACTAAGCGATATGGAGACATTCCTATAGGAGTCTTATAAGCAGTACGATATGCCCACAAAGCATCTTGGAGGCGGAGACTCCAGTCCTTCCTTGTGGGGTTAACCGTTTTTTCTAAGATATGTTTGATCTCCCTATTGGATACCTCAGCCTGACCATTGGTTTGTGGGTGATAAGATAGGGCCACTTTGTGGGTGATCTCATATTTAGACATTAAGCTTGCAAAGACTTTGTTACAAAAATGGGAACCATTATCACTAATTATGGCTCGAGGTACACCGAATCTAGGCAAAATTAAGTCTTTCAAGAAATTCACCACAACTCTATGGTCGGCTGTCTTAGTGGCTAATGCTTCTACCCATTTGGACACATAATCAACAGCAAGAAGAATATAGATATACCCAAATGAGGAGGGAAAGGGTCCCATGAAGTCAATACCCCAAACATCAAATATTTCGACAACTAAAATTGATTGTTGGGGCCACTCATTACGCTTGGTAATCTTACCTAATAATTGACATCTAGGACAAGCGAGACAGTAGGTATAAGTGTCCTTAAAAAGGGTGGGCCAATAAAATCCCGACTGCAAGATTTTTGCAGCAGTCCTTTTAGAGCTAAAATGGCCACCACATGGCTGATCATGACAAAAGGAAATGACAGACTCTTGGTCGTCCTCGGGAACACACCTACGGATGATCTGATCTGGACAATACTTGAATAAGTAGGGATCATCCCAAAAATATTCCTTAGCCTTAGCTAAGAATTTTTCTCTCTCTTGCTTAGACCAAGTGGAAGGGATTTGACCAGTCACAATGTAATTGACAATATCAGCATACCATGGGGCATGAGATATTGTAAAAAGTTGCTCATCAGGAAAATAATCAGAGATGGGAAGGGAGTCACTAATAGAATCAACAATAAGACGGGACAAATGATCAGCGACTACATTATCTGAGCCTTTCTTATCACGAATCTCAAGGTCAAATTCTTGAAGGAGTAAGATCCATCGTATCAACCTAGGTTTGGCATCTTTTTTGGAGAGAAGATGTCGCAATGCTGCATGATCGGTATAGATGATGACCTTAGATCCGATCAAATACGAGCGAAATTTGTCAAAGGAAAACACGACTGCTAATAACTCTTTCTCAGTGGTCGAGTAGTTAAGTTGCGCGTCATTCAAAGTCTTGCTAGCATAATAGATCACATACGGTGCTTTATCAACTCTTTGTCCTAAAACAGCCCCAACTGCATAATCTGACGCATCACACATGATCTCAAAAGGTAGGTTCCAATCAGGTGGGCGGATTATGGGTGCAGTGGTGAGGGCTAATTTTAATTGCTCAAAAGCTGAGTGACAAGCATCTGTAAACTCAAATGGTGCATCCTTAGCTAGAAGATGGGTCAAAGGTCGTGCTATCTTACTGAAATCTTTGATGAAACGCCTATAGAATCCAGCATGACCTAAGAAAGCTCGAATATCACGAACAGTTTTGGGGATAGGTAGATTTGAGATGAGGTCAACTTTTGCTTTATCTACCTCAATTCCCCCACTAGAAATAGTATGACCTAGGACAATTCCTTTCTTTACCATGAAGTGACATTTTTCCCAGTTAAGAACTAGGTTAGTGTCACGACAACGTTGAAGCACTAGAGTAAGATGGTGTAGGCATTGCTTAAAAGATGAACCAAAGACAGAGAAGTCATCCATGAAGATTTCTAGAAATTTGTCAACCATGTCGTGAAAGATACTCATCATGCACCTCTGAAATGTGGCGGGTGCATTGCATAACCCAAAGGGCATGCGACGATAAGCAAATGTGCCAAATGGACAGGTGAAAGTTGTCTTGTCTTGGTCATCGGGGTGGACGGGAATCTGGTTATAGCCAGAGTAACCATCTAAAAAGCAATAGTATGCCTGACCAGCTAATTTCTCTAACATTTGGTCAACAAAAGGTAGAGGGAAATGATCCTTCCTAGTCACACTATTAAGCTTCCTATAGTCTATACAAACTCGCCATCCAGTTTGGACACGAGTAGGAACCAACTCATTATTGTCATTGGCAACAACAGTGATGCCAGACTTCTTAGGGACAACTTGGATTGGACTTACCCACTGGCTATCAGAGATGGGATAGATGATATTGGCATCTAGAAGTTTGATAACTTCAGCACGAACAACTTCCTTTAAATTGGGGTTAAGTCTCCTCTGAGGTTGTCGACAGGTTTTAGCATCGTCCTCTAAGTGAATGCGATGTTGGACCACGAAAGGACTAATACCTTTGATGTCATCAATTGACCAACCTATTGCTTCCTTATTTGCCCTAAGAACCTCAATTAATTGGTTTTCCTGATCCTCAGTTAAATCAGAAGCTATCACCACGGGAAATGTGTCAGACTCACCTAGGCAACGGCGCCATTTGACGAGTGTAGAATAATGGATGTTTGTCGTTGCTTTTCTACACTTCGTACAAAAAAATAATAAAACCTGCAAAAACTTTACTAAAAACTGTATAGTAGTAAGCAGGGTCGAACCACTCTCAAGTGAGAATCAATAACAAGTCTAAACTTCAAAACCTAATTCTCTTGAGATGAAAAATGAATATTTAAAAAAATAAAATTCTGATTTTTTATTTAATAATAAAAACTAATATTAAATGTCTTAGATCAAATGATGGAAAAAATCTCAAGGAAAGAGAATTCACCACCATGGATCCATATAAATAAAGTTTTTTTTTTATATTCTTATCTAGTTTTTCCTCCAATAACCAATACACTTCACCAATCCAATTAGAACTTGGAAAGATGAAGGAAAATATGGAATAAAAAAGAATGACTTGATTATATATGAGAGAGACATTCTTTTACTTAATCTGATGCACATTGGCTAGGTAAACAGAGGTAGGCATTCTTCGAATTACCATTATTTGGCAAACACGAAGAATCCTTCCTCTACTTTTAGAAAATAAAATCCAGAATAGAAGAGTAGAAGAATGCTCTTGGGAGGAAAAAGTAGACAAGAAAATAAAACAACTTACCTATACTTCAGCCATGGTGGCTTCATCACTCCCATGAGAAGGATGTTTATGCTTGCATATTAATAAAAAACAAACAAATATAAATGAAACTACTACTCATCATTGAATCAATAAAATAAATACACTATTTTTTTCTATAATTTCTCTACAATTTCTAACTCCCCTCACCATCCCCTAAGACCCCCTATTTATAGAGTTAGAGGGGAATGGTTTAGGTGGGAAAAATTTAAAATACAAAAATTCAAAATACAAATTTGAAATTCAAAATTCAAAATTCAAAAACAAAAATTCAAAATACAAAATTTTGAATTTGAATATCTAAAATTTGATTTCCATATCTTTAATTTCAATTCTGGACTGCAGACGTGGCCGTGTACAAAATATTTGGCAAAGTTTTGAACTTGAGACCTCTTGTGAAGTAGATTGCACAGAATACCATCTCTCCTACAATTCTTCTTATGTTCATCTTTGGCTTTATATATCCTTTTTAGCCCTCTTTTGCTGCTTTTCTTCTTCTTTGGAAATCAACCCCTATAAAACATAAAATGCAAAGATAAAAACCTTTAAATAAAATAAAAGATGAATTAAGAACTTATTTTAGGATATAAAATAGCAAGTTTTGTGCACTTATCAGTATGTCAAGATTGCTGTCGGGATATGTTAGGATTGCTCAATCCCACATCGCCTGGGTGTGGAGAATAGGACGTGCTGATACGTAGTGTGTTTTCTCCAAATGGTATGAGGCCTTTTAGGTAAAACCTAAGAGCAAAACTGTGTAGGCTTAGACCAAAAGCGTCATACCATGTGTTGGAGTAGGGTATTACAATTGGTATCAGAGCCTGAACCTAGCCGAAAGTGTGCCGATGAGGACGTCGGACCTCATAGGGGGGTGGATTGCCGAGGCATGTCAGGATTGCTCAATCCCATATCGTCTAGGTGTGGAGAAGGGGACGTGCTTATATGTGGTGTGTTCTCTCCAAATGGTTTGAGGCCTTTTGGGGTAAAACCTAAAAGCAAAACCGTGCGGGCTTAGGCCCAAAGCGGACAATATCATACCATATGTTAGAACAGGGTATTACATATATCAAAAGAGAGAGAAAAAAACTTATGTAATACCCCGCTCCAACACATGGTATGATATTGTCCGCTTTGGGCCTGAGCCCTCACAGTTTTGCTCTTGGGTTTTACTCCAAAAGACCTCATACCATTTGAAGAGAACATATTACATATAAGCACATCCCTTTTTCCACACCCAGGAGATGTGGGATTGAGCACCCTATACCCTGTCAGTGTGGTAGCTCAGCTCAGTGTCTGTCTTCGCACCCGCCCACTCACACCCGTCCATAAGGGTTATTACAATCCACCCCCCTACGAGGCCTGACGTCCTCGTCGGCACACTTTCGGCTGAGTTCAAGCTCTGATACCAACTGTAATACCCCGCTCCAACACATGGTATGATATTGTCCGCTTTGGGCCTAAGCCCGCACGGTTTTGCTCTTGGGTTTTACCCCAAAAGTCCTCATACCATTTGAAGAGAACATATTACATATAAGCACATCCCTTTTTTCACACCTAGGCGATGTGGGATTGAGCACCCTGTATCCTGTCAGTGTGGTAGCTCAGCCCAATGTCTGTCTTTGCACCCGCCCACTCACACCCGTCCACAAGGGTTACTACAACTTACCCCACCGCTGGCAGAATGATTTATCTCAGTCGAAAGGGTCGACGGTATCAAAAGATCAAGTTCATCATGATCATTCTTTTCGTCAACCAACGACAAAAAAGGAGCGGCATTTCTAGTTGAAGAGGTTAGCTTTTTCCTTTTCTTTGCCTTTGATACCTGAAATCCATAAGGGTTAAAGTGATAATTGGAATGAAATAAATTCTAAAGCCTCATTTGCAAAAGGTTCATGGATGATACCTTAGGTCTCTTGGGGGCATCTCATTTTCTTCTTCAGCATTCGACTCGTCCACTTATAGTTAGATGTACCCAAAGGATCATGAAAAGCAACAACTGTACAAATAAAATATGAGATAAAGGGAGGTTGTGCCAAGTAAAAAGAGTCATCAAGTTTAATATAACATCAAATGAAATTACCTTCCTTTGACAACTTTGATTTTTGCTTCTTACTTGGGAAAACACGATTGGGCATGCTAACTCCTTTAGATGGTTTTGATTTATCTGGAAGGTTTGACACCTTGAAAAGGATGGAAGAAATCCTATTCATTACGGATTGAGAGTCCTTTATCATAACCTTGGCAATATAATGTCCCCACCAATGATCAAAAGCTGGAGAAGTGCTCGGATTTTCTAGAAATGGTTGCAAATAAATAAGTTTAGAAAGTTTGGCAAAGCGTGCGGAAATCTTTTTCACCATTTTTTTTGAAGTAAGGATCTCCCGAGCCAAGAATAAAATATTAAGAGATTGAAAAGGGGGAAGAGGAATGAGTTGGGCAACACTAAATTGTCTAGCAAACTGCGGAAGGTTGTAATACTCTACCCCACACTTGCTATTGTGATGACCTAATATCGAACACCCATAAAAGAGGTCTCTAGCAATTAAAAAGCTCGCCCAAGCTTCCTCATGCTCATCTTGATAAGAGGGAGGAGCTTGGCCGAAAAGGAAGGAAAGCCATTTGGGTTGCATCAGTCGAGACAAGAAGGGCAGAAAAAGATGTGGGGACCAATATGTAGGAAGATTTTAGAAGAAAGAAAACATTGTTTTGAAAGCCTTCTCTTCAATTCGATATGACCATAAAAATAGCAAGGAATAGGAACATCGGTTGAGAGATCAAGATTATGACAAATTTCTAGAAAATATGCATATGTCCAAAGTTGTAGGTGCCAAGAAAGGCCAAAACAAGTCTTAAAGTTGGAATTTATATATTCCCTAATACCACAATAAATAAAGAAAGTATGGAGGGGGCAAAAAAAAGCTTTTTACCTGAAAGAAAGGTGAAGGCCAATCGAGTGAATTCCTTAGTGACCGTGATCGAAGAGACACAAAACAAGAACCTATTCAGCCAGTACACTAGAAAAGAAATATGTTCGATAACAGAGACTGAAGCCCTACCACCTTTACTGGCTTTGATAAAGGGTCCATGCACAGTAATACACTCAGACATCCCAGGTTTTTGTGGATACTCGTAATGCACTCCGAAGACAGCTAGGAGAGAATTTATCTCTTCGCCATGTGGCCTAAGCCCATTGAGGAAACAAATATCTTGCACCGTCGGATTGATCATTCCACATTGACAATGAAATGCAATGGTGGACTAAGACCAAAAGAAAAGTAAAGAAAAGATGGTTTCTTTATCAATCGTTATTCGGTCCCTCAAAAGAAGAATGGCATTATGGATACCGACGCTCTTCCATAATCTTTTATACTCATGCTCAACTCGATCAACCCAATCAGTCCAGTTGCTTTAAAATTTTGGCCAATTTTTAAAAATGCTAGAAAATTTCATGGGAGTCAAATTCACGTTGAAACGGAAGTTGTTCCTCAGCCAAAGGAGAATACCGAGATAGTGAAGGCGGTGGAACATTTTTGAAAGTGGGTGGCAGATCGATGGTCGAAGAAGAGTTCAAATCTGAAACAATTGCCAATACCTCATGACCACCGTTGATTGATGTCTCAATGATCCCTTGAACAAGTTCATTGATAGCCACCGCATGGTTGGGAGGCTCGCCGTCTTTCGGCGCCAACTCATTTGCAAGCACGCTTGCACCATTTTTCCATACACCCATGAACAATAGGAAAGTGAGGCTAACATATGAATGAGTTTGTGCAGATGGTGGATGAAAACAAAACTCTAAGCTTTAGTGATGAAAATGGCAAATGAGCTTTCTGTCTTCAGAACAGCTGTATTGAAATGATGGTTTTTATAGACAATATATTGATAGGGTTCATTGCTAGGTAGGGCTGCAACTCGGGTGGGTTGGACGGCTTAGAGGTATAACTTGGGCTCAACCCTACATATGAAATGTTCAACCCTAACTCAACCCTAACCTTACTTCCAACCCTAACTACTCAACCCTAGTCCAACCTATCCTTAAATTTTTAAACTTGGGTTGAGATTTCAGGTTAAAAAGTCGGGTTATCTATATCACCAATCTCCATATTGAAAATTTAAAGTGATCTTTAATAAGTTTCACATTAAATTAATCCTAAACACACACAAAATTAAGAACTTAATGCAAATTTCTAAAAAATTACAAACTAATTTTAAAAAAATTAATTATCCAAAGTGTTAACATAGAATAAATTAAGATTTAAATAAAGAGAGTTGAAAAGAAAAAGGTTATCAAAATTTGAATATTATATATAATATATTTAAAATAAAAAATATGTATAAAAATAATATTACAATTCAGGTTCGGGTTGGGCTCGAGTTGTTGGCACCTCAACTTAAGCCCAACCCTAATTAAGTCCGGGTTGAGATTTTTCAACCCAAGCTCAACCCTAATTGTAAAAATAGTTGTCTAAGCCCGTAAAAAATTGAGCTAGGCTCAGGTTAAGTTCGGATTGCCCAACCTAAGTTGCACCCTTGTTGCCAGGTGATTTTGAAGCCACGTGGGGAGCGCAACAGAAATCTTGATTAGTTTAAACTTCAGATATCTACCCAAGGCACTGATGTCATGCAAATTCAAACAAGAAAAATGAGGCATGGTGATAATATATCAGCATGAATTAAGGAGAACAACAACTTTTCATTCTTTTGTACCATTAGGTAATAGAAATCACTTACCATTATATTCAATAATATATCAGCATATTATTTTTATTTTGAGTAGTGACATGTTCAACAGTGTCTTTTTCATGAAAAGTCAATCAACAGGCAATGTATGTTGGACAAAATAAATTTCGGTGGAGCTAGGATATACAACGGAACACCAAGATTTCGGTGACTCCATATCTCGATGCTTCGGTCGAGTAAGACGCTGAAGACTTTGATGGCTCCATATTTTAGACAAAGACACTGAGACATCGGTGTCTCTAGGCTTCGGTAGCTGCCAAAATTTGAGGTTTCGATGGCCTTATATTTAGATGGGTTAGTTTGGTCAATTAACGATTCACAGATGTGAAGTTAACCAACAAGATCACCATGACCTATCCTTTCACATGTTTTTGTACCAAAGAATCATCGAAAACTGCCACTACCAATGGAATTACATATTGCATCAAACATGTGAGCAAGTTTGCATATATGTATATGTGTGTGTTCGCATATATATACATATGTGTGTGTGTATGTGTGAAAATGAAATTTAGGAAATAATATGGGCTCAAAGGTAGGTAAATAATGATGGTTGTTGAATGATGGGTTGCTTAGTGATGAAGACGTTCTGGCCTAGTGACCGGAAATGGGTTTTCTTAAAAACGATGACTGCCATGGTAAATATTCATACGGGTATGTGATTTTTTGTTCAATTTATCTTCGTTGTGACTCAATGGTGTTTCTTTGTATGCCACCGAGAGGAGTTTGGCTCCTCCTCACTCAGCTCCTCTGAATCCACTGATGCCGTGACCTTCTCCATGAACTCCACTATCTCCTCGTACTGCTCCGCCTGCTCTGCCAACTTCGCCATCTCTCAAGAAAGTGTGGCGACTATGTGTGAATTGGAATGAGCATTTTAAGATTAACAACGGATGGTTGGAAAATTTGCATAGCAACATAATGGTTGTGGTGACTGTGATTACAACCATGTCTTTCCAAGCCAAACTCAATTCATCAGGAAGAGTCTGGCAAGACCGTACAATTGGTGATCCTGGAGCCTCTATTTTGCAAACTTTAGACCCAGCTAGTTACAAAGAATTTCTAAAATATAATACAACGTCTCTAGTGGCTTCTCTGAGCATCATTCTTCTTATGATAAGTGAATTTCCTCTCAAGAATAAACTTTCAATGTAGCTGTTAATTGCTGCCATGAGTCTTGCAGTGCCATTTATGTCCGAGTCAAAGTATAACCAACTATAAATTTCAAGGGTTCGAGAATCCAGAAGTCAAGTCTGAAGACTACGAAAGCTAAAATTGAAAAAGACAACTTTATCATTTCTAAGGTTCAAATACTCAAAGTTACAAATGGGAGAATCTCACCCACCTCTGATGGAGGACTCAGAATGGTCAGAGGACTCCAGCCTAAGCAAAATTCAGAGTCAGACGTGGTGGTTGAGGAAAGCTAGAAATAGAGAGCAACCAAAGTCAACAACCTAAAAGATCCCATAAGCCAAAACTAAAAATGTTATAGCAGATATACATCTCTGTCAGTGTGCTAATATGCCAAAATAAGCTCAGCAATGTAGTTGGGAGGTCACTTTCAACCTACATCCATCATTGTCTAGAATGAAGGATTGAAAAGAACATCATCAGACCAAAGGCCTCTATAAATACTAATGCAAGTCCCACAAGAAAGTGGTCCACAACCGTAAGATTCCTAAGTCATATATCACTCATATCACTTAATATTTACTCCATTAAGCTCTCTTAGCTTTTATTCTTAGCCTAGTATTTACTTTGCTTCTTAGCTTTAAAATCTTTAGTTTCTCTTCCAGATCAGTAACTTAGGTTCTCAACTTTAGTTCTCATTACTATTGTATCTTTAGTTTTATCACTAGCATTCATTCATTTCCTCTCAATCAAAGTTTGTAATTTGTTCATCATTATAATCGCTTTAAAAGATCAATGAAGAAAGTGTTACAGACTTAGGTATAACTACTATCCATTTACATTACTTGCAAATCATTATAAAAGAACTTCTAAAGTCCTTTATTAAAAGGCAATAGCAACCTCAAGGAGATGTGTAATACCCCGCTCCAACACATGGTATGATATTGTCCGCTTTGGGCCATAGCCCGCACGATTTTTGCTATTGGGTTTACCCCAAAAGGCCTCATACCATTTGAAGAGAACATACTACATATAAGCACATCCCCTTTTCCACACCCAGGCGATGTGGGATTGAGCACCCTGCACCCTGTCAGTGTGGTAGCTCAGCCCAGTGTCTGTCTTCGCACCCGCCCACTCACACCCGTCCACAAGGGTTACTACAATCCACCCCCCTACGAGGCCCGACGCCCTCGTCGGCACACTTACTTCCGGCTGGGTTCAGGCTCTGATACCAACTGTAATACCCCGCTCCAACACATGGTATGATATTGTCCGCTTTGGGCCATAGCCCGCACGGTTTTTACTATTGGGTTTACCCCAAAAGGCCTCATACCATTTGAAGAGAACATACTACATATAAGCACATCCCCTTTTCCACACCCAGGCGATGTGGGATTGAGCACCCTGCACCCTGTCAGTGTGGTAGCTCAGCCCAGTGTCTGTCTTCGCACCCGCCCACTCACACCCGTCCACAAGGGTTACTACAAGATGGTCATTCATACTCTGCACCTTTTGCCTAAACCAGCTTAGGTTGACGACTCGACCTGATAGGAATAGTTTGGTAAGAAAATCTTTGAGTCCATTAGGACTCTGGCACGCCTGCGTTTCAGGTCAACCATTTATTGGTCAACGACCTCAAACCACTTGTGAGCCAAACACCAAGTAAAAGATGAAAAGTGATAGACTAGAAAACACTGACACTTTGCCGAGAGTGTCGTACTCGTGTCAGATAATCGAACACTTTTCGGATACTTCGTATTTCTTTTAGGACACTCTACAAACACGTGTCGGACACGTGATGTATATTCAAGTATTTCAAAAGAAAATTATATGCAACTAAGTTATGATTAAAAATCTAAGCTAAATATATATAAAAGACTAAATAAGTCTAATTCTTTAATCTATTTGTCTCTTTTTGTTTATAATTTTTTTTTTATTCTTAATTGCTTGATGATGAATTAAAGTATTTCTGTACTGTAATTTTTATTTTGTTAAATAAATAATATATATTAATATATTATATTATTATTTTATAGTCGTATTCTCATTGTGTCGTGTTGTACCCATGTCCATGTTCGTGCTCGTATCCGTGTCCGTGCCCATGCTTCCTAAGTGATAGACCATGTGAGAATAAAAATTGTAATGTTTAACAATAGTTGAAGTATTCCTAGAAACATTTTATGGATTTAGTTTCTAAACTCAATTGGTGAAAAAAAAAAGTGTGCAAAGTAATAATAATTTTGAATTATAAACAGAAAAATGGTTTTTTATTTAGATAAATGGTTGAATTATTCGAATTGAAAATGATAGGACAGAGCTACCAGTAGGAAAATAGCTATCTCATATGAACAAGATACATTAGACATGCAACAAAATCATGGCACCATAGTTTTAAACCTTAATAAAAAGAAACAATTGGTTTAATAAGCTACAAATCCATACTAACAATAGATGCCAAACAAATTTTCGCAAGAAAAGAAGTAGCCAAAAACTTTCACAATCCTTTGATTCCTTTGGTTTTTTTCTGACTAACAATGCAGCAAAATAGCAAACTGAAAAATAGAGGTGCAATAATCAAGATCCAAATATTATGTCACTATTTGAAAAAAAAAAGTTGCAGTAAAAAAATTCAACAAAAGAAAATATGATCATTAAGTTCATAAAATTGCAAAAAAAAAAATTAAAGAAAAAACCACTGGGTCATTAGCCTAGCTATAACCTATCCTCTCTCAAAAGGGTGACGAGGGGTTCAAGCTCCAAAGTAGGCATTTATGGTGTGTACGTATTTAACTAATAATAAATAAGTAAATTTAAATAATAGAAAAATAGAATAAGAAGAGAGAAAAATTATAGTGCACATACATCATATATGAGTACAAAAAATAAGAAATTTTAAGAAGAGGGTGAAAAAAACAAAAGAAGAAGAGAAGGAAAATAAGAGAACTTTGAAGGGGAAAAGTTAGGCCTTGATTAAGGGCAATACCAATGGTTATTAAACTAGGAAAAAAATATAGATGGTCATTAGCCCTCGTGGTATGATGTTGAATGTTCAAGTCCTACTCGATGCAAAATATTGTGGATTCGTGTATGTTTGCTTAAACTTTAAGAAAGAAAAATGAGCGCGAGGGGTCAATGTGGCTTCATCATTGATAATCCTTGTATGTATTCAAAGTAATATGTGTTGTTACATATGCATATAGGATAGTTGGATCTCCATATTGAATTATTATTATTGTTGTTTTATTGAATTTGCAAACTTTGACACACAGATGCTAGTGGGAGCCGATGAATTGAACTTGAGCTGATTTTTCTTCTTTTATTATCTGCATAATATATATATATATATATATATATATATATATTATTTTCTATGATTGACCGTTGGGGATGAATGTTTCATTCCCGACGGTGAGGGCAATCGACAATGAAGACTACCAAAATTGATAGGCTCTGATACCATGTTAGAAATAAATAAATAAAAGAGAATGTATATATTGAATTGATATATTATATTGATATTAATAAACAATACATAAAAGCCTATTTATAGACACATAATCTTGGAGGTTAAGTAAACTTAGGAGACAAGAAATCCTAATCCTAGATGATTTAGGAGAATATATGATAAACCTATTATAAAAAGATGTATAACCTACAAGAGGAAATATATAATCCAACGATATCAAACAGTATACGTGCATGTCCCATATTGGTTCATATTACATGTATAACACAAATATGCCTCTCGAGCTTGTGGCCCTCCTTTCCATATATAACTGGTTTCCTATTAGTAAATAGTAATTTATCTATGTCCATCAATAGGTAGTTGTCATTTCCTAATTTTATTTTATTATATATGTGTGTGTTTATACTATGAACTCCTTCATAATGTAGTTGAAGCAAAACTTTTTTTTTCCCCTCTTTATCTTTAAAGTCAACATTTGGCACAACTAGACCTCCTTAGTCCATAATTCACAAACTGCACACTTAAAACATGACCTGGACTCACTTACAAGCTATTAGTAGGAGATTTCATGGTAAATTGCATGCTTAACACTAGTGTGACCATTTAACTGAATTATTTTCTATTGGTAATCATTAAAAGAATGAATCAAGTGCAAAAGTTTATGTCATCGTAGAGTCAAATGTACACAGTTTTATCTACATATTCAGAGAGATAGATTTCTTTTGGTAATTATTATTATTATACATAAATATGTACATGTCCTTCCATGGGATCTTAAAGTCATATAAAGTATATATAAAATATTTATATTCCATGAAATTTTATAATCTTTACATAATAGACCAAATCCAATTTATTGATACAAATCATATCTTATCTTGAACCCAAAATTGACGAGTCCAAATTTGAATCTAAACTTGTTTAATATGTAATATAGTATAATTTAATTTAAAAAGATTATAATGATGATATCTGGTAGTTTTTCTCAGTTACACTCTAGGTTATAATTTAAATATTTATTATTATTTTATTTTTTTATATGACAAGATTAACTCCCACAATATACTTGAAAAGACTCGAACATTTCACCTTTCATTTTGACAAGGTTGAAAATACTGCTAGTGGCTTTACAATATTTATTATTTGATCCATGACTTTTATGATGGGTTAAGGTGTAAAAAGACAGCTAGGCCTTAATAGTGATTTAATCTATTAGGCCCATATTTGATGCATGCATATCTTTATGGTAGGGCATTGGTCATTATAAAGACCTTGGTTGTGTGGAAGAGGTGTGTTTGTCCTCTCTTGTCTCCAAGAGTGCTCAATCCCACATCGCTTGGGTGTAGAAAGAGGATGTGCTATATATGTGATGTGCTCTCTCCAAATGGTATGAGGCATTTTGGAGTAAATTCTAAGAGCAAAACCGTGTGGTGGAGCGAGTCATTACAGACGGTATCAGAGCTGGAACCCAACCGGAAGTGTGCCGACGAGGACGTCGGGCCTCCTAGGGGGTGGACTGTAGTGACCTTTGTGGGCAGGTGTGATGTGGGCGAGTGCGAGAGACTGGGTGAGCTACCACACTGGCAAGTTACAGGGTACTTAATCCCACATCACCTAAGTGTGGAGAAGGGGATGTGCTTATATGTAGTGTGTTGTCTCCAAATGATATGAGGCCTTTTGGAGTAAAACCCAAGAGCAAAATGGTGCGGGCTTGGGCCCAAAGCAGATAATATCTTACCATTTGGTGGAGAGGGCCGTTACAAATGGTATCAGAGCCGGACCCAGCCAGAAGTGTGCCAACTAGAATGTTGGGCCTCCAAGGGGGGTGGATTGTAAAGACCTTGGTTGTGTGGAAGAAGTGTGTTTGTCCCCTCTTGTCCCCAAGGATGCTCAATTCCACATCGCCTAGGTGTGAAAAGAGGATATGTTATATATGTTGTGTGCTCTCTAAAAATGGTATGAGGCCTTTTAAGGTAAAATTCAAGAGCAAAACCGTGCGAGCTTAAGCCCAAAGCAGACAATATCATACCATGTGATGGAATGAGTCGTTACAGATGGTATCAGAGCCAAAGCCCAGCAGAAAGTGTGCCGACGAGGACGTCAGGCCTCTTAGGGGGGTGGATTATAGTGACCCTTGTCGGCAGGTGTGATGTAGGCAGGTGCAAGAGACACTGGGCGAGCTACCACACTGGCAAACTACAGGGTACTTAATCCCACATCGCCTGGGTGTGGAGAAGGGGATGTGCTTACATGTAGTGTGTTCTCTCCAAATTGTATGAGACATTTTGGGGTGAAACCCAAGAGCAAAACCGTACGGGCTTAGACCCAAAGTGGACAATATCATAACATGTGGTGGAGCGAGCTGTTACAGTCATTATAGAATAGATGCTCAAAAAGGATCTTATAAAACTTAGAGTCCGTTTGATAACCGTTTATGTTTAGTGTTTATTATTTAAGTGTTTATATAAACAATGTTTATGTTACGATCTTGTTTATTCATAAAATAAGTATTGTTTGATAATGAAAAAATGTTTGGCTTATTTTAAAAATTATAAATAGAAAAACATGTTTGTTAACCTTAAACTGGTTTTTTTAAAAAAAAATCAACACACTAAACTATATAAAAAGTCAAGTTCATACTACAACAAATTTATACAGCAATAACAAAGTAAGAAATATACATAAAAAAAAGTAATAATATTGGGTTACATATATATCTATACACTATAAATTATACCGTAAAATTAGAATGATCCACAACCTAGAAAGCCCAACAAGTAGGGTTGCACACGCTTCGGTTCCTTACGATTCTTAGGGGAACCGGAACCATTCCCAACAGTTTGGTTTGATTCAGTTATGGTTCTAGTTCCACCGGTTCTTTGTGCACCCTTACCAACAAGAACAAAATATATATAACTATGAAAAAGTTGAAAGTTTTTCAATTTATATGGAGTAAGAAGAGGGATTTGGAGGGCATACTCTTACTCTTGAACTTCTTCTGCTACTACTTTCTTTTTTATTATTATTTATTTCCAATTCCCTTTCAACACTGAAAAATGAATGATACGAGTACAAAATACCATTTTTGTTTTTTTGTCAAGGTGACGATTGAGACTTCTTTCTTTTTTTCCTCAAATAAGGTTTTTTTTAGCACGGGTATCCCTAAGTAACTATTTCTTATTATCAAGTATATTAGCAATTATTCACATTGTATCCAACTAGGAAGCAATGACACACCTAAAAAGGCAACAAATCCATGTTAGACATAGATATGCGTCGGACACGGCCTGACAAGTGTCAAACACGCTAAAAAACTTGTCTGAATTTTTTTATTTTTTGAATTTTAGTACATGGCGTGGACATAGCACGAACACGCGTCCGATACTTCATGAATTTTCAGACACAGTGCCGACACATGTTGGACACGCCATTTTTTTTCCCTTTTTTCTCTTGTTTTCATGAATCTTTTCTCTTTCATGGATTCTTACTTTATTTTTCACTAATCCCTAATTCTTTTTCTAAAAAACCCTTTTTTTTTTTTTTTTTTGCTTTTTTCTCTTCTTTTAGCCTATTTCTTTCTTTTTCCCAACAAAACACAAGCTCTAGAAAAGTTGTTTCAACAATTCAACTACAGCTCATCTCATTTCTTCATATTTGTTCTTTTTTACTCTTCTTTCTCTTACTGTACAACTACTATCTTTTACAAGTGACTTTTTGATGATGCTTAAATGACAAGACTAGTTTTTATTCTAGTGTCTCATTTTGATTTGGTTTTATGACTTTGTGACATCATTCTCTAATAATTGTTGTTGTTGTGGAGTAGATTCAATTGTGTACTTGTGATTTATGATTTGTGAATTTTTTCTTTGTTAGGTTGATGAAAAATAATATTACTCTTAATTATTTAAAGTACGACATCAAATATTATATATAAAAAAATATTTATTATTTGACATGTTCTCGCCGTGTCTGTGTCCTAATTTTTTAGGATTTGTCATGTCGTTGTGTCTGTGTTGTGTCATATCTGTTTCCATGCTTCTTAGGTACTATCCAATATTTTTTTCTCAAAATAATTGATATTCTTTAATTCTGTCTACACTATCTAAAATAATTTTAATTTTAATATTGGCGTTTAGGATTTGAAGGCTTAGCTATAGTGTTGTTTTAAAAGTGTTTTGACAATTTATAGACAAAACAAAAATGATCAAACATGTTTATCCTAAAAATTTGTTTTTATAAACAATAAATACTAAATATAAACGGTTATCAAATGGACCCTTAATCATATGCCGCACAATTTGGGCTCTATAAAAATCAGCATAAGATGGACCAACTGATTGTATATAAAAATCTCCACCATTGAGTCGGTAGAGTTGTTCACTTCAATTAAACTTACCAAATCTTCATAAATTGCATTTTAATTGAGTCGTTAGAATTGTTCAATGAAACATTAGGGTTTCTTACAGCTCGGTAACCAGACAGTGACATTTGTATTATTACTTATTTCTGATGAAAGCAAAATTAGGATATAAAAAAATTGAAAATTCCAGTAATAAGAGGACAGAATTTTATGAAGAAAATGCATGGCTCATGTGTGCATCTATCTCCGTCAGTATCTATTGTTATTTTTTTATAAGTCATGCTCTCCCTGTTCTATTCTCACTGAATTTGGAACTTTTATTATCAACTCCTCTTCTCGGATGCTTGCTTCGTGTCTTACTAACTCCCATTGTCTTTCAGTCTCTTTCAACTTTGTCTCCAAAATACCACATGTCCTATCTTCAAGTTTGGATGTTCCTTGCATAAAATTGTCACAGAATGAAGTTGTTGGTCGATTTAACGGTTGAGATTCAACAATACCAGGTGAATCTTCTAACATGTCGAATTGTGTTGATCCTTCACAAGGACTAGAATCGTGCCTTACATTACTTGATAAAGTTGATGGGTTTGAGCAAGCAAAAGGCTCGTTGATATTGATTTCAGAACTCCTCTTCTTCGCGTGCATAATTTTAGATTTGTTTTTTTCCTTATTCAAGAGAATATGCATGTCATTTTGAACAATTTTTCAAAACGTTCCAACAATCATAAAGTTTAAAGTCCTCATTCATAGTTGAATGATAAAGATGTTGAGCGGATGTAATCTAAATTAAATCACTGCACAATAATTAGATCCGAATTATTTAAAATAATCACTTATTAAAAAGTAATACAGCAAATAAGTTAATTAAAATAATTAACTTACCATATCATGATTGTTAAAACCACTGATCTGATTCATTTCGATTGCATTCAAGCATCCGTTAATTTTTTCTTAGATGGTGGACCAAAAATTACTCAAACTGCAGTCGTTTTGGGTAGTTGGAGCTCCAAGTTGTTTTTGAAATTTGACGAGAATTTTTTTCCATAATGTCAACTTCTGTTGGTCTGCACCAATCACTAAATCATTGTTAACTTCCATCCATGCGTTGCACAGAGCCACATCTTCGGCGGTGGACCAATTTGGCATTCGAGTAACCGGTTGCTTTCGGAAAGATATGACATTACAAGATTGTGGCAATTCAGGCGAATAAAATGGTGTTGGTTGAGTATATAGAAATTGAAAATCGCCACCATAATATTCATAAGATTGGTCGAATGACAAAAAATCATCATTTGATAAATGGTTGAAATGTGGTAGTGTAGAATCCATGAAATTGGATTTTGTAACTAAAAAATAGCTAAGATTGAAAAAATAATGGTTTCTAGGGTTCAAGAAAGAGAAAATATAGATAATTGGTTGTGAGATGAATGAATGTAGGGGTTGTTGTATTTCTAGAGGTGAAAAAAGAAGAAAAACAAAAAAAAAAATCTTAATTGAGTCGTTTGGAATAGTGCCAAACGACTCTAATGCCAGCACCTGATTTTTTCATTAAAAAAAATAATAATTAAAAATACAAAAACATGAAAAATCCATTTTGAAGGGCCAAATAGCACCTTAATGACACTTGCAACGGTCACATGACCGTTCATTTTTTAAATTAACTCATGCGTCAAACGCTGGCCACGATTTTGCTTCGCTTGATGAAACGCTAAATTCCGCTAAAGCTTAAGTTATGCTCATTGTGAGATCTATTTTCTAGCCAAGTCATTGGAGTGCATTTTCCTTCTTTGCATCGCCAGACAATGCTTTAGCCAAGCCGTGGGAGATGCTCTTTTATAACAAGCAAATAACATCACTTTACCCAAATAACTTTAAAAACCTAATGAAACACAGATAAACTATAAATGCAGCATTCTAATCTAAAAATGAGGGTCCAAAAGATGTCTAAGCTTTGTCAATGTGAAATTCCAATTTGCCCCTTCTATTGTTCGCACGCTTTCCATCAATCTCTCCACATTTGGGAAAACTTGACATCTATTTTTTTAATGTCGTGGAGCATGATAAACCATGAGCTTCAAAATAGTACATTTGAAAAGCAAAATACCTCGAAATATTATTTTCTTCCCTCTTTAACAATCTCCATTTCATTACTAACACCTTCTTAAGATTTTCTCAATTCTTTTGACACCTTTCTTCTTTATGTTCTTCTTCTAACTTGTTTCCTCAATGCTCTCCGGATAAAGCTCTCTCCCCATGCTTTAAGAGAGAGGGCAAGGAAGTGTCAGTTGCTATCCACTCAGATCTCATTACTCCTTGCTTACTCCAAGTTCTCAACATTTTCTTAATTGTAATCAAGTCATGATCAAGAGTTCCTAAAAATTCCTTCCCTTAAGTGTTCAAAGAAGAGTAAAGTGACGGGAGTGTCAGCATCCTAGGCTTTGAAACGTTAAGAGTGTGCATGGCTCAAATTTAGATCTAGAGAAAGGTGAATAGGTATATAAGAATTCAACTGTCAATAGCATATCCTTAAATTTCAATTTATTTCGACCAACTTTGATGAACATGAGATGATCCTTTTTGTTAAGGGATGCTCCTCATACATCTTACTGAATTCAATTTTGATGTATCTAATTTGTGTGAATAACAAAATTTTCAATTTTATCATACATTTTAGTTAATAAAATTATAACATATAAACAAACAAGTACCTTTTTCGATACCACTTGATCCATTGAGCTTTCCTCTACTCAAAAAGTTTACCTACCAGAAATAAGTTTAAACGTGTTACGCTAAAAATATTTTTTTGAAAGTGCAGCATCACATCTTATATACTTGGAATTATATCATTTTCCTATATGAAATATATATATATATATATATATATATATATATATATACATAATATTTTTAGTGAAAGTGAGACATCTAGATAATTAATTAAACATCCATATATATAATATTTTTAGTGAAAATGAGACCATTCGAGGGATGCTAATGAGCACAAAATGGAAACAGACATAGGCTTCCAATTCTGAATGTCATCTTCCACGTGCCTCTGCTTTCTGCAACTGGTTTGCTCCTAGCTGTTGTAATAGTTAGTGTTTTGAAATAGCAAAACCATAAGCCTGTGCGTTAGGGTTTTTTAATCATTTTGGGTTTTACTTGGGCTTACATGTATGGGATTAAGCCTATTTTATTGAGATGAAGAGGGAGAGAGATAGAGTCACAACTGGCTATTTTTGAGTGTTTCAAATGGCTGTAAGTCTCAGCCACTAGATATTTATATTATTTAGGATGTGAAATAATCAACAAGCCCCCTAACCACTTCACATACCTTCTCAACCTCCATTTTAGATTTTGAAAGCAGCTACGGCTCCGAAATTACTTTTTTAATTATTTAAATATTCTAATTTGTTCAAAAGCAAAAATAAATATTTTTTAAAATTTTTTTGGATTTTTTGGCCCACCTAACCCGCGTCCTAGGCCCTGCCGACCCAAAGTTCTCAAATTTTGCCAAACGCTCCCAAAACTTTTTAGAACCTCCAAACATGTTTTCCACATTTAAAACAAGCCAAACATTATTTAAAATGGATTTATGACGAAAATAATGCATAAAAAGGAAACCAATCAAAATTAGACCCAATCTCTACACATAATGTGCTAGAGGAATGGTTATGGGTGCAAGAGAAATATATACCATTAAAATAAATAAAGATCACCAAGGTACACATGGTCGAGAGAGTTTATCATGATTTTAAAATCAACATGGTAGTCAAATTAGAGGGTAATGAGTTGATATTTCTCATTATATCTGCTCCGATAAGAGGATTTTGATATTTATCAAAATAATAAAATATGAAAATTAAATCTTCTTGAAAAAATTATCTACTACCAAAAATAAGGTTGTATTCGAAATGAGTTCAAACAAAGAATTCACTATTAATGATTTGGTATATCTTAAATGAATTCTAATTGGTCTTTATAATTAAGTAGTGATTACGAATTTCTAGAAATGGTGGATGTGAGCCAAGGATATGTGAGTGATATACCCTAAACCTATAACAATGTGAGTTTTCCTAAAAGTTAATTTTTTTACTTGTGTGACTGAGTAATATGAAGGGACGTGTCTTATGTAAATTAAATGTCCTAATATTAACTCAAATATGACACATGCGAAAGGAAATTAATTTATTTTTTACCCATACAAAAGTGTTATACCTCAAGTATTAATTCACAATGATAAATATGACTTAATAGATATGTGTCAGGTGACTAAAGTATAGGCATCAAAAGGACTTCATTGATAAGGCATTCATAAAAGGAATTATGTTATAAGAATTTTAGGAAAAAAAAGACGTTTGGCGAGTGCATTTTTTAAATATACTTTAACTTTTAAATTTTTTTTTTTTTGACAATATTATCCCTTATCCTTAACAATGATTGCAACCCTTAGAAAGCATGAAGTTCACAATGGAGGTGGAGATTATGGTAGTGAAAGATAGTAGTGGAGGTGGTGGTGGAGGTAGTGGTGGTGGTGGAAAACGGCCACAACGGTGGCAGTAGTGGTGGTGGAGGTAGTGATAGTGGCGGTGGCAATGGCAATGGCGGCGATGTTGGTAGAGGTAGCGGTGGTGGTGGAGGTGGTAGTAATGATGGCGGTGGAGGAACGAAGGACCAAGAGATAATATCACATAATCTTGTTAATATATAAAAAGTACATGGACAAATTAGTGAAATATATTTTACTTAAAAAGAAAATTTGGGTTCTAAAAAGAGGTTTTAAAAGCAATATTTTTTTACTTCTCTGAAATGGATTTCCTGACCACTGGCTTATTCGGAAAGGCCTTTATATATGTATAACCAAACATCACATTTTTTTAAAAGGACTTCTAATGCTTGGAATGACTTTTTGGGGGCTTAGGAAGCTCCACCAAACAGGCACTTAATACTTTAATAGAAATTGCACAAGATACTGTTATACTTTAATAGAAATTTCAAGGTTGAAAATCAACTTAGCATTAAAATAAAATGGTATTGCTAAAATATTTCTTGATAAGGTCAGGATTATCTAAAAATTTGGGAGAAACTCCATTATCCTCAAATAACATTCTTAGTGAGATACCTCATAAAAAATTAATAAGACACCATCTAATATATGGAGAGATTTTATAAAAGTTCATAAATGTGGGGGTGTCTATCTAATATGATAGCATTTAATCATAAGAAAATTATAATATTAGTGGTTAATATCTTGTGTATAACTCAAAGAGAAATATAGAACGTGATTCTATATAAATGAAAATTGATTTGGATTCACCGAGAAGAGTTATTAGTTCCAGATCAAGTAAAGAGAGTGTGTTAACATAGAAAATTTGTGTGGAATAAATTAAGAAATGACATAAGTTGGATGGTTTTATATCAATGAGTGTGATGCTTGCTAAAGATACTCAAAATAGATATATCCATCAATATGTCATTGTGTTATAAATAATAAGTTGCATATGCATATGACTTAATATAAAAGTAATTCAAGAGAATACTAAGTGTTTTGAGATAATTGAGATTCAGCCTAAAATTAAGGATTATTGCATTATAAAGGTATAATGTTGAAATAAAGGGATATTAAAGACTCTAGATTCACAAGTAGACATGTCTTCAATAATAAAGGTGTAAGCCATGGAATCTGAACTTATTACTTTAAATAAAGTAATAATGTTTTAAGAGACTGTATAGTTTGTTAAAGGATATCCCAAATTGGTTAACGTATGTGTTACTGCTCTCCAATGAAAAAATCGATATAGAGTTTATTAATCAAAGAACAACCTGGTGGTCACATATATGAAGGTTGAACTAGAGAGCAAGTGATGAGGTCATCGAGGGTAATGGAATTAAAGTCTAAATCTAATGAGTCACTTTAATAAAAAATCTATATAGATGACCGGAGATTCCAAAATCTAGATTCAAAAGGACAAACAAAATTTTGAGTGACTCACCAGTAGTACTAAGGAGATACTTATTTTCTTCCCATTTCTATGATGACACAGTATTGTCTATCTCGAGTATTAGGTCATGCACGTGATTTTAATGATTCCTATGTCTTAAAAATCCAAGTGAGATAGAGAATTATCTATATGAGTGTTAAAGTGGGTCACTTATATGAGAATAAAAAGTTAAGTTCTTTAGAGCACTCATGAATACCAGGATTTGTTCGTGACCAACATAACACAGCGGAAAGAACCAACTTTATGCCAAAAGGTATTCTGTATATACTATTGTGTGATCTTATACAAAAGGCTCAATAGTTCAAAACATCAAGTCACTAGTTAGTTAAGTAAATTCGATAAGATTACACTAAAGAAGATTCAAGGTCAAAAACTATTTATCCCAATGCAATAACTTTCTAACTATACTTTTTTTAAGTGTCTGCCAGTCTATTTGCATTTGAGGATAATTTTTATTCTTGTGCATGTTGATGAGAAATTATGTCTCACATACTTGTGTTATGATATTAAGTGAATATGCGAGTGCAGACGATTTATTGTCGTTAGGAGTTCGTTAACGTGACATGTGACTATTGAAAACCTGAAGAGTTACTACTGAATGTTCATAATGATTTAGGCTCAATTGTCGCACCCGGTAACTGTTGGGTTCATACCAAACATACACCAGAGATTTTATAAATAATCTCACCAGCCTCATTTGCAAAACAAAAAAAAAAAAAACAAAAATTCTCCCCTCCCTACATACAGGGAAGCCTAGTTTAGCCTTTGCCTTAATATGTCAAATGAGTTAGGGTTGAACCCAAGGGATCAAGTGGTTAAGTTAAATAAGAGAGTACTACACCAAATTGGTTCCTGAGTCTATCAAATTGAAGTAGCACTTTTGATCAATAGTAGATATCGTGGAAGACATGTGTCATTGGGTCCGTACAACACCAAACGAGACGTCAATAGATAATATCAAATATTAGCCTCGGTTTAATTTCAATTTTTTTTTTTGTATTTATTTTATTTTATTATACCAAAATATACATTAATACAATTTATGTGATTTAAGTATGTTAGTATAAATTTCACTCTCTTCAAACATTATCATATACCCATATTATTCTTTAACACATAACTATGTCGTGCAAGCTCGACTACTGCTTTCCGTTTTTAGAAATTTAAGCGAGTGGGAAACCGATCCTCTTTATGGAATAGCTTTATTCATGTGATTGATTGTCTTTTCTTTTGAAGCGATTATAAGGTGCCCAAACACAAAAAGCTCTACAAATACAGAACTACCCAAATACAATAATTATAATTACTACACAATTAATTTTACACCACAAATAAATATCTTTTGAGCTTAAAAAGAGAATTCACGTGACTGACTCATTCATATGAGATGTACAAGTTAATGCCTCTCTATCTCTAATCACAGCGTCGTAGTAAAACCTAGGAGATCCTCAATTTAAGAAAAATAATCATAATCTAGCCTTCAAATCAAAGCGAAATAAATATAAAAAAAATCAATCATATCCCAAACACAAGTTCACATATTAATTCACTAATTTCTTTTAATGGTCAATTATTCAAACAAGAAGGCTTCCCCTAGTGTTGTCCAGAAGCGTATTTACAACATTGTGTGCAACTAGTTAATCACATGCAAGCTTCATAACTACAGAGGGTCTATAGCTATTGCTACAACTTGGAGCCTTCCAAGCTCTATATTTGATGTCTATTAGTCTTTAGCCTGACTATGTCTCTGTTCCTTGCCCATTTTGAGCTTTGGGTTTCTTCTTTTTTCTTAGTTTTCATCTGGGCCTATTGGTCGTTTTTGGTCCTTGATGTTTGTTTGCTTTTTAGACTTGTTGAACTCTTTGCCTTTGTTTGTTTCCCCCTTTGTCGATCAATATATTGATTTACCGAATAAAAACAATTTAATTGTTGACTTCTTGGTAATTAATTTTGAAAAGTTGTTTTTTCATTTATCAAAATACCCTCAAATAAACATATTTGTAATTAATTTTGTCATATTTGAGTGATTGAGTAGTCAAAAATTAAATTGTTTGAAGAGGTTTTCTTTAAGTTAATTGTTGTTAACTAACTAGAAACCAAAACAAAAAAAAAAGGGTGAAGAAGAAGAAAAGAAAATAGTTATATTTTTTTCAAGTTCGACTTATTAATATTGTGATGCTATCCGAATTGTAGTAATAATACAAGTTAATAGTCACCTTTATCCTTCTTTTATAAGTAATAATTAATTCTACTACCCAAAAAAAAAAAATTCACAAACTCTCCTACCATTTTTCTTCAAAATCTTTCACTTTTAACAAATTAAAAATTCTTTTCGATCTTTTGCCGTCAGTGTTGCTAATGTAAGCCTATAGGAATTACTTCCTTGGCTGACTAATACTGATGCGATCTCTATGATCAAAGCAATCACTATAAAATCATTGATGAAACCCAAATATATATGCAACGGTAAAGTAGTATCTAAAATTTCTTACGCCACCAAGTGAAACTTCCATCACTTCCCAAGTAGCTAGCATATACAAATTAAGGTCACTGAAGATGATTTGGTATGGTATAGTATATTAAGAAAATCAACACAAATTCTACTAGCCAAATCCAGCCAGCCAAACAAGTTTGTTATATATATAGCTTATTCTACTCCGTTCACTTGATATGAATCAGCATCATTCACCTTGAACAATTCTGTAATAGATGACACCATTGAATAATTCTGTAATAGATGGCACCATTCTTGTTTCATTATCCCATCGGCTAAGTGGATACATCCCATACCAATCATTGCGCGCAGGTTATGAAATTCACTTCTACTAGCCAAATCCAGTCAGCCAACAAGTTGATTATATATACCAAGTTGGTTATATATATAGCTTATTCTACTCCATTCACTTGACATGAATGGACATCCTTCACCTTGAAATAGATGGCACCATTCCTATCAACTTCAACCAACGTTACCATTGCGCATAAGCTATGAAATTCACTATACCAACCATTGCGCGCAAGCTATGAAATTCACTACTTCATTAGTTTCTCTATACTAGAACTGATAAAATTCACTACATTAGCTCTACTTCATTGGCTTTGACTTGGCTGCAACATATAAGATGGTGTATTATTTATCATACATGTTAAAAAAACAAATAAATTTAAATTAAAGAGAAACTATAATGTTGGTTACCTGTATAATTCTGAGTAACGTGTTTGCCACTCTGTAATGTAACTTATCTATTACCTATATTTATGAGTACTCCTCGTGGTGTTTGCCACTCTGTAATGTAACTATTACTTCTTTGCAGTCCCCCTCCACAATTACTTTTTTTTGTAACCCATCCCTTCCAAGGGGTGGTTGCGACTTTGTTCAAAAAATGGTTGTAACCTTCTTCGAAAAATATCCTGTAGTTTAACTATATAAAATTATTCACACATATAAATATAATAATGTAGAGCTAGTGAGAGATGTAATTAAAATAATTAGTAACAATACATTGAAGATTAAAATGAACCTATTTTTAGGCCTGTAGATGCAACAGATTGAGGTGGTCCAGGTTGATGATCTTAAAATTCAAGAGACGCCATAAGCAACTTATTTTGAGATAGACTATTCAAGAACGCTAAGGAATTACAAAGTGGTTGTGCATTGTAGCTTAATATATTGATTGTTCATATATAGCATAAATATTTAAAGCCTAAAATTTTGTTGGAATTTTTTTTCAAAAGAAACAAATATAAAGCCAGCCAAATGAGAGTTGAAGATCTTCTGCAAATAAACAAACATTGTTTCTGTATGGAATGTAGAAAGGGAAGAAGCTTTATAATATACCAAGAGAAGGCATGCAAGACAAGACTTGGCAACCAAAAGCTGAAGGAATCACTTACTGTAAGGAGTAAATTAAATTAATTGTAAAGTATTTATTTGTTTATTTATAATTCTGCTGATATATATATATATATAGGAAATAAGGTTTGATTGGTGTTTTTCTACCATACGACTACCATTTATATATATTGCCCAAAACAGTATCTAAAAAAGAGAGAAAGGAGATGCACAAACTAATAAAAGATTGGTTAATTTAAGCAAATGAAAATATACAAATAATACTTTGTTCTAATAAAAACGATAATGTGATAAAGTTTAGTATCTCACACACACATATATATTACAACAATCACTGGAATGAAAAAGTATATATGAATTAGGGCACATGCGTGCTAATGATTTACCATAACTCTCTCTCTCAGTAAGAGAGAGTTATGGTAAATGCGTGCTAATGCAAAACTATCATTAGTTGATCAGATAAATAAAAATAGTCATTTTGTCACGACCAAACCTAAAGTTACAACTTTAAGCATCATTAAACAAATTGTAATAAATAATTTAAATCATATAATAGATAGTTCCCAAGTATTCAATATATATATTCACTTCTTTAGAACCAATTAACCTTTAAAATGTTAGGGGTGAGTTCAACAACCTAGTAGGAAAGCTAGCTTGCTACATATTTATAGGTTTCATAATATACAAAAATTTATGCACACATTAATTTCTCAGGAATAAAATTCAATCACAGTATTGACAGTGATGTTCAAGCATTCAGTGAAATATTAAGTACAAGCAACCAAGTTAGATAACAAACTCAGACATAATTAAATTCAAACAATCAAGTAAAATCGAATCTCATTTATCAGAAAAAATTCTTGTGCAATACATGATACAGTTCTTGCATCAATTCACAAGATAATTTCTATCAATCCATTCTTTGATTTAAAACATACTTTCAAACATAAATAAAGACAGATTTACACCTGCATTCAATATCGTGCTCATATGTATGATGATCATCAAGAATTAAACAAGTTTTGTGGTTTTGGAATGTCCAAAACCACCTAAAAACCAAATAGAAGGCACTTATATAAAAAATACTATATCTGTTTAGTATATATATATATATATATATATATATATATTTCCTTTGTATATACTGCTTTAAAATTCTGTTGCTTACTAACGGCTATATAGTCAGCGAAACTGAGACTTCGTGCTATACTCCTTTAAAATTCTTGTCACTTTAATGGCAATATAGTCAACGAAACTGTTAATTTCCCTCACTGCCGACCTTGCAAGAAAATACAAATTGTTTTTCCCGCTATATATACAACTTACAAATAAACACATTTGATGCCAATCTATGGTTAGAAAATTTGCATTTCTTTTAAGCTTTTACCGCTATATATACATCTTACAAATAAACACATTTGATGCCAATCTATGGTTAGAAAATTTGCATTTCTTTTAATTTATAAAGAAGATAAATTAACTTTACTAAAGTAAAACATAATAAGTACTAACACTAACTATGTTCAAATCCATCAAAGACTCCATATTTTAACCTACCGTAGAATCAAAATTAAAATAATCAGTAACCAACAAAACTAACACTGAGAAAATGTCTTCATTGATTGTTCATAGAAACATTAAAAAAAAATAGAATATGCAAATAAGCACAAGATGTTGAGATTCTCAAGAGGTTCGATTGGTCTTAAAATTTCAAAGGATGAACATGAGATGATCCTTTTTGTTAAGGGATGCTCCTCATACATCTAAGTGAAATCAATTTTGATGTATCTAATTTTGTGTGAATAACATAATTTTCAATTTTATCATACATTTTAGTTAATAAAATTATAACATATAAACAAACAAGTACCTTTTCCGATTCCACTCGATCCATTGAGCTTTCCTCTTCTCAAAGAGTGTACCTATGAGAAATAAGTTTAAACGTGTTACTAAACCTAAAAATAATTTTTGAAACTGTAGCATCACATCTTACATATTATCCTGGAAAAAATTGGGGCCATCATCTCAATATAATGTAAACAAAATTTAGTTGGAAAAAATTTGACATATACCTTGTTTTTAAGAAATTTACCATCGGTGCACAACAAGTAGATGTAAGACCAAAGAGAAATAAGTTTGAAAAAACAAATGAGACTTACCATGCAGTAGCCGAGATGGCTGTGAATGTAACACTTTAGAGAGAAAGAGAGGCAACGGTGACCTAAAACCTAAAATTCGTAGAACACCACGATAAAAGTAAAAATAAGAGAACATAATCAATCTCAAGATACAACTACCAAAAAAAAGAGAGGAAGAAAATTAGAGTTATGGGTTGAAGATTACCAAGAGAGAACAAATAAGAGAACATGATCTCCGATCTCGATAATCTTCTCAAATACACAACGGCGACAATGATTCCACTAAACAGGATTGAGAAACATCAGAGAAATGGGCACAAAGAGAGAGATTCGTCAAAGTCTGGAGAGCCGTTGCTAGAGATATATATGTTAAAGAGCCATTGAAGGCGTTGCCCGCGAGCGGAGAGAGTAAGGCTTTGTTTGGATTGAATGATTTGGAAGGAAAAGAAAAGAAAGGAAAGGATAGGACATTTTGTGTTTGGATAATTAATTAGGAGAGAAAAGAAAGGATTTGGAGGGATAGCTTATCCCTCCAAATCCTTCACTTGTTATTCTTCCAAAAATGAGAAGATTTGGAGAGAAAGGATAGCAAGTTAAGTAATATTTTCAAAATACTTAAAATGGCCTCAACATTTTAGGAGAGAATTCTTAAAGACATCTATGTCCCGATTAGGATTCAACAACTTGGACTTACGTAAATATCCAAAGTTCAATTAACTAAAAAAGTCTAAGAATCAAAACTCTTTATTTGTTAATAATCTCATTGTCCTATTTTATATTTATTTTTGCATTCTTTGTTCTTGAACATGAATTTATTACTCCTATCTCTAATGTTAGTTAGAAATTTAGAATTCATCTGGAGGCAATTAAAAAAAATTAAACTTCTTAATAGTGATCAAGCAAATGTCATTTATACATAGGTGCTAACTCATTTTCATTAAAGACGTTTCTATTACAAAAACAGTATGGATTATTACCGAAGCAATTTGTATATTTTAATATAACTTTTTTTCTAATAAATAATAAATATTATTTTGGTAATAGAATCTATCAGTCACTCACTCACTCACTATAATATGGTAAGCACAACATATTCTATTGCAATTTGAACTCATGTTTACCAGGTAAGGTTGTTTGTGTTATATATTGTAATATAAATAAAAAAAAGTATAATAGTAAATTGTTTAAAATAGTTTCTTTTGTTTTCTTTTCTCTTATTTAACTCATCCAAACAAGAATCATTTCTTTCTTTTCTTTCATAATTTATCCAACCATGAAAGCATGTTATCTTTTTTTTTTCTTTTCTTTTCTTCTAATTTCTCTTATAATCTCTTATAACTTATGCTATCATTTCTTTTCTTTCCTCTCTGAGTTGTCCAAACAAGCCCTAACGCAAATATCTATGGGAGTTGCGGCTCCATATATATATATATATATTAGGGTTTCTATCACAAATTTTTTGTTCAATAATCCAACGGCTGATACAAAGAAATTATATGGGATTAGGGCTGCAATCGAGCAGTTTGAGCTCGGCTCGGCAGTGTAGGAGGGTGTTCGAGCTAAAATCGAGCTCCAACCTCAAGTATTCGAGGTTGGCATGGTCAAGTTCACGAGCTTTTCGAGCTCGACTCGAAACTCGTATAGAGATATAGATATTACACACACAAAACACACACATGCACAGATCTATCATACACATATTACACACGCATATGCAGAATTCACATATCTGTCTAAAACTAAATTTCCATCAAAAGAAATTTCATACAAATATATAAAAAGTAGAAATACCTGGAAAATCACCGATCTCGTCAAAGCCACTGCTCCAATCACGCCAAAGCCATCGTCGCCATCCTCCCATGCCACGAGATATATATATATATATATATATATATATATATATAGAGAGAGAGAGAGAGAGCGCAAACACAAAATACAGATCAAAAGTCGAGAGTTGGGACTGAGGATGTAGAGAGAGGAGTGCGGGCTGTGCGGCTAGGGTTGAGAGTAATTGAGTGGTTAAATAATATATATAGATGAGCTTTCAGAACATGGGCTTAGGTTTTAGGTCTGTTAATTCTCTTGGACTGGGTCCATTTTATTTCAAAAAAGCTGGGTAATGCATTTTATTGATTTGGTTGGGCTGGGTGTTATAAGTTTAAAAGAATATGCCTGTGATTGGGTTGGGCTTGACTAAAGTTATAAGTTTAAAAGAAAATAAATGGCCCAAGCTTACTAAGTTATTTAATATATATGTGTGTGTATATATACATATATGCATATTCACGAGCTATAATCGAATCTATTTAACAAGCTTGGTCATGAACATGTTCACAAATTAACGAGTCGAGTAAATGGGTGTTTGAGATTAGTTCATTTATTAATCAAACACTTATATTTTGTTTGGGCTCGATTCTTTTAGTAAATAAACTAACACAAACCGAATCCCACTCAAGTTGAGCTCAAGCTACTTGTCGAACGCTCAACTCATTTGCAACCCTATATGGGATGATGGCTAATAGGTTAAATAGAGTTGGGTTTGTGATTGTGTTTGGGTTTACAAAGAGTAAATGAGTTGGGCTTATGAAAGCTCTATGAGTTTGGGTTGGATTTATATTTGAATGGGCTAAACTACTTTATAATTCTATAAGAGATTTTAAAGAAAATTAAACATTTATCCATACCAGTTTATTCATGAACCTAAGGAGTCGATTGCAACAATGTTCAAGCTTGGATCATTTACTACACCAACAAATATGACCCGAACTTTTAATGAGTTGAATCCGAATTGTTCATAAACAACTTAGTTCATTTGCAGCCCTACCCTTAAAAAATAATATCTTAATTTCAGTATGATACTAATGAGACCATGGAGATTTATAAAAGGAAAGAAAATATATATATTACATCCTCTACATGAATGATCAGCTTAAAAATGTTGAATGACATTTTCTATTTATGAACAAAATTTTTCATGACTACCTGGAGCAGAACAAATTTTCTTTCCAACGGTTTGAACCTTTTGGGGTTTGTTTGCCTTTTGAGGCATACTAAGGTCTAATAAATCTTACTTCGATCTAGAATTTTGAAAAAAAATAAAGAACAAGAAAATGGAAGTAGGTTGGGCTTGGGTCAGGTACTGCCAATTTGTTTTATACTCCGACTAATTTTATTTTTTCTTCACTTTTGTTTTCTTTTTTCTTTTTTTAAAATCCATTCTGAGAGTACTTTATCTGGACATTTTGATACTTGATTTATTCTGTTTTAATAAAACTTAATTTAAATTGAGCCAGTTTTGTGAATAAGCACGACTCTGTACTGCATCAACAAGGAAAAAAATTTAAGAGGTTAAAGTATAAGTTATTAATTAAAAATAACTTCTAGATCTCCATACTGAGTTATTATTGTTGATGTTTTATTGAATTTTCAATCATATCAAACAGTATACTAAATGTACATGATGTGCATGTGACATGTTGGTTGGTTCCCTTTAATTTTGCATATTACATGTATAACACAAATATGCCTCTCGAGCATGTGGCCCTCCTTTCCATGTATAATTGGTTTCCTATTAGTAAAGAGTTCCTAATTTTATTTTAAAGAAAATTATATTTTGGTGATCAATTTTAAACAAAATTATTCTAAAGTGACTCTAACGTTTGAAAAAGATGAATAGTCATCAAAATTGAAACTTATTGCCGACAAGTGACCATTTGATCACTTATTTATAATTGGACAAATTTACCATTTACATTAATCTCAATTAAATATCTTTCCTTTAATAAATTATTTATAATTGAACAAATTTACCCTTTACATTAATCTCAATTAAATATTTTGCTTCAAGTTTTCTAATATGCAAAGACTCTTTCAAGTTGCCTAATAAATATTTAGAAAGAACTTTTAACTAATAATTATTTATTTTTATTTTCATATATTGTATTATTAATATTCTTATATAATTTTTAGTTTTTATGGTTTATTTGCAGGTGATGCCAGAAGATGTTATTTGGTGATGGCAACCCGAATACTAGAGTAACAACTAGAATAAAAACAATAATTTAGAGCGGCAATAATTAAAATTCTTTTCTCATACTGTTGGTTTTAGATAATTGATAACATATGTTAACAAATAAATTATTTGATAAAGCAAATCGAAATACCAGCTTTTGCATTTACTGGTGTGACCTGTGAATGGTGTTGAGATTGTTTAATCTTCTTCAAATTAGAGCAATATAAATAGCATTGCAGAAACATTAGGTTTAAGTTTTTTGCATTTTTTTCTCAGGTTCAAGTAGAATGACTTTTCTTTTCCTCTTTGTTAGCAGATAAATTGAGAAGGTATACACACCTAGTTTATCACCTTAAAGTTTATACTTGTCATATACTAGTAACCTCAATTCTGTCCATTTTTATACCAAATATATATATATATATATATATATATATATATATATTGCTTCTCAATTTCTACACAGATAGTATGAATTGAATGTAAATGATGTTTATGATATTTGTTTTGTTGATCTAATAAAAATTTTGATCTTTTTGCGAAAAATTTTTTTTCTCATTTTTCGTTCTCTCAAACACTTCGTAAGTAAATTTAAGCAACTCTTAATGTGTCTCAAACTTGTTAGGTAACTTCTTATCCTCTCTGTTATGTAGTATGTTTTGAAACCATGGTAGAGAGAATAGGAAAAGAGACAAGGAAGAATGATAAAGAAATCATATACTTTTAATTGGTAGAGTAGCAAATTAAAAAGGAAAAAGAGAGTGGTGGATGAGGAAGAAAAAGAAATGGATGAATTCAAGGAGTTATGTAATTTCGTCATCTAAAAATTATTTTTAGAATGTTGAATAAATATGAAGTGTTTTTTACCAAATTAACCTCAAATAGTCGCTCATCATTAATTAAGTTTCAATTTTGATAATTATTCATCTTTTTCAGATTTTATGGTCACTTTAGAGTAATTTTGTTTAGGATTGGTTACCAAAATCTAATTTTCTCTTTATTTTATTATATATATGTATGTTTATATTGTGAACTCCCTTCAGAATTTAGTTGAAGCAAAACCTTTTTTTTCTTTCTTTATTTTAAATTTTTTTGGCACAATTAGACAACCTAGTCCATAATACACAAACTGCACATTTAAAACATGACTTGGACTTACTTACAAGCTGTTAGTAGGAGATGTTGTGGTAAACTGCAGGCTTAACACTTGAGTCACCTGATGTGACAATTTAACAGTATTCTCCCAATCCATCCAATTAAACATACTAGACTAGGGGGTTATCACAATAATAAAATTAACAACTACAGAAAAATACAGTATATCCCTAATAATTTAGAAACATATAAGCGAAATTATCATTGATTAAGTACACAATGCGTTTCAAATTGGCAGTTCTTTCAATGGTATTTGGAGTGTCTTTCACCAAAAAAAAAAACTCTTAAATTGATTCACAGTCGACCCATATTTTATATGGATTCGTGATTCAAATTTGATGATTTATTAATTAAACAAATCGAATATGGATTATGGTTGATTCGATCTAATAATAATCCAATCCGATATAATATATAATATTTATATATTATTAAAATATTTTTATCATTATTTCTTTTATTTCTTCTTATTATTTTTTTATTTAATAAAAAGTCAAATATCTATCATGTAAGAGTATCAATCAGATGTCGAAGTTCCAAAATCACGTTGTGTGTTGCTCTTATGAAATTTATTCAGATGTCTATATGATCTGAATTCAAGCCGATAATATTACTATAGGGGAAAAAATCCTCTAACCAGTGAAGGTAGGACAAGTGAGCCCATTAAAATAGAAGGTGGGTCTACTCCAAGAGAGAGTTTAGGCCCACTCATAATGAAAAGTGAACCAAGCTTCCAAACTGGCCCAATGTGACAAAAGCAAGTCAAGCAGCCCGAGTCAAGCTCAAGTGGCCCATAGAGAGGGATGACTTGTCCTGCCCAACAGGAATCTGAATCCTATTATGAATCCAGTAAACTTGGAAGAAAAGAAAGCTATAAATATAGAAATTCGAATCCTAAAATGATTCGAATTTGTGACTTGTATAAATAAAGGAAGGGAATAATAAGAAAGTATCTCTTTTTTCTGAAGGAAAAAAAGGCATATTATTCACTCGTTTCTCAAGAGAATTAGGGTGTGTGCAATAGGTTGGCTTGGTGGAAATCAGCTGAGTAATTTTTTGCATCAACACTTTGGTGCCGTATGTGGGAAATGTGTTATCGTTTTCCTATTTAAACCAGAGAAACCTATAGCCATGGTGGATACAAAAAGAAATATTTGCGACGTGACAGATTTGGGACGACCTCTTAGAAATCAAAGGGGGGGTGCCACCCATACAGCCGAACATCTAGCAATTGATCCAGCAGAAAACAGCTCTATGCCAACAGATCGACGATCTCCAAGCAAAGGTGGAATGTGTGGAAAGTGCGAGTGGTCCTAGGCGACAACAGAATGAAGGGGTCGGTTCAAGCAATCGCTCGCTAAGCGAATCTTATAATCAGGTCATAGGCAGTAATCCATAGCCTGAACGAGTCAATGATGATCAGATCAATCCCACACAAGTCTACCCAAAGTGGAGGGCCCAAATGCAATGGGAGATTGACGAATTGAGGGGTGGTAGAGCCCACTACCTAGCGGACCAAGCATTCGCTATCATCAGATTGGTTGAGTCTCCCTTTGCAGAAAATATAACTGGAGTCTAGAGGCTAAGCAAGTTTACTATGCCTATATTCACCACCTTTGATGGAAGAACATATCTTGTAGAACACATCTATCAGTACCAGCAGAAGATGACTCTAGATGCAAAAAATGACACGCTCATGTGCAAAATCTTTCCATCTAGCTTGCCAGGACTAGCATTGTTATGGTTTAAGCAATAACCACCTCATTCGATCCCGAACTTTGCTAGACTTTGTGAGTTTTTCATTGCTCAATATGCTGGAACCAAGAACGAATGAGGACTATCTCTTCTCTGTTCACCATAAGACAAATTAAGGGAGAAACCCTGAAATCCTTTTTAACTCATTTTAACCTGGAGATGTCTTTGATAGATCGATGCGATCAAACTGCGGCGGTTGAGGCTTTCAAAATAACAATACTACCTGAGGAGGGCTTTCACAGATCCCTAGTGAAAAGTGCTCCAAGCCTCTAAGTCATATGGGAGAACTAAATTTCTAAGCTCAGAAGTACCTAAGAATAGAAGAAGATGAAGCCGCTAGAAAGCAACGATCAACTTTGCCACTGTGGGGGCAATAGAAGAAAAGCGAAATTAATAAGACTAAGCCATCTCGAGCTACTCTGTCATATGTGCAAGAGCCACTGAAGAAGCAAAGGGTCGAAGGGAAGGTCACTCCATTAAAGGTATCTTTAGCTAAGCTCTATCAGGAGAATAAGAACAAAGGAATTTTTTATCCGCCCCCAGTCATTAGACAACCGTTGGAATAGGAAAATAAAAATAAACATAGTGTATTCCATAGTGACTCTGGTCACACAAACGAATGCAGAAGTTTGAGGCAACAAATGGAAGTTTTGATCTCCAGAGGAAACTTATCGAAGTATGTCCTTAATGAGGACCAAACCAAACTGCCCAATCAGCCTAAACAGAAGCCGAACAAACAACAGAATCTTACTCCCATTCAGATCATAAACTCTATCGATGGTTGAACGACATCAGATCAAGAAAGTGAAATAGAGAAACGATCGCACCTGAGAAATAACCAAAAGATGTAGACGATTGGTGAGATTCACTTAGTGTATAATCAATTTGCCCAAGTATCAATGGTCTTCACGAATGAAGACATGAACATGATCCAAGTACCCCACCAAGATCTGCTAGTGATTAGTCTCATCGTGTCCAATTGTGAAATAAAAATGGTCCTAGTTGATGCAGGAAGCAGCGCAATTGTCCTAACTCAATGAGCTTTTCAACAGATGGGTCTAGATATAGAACAAGTTAAACCAACAACTGAGCCACTGATTCAGTTCGATGGGAGACAAGTCACCCTGACCAGGGTAATAGAACTCCTGGTAACAGCCGCAGCCAGAACCTTGACAGAATCTTTCATTGTTGTGGATTTTAACTTTTCATACAATCTAATAATGGGAAAAGGTTGGATACATCGTATACAAGGAATCCCGTCAATACTTCACTAATTAATAAGATGTGTGGCACCAAATGGAAGAGGTACAATTGATATCCTGGGAGACCAAGTGGCGGCAAAGAAGTGCTACGCCCTTGCACTAAAAGGGAAGATGGTAGAAGGCGATCAAGTCAAATAGCAATCACAGAAGTCTCTGTCGAGTAACGTATTGGCAGAGCATGAGAGAGACAAACTAACCGAAGAGTTGTTTGAACTGATCGAGATTCTTCCTGAGAAAAACCCCATAAATCTTGGAACTTTTGTTAGTAAAAAAGAGAGGATGCAGCTTGTGAAGTTGCTAAAAGAGAACACATACGTCTTTGCATGAGATCATACAAATATGATAGGAATCAACCCAGCAGTGGCTTGTCACACACTTAATGTTAACCTAAACTATCCACCTGTTAAGTAGAGGCATATATGATTTGCTCTGAAAAGGAATCAACCACAGAGGTGGATTGTCTACTCCAAGCTAGGTTCATCAGGGAAGTCCAATTCCCAGAATGACTCTTCAATATGGTGGCAGTGCAAAAGAAGAATGGAAAATGGCAGGTCTGTATCGATTTCACCAATTTAAATAAAGCTTGCAACAAAGACAGATTTTCACTCCCGAAGATTGATCAAATGATTGATGCCATAACTGGTTATGAGCGACTGACGTTCCTAGACGCACACTCATGATACAATCAAACCTGATAGACCCTAATGATAAAGAAAAGAAAGACGTCTTTCATCATCGATAAGGGATTTTATTGCTATAAAGTGATACCGTTTGGATTAAAAAACTCTGGTGCAACTTACTAACGCCTCATCAACAAAGTCTTGAGAAAACAGATAGGCTGAACAGTGGAAGCCTACATAGATGACATGGTGGTAAAGAGTCTCGGAAAGGAGGATCACATAAAAACATCTCTAAGAGGTTTTTGACACTCTGAGGAACTATAACATGAAGTTGAACCCCTCTAAATATTCATTTGGGGTTTCCTCAGGATAATTTTTGGGGCACATTGTTAACCAAATAGGAATAGAAGCAAGTCCAATTAAGGTGAAAACCCTTATTTAGAACGAGGAACCAAAGACTCACAGGGATATCCAGATCCTAACTGGGCGCATCGCCACTTTGAGTAGGTTCATCTCTTGACTTTCTGATAGATGTAAACCCTTCTTTGATGTTATAAGAACATGAGGCAAAAAGGTGTTGGGATCAGAACAGAACGAGGCTTTGACAAAGCTCAAATAATATTTGATTCATTTGCTAACTCTTTCAGGGCCTAATGCATGAGAGCCACTATATTTGTATCTTATAGTATCCCAAATAGTCACAAGCGTAGTTCTGATCAGAAAGGTCAATAGGAAACAACATTTGGTGTTCTATTCAAGTAAAACTGTGTCTAAAGCTGAACAAAAGTACTCAAAGTTTGAGAAGATAGTATTAGCCCTAATCTAGGCAAAAAAAAAATTGAGACATTATTTTGAAGTTTTTCCCATTATTATCCGAACTAAGTTTTCAATCAAGGCTATTCTCCACAAACCAAATCAGTCAAGGCGAATTACCAAATGGGCGATTGAGTTGGGAGCTCATAACATAAGTTACGAGCCTCAAACTGCTATAAAAGTGCAGGCAGTGACAGACTTTCTACTCAAATATATGCTAGAAGATAATGAGGAACCAGAAGTTTCGACTCCATTTGAATGTAAGCTTTATGTTGATTGATTATCGATGCAAAAAGGACCGGGTATCGGTATAGAAATTTAAACTCCAGATGGAACTGCTCTGTAGCAAGCAATCTACCTAAAATTCCCTATATCAAACAACGAAGCTAAATATGAGCTTTTTTGGCAAGTCTAAGACTAGCGAAGATACTTTAGGTGAAGAACCTGCAAGTTTTTAGTGACTCTTATCTGATTGTGAGATAGGTCAATATAGATTATTTCCCAAAGTGTAATAACCCTCCGATAAGGACGTCGGGCCTCATAGGGGGGTGGATTGTAGTAACCCTTGTGGATGGGTGTGAGTGAGCGGGTGCGAAGACAGACACTGGACTGAGCTACCACACTGACAGGGTATAGGGTACTCAATCCCACATCGCCTAGGTGTGAAAAAAAGGATGTGCTTATATGTAGTATGTTCTCTTCAAATGGTATGAGGCTTTTTGGGGTGAAACCCAAGAGTAAAACCGCGCGGGCTCAGGCCCAAAATGGACAATATCATACCATGTGTTGGAGCGGGGTATTACAGTTGGTATCAGAGCCTGAACCCAGCCAGAAGTGTGCCGACGAGGACGTCGGGCCTCTGAGGGGGTGGATTGTAGTAACCCTTGTGGACGGGTGTGAGTGGGCGGGTGCAAAGACAGACACTAGGCTGAGCTACCACACTGACAGGGTACAGGGTACTCAATCCCACATTATCTGAGTGTGAAAAAGGGGATGTGCTTATATGTAGTATGTTCTCTTCAAATGGTATGAGGCCTTTTAGGGTAAAACTCAAGAGCAAAACCATGCGGGCTTAGGCCCAAAGCGGACAATATCATATCATGTGTTGGAGCGGGGTATTACACAAAGGATGATCACATGAAAACTTACAAAGACCTCACGGAATGAGAGCTCAAAGAATTTGACCAGGTCAATGTTTCCCAGATCCCTAGGGAGTAAAACTTGGAAGCTGAGAAGTTGGCATATTCAACTTCAATAGCCTGATCTGATCTGATTAGGGTAGTCCCGGTCGATGCATTGGTTGCACTAAGTATTCTATACCAAAATTAAATATTGGTTCTACTGGCAAAACCTAGCTGGAAGGATTCCATAAATACTTATCTCACCAACAGGACCTTGCCTGCTTCAATGAAGGAAATAAGGAAGATCAGGATGAAGTCACCAAGATATGCAGTAGTTGGTGGACATTTTTATAGAAAGTCATTCTCAGGACCCTTGAGATATATATATATATATATATATATATATATATATATAAACTAAACTAATCCCACAATTGTAAACGTAGTCAACTTTGTGTGGGCACAAGATGGCTACTTCATGTATGTATATAATTTTAATTTATTACATTTATTTTTGTATTTGGTAAATGACCTATAAACCTTTTGTTTCACATTTAATCAAGTAGATTACAATATATTTTTATTTGTTTAATGTCATTGATTGCTAGGAATTTATTTTTGTTCTAGGTTAATGACGTGGCTTTATTTTAGAACAATGCTACTTATACCAATTTTCTAATCAGATTTGTGTAGTTGAGGGGGTATTTTATTCCTTTGATGCAGTGGAGAAACTCAAATGTTGGTCCATCCACTGCATCAAATGTATAAACACAAGAAAGTATACAATACCTCCCGATTATGTGGTACCCCAACAAGTGTAAGCCGGGTACCCCCGATAATATGGTACCTCGGTAAGTGTAAACCGGGTACCACATCATCAATATTGGATACTTTCTAGATAAAAATGATTTTCATTTTTTTATTGGGAGGCGATATTTGCACTTCACTTTTCTATAATTGCACTTAAATCTTTAAAGAAATGACACTTCTAACCCTAACTTCATAAGTAAATAATTATTTTTTTCTCAAATACTACAATTAGTGCAACGATCTTTTCGTATCTCCACTCTCTTTCTCGAGCTTCTTGCCTCTCTCAACTCTCTTCTCTACTTTGTATATACTCTCTCTTCTATGATTTTGATATTGATCTTTGCAAGTAACAATGGAAGATGTCATAAATGAAGAAATGGTTGAGTTGGGCAAAGTAGTTGATCTTGTTAGCACGAGTGACATTGAAGAAATGCGACTTTTAATGAAAATGTTGATGGTAATTTATTTTTTCGTGTTGTATGCTTTTTTAGTTGAATTTTTTTCCTATGTGATTTTTAAGAATTAATTTAGCAATGTCTTTGAATCTTGAAATTTACCTAGTTGATGATAAGAATCCCATTTGTTTTGACAATAGAATCACAAAAACACAAATTTTGTGAAAAGAACAAAAAATATAAAAAAAAAATGTACATTGCATTCAAAATAGTAAATGTATTGAATGGATCGAAGAAAACATGGGAACCATGTGTTCGTCTACCATCTTTCTTCAACTATATTATAGTCTCCCCAGTGGCCACGAAAATGGGTGATGGGAACTTCTAGTCCCCCAAGCATTTTCTAATTAGTGACTAAAATCACTATCCCACGTGTATCACCATTGTGTAACTAACCACCTCTCAAGTAGTCATATCTATTTTATCACTTTTATCAATTCTAAATTTTGATATGTTTGGGAAAAGTAGTTGGGACAGTTTTAAGGGTCGGTACACGGTGTTACAAAAATTGTGTTCTCTTTCAACTCAACCGATCATTTTCATCAAAATGCATAAAGTTCAGTAGAGTTCAAAAAGTTATCGCAACATATAAGTTGTGTATAAGGTTTAGTACGTACAGAGTACCAAACTATGGATGTGCATGATGCAATTTAATACTTTTGTATTTGTTAACAAAATATTGCTAGCAATTCGACTAGATGTAATGTAATGACGACTATTATGCTACGTTTGGTACGCGAGAATGGAATGATTGTAATACAGCCATGAATGAAATGAGAATGAGAATGAGAATGAGAATGGAATGGTCATTCACATTCTATTACTTGGTTGCAAATATGAAATGAGATAGGAATGAAATAAATTTTAAATCAAATTATCCAAAATACCCCTCCTAGTGACAAATAAATTAAACTAATTAAGGTGTGGTGGTGGAGGAAGGTGATAATGTGGAGATGGTGGCAGTGGCGTGGTGGTGGGGGTGGCGATGGAGGTGGTGGTGATAGTGTGGTGGTGGAGGAAGGTGGTGATGTGATGGTGGAGATAGTGGAGGTGGAGGTGGTGGAAGGTGGCGATATGGGTGTGGTGCTGTAGCGGTGGAGGAAGGTGGCGATATGAAGGTGGTGGCGGTGGAGGTGGCCAGTGGCAATGCGATATGGCGGTAGCAGTGGTGGTAGAGGAAGGTGGCGATTTGGAGGTGGTGATGTAGTGGTGAAGGAAGGTGGCGATATGGAAGTGGTGTTGTGGTGGTGGAGGAAAGTGGAGATGTAGAGGTGGTGGTGGTGGTAAAGGCGATGTGGTGGTGGAGGTGAAAGCTTTTTTTGGTAATATGAATTTTTTTTCTTTACTGGGAATGGAATGCTCAGTGGAATGGATTTTCATTCTAAAAGAATGACCATTAAATGAGCCAAGCTGAGACGAGTTAGTGGCATGTTTGAGCTTGGCTCAACAAAGCGGCAGGATTAGGGGTGCAACTTGGGTTGGGTAACCCGAACCCAACCCGAGCCCAGCCTGAATCCGAATTGTAATATTATTTTTATACATATTTTTATAATTAGAGTCAAGCTTGGGTTGAAAAACCTTAACCCAAACTTAATTAGGATTGGGCTTGGGTTGAGGTGCCAACAACCTGAGCCCAACCTGAATCCGAATTGTAATATTATTTTTATACATATTTTTTATTTTTAATATATTACATATACTATTCAAATTATGATAACCTTTTTTTTTCAACTTCCTCTATTTAAATCTTAATTTATAGTATATTAACACTTTGGATAATTAATTTCTTAAAAATTTGTTTGTAATTTTTTTGAAATTTGCATTAAGTTCTTAATTTTGTGTATATTTAGGAGTAATCTAATGTGAAACTTATTAAAGATCACTTTAAATTTTCAACATGGAGATTGGTGATATAACTAACCCGAATTAACCCGACTTTTTAACCCGAAATCTAAACCCGAGTTGCAGACCTGAATTTAAAAATTTAAGGATAGGTTGGGCTAGGGTTGAGGGTTGAAAGTAAGGTTAGGGTTGAACATTTCATATGTAGGGTTGAGCTCGAGTTATATCTCTAACATGTCCAACCCGCCCCGAGTTGCCGCCCTAGGTAGGATGCTCGAGCTCGGCTTGACAACTTCCATCTCAGCGTTCGAACTCGGTTTGGAAAATTTTATGAGCTTTTCGAGCAAAACTCGTTTACAAATACACATCTTGCACACACAACCAACACGCACGCACGTGTGCGCATGCATATACACTCACACACACACACACACACACACATATATATATATATATATGCAGAGATCTATTAACAACTAAACATCCGTTAAAATTAAAAATTCATAGAGAACTATAGAAGTAACCTGGAGAATAACTAGTGATCGTCCATGTCGGTCATCAATGCAGTACAACCGTAAATCAAATTTGTAACCACCACCATGATGTCCCCAAAGCCATTGTTCCGATGTCGCCATATTCATAGCCAAAGCCACCATTCAGATGTCGCCATGGCTGTAGCCACCATCATCATCTTCCCAAGCCACGAGAGAGAGAGAGAGAGAGAGAGGTTACGCAGATGAGAGTGATGGAATCGTGCGTTGGGTATGAAAAGAGGTCTGTGGCTAGGGTTGAGAGGGGATGATTAAGTGGTTTATACAGATGGGTTGTGGCCTTGGGTTTGGGTTGTTTTATTATTTTGGGCTTAGCCTATCATATAAGGAGTTTATTTAAATGGGTTGTGGGTTTGGGTTGTTTTACATTTTTTTTAGCTTAGTATATTTTATTTTAAAGTGATTGGTAATGCATGATTGGGTTAGGCTAGTATGGGCTAAACTGTTAAATTTTTTTAGAAAAATGAATGGACTTAAAGAAGTTATATACACACACATACACGCACGAGCTATAATCGAGCCTATTTAACGAGTTTGTTCACGAATTATCGAACCGAGTAGAGGGGTATTTGAAATTGGTTCATTTATTAATCAAACAAATATATTTTGTTTAGGCTCGTTCGTTTAGTAAATAAACGAACAAGAACCAAGCCCAACTCGAATCGAGCTCGAGCTACTTGTTTGTAACCCTAATGAACATTCCCACTTTAAAATATATACAATGACCATTCACATTTTAAAAATCCATATCAAACAAAGGTATAGATGGAATGGACATTTCATTTCATTCCATTCATGCGTAGCATTAGAGGCAAAATATATATATAAATTAAATTTTAGAAAATTAAATAGAAACCTTGTTGATTATGAACTCCTAACTCGTGTAATAAGGTTGCCCATGAGGTGGGTAGAACTGCTTTGAAAATTAATACGAATGAGGGTGAGTAGTCATGATCGCGTGGTCAAATTGAAGAGATTATGAGATTGGACTACAATATTTTGTCTTTCTTATACATTCTGTTCTTTTGACCAGAAAAAAAATGATTTAGAGGTAAAATAGATAAGAAAATTATAAATATCATGAATATAATTCATGAATTAGTATCTCGAATTAGATGGTTGATTATTTGACATTAGGTGACTGATTATTTGTCAACTTTCTTTATTTTAAAAGTAACTACTTTGAGAGAATTCAGGAAAAAAAAAATCTAAATTCTAACATAACTCACACACGTTGTTCACATTTGAAACTGCTGCCATCGATCAATAAACTTGTTCTCCAATTAAGTTTGCTCTCTTTGGTTGTCCGTCTATATCGTTCTTCAAAATGATGTTTGATAATCTTCGATTGACTCAATATTTTGGAACACTTAATCACATTTATAATATGGTCTGCTAAAAGAAATCCTAAATTGAATATCAAAGCTATATGCTTTCTCTTTCTAATATTTTGTCAAGTCTATAGGCTCTCTTTATCTCTCTCTCAAACCCCAAACTAACTCTAAACATGTATTTATGGTAAATATAGGAGTCTTATACAAAATAATAGGGAGCTTATAGTGAATTAGGTTTTATAAAAATCGTATGTAAATAAACTGCATACCAACCATCGATCAATTGGTGATCCTTAGGTTCAATCAATCAAAGTACTCTAGTAACCACCAATTGAGAGGATCAATGGACCAAATGTATCCATTGCTCGATTCTACAGTATTGTTTTCCTACAACTAGAGGGTGTTAGGATTATGGTTCATGAGTTGGCAAATTCATACTCAAAACTTCAATTGTAATGTGTGCATAGTATCTTGAGTCGTTCATCAACAACTACATAAGATGATAGAGATGAAGATTAGCGTAGATAACAAGGCAAAATTCTCAAGACTCAATCACATAACAGACCATATATATTTGACCTAGAATTGATCTTTATATGGATCAAAATTATGTTTTAAACTTGTTTTTCAAAATTAGGACTTTTATCCTATGTTTTCTTAAAGATTTTCAAAATAGCGGTTTTTACAAAACAATGTGTATCTCAAATGGTTGATAGATTAAGATTTTTGCAGAAAAAAGCTTACAAAAAAACTACATCTCAAATGTTTGATTAAAGACTTGATTGATCGAACCCAACAGAATTTTATTTTTGGAAATTCTCTCAAATCAAAGGCAACTTTAATAACCGATTGAGCCTCTTTAAATTCTAGTAAGAGAATTTACATTTCCTAATGCAGAATACGAGCCATAAAAGAAAATGCCTATTAAATAAAGAGCAATGCTACACGTCTCGAATAAATATTACGAATTTTAACTCGAATATATGTGGCAGGTGGTATAGTCCATTATTTTAGGAGATAAAATTAAATGGTAAGTTATTATTGGTGGGATTCCCCCTATACACGGAGTCCCTATGGTATTATCACTTGCCACATAGATTCGAGTTAAAATTCGTGAAATAAAATTGTGACATTTAGCATTTCTCTTAAATAAATCACTAGAATACTTGAGAGAGAAATGCTCGTTTCTAAATCTAGGGTTTCTTATGGATCATTCCACGTGTGATTGAGGGATTCAAAGCTAAGAGCAAATCTAAGATTGTATAACAAGAGCAATTCAAATTTGAAGGATTGAACATCAATTGAAAAGCAGATTGCTTAAGGAGAGGTTATGTTGACAGATCATCAATTGGAACTCTCGATTGTAACTCAATTGTAAACATCTTTCTCAAGAAAAAGAAATCCTATTTAATTGTCCACTACTAAGAAAGTATCATATATACATTATGCCATGCACTATCATTCTCATAGACAACTCTCGATTCTCACTGGAAAAGAAGGAACTGTTCTTTTCTGGGTAATTCTGATACTTTACTCAAATAGTCACCAAATTTTAGTACTATGGACCTTGTAACTAAGATCATCCCATAACTTGACAATGGTCCCCAGTTGACTCACTTGTATTTTTCATGTATGGTTCAATAAATCAAACACAGGGCAATGTTTTTTTTCATGTATGGTCCAATCACTTGGCAGTGATAGAAAGATTTGCATGGCCACACACATCAAGCATTCATCCAAGAAAATTGAATGCCCGCAAATACAATTATTCACTATCTGAAGAGTGAAGACTGATGGCCCTTCATTTACCCAAACAATACAAAACACACACACACAAACACACACAGATGATTTCATTGCCCGTAAGTACAAGTACATGCTAGAAAAAGATAATGAATAGATCACATTATTTAACAAATATATTTTACATATGCTTGATGAATGCCTTTAGAATGCAATTCTGCCAAATCGTTCATCAAGGAATTGACACATTCTTAATTCCTCTCTCTCTCTCACTCACTCTCTATAATACAAATACTCATGCGCTAATCTCGAGTCCAGAGTTTTGTTGCCGCTCCTTTGAAATTCTTAATTTTTAAAACTAAGTAAAAAGAGCAAGGAAAATCAAACAACAACCCGATTAAAGAAGCCATGGAGCTACTCTAAAAGTAAGATATAAAAGGATTGTTATTGTAATGGAATGCTTTTTCTCATGAACGATGAGGGTTAGTGACGGTTGGATTTGTTACGTTTAAAGCATTATTAATAGAATGAAAAGAGAGAAATAGAACAACTTAATAAAAGTAAAACAGAGAATTATAAAACACTATTCAATAATTGAAAAGTGTTATTTTTTAAATTAAATTTTCAGAAACCATCAACCAAACAAAATTTTGATTTTTGTCCTTGAAAACTGAAACCAAATAGGTACTCAACTTCTTATTTGGGTTGCTTCCGAAAAAACATAAAATATAAAATAAGAAACTTTCAATACAAAGTATTACCCTAGAATAATAAACTTTGAAAAACAAGCCAAACGACGAATCTTGGTGCTCAACACGAGAAACAATTATAATCCTGTCGCTTTAACGGCTACATAGTATCCGTGCTATCACTTTAACGACTACATAGTCTTCGTGCTATACTCCGATCCTATTGCTTTAACGGCCACATAGTCCGATCCTATCGCTTTAACGACTACATAGTCTTCGTGTTATACTCCACTTTAACGGCTACTTAGTCTTTGTGCTATACTCCGATCTTATCGCTTTAATGGCTACATAGTCTTCGTGTTATACTCTGCTTTAACGGCTACATAGTCTTTGTGCTATACTCCTTTATAATCCGGGAAATGTTAAACTTAAAGAAATTTTTTCATGATTTTCTATCATGAAAGATGTGGCGGGTGATAATATCATTCGGACTCCGTGTATGGGGGAATCCCGCCAATACTAACTCACCATTTAATTTCATCTCCTAAAATAATGGAAGATAGAGATTTATTGTTGGTGGGATCCCTATAAATCTAGAATTATTACCTGCCACATCATTCATGATAGAAAATCATAAAATAATTTCATGATGTGTAACATTACTCTTATAATCCTAGAGAAATGCTAAACGTCACAATTTTATTTCACGAATTTTAACTCGAATCTATGTGGCAAGTGATAATACCATAGGAATTCTGTGTATGGGGGGTGTCACGCCCCGAAACCCTGACCGCCGGGACTCCCCCGGACCGACCCTGAATTCTGAGTGTGAACCCGTTCACTCAACCCTATGAACCCTTAACCACACTTACACTCATGCATTAGTATCAAGGTTTAATACCATGCTATAATGTCCCGATATCTAACTCTCAGAGAACCGGAGGTTAAACTGTCTATTTAGCCCAATAGACCCTCCTTACCCTCATTCACTGCGGAAGCTTAATCCAATTCTTGCATTTGAATGCACACAAATCCATCTTAACTAATCCCCATGGGCCCTACATCAAATCACACACCTTAGTGAATATTTACATGCCCACACTTTTAAGAATCAGTCACTTTCGAGCCTCAAAACTTTTTGTATTTGGAATCTGGAACTTAGGCTTACACCATTGGATAGATAATCCAAAAATACTCAAGTTTAAAAAAAATCACGCTCAATTCCGATCTAGAACGAAGAAATTACGTCGAAATGAAGTTTTGGAAAAAGCTGTGAATAGTAATCTCGATTGATCGAGATTAAATCTCGATTGATCGAAATTCAAGCGAGATTTTCACCCTCTCAGGACCCCAGACGTGCAATATCTCGATTGATTGAGATAGGGGTCTCGATTGATCGAAATTCCTCCTTCCTAGACTCTAAAAATCACCATAAATCATCACCCTTTTGATCAATCAAAATGGGGACTTCGATTGATCGAAATAGGCATCTCGATTGATCGAGATTAAATCTCGATTGATCGAAATGCACCTCCTGAGACTTCCAATAGCCCTATACATGATCCACACGAAGCCCAATCAACATTCTATCATCCTAGTCCGAAAAGCTGTCTTCGGAATGTCCTCTTCCTTTATCCTCAACTGGTAATATCCTGACCTCAAGTCAATCTTCGAAAAACAAGTCGAACTCTTAAGCTGATCAAACAAGTCATCTATCCTTGGCAAAGGATACTTGTTCTTAATCGTTGCTTGGTTCAACTTACGGTAGTCTATGCACAACCGTAAAGATCCGTCCTTCTTTTTAGCAAACAGGACAGGAGCTCCCCAAGGCGATGTACTAGGTCGTACAAACCCCTTATCCAACAATTCCTGCAATTGATCTTTCAACTCCATCAACTCTGCCGGTGCCATCCGGTATGATGCCATAGAGATAGGCGCGGTACCAGGAGCAAGATCAATGCTAAACACAACATCTCTCATCGGAGGTAACTTTGTCAAGTCCTCCGGAAACGCATCCACAAACTCTCTAACCACCGGTGAAAATCCTCCACTAGTCACGATCTCATCCTCCTTGGCTAACAAGCTAGCTAGAAAATATCCAACCCCGTCCCTCACACCGGAACCAAGTAGAGACGGAATGTAGAAATCATCCCGCTCTCCCACAAAATAAAAGCAATCACCCTCGGGTGTGCACACTATCACTCTCCTACGGAGACAATCAATCGTGGCTCTAAATGCAGATAGCTAGTCTATACCTAGAATGACATCGAAAGTGGTCATGTCTAGCAACACAAAGTCGAAAACTAGTCGACGCCCAGCAACCTCGATCTCGCAAAACCGACACACTCTATCCAGGGTAACCCTACCCCCAACTGGTGTATCAATGGACAATGGTGACTCCAATGATGACACCCGCAGCCCTAAGGTACAAGAAAATGCAACAGATATGAATGAATGTGATGCACCTGAATCTATCAACACCCTAGCCCACGAGCTAGAAACCAGGAAAATACCTCTAACCACTGACGGTCCTGGTACATCCTCTGCCGGAGCAAGCGTGAACACACGGCCCCATGACTGCTGACCAGTCCCCTGTAACCCTGACTACTGACTAGAAGCAGGCGTGGAACCTCTCACTACCCGAGATCCCTATACAAAATGCGCTGGATGAGGTGGCGGTAATGTCCTGAAACCAGACTGTACCGTAGCTGTCTGCCCAGCCCTCTGCTGAGTCCCCATACCACTCGGTGTACTCTGTCTCTGTGGACAGTTGGCCTTAACATGGCCAGATTGTTGCAATCAAAGCATACCCATTCCCCCACTGAAGCCACAGGCACTGATGCCACTATTTGCCTCTGAGGGCACTCAGAACAAAAATGGCCAGACTGCTGGCAATGGTAGCATACAACTGTGGATCGTGCAGATCCAGTAGGTAGGGACAATGAAGGTACCGGGCGAGTCTGCTGCTGCCCCTGTGAACTTGATCTGCCCTCCCTATTCCTTTTCCTCCCATGACCACTCGAAGAGGTACCCGTACCCTTTGCTTGCTGTCTAGAGTCCCACAACCTCTGAGTGTCTCTGTCATCCTCCTCAGCCACCAAGGCTCTGTCAACCACCTCACTGTAGGTCCTCAAACCCAAGATGGACACCCTCTTTCTGATAGAGGTTTTCAGTCCCTTCACAAACCTTTTCACCTTCAGTTCCTCATTTATCACCATCTCTGGGGCAAAACGAGCCAATGATGTGAATTTGGTCTCGTACCCCATCACATCCAAGTCCCCTTGGACTAAGTCTATGAACTCTTGCCTCATCCGGTCTTTCACCGAAGCTGAAAAGAATTTATCAAAAAATAAACCTTTAAAGGTCTCCCAGTCCATAGTCTCGGTGTTGTAGACATTCCCGATATATTGCCACCACCGATCAGCTTCTCCTTGTAAGTGAAGCGCCGCTACTCCCACCTTCAAATCCTCATCAATTGCAAGAGCAACCATGAGTTTGTGAGTTTGGTCTATCCAACTCTCAGCCATAAGCGGATCACGCGCGCCATCAAAGGTAGGTGGCTTAAATTTCACATATTCCTTCATAGCCACCATCTGTCGGCTCAAGGCAACCCTAGGTAATGCCTGAACCTCCTCTTCTCTGGCTTCCCTAGCCATTCTTCTCATAGTATCAGCCATGTCACGCATAAATTGCATTCCGTCAATTGGCTCCTGAGGAGCATCAGCGGCAATGTCTCGCGCTCTTCTTGGAGGCATTTCTTTCTATATGCACAACAAGAAAAATTTTAAGCCCAACAAATTTACACTTCTCACACATATCCATCATGCTTACATATGCCATGTCAATTTAATCCACAAAAGCATGTTAAGAAATCGTAAGCATAAATCAATTTTCGCATAAGCAATTTACAACCACAAGTCAAAATCCTCATGTTCTGATTCTTAACTCAAGTGATAACTAAGTCAAGTCTCACCCTTCGTCCCTAGGTATTCCAACCTAGTGCTCTGATACCATTCTCTGTCACACCCCGAAACCCTGACCGCCGGGACTCCCCCGGACCGACCCTAAATTTCGAGTGTGAACCCGTTCACTCAACCCTATGAACCCTTAACCACACTTACACTCATGCATTAGTATCAAGGTTTAATACCATGCTATAATGTCCCGATATCTAACTCTCAGAGAACCGGAGGTTAAACTGTCTATTTAGCCCAATAGACCCTCCTTACCCTCATTCACTGCGGAAGCTTAACCCAATTCTTGCATTTGAATGCACACAAATCCATCTTAACTAATCTCCATGGGCCCTACATCAAATCACACACCTTAGTGAACATTTACATGCCCACACTTTTAAGAATCAGTCACTTTCGAGCCTCAAAACTTTTTGCATTTGGAATCTGGAACTGAGGCTTACACCATTGGATAGAGAATCCAAACATACTCAAGGTAAAAAAAAATCACGCTCAATTCCGATCTAGAACGAAGAAATTACGTCAAAATGAAGTTTTGGAAAAAGCTGTGAATAGTAATCTCGATTGATCGAAATTCAAGCGAGATTTTCACCCTCTCGGGACCCCAGACCTGCAATATCTCGATTGATCGAGATAGGGGTCTCGATTGATCGAAATTCCTCCTTCCTAAACTCTAAAAATCACCATAAATCATCACCCTTTCGATCAATCGAAATGGGGACTTCGATTGATTGAAATAGGCATCTCGATTGATCGAGATTAAATCTCGATTGATCGAAATGCACCTCCTGGGACTTCCAACAACCCTATACATGATCCACACGAAGCCCAATCAACATTCTATCATCCTAGAACCCCTCAAACATGATTAACAACATAAATGGAAGGTTCCAACATCAATCTCACAATCAAGATCACATTCATAATTGAATTCATACACCAAAATGAACCATTTCTTTCACGAACACAACCCACTCAAAATGGAAGTATCATCAAAATGAATTAAGTGCCGCCATGGGCATTACATATATTAAACCGTTGTCTTTTCACACCCAACAAGTTTATAATCCAATACATAAATCAAAAGTACATATGTCCAAAGTACAACCACAACTCAAAACATAAGTCACATGTCACAAGCCGGCATGGATAGCCACAAAATGATCAACATCCAAAAGATAGCATAAACACCACTAGAGCTCCACTTGGACACTCATGTCCCATCCGTCATCGGCGCTTTATCTGTAAAAGAGTTTATAATAAAGGGGTGAGTACCACTGCGGCTCAGTAAAGGTTCCCCAACCCTTCTAAGTGCCGACCCGACACGACCTACATGGAATGCATATGAATACACTACATGCCACATCCACAATTTCACAAACACTTCAATAATAGCAATTTAAGAGAATTGCACATATCTCGGTCCTCATTCGATACCCTACATGATTGGCCCGCTCCAAGGATCATGTAACCTTGGACACCTCCGATAACCATCCAATGATCGGGACAACTCCGAAAGGTCATTCCACCATGGCAATATATGGGATTGCCATAGAGTGAGGGGGCAACTCCGAGGCTCACAAATCATGGACATTCTCCGATAACCATCCTATGACCGGGACAACTCCGAGGGGTCATTAATATTGGACACACTCCGATCTTAGGCGTTAAGCCTTGGTATGGCGGGTCCACTCCGAGGGCCATACGTAGTGGATAATTTTACCACATCTCACAACACGGTTGGACCACTCCGAAGTCCCGTGCACCTCATTTGCGTCATTTTTCCTGCAATTTCCCACATATGCAATATGAATGCATAAATACATGATATTTTATTTTCATGCTCAACTCATGCTCATTGGTACTAGAAAGAAGTAACAAGCATATTTTCCATCACCACACACCACATATAACACATATATGTAAAACACATGCATATATCATCTCATATGCATACAATTTCAAAATTTGCATATTTTACTCATGCTACACTCAATGCATAATTTTAGCACATAGAACTAAACATGCATTCAACAACCACATTCTCACATATAATCACATATATGACACTTGGTACACATTTTTCCACATATACACCGAATTGAGCACATAATGCCTATGTATCAATTTCTTACACTCACATACTTCAAACCCACATGCTACCACCAACACAATATACACAATTGTGAAAAGATAGGACTCTAGAGAAGAAAAAAATACAACTTTCTACACCCCTCACCATCCTAAAGCATGTGAAACATAACCTACACCTCTCTTCTTCACCCGAAACCCTAGAATTGACAATTAGAAGAGAATAAGAACCCCTACCTCGAAAATGAAGGCATTCCAAGCACTTCACCAATTTTCCAGCGGAGTCCACCTTACTGAATCACCACTTTGTTCGGTTCAAATGGAAGCCCTAGCCGTCCCCTACGTATCTCCTTCCTTCGGCGAGTCTTGAATCCAAGCCGAACGGGTCCGAAATGTAGAGAGAAGGGAGAGCTTTGAAGATGGAGAACTTTAGAGAGAGAAATAGGCGTGAGATATGGCTGAATATCTCTGCCACTGATATTTAAAATATCTAGGGCTCGCAAAAAGACTAAAATGCCCCCCGGCCACTTAACGTACCTTCCTGGACTCCTTTTTCGATTTCGAAAACTCCTACGGTCTCGAAATCACTTCCTCTACTCTCTAAACATTTCATCTCAGCCATTCTCAAAAATAAATATCTTCAAAAATTTTGCGAATTCTCGGGCCCACTTAAGTCGCATCCCGGGCCCTAGTTTGACCAAAAAGTCAAACTTCTCCAAATCTCCCGAAAACTTTCCAAAACCTTAAAAACACTTCCCAAACATGTTTTTCACACTCAAAACATGTTAAACACCACTCAAAATGCATTTATGGCAATTATAATGCAAAATACAAAACCAGCCAAAATTAGTCACGGTTTCTACGGGGGGAATCCCACCAATAATAACTTACCATTTAATTTTATCTCCTAAAATAATGGATTATATCACATACCATATAGATTCAAGTTAAAATTCGTGATATTTATTCGAGACGTGTAGCATTGCTCATAATCCTATCACTTTAACGGCTACATGGTCTTTGCGTTATACTCCTTTATATTATATTTTCGTGCTATACTCCTTGTAACATTCTTAAAATAGGATTTCCTTTTTTTGCCTTTATTCTTTTAGGATTCAAAGGTAAAATAAAGTTTTGTGGGGTTAATAATGTAATTTTGGATGGAAAAAAAAAAGAAACAAGAGGGTTCCAGCCAAAAGAGAGAGAGAGAGAGAGAGAGGTTGGTTTCCAACCAGAATAAAGAACAAGAAAAAGGAAGGAATAAGAGAAGGAAAATCACATTTGAGGCAAGTTGAATATTGCCTTTGTATTTCTCTCTGTGTGTGTGTGTGTGTGTGATTTAAAGTTTTATAGCTTCTGAATTTAATTATTTGGATGTTAGACTATCTATTGTGTGTTTTAGTAAAAAAATGGTGTTTGATTGAAATGAATGGAAGGACCTAACAGGAGGGTGCATATATATATTGGTTTATTGATTCATTAGGCATTTATGGTGTAATATTGCCTTTGAGTGTGGATATAAGGAAATGAGGATCGTGTATAGGTTTGGAGGTGTGCATGCACCAGTACACATGCATATGATTATATATTAGGGGTTTATATGTATCATATATATATCTAAGCATGTATATATTTATAGGTAAATCTAGTTGTAGGTTTATGTACTGTTTGGTATGATTAAAATTAGAAGGATTCATTATTATATATGCATGCATGTGTATCTCATGTGTAAGTAGATCTAATATGATCTTGGTTTAACTAATTGTTTTTGTTAAGCTTAAAGTTTTATGGGCCTGATTTCATTTTATATGAATCATGATTTTTTTACACTTGTTTTTATATATTTGGTGATGTGCACAAGGAAGGTTAAAACTTGTTTTAATTTTTTATAGTTATGAATATTGATGACAGAATTAGTGGGGGTTGAAATCACAACTGATACATGGAGTAGTAAGGAGGAGTGATAGCAACCATGGATGGTTCGGTAGATTGGCCGTGCATGGTGGTGAGCCTTATGGTTGTTGGTTTTGTTTGGGCAGCCATGATTTTGGGCTGTTTGGTGTGGGTTCAGTAGTCTAGGTTGAGGTGGTGATTGTTGATGGGTTTGATACATTTTGGTGAAGTGTATAAATTGGTTTATGTTCCACAAATTCATTATGGATTGATCTTTGCATGGTTGGTTTGTGTGGGCTGAATTTGAATGTTTATGGTTTGGGCTTAGAGTGTGGATTGGCCCAAGAGTTGAAGTTAGTAAAAGTGAATGGGTCAGTGAATTAGGCTTAGTGAACTGGACTAGCCGGGATTTAAATAGGCCCAACATCATTTTAAAAGAAATATGATGTTTTAAAGTGTGGGATTGACATTGGACTGGACTGAAATCATGGACTTGATTGTGTTATTAAAAGAATTTCTTTTTGGATTGAAATTAGGAACTTAGAGAAAAATATTTTTAATGCTCCATAAATTATGCTAATTTCAAAAATTATATGTTTATGCATAATAGAGCTTTCTATGTAGGAATAGTTGGTTCTAAGGATTAAAATATGAATGGCGACGTTTAAGCTTAATGAATTCACAAATGGTATCAGAGCCTGACCCAGCCGGAAGTGTGCCGACAGGGATGTCGAGCCTCCAAGGGGGGTAGATTGTGGTGACCCTTGTGGACGGGTGTGAGACACTGGCAGGCTACAGGGTGCTCAATCCCACATCGCCTGGGTGTAGAATGGAAAAGTGTTATATGTATGTTAATCACCCTTTTATGATACAACGCGTTTTAAAGCAGTGATGGTTGTGAACCCACCAAAACTCTACAGTTAAGCGTGCTAAGCTAGGAGTAATACCAGGATGGGTGACCCCTTGGAAAGTCTCTGGTCCAAAAGCTGACACATATAACAATTATATAGTCTTCGTGCTATACTCCTTTATAGTCAGCAAAACTGTTAATTTCCTTCACCGCCAACCTTGCAAGAAAATACAAATTTCTAAACACATTTGATGCCAATCTATAGTTAGAAAATTTGCATTTCTTTTAAGATTTTACTGCTATATATACAACTTACAAATAAACACATTTGATGCCAATCTATGGTTAGAAAATTTGCATTTCTTTTAATTTATAAAGAAGATAAATTAACTTTAGTAGAGTAAAGTAAAACATAATACGTACTAACACTAATTATGTTCAAATCCTTCAAAGACTCCATGTTTTAACCTACCGTTGAATCAAAATTAAAATAATCAGTAACCAACAACACTAACACTGAGAAAATGTCTTCATTGATTGTTCATAGAAACATTAAAAAAAATAGAATATGCAAATAAGCACAAGATGTTCAATCTCAAGAGGTTCGATTGGTCTTAAAATTTCAAAGGATGAACATGAGATGATCCTTTTTGTTAAGGGATGCTCCTCATACATCTTAGTGAATTCAATTTTGATGTATCTAATTTGTGTGAATAACAAAATTTTCAATTTTATCATACATTTTAGTTAATAAAATTATAACATATAAACAAACAAGTATCTTTTCCGATTCCACTTGATCCATTGAGCTTTCCTCTTCTCAAAAAGTGTACCTACGAGAAATAAGTTTAAACGTGTTACTAAAGCTAAAAATATTTTTTTGAAAGTGCAACATCAAATCTTATATACTTCAAATTATATCATTTTCCTATATGAAATATATATATACACATAATATTTTTAGTGATAGTGAGACATCTAGATAATTAATTAAACATCCATATATATAATATTTTTAGTGAAAGTGAGACCTTCGAGGGATGCTTCTGAGCACAAAAATGGAAACAAACATGGGCTTCCAATTGTGGATGTCATCTTCCACGTGCCTCTGCTTTCTGCAACTGGTTTGCTCCTAGCTATTGTAATAGTTAGGGTTTTGAAATAGCAAAACCATAAGCCTGTGCGTTGGCCTTTTTTAATCATTTTGGGTTTGGCTTGGGCTTACATGTATGAGCTTAAGCCTATTTTGTTGAGATGAAGAGGGAGAGAGATCGCTTCCTCAACTCTTTAAATATTTCATTTTGTTCAAAACCAAAAATAAATATTTTTAAAAAAAATTTAGATTTTCGGGCCCACCGAACCCACGTCCCAAACCCTGCCGATCCAAAGTTCTCAAATTTGGCCTACGCTCCCAAAACTTTATAAAACTCCAAATATGTTTTCCACATTTAAAACAAGCCAAACATTATTTAAAATGGATTTACGATGAAAATAATGCATAAAAAGAAAATCGGTCAAAATTGGACCCGATCTCTACACATAATGTGCTAGAGGAATGGTTATGGGTGCAAGAGAAATATATACCATTAAAATAAATAAAGATCACTAAGGTACACATGGTCGAGAGAGTTTATCATGATTTTTAAAATCAACATGATAGTCAAATTAGCGGGTAATGAGTTGATCTTTCTCATTATATATGCTCTGATGAGAGGATTTTGATATTTATCAAAATAATAAAATATGAAGATTAAATCTTCTTGAGAAAATCATCTACTACTAAAAATAAGGTTGTATTCGAAATGAGTTCAGACAAAGAACTCACTATAAATGATATGGTATATCTTAAATGAATTCTAATTGGTTTTTATAATTAAGTAGTGACTACTAATTTCTAGAAATGGTGGATGTGAGCCAAGGATTTGTGAGTGATATACCCTAAACTTATAATAAAGTGAGTTTTCTTAAAAGTTAATTTTTTTACTTGTGTGATTGAGTAATACGAAGGGACATGTCTTATGTAAATTAAATGTCCTAATATTAACTCAAATATGACACGTGCGAATGGAAATTAATTTATTTTTTACCCATATAAAAGAGTGTTATACCTCAAGTATTAATTCACAATGATAAATATGACTTAATAGATATGTGTTAGGTGACTGAAGTATAGGCATCAAAAATACTTCATTGATAAGGCATTCATAAAAGGAATTATGTTATAAGGAATTTAGGAGAAAAAAGACGTTTGGCGAGTGCATTTTTTAAATATACTTTAACTTTTAAATTATTTTTTCTTGACAATATTATCCCTTATCCTTAACAATGATTGCAACCCTTAGAAAGCATGAAGTTGACAATGGAGGTGGAAATGATGGTAGTGAAAGGTAGTAGTGGAGGTGGTGGTGCTGGTGGAGGTAGTGGTGGTGGCGGTGGCAATAATGGTGGTGGTGGAAAGCGGCGACAACGATGGCAGTAGCGGTGGTGGAGGTAGTGATAGTGGCGGTGGAAATGGCGGTGGCGGCGATGTCGGTAGAGGTAGTAGTAGTGGTGGCGGAGGTGGTAGTAGTGATGGCGGTGGAAGGCAGCAATGGTGGAGGAACGAAGGACCAAGAGATAATATCGCATAATCTTGTTAATATATAAAAAGTACATGGACAAATTAGTGAAATAATTTTTACTTAAAAAGAAACTTTGGGTTATAAAAGGAGGTTTTAAAAGCAACATTTTTTACTTCTCTAAAATGGACTTCCTGACCACCAGCTTTTTCAGAAAGGCCTTTATATATGTATAACCATACATCACGTATTTTTAAAAGGACTTTTAATGCTTGGAATGACTTTTTGGGGGCTCAAGAAGCTCCCCCAAACCAGCACTAAATACTTTAATAGAAATTGCACAAGATACTATTATACTTTAATAGAAATTTCAAGGTTGAAAATCAACTTAGCATTAAAATAAAATGGTATTGCTAAAATATTTATTAACAAGTTTTGGATTATCTAAAAATTTGTGAGAAACTCCATTATCCTCAAATAACATTCTTAGTGAGATACCTCATAAAGAAATTAATAAGACACCATCTAATATATAGAGAGATTTTATAGAAGTTTAGAAATGTGGGGGTGTCTATCTAATATGATAGCATTTAATTATAAGAAAACTATAATATTAGTGGTTAATATCTTGTGTATAACTTAAAGAGAAATATAGAACGTGATTCTATATAAGTGAAAATTGATTTGGATTCACCGAGAAGAGTTATTAGTTCCAGATCAAGTAAAGAGAGTGTGCTAACATAGAAAAATTGTGTGGAATAAATTAAGAAATGACATAAGTTGGATGGTTTTATATCAATGAGTGTGATGCTTGCTAAAGATACTCAAAATAGATATATCCATCATTATGTCATTGTGTTATAAATAATAAGTTGCATATGCATATGACTTGATATAAAAGTAATCCAAGAGAATACTAAGTGTTTTGAGATAATTGAGATTCATCCTAAAATTAAGGATTATTGCATTATAAAGGTATAACGTTGAAATGAAGGGATATTAAAGACTCTAGATTCACAAGTAGACATGTCTTCAATAATAAAGGTGTAAGCCATGGATTATGAGCTGATTACTTTAAATAAAGCAATAATGTTTTAAGAGATTGTGTAGTTTCTTAAAGGATATCCCAAATTGGTTAACGCATATGTTACTGCTCTCCAATGAAAAAATCTATATAGAGTTTATTAATCAATGAACAACATGGTGGTAACATATATAAAAGTTGAACTAGAGAGCAAGTGATGAGGTCATCGAGGGTAATGGGCTTAAAGCCTAAATCTAACGAGTCACTTTAAAAAAAAAATCTATCTAGATGACTAGAGATTCCAAGATCTAGATTCAAAAGGACAAACAAAATTTTGAGTGACTCACCAGTAGTACTAAGGAGATATTTATTTTCTTCCCATTCCTATGATGACACAGTACTGTCTACCTTAAGTATTAGGTTATGCACGTGACTTTAATGATTCTTATGTTTTGGAAATCCAAGTGAGATCGATAGAGAATTATCTATATGAGTGTTAAAGTGGGTCACTTATATGAGAATAAAAGGTTAAGTTCTTTAGAGCACTCATGAATACCAGGATTTGTTCGTGACCAACATAACACAGCGAAAAGAACCAACTTTATGCCAAAAGGTGTCCTATGTATACTATTGTGTGATCTTATACTAAAGGCTCAATAGTTCAAAACATCAAGTCACTAGTTAGTCAAGTAAATTCGATAGGATTACACTAAAGAAGATTCAAGGTCAAAAACTATTTATCCCAATGCAATAACTTTCTAACTATACTCTCTTTAAGTGTCTCCCAATCTATTTGCATTTGAGGATAATTTTTATTCTTGTGCATGTGGATGAGAAATTATGTCTCACATACTGTGTTATGATATCAAGTGAATATGTGAGTGCAGACGATTTATTGTCATTAGGAGTTCGTTAAACGTGAATAGTTACATGTGACTATTAAAAACGTGAAGAGTTACTTCTGAACGTTCATAATGATTTAGGCTCAACTATTGCACCTGGTAAGTGATGGGTTCATACCGAACATGCACTAGAGAGTTAATAAATAGTCCCACCAACCTCATTTGCAAAAAAAAAAAAAAAAATTCTCCCCTCCCTACATACATGTAAGCCTAGTTTAGCCTTTGCCTTAATATGTCAAGTGAGTTAGGGTTGAACCCAAGGGATCAAGTGGGTTAAGTTAAATAAGAGAGTACTACACCAAATTGGTTCCCGAGTCTATCAAATTGAAGTAGCGCTTTTGATCAATAGTAGATCATTGTATCGTGGAAGACATGTGTCATTGGGTCCGTACAGCACCAAACGAGACGTCAATAGATAATATCAAATATTAGCCTTGGTTTAATTTCAATTTTTTTTCGTATTTATTTTATTTTATTATACCAAAATATACATTAATACAATTTATGTGATTTAAGTATGTTAGTATAAATTTCACTATCTCTTCAAATATTATCATATACCCATATTATTCTTTAACACATAACTATGTCGTGCAAGCTCGACTACTACTTTCCGTTTTTAGAAATGTAAGCGAGTGGGAAACCGATCCTCTATTATGGAATAGCTTAATGCATGCGATTGATTGTCTTTTCTTTTGAAGCGATTATAAGATGCCCAAACACAAAAAGCTCTACAAATACAGAACTACCCAAACACAATAATTACAATTACTACACAATTAATTTTACACCACAAATGAATATCTTTCTAGCTTAAAGAGAGAATTCACATGACCGACTCATTCATATGAGATGTGCAAGTTAATGTCTCTCTAGCTCTAGTCACAGCATCGCAGTAAAACCTAGGGGATCCTCAATTTAAGAAAAATAATCATAATCTAGCCTTCAAATCAGAGCAAAATAAATATAGAAAAAATCAATCATATCCCAAACACAAGTTCACATGTTAATTCATTGATTTCTTTTAATGGTCAATTATTCAAATAAGAAGGCTTCCCCTGGTGTTGTGCAGAAGCATATTTACAACATTGTGTGCAACCGGTTAATCACATGCAAGCTTCTTAACTGTAGAGGGTCTAGAGTTATTGCTACAACTTGGAGCCTTTCAAGCTCTGTATTTGATGTCCAGTCTTAAGCCTCCTATGCATATGTTCTTCTTTTTGCCTTTGTTTGTTTCCCCCTTTGTTGTTGAATATATTGATTTACCGGGTAAAAACAATTTAATTGTTGACTTCTCGGTAATTAATTTTGGAAAGTTGTTTTTTCATTTATCAAAATGCCCTCAAATAAACATATTTGTAATTAATTTTGCCATATTTGAGTGATTGAGTAGTCAAAAATTAAATTGTTCCTAAGAGGTTTTCTTTTAAGTTAACTGTTGTTAACTAACTAGAATACAAAAACAAAAACAAAAATAAACTAACCAGAAACCAAAACAAAAAAAAAAAGTGGAAGAAAAAGAAAAGAAAATAGTTGTATTTTTTTCAAGTTTGACTTATTAGTATCGTGATGTCATCCTAATTGTAGTAATAAAACAAGTTAATAGTCATCTTTATCCTTTTTTTATAATTAATAGTTAATTCTACAACAACAAAAAATTCACAAACTCCCCTATTATTTTTCTTCAAAATCTTTCACTTTTACCAAATTAAGAATTCTATTTGATCTTTTACCGTCAGTGTCACTAATGTAAGCCTATAGGAATAACTTCCTTGGCTGACTAATACTGGTGCGATCTCTATGATCAAAGCAATCACTATAAAATCATTGATGAAACCCAAATATATATGCAGTGGTAAAGTAGTATCTGAAATTTCTTACACCACCAAGTGAAACTTCCATCACTTCCCAAATAGCTAACATATACAAATTATAAATTGAGGTACTAAAGATGGTTTGGTATGGTATAGCATATCAAGAAAATCAACACAAATTCTACTAGCCAAATCCAGCCAGCCAAACAAGTTGGTTATAATATATATATATATATATATATATATATATAGCTTATTCTACTCCATTTACTTGACATGAATGGGCACTTGATATGAATGGGCATCCTTCACCTTGAACAATTCTGTAAGAGATGGCAACATTCCTATCAGTTTTAGCCAACGTTAGTGTTTCATTATCCCATCGGCTAAGTGAATACATCCCATACCAGCCATTGCGCGCGGGCTATGAAATTCGCTACTTCATTGGCTTCTCTATACTGGAACTGATGAAATTCGATGGTGTATTATTTATCATGCATGTTAAAAAAATATTAAAATTAAAGAGAAACTATAATGTTGGTTACCTAAATGCCAAACTCCCAATGCCTTTAAAGGAAGCATATAAACAGTGATTACCGAGTGAGATATATATATATATATATATATATATATATATATATATATATATATACTAGCATTATTGCACCACCAACACATGAAGTTTGCCACGTTTATCCAGATGTAGGTGATTTGAAAAGTGGCGGTCCTTATGATCATTTTCCTGTAGAGCTAGTGATAGGCTAGTGAGAGATGTAATTAAAATAATTAGTAACAATAAATTGAAGATCTAAATGAACCTATTTTAGGCCTGTTGATCGATCTTAAACATTCCAGAGAGGCCATACAAATTATTTTTTAAGAAGAAAGAATGAAGCAACTTATTTTGAGATAGACTATTCAAGAACGCTAAGGAATTACGAAGTGGTTGTGCGTTGTAGCTTAATATATTGATTGTTCATATATAGCATAAATGTTTAAAGCCTAAAAATTTGTTGCTCCTGAATTTTTTTTCAAAAGAAACAAATATATAGCTAGCCAAATGAGAGTTGAAGATCTTCTGCAAATAAACAAACATTATTTCTGTATGGAATGTAGAAAGGGAAGAAGCTAGCAGGAGCATACCAAATTTATAACGTACCAAGAGAAGGCATGCCAAGACAAGACTTGGCAACCAAAAGCAGAAGGAATCACTTCTATAAGGAGTAAATTAAATTAATTGTAGAGTATTCATTTGTTTATTTATAATCCTGCTGCTATATATATACATATATATATATATATATCTATATATATATATACTAGGAAATAAGGTTTGATTGGTGTTTTTCTACCATAGGACTACCATTTATATATATTGCCCAAAACAGTGTCCAAAATTTCAAAGGATGAACATGAGATGATCCTTTTTGTTAAGGGATGCTCCTCATACATCTAAGTGAAATCAATTTTGATGTATCTAATTTTGTGTGAATAACAAAATTTTTAATTTTATCATACATTTTGGTTAATAAAATTATAACATTTAAACAAACAAGTACCTTTTCCGATTCCACTCGATCCATTGAGCTTTCATCTTCTCAAAAAGTGTACCTATGAGAAATAAGTTTAAACGTGTTACTAAACCTACAAAATATTTTTTGATATTGTAGCATCACATCTTATATTTTATCCTGGAAAAAATTAGGGCCATCATCTCAATATAATGCAAACAAAATTTAGTTGGAAAAAATTTGACATATACCTCGTTTTTAAGAAATTTACCATCGGTGCACAACAAGTAGATGTAAGACCAGAGAGAAATAAGTTTGAAAAAACAAATGAGACTTACCATGCAATAGCCGAGATGGCTATGAATGTAACACTTTAGAGAGAGAGAGAGGCGACGGTGACCTAAAATTCACAGAACACCACGTTAAAAGTAAAAATAAGAGAGAACATAATCAGTCTCAAGATATAACTATAAAAAAAAGAGAGATGAAGAAAATTAGAGTTATGGGTTGAAGATTACCAAGAGAGAACAAATAAGAGAACATGATCTCCGATCTCGATAATCTTCTCAAATACACAACAGCGATAATGATTTCACTAAACGGGATTGAGGAACATCAGAGAAATGGGCACAATGAGAGAGATCTGTCGAAGTCTGGAGAGCCGTTGCTAGAGATATATATGTTGAAGAGTCATTGAAGGCGTTGCCCGCGAGCGGAGAGAGTAAGTCTTTGTTTGGATTGAATGATTTGGAAGGAAAAGAAAAGAAAGGAAAGGATAGGACATTTTGTGTTTGGATAATTAATTAGGAGAGAAAGGAAAGGATTTGGAGGGATAGCTTATCCCTCCAAATCCCTCACTTGATATCCTTCCAAAAATGAGAAGATTTGGAGAGAAATGATAGCAAGTTAAGTGATATTTTCATAATACTTAAAATGGACTCAACATTTTAGGAGAGAATTCTTAAAGACATCTATGTCCCGATTAGGATTCAACAACTTGGACTTAGGTAAATATCAAAAGTTCAATTAACTGAAAAAGTCTAAGAATCAAAACTCTTTATTTGTTAATAATCTCATTGTCCTATTTTATATTTATTTTTGCATTATTTGTTCTTGAACATGAATTTATTACTCATATCTCTAATGTTAGTTAGAAATTAAGAATTCATCTGGAGGCAATTAAAAAAAATTAAACTTCTTAATAGTAATCAAGCAAATGTCATTTATATATAGGTGCTGACTCATTTTCATTAAAGACGTTTCTATTACAAAAACAGTATGGATTATTACCGAAGCAATTTGTATATTTTAATATAACTTTTTTTCTAATAAATAATCAATGTTATTTTGGTAATAGAATCTATCAGTCAGTCAATCACTCACTCACTCACTATAATATGCTAAGCACAACATATTCTATTGCAATTTGAACTCATGCTTACCAGGTAAGGTTGTTTGTGTTATATATTGTAATATAAATAAAAAAAGTATAATAGTAAATTATTTAAAATGGTTTCTTTTCTTTTAATGTTATCATTTCTTTTATTTTCTTTCATAATTTATCCAAAGATGAAAGCATGTTATCCTTTTTTTTTTCTTTTCTTTTCTCTTATAACTTATGTTATCATTTCTTTTCTTTCCTTTCCAGGTTATTCAAACAAGCCCTAACGCAAATATACATAGGAGTTGCGGCTCCATATTTATATTAGGGTTTCTATCATAAATTTATTTGTTCAATAATCAAAGGTTGATACAAAGAAATTCATATGTATGATTATATGGGATTAGGGCTGCAATCGAGCAGTTTGAGCTCGGTTCGACAGTGTAGGAGGGTGTTCGAGCTCGAATCGAGCTCCAACCTCAAGTGTTCGAGCTCGGCTTGGTCAAGTTCATGAGCTTTTCAAGCTCGGCTCGAAACTCGTATAGAGATACAGATATTACACACACAAAACACACACAAGTATAGATCTATCATCCACATATTACACACACACACATATGCACATATTTGTCTAAAACTAAATTTCCATCAAAAGAAATTTCATACAAAATTATAAAATGTAGAAATACCTGGAAAATCACCGATCTCATCAAAGCCACTGTGCCAATCTCGCCAAAGCCATCCTCCCATGCCACGAGAGAGAGAGAGAGAGAGAGAGAGAGAGAGAGAGAGAGAGAGAGAGAGAGAGAAAGAGAAAGAGCAAACACAAAATACAGATCGAAAGTTGAGAGTTGGGACTTAGGATGTAGAGAGAGGAGCGCGGGCCGTGCGGCTAGGGTTGAGAGTAATTTGAGTGGTTAAATAATATATATAGATGGGCTTTCAGAACATGGGCTTAGGTTTTAGCTATGTTAATTCTCTTGGACTGGGTCCATTTTATTTCAAAAAAGCTGGGTAATGCATTTTATTGATTTGGTTGGGCTGGGTTAAAGTTATAGGTTTAAAAGAATATGCTTGTGATTGGGTTGGGCAAATGCATGGCTTGTGATTGGGTTGGGCTTGACTAAAGTTATAAGTTTAAAAGAAAATAAATAGCCTAATCTTACTAAGTTATTTAATATATATATGTGTGAGTGTGTGTATATATATACATATATACATATTCACGAGCTATAATTGAGTCTATTTAACAAGCTTGTTCATGAACATGCTCACAAATTAACGAGCCGAGTAGATGAGTGTTTGAGATTAGTTCGTTTATTAATCAAAAGTCTATATTTTGTTTGGGCTCGGTTCGTTTAGTAAATAAACTAACACAAACCGAACCCCACTCAAGCCAAGCTCAAGCTGCTTGTCGAACGCTCAGCTCGTTTGCAGCCTTATATGGGATGATGGGTAATAGATTAAATAGAGTTGGGCTTGTGAATGTGTTTGGGTTTACAAAGAGTAAATGAGTTGGGCTTATGAAAGCTCTATGAGTTTGGGTTGGATTTATATTTGAATGGGCTAAACTATTTTATAATTCTATAAGAGATTTTAAAGAAAATTAAACATTTATCCATACTAGTTTATTCATGAACCTAAGGAGTCGATTTCAACAATGTTCGAGCTTGGATAATTTACTACACCAACAAATATGACCCCAACTTTTAATGAGTTGAACCCGAATTATTCATAAACAACTTAGTTCATTTGCAATATGATACTAATGAGACCATGGAGATTTATAAAAGGAAAGAAAATATATATATATTACATCCTCTACATGAATGTTCAGCTTATAAATGTTGAATGACATTTTCTATTTATGAACAAAATTTTTCATGACTACCTCGAGCAGAACAAAATTTCTCTCCAACGGTTTGAACCTTATTTAAAAAAAAAAAAAAAAAACTACTGTGAATTTATCTCATAACTACTGAGTTTGGGCTTTGGGTTATGCAAATTTTATATAAGTTGTGGATTTGATGATATTTATGGGCTGTCGATGTTGGGCTTTGCTCCCTTTTGGCCTTTTGGGGTTTGTTTGCCTTTTGGCATACTAAGGTCTAATATATCTTACTTCGATCTAATATTCAATTTTGGGGTAAATGATGTCTATGATATTTGTTTTGTTGATCTAATAAAAATTTTGATCTTTTTGCGAGAAATTTTTTTTCTCATTTTTCGTTCTCTCAAACACTTCGTAAGCAAATTTAAGCAACTCTTAATGTGTCTCAAACTTGTTAGGTAACTTCTTATCCTCTCTGTTATGTAGTATGTTTTGAAACCATGGTAGAGAAAATGGGAAAAGAGACAAGGAAGCATGATAAAGAAATCATATATTTTTAATTGGTAGAGTAGCAAATTAAAAAGGAAAAAGAGAGTGGTGGATGAGGAAGAAAAAGAAATGGATGAATTCAAGGAGTTATGTAATTTCGTCATCTAAAAATTATTTTTAGAATATTTAATAAATTTGAAGTGTTTTTTACCAAATTAACCTCAAATAGTCGCTCATCATCAATTAAGTTTCAATTTTGATGATTATTCTTCTTTTTAGATTTTATGGTCACTTTAGAGTAATTTTATTTAGGATTGGTTACCAAAATCTAATTTTCTCTTTATTTTATTATATATATGTATGTTTATATTGTGAACTCCCTTCAGAATTTAGTTGAAGCAAAACCTTTTTTTTCTCTCTTTATTTTAATCTTTTTTTGGCACAATTGGACAACCTAGTCCATAATACACAAACTGCACATTTAAAACATGACCTAGACTTACTTACAAGCTGTTAGTAGGAGATGTTGTGGTAAACTGCAGGCTTAACACTTGAGTCACCTGATGTGACAATTTAACAGTATTGTCCCTATTCATCCAATTAAACATACTAGACTAGGGGGTTATCACAATAATAAAATTAAAAACTACAGAAAAATACAGTATATCCCTAATAATTTAGAAACATATAAGTGAAATTATCATTGATTAAGTACACAATGCGTTTCAAATTGGCAGTTCTTTCAATGGTATTTGGAGTGTCTTTCACCAAAAAAAAAAAAAACTCTTAAATTGATTCACAGTCGACCCATATTTTATATGGATTAGTGATTCAAATTTGATGATTCATTAATTAAACAAATCGAATATGGATTATGGTTGATTCGATCTAATAATAATTCGATCCGATATAATATATAATATTTATATATTATTAAAATATTTTTATCATTATTTCTTTTATTTCTTCTTATTATTTTTTTCTTTAATAAAAAGTCAAATATCTATCATGTAAGAGTATCAATCAAACGTCTAAGTTCCAAAATCACCTTGTGTGTTGCTCCTATGAAATTTATTCAGATGTCTATATGATCCGAATTCAAGCCGATAATATTACTATAGGGGAAAAAATCCTCTAACCAGTGAAGGTAGGACAAGTGAGCCCATTAAAATAGAAGGTGGGTCTTCTCTAGGAGAGAGTTTAGGCCCACTCATAATGAAAAGTGAACCAGGCTTCCAGACTAACCCAATGTGACAAAAGCAGGTCAAGCAGCCTGAGTCAAGCTCAGGCGGCCCATAGAGAGGGATGACTTGTCTTGCCGAACAGGAATCTGAATCCTATTATGAATCCAGTAAACTTGGAAGAAAAGAAAGCTATAAATATAGAAATTCGAATCCTAAAATGATTTGAATTTGTGACTTGTATAAATAAAGCAAGGGAATAATAAGAAAGTATCTCTTTTTTTTTAATGTAAAAAAGGCATATTATTCAATCGTTTCTCAAGAGAATTTGGGTGTGTGCAATAGGTTGGCTTGGTGGAAATCAGCTGAGTAATTTTTTGCATCAACACTTTGGTGCCGTATGTGGGAAATGTGTTATCGTTTTCCTATTTAAACCAAAGAAACCCATAGCCATGGTGGATACAAGAAGAAATACTTGCGACGTGACAAATTTGGGACGACCTCTTAGAAATCAAAGGGGGGTGCCACCCATACAATCGAACGTCTAGCAATTGATCCAGTGGAAAAAAGCTCTATGCCAACAGATCGGCGATCTCCAAGCAAAGGTGGAATGTGTGGAAAGTGCGAGAGGTCCTAGACGACAACAGAAAGAAGGGGCCAGCTCAAGCAATCGCTCGCTAAGCGAATCTTATAATTAGGTCATAGGTAGTAATCCATAGCCTGAATGAGTCAATGATTATCAGATCAATCCCACACAAGTCTACCCGGAGTGGAGGGCCCAAATGCAATGGGAGATTGACGAATTGAGGGGTGGTAGAGCCCGCTACCTAGCGGACCAAGCATTCGCTATCATCAGGTTGGGTGAGTCTCCCTTTATAGAAAACATAACTCGATTCCAGAGGCCAAGAAAGTTTACTATGCCTATTTTCACCACCTTTGATGGAAGAACAGATCTTGTAGAACACATCTATCAGTACCAGCAAAAGATGACTTTAGACGCAGAAAATGACGCACTCTTGTGCAAAATCTTTCCATCCAGCTTGCCAGGACCAACGTTGTTATGGTTTAAGCAACAACCACCTCATTTGATCCCGAACTTTGCTAGACTTTGTGAGTTTTTCATTGCTCAGTATGCTGGAAACCAAGAACGAATGAGGACTATCTCTTCTTTGATCACCATAAGACAAATTAAGGGAGAAACCCTGAAATCCTTTTTAACTCGTTTTAACCTAGAGATGTCTTTGATAGATTGATGCGATCAAACTACAGCGGTTGAGGCTTTCAAAATAACAATACTACCTGAGGAGGGCTTTCACAGATCCCTAGTGAAAAGTGCTCTAAGCCATCTCGAGCTGCTCTATCATATGTGCAAGAGCCACTGAAGAAGCAAAGGGTCGAAGGGAAGGTCACTCCATTAAAGGTATCTCTAGCTAAGCTCTATCAGGAAAACAAGAACAAAGGAATTTTTCATCCGCCCCCAGTTATAAGACAATCGTTGGAATAGAAAAATAAAAATAAACATTGTGTATTCCATAGTGACTTTGGTCACACAAACGAATGCAAAAGTTTGAGGCAACAAATGGAAGTTTTGATCTCCAAAGGAAACTTATCAGAGTATGTCCTTAATGAAGACCAAACCAAACTACCCGATCAGCCTAAACAAAAGCCGAACAAACAGCAGAATCTTGCTCCTATTCGGATCACAAACTCTATCGATGGTTCAGCGACATCAGATCAAGAAAGTGAAATGGAGAAGCGATCGCACCTGAGAAATAACCAAAAGATGTAGACGATTGGTGAGATTCACTTAGTGTATAATCAATCTGCCCAAGTATCAATCATCTTCACGAATGAAGACATGAACATGATCCAGGTACCCCACGAAGATCCACTAGTGATTAGTCTCATCGTTTCCAATTGCGAAATAGAAATGGTCCTAGTTGATGCAGGAAGTAGCGCAAATGTCCTAACTCAATGAGCTTTTCAACAGATGGGTTTCGATGTAGAACACGTTAAACCAACAACTGAGTCACTAATCGGGTTCGATGGGAGACAAGTCACCCCGACTGGGGTAATAGAACTCCTGGTAACAGTCGCAGCCAAAACCTTGACAAAATCTTTTATTGTTGTGGATTTTAACTTTTCATACAATCTAATAATGGGAAGAGGTTAGATACATCGTATACAAGGAATCCCGTCAATACTTCACCAATTAATAAGATGTGTGGCACGCACCAAATGGAAGAGGTACAATTGATATCCTGGGAGACCAAGTGGCGGCAAAGAAGTGCTACGCCCTTGCACTAAAAGGGAAGATGGTAGAAGGCAGTCAAGTCAAATAGCAATCACAGAAGTCTCTACCGAGTAACGTATTGGCAGAGCATGAGAGAGACAAACTAACCGAAGAGTTGCTTGAACTGATCGAGATTTTTTCGGAGAAAAACCCCATAAATCTTGGAACTTTTGTTAGTAGAAAAGAGAGGATGCAGCTAATGAAGTTGCTAAAAGAGAACACATACGTCTTTGCATGAGATCATACAAATATGACAAGAATCAACCCAGCAGTGGCTTGTCACACACTTAATGTTAACCTAAACTGTCCACCCGTTAAGCAGAGACAGATACGATTTGCTCTGAAAAGGAATCAACCACAGAGGTGGATTATCTACTCCAAGCTGGGTTCATCAGGGAAGTCCAATTCCCAGAATAGCTCTCCAATGTGGTGGTAGTGCAAAAGTTTCAACTCCATTTGAATGTAAGCTTTATGTTGATTGATTATCAATGCAGAAAGGATCGGGTATCGGTATAGAAATTTAAACTCTGGATGGAACTGCTCTATAGCAAGCAGTCTGCCTAAAATTCCCTATATCAAACAACGAAGCTGAATATGAGCTTTTTTGGCAGGTCTAAGACTAGCGAAGATACTTTAGGTGAAGAACCTGCTAGTTTTTAGTGACTCCTATCTGATTGTGAGACAGGTCAATGTGGATTATTTCCCAAAGGATGATCACATGAAAAATTATAAAGACCTGACGGAACGAGAGCTCAAAGAATTTGACCAGGTCAATGTTTCCCAGATCCCCACGGAGTAAAACTTGGAAGCTGACAAGTTGGCATATTCAACTTCAGTAGCCCGATCTAATCTGATTAGGGTAATCCCAGTTGATGCATTAGCCGCACCAAGTATTCTCGACTGAAATTAAATATTGGTTCTACTGGCAAAACCTAGTTGGATGGATCCCATAAATACTTATCTCACCAACGGGACCTTGCCTGCTTCAAGGAAGGAAGTAAGGAAGATCAGGATGAAGTCACCGAGATATGCAGTAGTTGGTGGACATTTTTATAGAAAGTCATTCTCAGGACCCTACCTGAGATATATATATATATATATATTTATTTATATATATGTTTATCTAAACTAAACTAATCCCACAATTGTAAACGTAGTCAACTTTGTGTGGGCATAAGATGGCTACTACATGTATGTATATAATTTTAATTTATTACATTTATTTTTGTATTTTTAAATGACCTATAAACCTTTTGTTTCAAACTTAATCAAGTAGATTACAATATATTTTTTTTTTGTTTAATGTCATTGATTGCTAGGAATTTATTTTTGTTCTAGGTTAATGACGTGGCGTTATTTTAGAACAATGCTATTTGTACCAATTTTCTAATCAGATTTGTGTAGCTGAGGGGGTATTTTATTCCTTTGATGTAGTGGAGAAACTCAAATGTGGGTCCCTCCACTACATCAAATGTATAAACATGAGAAAGTATACAATACCTCCCGATTATGTGGTACCCCAACAAATGTAAGCCGGGTACCCCCGATAATGTGGTACCTCGGTAAGTGTAAACCGGGTACCACATCATCAATATTGGATACTTTCTAGATAAAAATAATTTTCATTATTTTATTGGGAGGCGATATTTGCACTCCACTTTTCTCAAATACTACAATTAGAGCAACGATATTTTCGTATCTCCACTCTCTTTCTCGAGCTTCTTGCCTCTCTCAACTCTCTTCTCTACTTTGTATATACTCTCTCTTCTGTGATTTTGATATTGATCTTTGCAAGTAACAATGGAAGATATCATAAATGAAGAAATGGTTGAGTTGGGCAAAGTAGTTGATCTTGTTAGCACGAATGACATTGAAGAAATGCCACTTTTAATGAAAATGTTGATGGTAATTTATTTTTTCGTGTTGTATGCTTTTTTAGTTGAATTTTTTTCCTATGTGATTTTTAAGAATTAATTTAGCATTGTCTTTGAATCTTGAAATTTACCTAGTTGATGATAAGAATCCCATTTGTTTTGACAATAGAATCACAAAAAACAGAGATTTTGTGGAAAGAACAAAAAATATAAAAAAAAATGTACATTGCATTCAAAATAGTAAATGTATTGAATGGATCGAAGAAAACATGGGAACCATGTGTTCGTCTACCATCTTTCTTCAACTATATTATAGTCTTCCCCGTGGCCACGAAAATGGGTGATGGGAACTTCTAGTCCCCCAAGCATTTTCTAATTAGTGACTAAAATCACTATCCCATGTGTATCACCATTGTGTAACTAACCACCCCTCAGGTAGTCGTAGCTATTTTATCACTTTCATCAATTCTAAATTTTGATATGTTTGGGAAAAGTAGTTGGGACAGTTTTAAGGGTCGGTACACGGTGTTACAAAAATTGTGTTCTCTTTCAACTCAACCGATCATTTTCATCAAAATGCATAAAGTTTAGTAGAGTTCAGAAAGTTATCGCAACATATAAGTTGTGTATAAGGTTTAGTACATACAGAGTACCAAACTGTGGATGTGCATGACGCAATTTAAAACTTTTGTATTTGTTAACAAAATATTGTTATCAATTCGACTAGATGTAATGTAATGATGACTATTATGCTACGTTTGGTAGGCGAGAATGGAATGATTGTAATACAGCCATGAATGAAATGAGAATGAGAATGGAATGGTCATTCCCATTCTATTACTTGGTTGCAAATATGAAATGAGATAGGAATGAAATAAATTTTAAATCAAATTATCCAAAATACCCCTCCTAGTGACAAATAAATTAAACTAATTAAGGTGTGGTGGTGGAGGAAGGTGACGATGTGGAGATGGTGGAGGTGGCGTGGTGGTGGAGGTGGTGGGGGTGGCGATGGAGGTGGTGGTGGAGGAAGGTGGTGATGTGATGGTGGAGACAGTGGAGGTGGAGGTGGTGGAAGGTGGCGATATAGGGGTGGTGGTGTGGCGGTGGAGGAAGGTGGCGATGTGAAGGTGGTGGCGGTGGAGGTGGCCAGTGGCAATGAGATGTGGCGGCAGCAGTGGTGGTGGAGGAAGCTGGCAATTTGGAGGTGGTGCTGTAGTGGTGAAGGAAGGTGGCGATATGGAGGTGGTGTTGTCGTGGTGGAGGAAAGTGGCAATGTAGAGGTGGTGGTGGTGGTAAAGGCGATGTGGTGGTGGAGGTGAAACCTTTTTTTGGTAATATGAATTTTTTTTCCTTACTGGGAATGGAATGCCCAGTGGAATGTATTTTCATTCTAAAAGAATGACCATTAAACGGGCCGAGCTGAGCCGAGTTAGTGGCATGTTTGAGTTTGGCTTGACAAAGTGGCAAGATTAGGGGTGCAACTTGGGTTGGGCAACCCAAACCCAACCCGAGCCCAGCCCTATTTTTTACAGGCTTGGGCAACTATTTTTATAATTAGAGTTGAGCTTGGGTTAAAAAACCTCAACCCAAACTTAATTAGGATTGGGCTTGGGTTGAGGTGCCAACAACCTGAGCCCAACCCGAATCCGAAATTGTAATATTATTTTTATAAATATTTTTTATTTTTAATATATTACATATACTATTCAAATTATGATAACCTTTTTTTTTTCAACTTCCTATATTTAAATCTTAATTTATAGTATATTAACACTTTGGATAATTAATTTCTTAAAAATTTGTTTGTAATTTTTTTGAAATTTGCATTAAGTTCTTAATTTTGTGTATGTTTAGGAGTAATCTAATGTGAAATTTATTAAAGATTACATTAAATTTTCAACGTGGAGATTGGTGATATAGATAACCCGAATTAACCCAACTTTCTAACCCAAAATCTAAACCCGAGTTACAAACCCAAATTTAAAAATTTAAAGATGGGTTGGGCTAGGGTTGAAGGTTGAAAGTAGGGTTAGAATTGAACATTTCATATGTAGGGTTGAGCCCGATTTATATCTCTAACCCATCTAACCCGCCCCGAGTTGCCGCCCTAGGCAAGATGCTCGAGCTCGGCTTAACAACTTCCATCTCAGCGTTCGAACTCGGTTTAGCAAATTTTATGAGCTTTTCGAGCGAAACTCGTTTACAAATACACAGCTTGCACACACAACCAACACGCACACACGTGTACGCATGCGTATACACACACACACACACACACACACATATATATATATATGCAGAGATCTATTAATAACTGAACATCCATTAAAATTAAAAATTCATAGAGAACTATAGAAGTAACCTAGAGAATAACTAGTGATCGTCCGTGACGGTCATCAATACAGTACAACCGTAAATCAAATTTGTAACCACCACCATGATGTCCCCAAAGCCATTGTTCCAATGTCGCCATATTCATAGCCAAAACCACCATTCAGATGTCGCCATGGCTGTAGCCACCATCATCATCTTCCCAAGCCACCACAGAGAGAGAGAGAGGTTACGCAGATGAGAGTGATGGAATCGTGCGTTGGGTATGAAAAGAGGTCTGCGGCTAGGTTTGAGAGGGGATGATTAAGTGGTTTATATAGATGGGTTGTGGCCTTCGGTTTGGGTTGTTTTATTATTTTGGGCTTAGCCTATCATATAAGGAGTTTATTTAAATGGGTTGTGGGTTTGGGTTGTTTTAAATTTTTTTTAGCTTAGTATATTTTATTTTAAAGTGATTGGTAACGCATGATTGGGTTAGGTTAGTATGGGCTAAACTGTTAAATTTTTTTAGAAAAATGAATGGACTTAAAGAAGTTATACACACACACGCACGAGCTATAATCGAGCCTATTTAATGAGTTTGTTCACGAATTATCAAACCGAGTAGAGGGGTGTTTGAAATTGGTTCATTTATTAATCAAACAAATATATTTTGTTTAGGCTCGTTCGTTTAGTAAATAAACGAACACGAACCAAGCCCAACTTGAATCGTGCTCGAGCTACTTGTTTGTAGCCCTAATGAACATTCCCACTTTAAAATATATACAATGATCATTCACATTTTAAAAATCCATATCAAACAAAGGTATAGATGGAATGGACATTTCATTTCATTCCATTCCTGCGTAGCATTAGAGGAAAAAATATATTTATAAATTAAATTTTAGAAAATTAAATAGAAACCTTGTTGATTATGAACTCCTAACTCGTGTAATAAGGTTGCCCATGAGGTGGGTAGAACTGCTTTGAAAACTAATACGAGTGAGGGTGAGTAGTCATGATCGCGTGGCCAAATTGAAGATATTATGAGATTGGACTACAATATTTTGTCTTTCTTATACATTCTGTTCTTTTGACCAGAAAAAAATGATTTAGAGGTAAAATAGATAAGAAAATTCTAAACATCATGAATATAATTCATGAATTAGTATCTCAAATTAGATGGTTGATTATTTGACATTAGGTGACTGATTATTTGGCAACTTTTTATATTTTAAAAGTAATTACTTTGAGAGAATACAGGAAAAAAAAAGAGAAAAAATTAGCAAAACTTATCATTATAAAATCTAAATTCTAACATAACTCAATAACGAAGGATTCAAATTATATTTTATACCCATATCTTCCTTTGAAATATCAGTTAGATTAAAATTTCAAATAATTGAGACAAGAAACTACACATATTTTCCTATAATTTCTTTAACATAAGCTTAGAACTATTTCTCTTAAATAAAAACTTTAATTTTCTTCATTATCTACATATGTGAATAATTAAATAAACACATAATATACTTAAAGTTTCATATAATTTTATTTTGATTTGGTATTTTCGATTACAGCTCAATTATAAAGAAAGATCTAGTAAAGATAGAGAGAAGTGGAAGGAGTGCAAAAGTGAATATATGTATATATAATAAAATATATATAAAAGATTAGAGGGAAAAATTCAATTTGATTACGATTCTTACTTCCTCCTTTAATGGGATTCATTTAGTTTCATAAAATGTTAAAAATTATGAAAAGTGTAATATGTATCAAAATAGAGGATATTTATGTCTTTATTATATTGTCACGTTATCTTCGAGATACATATTCCAGATATTTAGCGTTGCTCAAATAGATATGTAGAGTAACTTAGGGGCTATTTGGTAATAGTGTCAGATTCCATTTTCTGATTTCTGAAAAATGAAATCTGAAAACATGTTGTGTTGCCATTTCTATCAAAAGTAGAATACGTTTGGTAAGCTGTTGAAATTTTGAAAGCACAAATCTGAAAATATATGTTTGGTAACTCAAAATTAATTTTCAAAAAAAAAAAAAATAGTGGTATCTTTGACTAAAAATTGTGTTTGAGTAATATGGTTTAAGCTCATTTTAATCAATATAAATGTGATAATGTACATTATTTCCTCTGAAATTATATTTGTTAGGATTTTATTTTAGTTTATTTTAATTAAAAATTCATTTTTAAGCATTTGCATGTTTTTGGTAATTGTCATAAACTCTAAGTATTTACATGTTTTTGGTAATTGTCATATATTATTATATATACTTGTTTTATTTCCTTTTATATTTTTATATTGTATATAATTGTATTTATATATAACTCTTATTTTATTGTATTTTCTTCTTATATATATCTTTATATTATATATATATATATATATATATATATATATATATATATATATTATTATAAAGCTTAAGTTATGCTTATTGTGAGATCTATTTTCTAGCCAAGTCATTGGAATGCATTTTCCTTCTTTGCATCGCCAGACAGTGTTTTGGCTAAGCTGTGGGAGATGCTCTTTTATAACAAGCAAATAACATCACTTGACCCAAATGACAACCCCTGGACAATTCTTAACTTTACAGCATTCAAATCTAAAAATGAAGGTCCAAAAGATATCTAAGCTTTGTCAATGTGAAATTCCAATTTCCCCTTTTATTGTTCGCACGCTTTCCATCAGTCTCCCCACATTTGGGAAAACTTGACATCAGTTTTTTTAATGCCATGGAGCATGATATACCATGAGCTTCAAAATAGTACATTTGAAAAGCAAAATACCTCGAAATATTGTTTTCTTCCCTCTTTGACAATCTCCATTTCATTACTAACACCTTCTCAAGATTTTCTCATTTCTTTTGACACCTTTCTTCTTTATGTTCTTCTTTTAACTTGTTTCCTTAATGCTCTCCGGATAAAGCTCTCTCCCCATGCTTTAAGAGAGAGGGCAAGGAAGTGTCGATTGCTATCCACTCAGATCTCAATACTCTTTGCCTACTCCAAGTTCTCAACATTTTCTTAATTGTAATCAAGTCATGATCAAGAGTTCCTAAAAATTCATTCCCTTAAGTTTTCAAAGAAGAGTGAAGTGATGGGAGTGTCAGCATTCTAGGCTTTAAAACGTTAAGAGTGTGCATGGCTCAAATTTAGATCTAGAGAAAGGTGAATAGGTATATAAGAATTCAACCGTCAATAGCATATCCTTAAATTTCAATTTATTTCGACCAACTTTGAATTATGAAAATTAATTCATGTGATTTAACTAATTCAATCATAAAATATATATGCATCCAAAGAGATAAATGTTTGTTTCTAAATCTAGGGTTTCTTATGGATCATTCCACATGTGATTGAGGGATTCAAAGCTAAGAGCAAATCTGAGATTGTATAACAAGAGCAATTCAAATTTGAAGGACTGAACATCAATTGAAAAGCAGATTGCTTAAGGAGGGGGTATGTTGACAGATCATCAGTTGGAAGGATCGAGGAGATCTTTTATAAGTCAAAATCAAGAAGGATTACGTGCTTCTACGGTGTAAAATCAGGTAACTCAATTGTAAACATCTTTCTCAAGAAGGTCGGTCAGAAGGATTTCTAGTTTAAAAAAAAAACAAATTTGTAGGCCCAAAACTGTAAGCCCAAATGTATGCAAGCCCAGATTAATAAACCTACAATGTAAGCCCAAACAAATACCGGTCCAACACATCACCCACAAACCCACCTCGTGCTTCAGCTGATAAGATCAACCCCAAACAAATGATAAAGACCAAAGGCAAACCCATCATTACCAGGCCACCTCATGCTCTGGAAGACAATATAAAAGGAGAGAGACCCCATTGTAAAAGGGGACCTTTTTTGTAAATTGAGAAGAGAGATAATTTCATAAATAAAATAAATTAAGAGTTCATACATTATTCCATTGAAATAATTTCGGATTTTAAGTGTGTTGTGTTAAGATAAAATATTTGTTAACTGAAAATTAATAATAGAAGTTTTTTGACACCTACACTTTGGCGTCGTCTGTGGGAAGCCAACAGAAAGATCCACGTAGTCACCGTAGCACATTCCGCGACACATAATGGTAAGAATCACTCGAGCAGCCATTTACACCGAGGATTCCCAGCCGGTTAGGGGTGAAGATGAGCGTGAGGACACCGTAGCATTGAGGCACGAGGTGGAAACCTTACAACGAGAAAATGCACAACTACGTGACGAAGTACGAGGAGTCCGTCATTTAACACCAGATTCGATCAACCATTCCGACAACCAGGACGAAGAAACTTCACGCCGGGAACGAGCACATAAACGCTCGGACAGGGAAATGATGAATAATGGGCCGACAAAGTACCTAGTACGAGCCGAACCGAGTTTGATCAACCTGGACCCATTACAGTCAGTCGAGCGAAAGATACTCCGGGAGCAAATTCAAAAAGAGGTCGAAATAATCAAACGTGGTCTTAGGACTGAAACTCCATCAGACCTCGCCGCTCAGGCGGTAAGGGGTGTGTTGCAATCACTTTTTGCAAGCCATATCCTACAAGCAACGGTCCATGCGAAGTTCAAAGTACCGTCATTCACCAATTTTGACGGGCGAATTGATCCAATCGAGCACATTTATCACGTCCAACAACGAATGGCTCTGAATGCAAAGGATGATGAGCTTATGTGTCATATGTTCTCAACTACCCTCAGTGGTCCGGCATTGCTGTGGTCTAAGCAACGACCCCCCGAAACAATTATCAACTTCCAGGCCCTTTGTGAGCAATTCATAACCCAATACGTGGGTAATCGGCGGCAAAAGAAGACGGTATCGTCCCCGTTCATTCTCAAGCAGGCCAATGGGGAGCCGTTGAAGATCTTCCTTTCATGTTTTAACCATGAAATATCCCTGATCGACGGATACGACCAGACCACGGCGGTAGAAGCTTTCTAGGTGGCTATGAACAATGGTACTAAGTTTTACCGAGCATTGTTAAGAAAACCCCCTAAGGATATGGGCGTCCTGAACAACAAGGCACAAGGATACATCACAATTGAGGATAACGAATCCAGGCAAGTTCAACCATCTTCTCTCATCACTGTAGCCCCCCTAGGAATAGGCCACCGGTCAATCAATTGAATGTAAATCAACTAGGTCCTCTTACTAACAACCGATCTTCAAAAAAGAGACCCAGGATCGAACGAAAGGAAACCCCTCTCAGGGTGACCTTGAGTCGTCTATTCCAAGAAACTGTCAATAGGGGCATCTTTCGGAACCCACCTCCTCTGACCGCTCCAATTGAAGCCAAAGATAGAACGAAACATTGTTCTTTCCATAAGGATGTGGGACACACTACCAATGGCTATCGAAATTTAAGCAACTAGGTAGAACTCCTCCTCTCTCGAGGAGAATTGGCAGAATATGTATCGTCCGACATGACACCCCGAGCAACTCCCATCCAGTCGAGGCAAAAAATAGAAGGATCTCCACCATCGAAAGTCATTGATACCATTCACGGGCACGCCCAATAGTGGAAGTCTGACGTCCACACGGTTAAGGGTTGGCAAAGAACGAACGTACTAAAAGCGACGACAGTGAGCACCATCCCAGAGGAGCGCATTTCGACTGACATTACATTCCATCGATGGGACATGCTAAAAGTGCAGTCACCACACGAAGACCCATTAGTCCTCACTTTGACAATAGCTAATTGCCTCGTCAAAAGCATCCTTATAGATACAGGGTCAAGTGCCAATATGATGACTCGATCAACCTTTGAACAGTTAGGTTTCACCGCAGATCAAGCCCACCAGACCCACAATCCCCTCATTGGGTTTGATGCAACTCGGGTAACCCCTTTCGAAATTGTCATCCTTCCTATAGTAGCGGCACATAGAACCCTAAACGAAATCTTTGTGATCATCGAAGTTAGTTCTCCTTATAATGTTATCCTGGGCAGAGGATGGATCCATCAGATGAGGGGTGTTCCCTCCACCCTCCATCAAGTGATGAAGTGTTTGTCAGTCAACAGATAGAGCACCGAAAATATCTGGGGCGATCAAGCAGCAACCCCAATGTGCTATCCCGTAGCCCTAAAAGGCACAGAACCTACCGAAGTTATCCCGGAAGTCAACCAACAATCCCAATAGCAATTAGCAGCATGCCCCAAAGAGAAGAATATTGATGAAGATGATCAAACCCATACCCTTGAAGCCTTACAAACAGTTCAAATTGATCCCATCGACGTAGCCCGAACGACCCGGATAGGGACTCATGCTACGAAAGTAGAGAAAGAAGAACTTATACGACTACTCCAGTGCAATCTGGACATTTTTGCATAGGATCACTCAGGTATGATCGGGATTCATCCCGACACAGCATGTCATAACTTAAACATTAATCAAGCCATCCAACCCGTTAAGCAACGCCAGCGTCAATTTACGCCCGAGCGCAATCGTATCATTGCTGAAGAGGTACAAAAATTGCTTGACGCCGGGCTGATTCATGAGGTGTACTATCCCGACTAGATTTCTAATGTGGTCGTTGTCCAGAAGAAGAACGAGAAATGGAGGGTATGCATTGATTTTACTAATTTGAACAAAGCTTGCCCAAAGGATAGCTACCCCTTGCCAAAAATTGACCAAATGATCGATGCCACAACTGGTTACGAGAAATTGAGCTTCTTAGACGCATACTCCGGTTATAATCAAATTCTAATGAATCCAAGCAATGAGGAGCAAACATATTTCATTACAAAATGAGGTACTTATTGCTATCGGGTAATGCCTTTCAGGTTCAAAAACGTTGGGGCAACATTCCAATGCATGGTCAATAAGGTGTTTTTCAAGCAATTGGGACGTACAATCGAAGCCTGTATTGACGACATAGTAGTCAAAAGCCGAAAGAAGTTGGATCATAATAAAGACTTGCAAGAAGTCTTTGATGTACTCCGAAGGCATCGCATCAAGTTAAATCCCACCAAGTGCACGTTTGGAGTTACCGAGGGCAAGTTTTTGGGTCACATCGTTAGTCGTTCTGGAATAGAGGCCAGTCCAGAAAAAACCAAGACACTTGTAGAACATCCTGAGCCTAAAACCTTTAGAGATCTACAAGTTCTTACTGGCAGAATCGCCGTTTTAAGTAGGTTTATCTCCAAGTTATCAGACAAGTGTAAACCCTTTTTTTTACGTGATCTAGTCCAAGGGAGAAACCATTTGGCGGGATGAACAACGAGTTGCGTTGGCCAACCTCAAAAGATATATGACCAGCCCACCAATCTTGACTGTGCCATCCGAAGGTGAATGATTGTAACTTTATTTGGCAGTCTCTCCGTCATCCACTAGTGTTGTACTCTTACGGGAAGACGACCACAAGCAACATCCAGTCTACTACTCCAGTAAAGCAATGACTGACCCAGAACAACGCTACAACCAAACTGAGAAGGTTATCTTGGCTCTCGTTCAGGCCAAAAAGAAGTTGCGCCATTACTTCGAGTCACACCCAATTATAGTAGTGACCACCTTTCCCCTCTGAGCCATACTGAGCAAACCAGATATGTCGGGCCGTCTTTCTAGATGGGCCATCGAACTAAGCTCCTTCAACATCACCTATGCCATTAAAGGCCAAGCCGTGATGGATTTTCTCCTTGAATACGATGCAAAGAATACAGTAAAAGAAACCCAAGAACCCCTATGGAAGTTGCACGTGGATGGGTCAACCAACCAAAAAGGGGTTGGTATTAGAATCGAATTGCAAACTCTTGAAGGATCCATATTACAACAATCACTCCGGTTAAATTTCCCTGCATCGAATAATGAAGCAGAGTATGAAGCCCTTATCCACGGCCTGAAACTCGCACAAGAATTTTAAATACGCAACCTCCAAGTTAGTTGTGACTCACAACTTGTGGTCAAATAAATGACCGAGGAGTATGCAATCAGGGATAAACAAATACGTGCTTATCAGGAGGTTGCACGGACGATCGCAGCCCATATACCACTGTTCACTATACTCCATGTCCCTCGATTAGACAACATGAATGCTGATAGTTTGGCTTACGCAGCTTCCCAAGCCATCAATGATCTCATCCAATCAGTTCCAATGGAAGTTGTCCATGAACCTAGTATATTACCCCCAGTTCAAGTATTGTGCATACCGATAGAACCAAGTTAGATGGATCCTATGCAGACATATCTTGAAGAAGGTGTCTTACCCTCATCCAAGGAAGAGGCTAAAAGAATACGTCTCACCGCCCCAAAATATGCAATAATCCATCATCATCTATATCGACGATCCCATTCCGGACCCTACCTCCGATGCATTACCCCTTCTAAAGTTAAGCTGGTACTCAACGAAGTTCATAACGGCAAGTGCAGAAATCATTCAGAAGCCAGATCTTTAGCCCACAAAGTCCTTTTCCAAGGATATTTCTGGCCATATCTAGCCAAAGATGCCCAAACTCACGTCATGAAATGTGACAAATGCCAAAGGTACGCCCTTACCCCACACCAACCTCCTGAAGAACTCAATTTGATGACTAGCCCTTGGCCTTTCGCTAGGTGGGCCATGGATGTAGTTGGCCCCCTACCACGCGCACCAGGAAATAAAAAATACGTGTTGTTAGCCACAGATTACTTCACCAAATGGGTAGAAGGCAAAGCATACATCACTCTTTCGCAACCTGAAGTAAAGAATTTCATATGGTCCCATATCATTTGCAGGTTCGGACTTCCCGATTCAATAACAACGGACAACGGTACAAATCTCGCCAGAACAGATATACAAGCATTTTTTAAACGTTACGATATCAATCAAAGAAAGATCCTCCTGGTCATACCCCCAAGGCAACAGACAAGCTGAAATCACCAACCGTACCATATTCTAGTGCCTCAAGAAAAAGCTGACAAACCGAAAGGGAAAATAGCTCGAAGAACTACCTAAGGTACTGTGGGCATACCAAATGACCCCAAAAAGACCAATAGGGGCTACTCCATTCAGCTTCACCTACGAAACCAAAGCTGTCATACCGATCGAAGTCGGTCTACCAACACTTCGAACCAAAGCCTACCAAGATAATGCCAATGACCGAACGTTAGAACAGAACCTGGATCTCATGGATGAACAAAGAGAAACAGCCCTAATACGACTAGCATCATATCACCAAATGATTACCAATAGTTATAACAAGAGAGTCAAACACCGAGCGTTTAAAGAGGGGGACTTTGTACTCCGAAAAATAGAGATAGGAATGAAAGAGCGAAATGCTAGAAAATTAGCATCAAAATGGGAAGGACCATACGAAGTGACAGAGGAAATTGGCAAGGGAGCATATCGTTTACGACGGATCGAAGACGGAGTGAATGTTAAACTTTCGTGGAATGCATCCAAGTTAAAATAGTACTATATGTAAATTACAACCATGTATATAAAATATGAACATATGTTGATGAATAGTTCTCATCTATATAGAACATAAATGAGCAAAATTGCCCGAATGCATGATACACCAACGGGAAAATCGATCGACTCCACATATTGCTCATAACACGCATCTACCCAGAACAGAGAACAGTATCGAACAAACTCAAAACCGAACAAAAAGAACATAAATAAAAATCAATAACCTTTGACACATATATCATAACCACCGCACAAACAAAGACAATCATAGAAAAAATACGAGAAAATATGTACCCCAGATTTAACAAAACACAAGATTTATCAAATTAAAACTGAACAATAATGTTCAAAATACAAAAATATTAACTATCCAAAATTTGAACAACAAAATAATTCCATCAAAATTTCATCCCCCTGAAATAGTTCACGCATGTGGTTGAACCATCCCCTCCTGCTCTCTTGTCCCAACCTGTTCTTCAAGAACGGGGCGATCGCTAGAAATCCCACCGTCAGTTCTTCTGCTCGGCACTATGACATCAGCACCTTCGTTCAAAACATCTTGAGCAGCTTCAGTAGATAAATCTGCCAGAATGGGCTTCAGCAAATCACGAATAACCCCTTCCTCCACGGTCACTTTGGGATCGTCATAGCATCCACCCACCACACCAAATTCCTGATCGCACTCAACTGGACCACCTTTGTAAACCAGACTTTCAGCCACCCGATCATCAAAACTCGTATGATAAGCCATAGCGTTCCTAACTTAACAGACCCGAAACATCCTTCGGAAGAGCGCTTGCACTGCCACTTCCAATTTTTTGATTTGCTTCAACAAGAGACTGATTGACTATTGTGAGTTCAACCACCTGAGCTTTAGCCACCTCCCTATCTTTCTTTACCTTACCATAAGCATTGGAGTACCTCTTAAGCTTATCATCTGTCTCTTTAAGCTTAGCCTTTTCGATCGTGACTGCCCCCATCGCAGCTCCCAAACGCTCAGACAACTTCACATTCTCCTCAGATGCCTTCCATTTTTCTTCCTCAACAACCTCCAAGCGGCTTGATGTAATTTCTAACCTACGGCATAGCGTCATAGTTGCAAAATGGCTCTGCACATAATCCAAAATAAATGATAAAAGATAAAGTTAAAAGATAAAGTGCACACAAACCGAACGTCAAAGGACTGCACATTACCTTTAAAAAACAGAGAGGGGTCATGTCCAGAAGCTCTGTTAGGCTAATATCATCCATAACCTTCAAATCCAAAGGAGGCCACATCCCCTGAGCTAGAGAATGACAGGTGTGAATATCTCTAAAACTAGAATCATTCACAGTTATCACAGTGACATTCGACTTAGCCAAATGCGGCACCCAAGGATCTGCTGTAGGAGTACTACCCGAACCAGAAGGAGGAATCGTAGACACTCACAATAAACTACCCTATCCCATACTGCCCGAACGAGAAGCAACACCTGTAATAACTTCACTCACTCGAGTGCGCTTCTGAGCATGTCCTTCTTAATGCTCGCTTATACCCGTTGTTTCCACCACTGGTTCCTTTCGCTTCAAGTTCAGTTCCACTCTTTCCGACTTGGCAAGAACGAACGTACCGCAATCTTGCTCAACGATCTTCTTATTCTTGGCCATTCTCATAGTAATCGATACACTCATGTCTGCTGCCTCAATTGCTTGCTGAGCAATAAGCTTTAAAATAGTAGGAATCGAAAGATCTTTAACGCTCGGTCGATCAGACCAAACTTTGAATTGCAAAGTCTTAGCTCGACTGCTCTCTTCTGCTGCCGGTATAGCAAAGTCGTGTACTGCACAAACCGAACATAAGGTTAACATTACACAGATCATACAATATAAAAACACAGAGACCATAAATAAGGAAAATACCTAAATGAACAAACTTTTGAGGAATGGGAAACTTCTCTGAGCTTGGCACACTCCAATTCCCCCTATCACCACTAACTTTCCCTTCCACCCCTTATCCGAAGAGGGTTTTTTAGTACAAATTGCCCTACAGGACTTAGGAAATAAATGGTACTGATCTCGTTCATCCTTTATCAGCACTACCCGATAACAGACCATCAGATCATCAAAGTCCAAACTTAACAAACGAGTATAGTTCAACGCTAACAGACAAGACACCACCCTAAAAAAATTTAGGTTCACCTACAAAGATGTGAGACCGATCGTGTTCAACACCAAGTGATAGAACAGATGAAGAAGGAAATGAAGAGTAAGGAGGTGACCCACCTAAAGAAGTAACTCCCCTCATTCACTCCTTCACCTGAACGAAAGTTATGTGTGATCGAATAATGCCGGAGGGAACCATCGGTTGGAATTTCCTTATCCCTGCGAAGTTTTACCAAACTAAATTGATCATTCCTACCCTCCAAATCAAATGGCTCAGGATCCTCAGACCTTACAGCCACCACTTGTTCTACCGATCCAGAAATCACGTCAACACTTTCCACACCCCCATCCCTAGAGACTGACCTAGATTCACTATCACTCCCATTGGTAGACTCCTCACTACCTATCAAACTCTCGTCTCCCCTCATTTCCTATTGTACAAGCACAGTCTGAACGGATAATAAAAAATCAATCAAAGCAAACACTAACCTCTGAACAGAAACAAATGACGACGTGCACAACCCTGGTTTGTAGAGCGTTCTGGCAAGTGAAAGAAAAATCACCGATTTACTATCACCACCTATATATACTGCAACCCAGCGTGACTCCCAAGGACGTCTAGAAAATGTAATCGTCAAGACTGTCTGGCTACCCAGATTTAATTTCCTCCCCTTTTGCCTTCCAAACGTGAATAAAATTAGGGGCAAAGTGTAGGCCCAAAATTGTAAGCCCAAATGTATGCAAGCCCAGATTAATAAACCTACAATGTAAGCCCAAACAAATACCAGTCTAGCACGTCACCCACAAACCCACCTCCTGCTTCAGCTGATAAGATCAACCCTAAACATTACCAGGCAAACCCATCATTACCAGGCCACCTCATGCTCTGGAAGATAGTATAAAAGGAGAGAGACCCCATTATAAAAGGGGACTTTTTTTGTAAATTGAGAAGAGAGATAATTTCATAAATAAAAGAAATTGAGAGTTCATACATTATTCCATTGAAATAATTTTGAATTTTAAGTGTGTTGTGTTAAGATAAAATATTTGCTGACTAAAAATTAATAACAGAAGTTTTTTGGCACCTACAAAATTCCAACTCTTGTTAGTTTCCTAAATAGAACCAAGAACAAAACAAATCTAACCATGTGAGACTAAACAAACAAACAAGTACCTTTTTTGCATTAGAATATATAAACAAAAAGTATCCTTCTTTCGATTCCACTCGTTTCATTGAACTCTCTTCTTCTCAAAAAGTGAACCCATGAGAAATAAGTTAAAATGTATTGCTAACTTCAAATTATTTTTTGAACACATAAACACTTGGAAATCTTTTCATTATTAACTACATATCCTAGCATGACACTTATATATAGCATCGTAAACTTTGAAACTAAAAAAATTGCGGCCATCTCAATATAATACAAATAAAATTTAGTAAAAATAATTTCCTTAAATTTTCAACCCAAACTTATTTTGTTAAATGAACTGTAGTAAGGGATAATCACACGTTGTTCTATGTTGTCATTTCTGTCAAAAGCATAAGCACGTGAAATACTGTAATTGAATTTTTGAAAGTGGAAAACAGAAAATATGTTTGATAACCAAGAGAAAAAGGAATCCTATTTAATTGTCCACTACTAAGAAAGTATCATACATTATGCCATGCACCATCATTCTCATAGACAACTCTCGATTCTCACTGGAAAAGAAGGAACTTTTCTTTTCTTGGTAATTCTGATACTTTACTCAAATAGTCACCAAATTTTCGTATTATGGACCTTGTAACTAACATCACCCCATAGCTTGACAATGGTCCCTAGTTGAGCCACTTGTATTTTTCATGTATGGTTCAATAAATCAAACACAGGGCAATGTTCTTTTCATGTATGGTCCAGTCACTTAGCAGTGATAAAAAGATTTGCATAGCCACACACATCAAGCATTCATCCAAGAAAATTGAATGCCCGTAAATACAATTATTCACTGTCTGAAGAGTGAAGACTGATGGCCCTTCATTTGCCCAAACAATACAAAAACACACACACAAACACACACAGATGATTTCATTGCCCGTGAGTACAAGTACATGCTAGAAAAAGATAATGAATAGATCACATTATTTAACAAATATATTTTAGATATGCTTGATGAATGCCTTTAGAATGCAAGGAATTGACACACTTTTAATTCCTCTCTCTCTCTCTCTCTCTCACTCACTCTCTATAATACAAATACTCGTGCGCTAATCTCGAGTCCAGGGTTTTGTAGCCGCTCCTTCAAATTTTTAATTTTTAAAACTAAGTAAAAAGAGCAAGTAAAATCCAACAACAACCCAATTAAAGAAGCCATGAAGGTACTCTAAAAGTAAGATATAAAAGGATTGTTATTGTAATGGAATGCTTTTTCTCATGAACGATGAGGGTTAGTGACGGTTGGATTTGTTACGTTTAAAGCATTATTAACAAAATAAAAAGAGAGAAATAGAACAACTTATAAAAGTAAAGCGGAGAATTATAAAACACTAATCAATAATTGAAAAGTGTTATTTTTTAAATTAAATTTTCAGAAACCATCAACCAAACAAAATTTTGATTTTAATTAGGTACTCAACTTCACATTTGGGCTGCTTCCAGAAAAACATAAAATATAAAATAAGAAGCTTTAAATGCAAAGTATTACCCTAGAAAAAGAAACTTTGAAAAATAAGCGAAATGACGAATCTTGGTGCTCAACATGAGAAACAATTATAATCCTATCGCTTTAATGGCTACATAGTCTCCGTGCTATCGCTTTAACGACTACATAGTCTTCATGCTATACTCCAATCATATCGCTTTAACGGCTACATAGTCTTCGTGATATCCTCCAATCCTATCGCTTTAATGCCTACATAGTCTTCATGCTATACTCGGATCATATCGCTTTAATGGCTACATAGTCTTCGTGCTATACTCCTTTATAATCCTATCACTTTAATGGCTACACAGTCTTCATGTTATACTCCTTTATATTATAGTTTTCGTGTTATACTCCTTGTAACATCCTTAAAATAGGATTTCCTTTTTTTGCCTTTATTCTTTTAGGATTCAAAGGTAACATAGAGTTTTGTGGGGTTAGTAATGTAATTTTGGATGAAAAGGAAAAAAGGAAACAGGAGGGTTCCGGCCAAAAGAGAGAGAGAGAGAGGGGTTGGTTTCCAGCCAGAATAAGGAAAAAGAAAAAGGAAGGAAGAAGAGAAGGAAAACCACATTTGAGGCAAGTTAAATATTGCCTTTGTATTTCTATGTGTGTGTGTGTGTGTGATTTAAAGTTTTATAGCTTCTGAAATTAAGTAGTTGGATGTTAGACTATCTACTGTGTGTTTTAGTAAACAATTGATGTTTGATTGGAATGAATAGAAGGACCTAACAGGAGGGTGCATATATATATATATATATATATATATATATATATATATATTGGTTTATTGATTCATTAGGCATTTATGGTGTACTATTGCCTTTGAGTGTGGATATAAGGAAATGAGGATCATGTATAGCTTTGGAGGTGTGCATGCACCTGTACACATGCATATGATTATATATTAGGGGTTTATGTGTATACGTATATATATATATATATATATATATATATATATATATCTAAGCATGTATATATTTAGAGGTAAATCTAGTTACAGGTTTATGTACTATTTGGTATGATTAAAATTAGAAGGATTTATTATTATATATGCATGCATGTGTATCTCATGTGTAAGTAGATCTAATATGATCTTGGTTTAACTAATTGTTTTTGTTAAGCTTAAAGTTTTATGAGCCTGATTTCATTGTATAGGTCCCTGAAACCCAACCTGATATGGTAGGAAGCTCTGTTGAGAGGTCTCTCGAGCCTGCTACTACTTCTATGCAACAAGCTGTCTATGAGGCAAAGTGACTTGCTGCCTCTGTGGATGATGTTGTGGGCAATGAGTTATCCCTACAAAAGGAACCACTCTCCAGGATCCTCTTCTGCACCCTAGTTTTCAATCTTTTCTTGCAGTCACCAATCTTCGACCATTTTTTATATTAGTGTAAAAAGCTAATCCGCTCTGTGCTTTCTGTCGGCTCTTTCTGAGGCCCCTACTACTTTTCTGGGGCTCTTTTGTTTTGACTTAGTTATGTGGACTCACAACTGTTGATGGATGTGTCGTATTGTTGGCATCGCATCGCACTTTACGTCATTTCATCATTCTTTCTTTGTCCAGAACATCGTAAATAGCATGATTTGTTTTTATATATTTGGTGATGTGCACAAAGTAAGTTATAACTTGTCTTAATTTTTTATAGTTATGAATATTGATGACAGAATTAGTGGGGGTTGAAATCACGACTGAGACATAGAGTAGTAAGGAGGAGTGATACCAACCATGGATGGTTCGGCAGGTTGGCCATGCATGGTGGTGAGCCTTATGGTTGTGTGTCTTGTTTAGGTAGCCATGATTTTGGGTTATTTGGTGTGGGTTCAGTAGGCTGGGTTGAGGTGGTGATTGTTGATGGGTTTGATACATTTTGTTGAAGTGTATAAACTGGTTTATGTTCCACAAATTCATTGTAGATTGATCTTTGTATGGTTGGTTTGTGTGGGCTGAATTTGAATGTTTATGGTTTGGGCTTAGAGTGTGGATTGGCCCAAGAGTTTAAGTTAGTAAAAGTGAATGGGTCAATGAATTGAGCTTGGTGAACTGGACTAGCCAGAATTTAAATAGGCCTAACATCATTTTAAAATAAATATGATGTTTTAAAGTGTGGGGTTGACATTGGACTAGACTGAAATCATGGACTTGATTATGTTATTAAAAGAATTTCTTTTGGGGCTGAAATTAGGAACTTGGAGAAAATTGTTTTTAATGCTCCATAAATTACGCTAATTTATGAAATTATATGTTTATGCATAATAGAGCTTTTTATGTAGGAATAGTTGGTTCTAAGAATTAAAATACGAATGGCGACGTTTGAGCTTAATAAATTCACAAATGGTATCAGAGCCTGATCCAGCTGGAAGTGTGCCGATGGGGATGTCCAGCCTCCAAGGGGGATGAATTGTGGTGACCCTTGGGGGCGGATGTGAGACACTGGCAGGCTACAGGGTGCTCAATCCCACATTGCCTAGGCGTGAAATGGGGAAGTATTATATGTATGTTTATCACCCTTCTATGACACAACACGTTTTAAAGCCATGATAGTTGTGAACCCACCAGAACTCCACAGTTAAACGTGCTTAGCTGGGAGTATTACTATGATAGGTGACCCCTAGGAAGTCTCTAGTTTGGGGGAACCAAAAGCTGACACATATCCCTAGGAAGTCTCTGGTCCGGGGGAACCAAAAGCCGACACATATAACGATTATATAGTCTTCGTGCTATACTCCTTTATAGTCAGCGAAACTATTAATTTCCCTCACCGCTGACCCTACAAGAAATACAAGTTTCTAAACACATTTGATGCCAATCTATAGTTAGAAAATTTGCATTTCTTTTAAGATTTTACTACTATATATACAACTTACAAATAAACACATTTGATGCCAACTATAGTTAGAAATTTGCATTTCTTTTAATTTATAAAGAAGATAAATTAACTTACTAGAGTAAAGTAAAACATAATACATACTAACACTAACTATGTTCAAATCCATTAAAGACTCCATGTTTTAACCTACCGTAGAATCAAAATTAATATAATCAGTAACCACTGAGAAAATGTCTTCATTGATTGTTCATAGAAACATTAAAAAAATATATATATATGCAAATAAGCACAAGATGTTCAATCTCAAGAGGTTCGATTGGTCTTAAAATTTCAAAGGATGAACATGAGATGATCCTTTTTGTTAAGGGATGCTCATCATACATCTTAGTGAATTCAATTTTGATGTATCTAATTTGTGTGAAAAACAAAATTTTCAATTTTATCATACATTTTAGTTAATAAATTATAACATATAAACAAACAAGTACCTTTTCCGATTCCACTCGATCCATTGAGCTTTCCTCTTCTCAAAAAGTGTACCTACGAGAAATAAGTTTAAACGTGTTACTAAAGCTAAAAATATTTTTTTGAAAGTGCAGCATCACATCTTATATATTTGGAATTATATCATTTTCCTATATGAAATATATATATATATATATATATATACATAATATTTTTAGTGAAAGTGAGACATCTAGATAATTAATTAAACATCCATATATATAACATTTTTAGTGAAAGTGAGACCATTCGAGGGATATATGCTTCTGAACACAAAATGGAAACAGACATGGGCTTCCAATTGTGAATGTCATCTTCCACGTGCCTCTACTTTATGCAACTGGTTTGCTCCTAGCTATTGTAATAGTTCTTGTTTTGAAATAGCAAAACCATAAGTCTGTGCGCTGGGGTTTTTTAATCATTTTGGGTTTAGCTTAGGCTTACATGTATGGGCTTAGGCCTATTTTGTTGAGATGAAGAGGGAGAGAGAGAGAGTCACAACCGACTATTTTTGAGTGTTTCAAATGGTTGTAAGTCTCAGCCACTAGATATTTATAATATTTAGGGCACGAAATGATTGACAAGCCCCCTAACCACTTCACGTACCTTCTCGACCCCTGTTTTAGATTTTGAAAGTGACTACGGCTCTGAAATCGCTTCCTTAATTCTTTAAACATTCCATTTTATTCAAAAGCAAAAATAAATATTTTTTAAAAATTTTTTGAATTTTAGGGCCCACCCAACCCGCCGACCCAAAATTCTCAAATTTTGCCAAACGTTTCTAAAACTTTCTAGAACCTCCAAACATGTTTTCCACACATAAGAAGGAAACCGATCAAAATTGGAGCCGGTCTCTACACATAATGTGCTAGAGAAATGGTTATGGGTGCAAGAGAAATATATACCATTAAAATAAATAAAGATCACTGAGGTATACATGGTCGAGAGAGTTTATCATGATTTTTAAAATCAACATTGTAGTCAAATTAGAGGGTAATGAGTTGATATTTCTCATTATATCTACTCCGATAAGAGGATTTTGATATTTATCAAAATAATAAAATATGAAGATTAAATCTTCTTGAGAAAATCATCTACTACCAAAAATAAGGTTTTATTCGAAATGAGCTCAGACAAAGAACTCACTATTAATGATATGGTATATCTTAAATGAATTTTAATTGGTCTTTATAATTAAGTAGTGACTACTAATTTCTAGAAATGGTGGATGTGAGCCAAGGATATGTGAGTGATATACCCTAAACTTATAATAAAGTGAGTTTTCCTAAAAGTTAATTTTTTTACTTGTTTGACTAAGTAATATTGAAGGGACATGTCTTATGTAAATTAATTAATGTCCTAATATTAACTCAAATATGACACGTGCGAAAGGAAATTAATTTATTTTTTACCGATACAAAAGAGTGTTATACCTCAAGTATTAATTCACAATGATAAATATGACTTAATATATATGTGTCAGGTGACTAAAGTATAGGCATCGAAAGTACTTCATTGATAAGGCATTCATAAAAGGAATTATGTTGTAAGAAATTTAGGAGAAAAAAGACGTTTCGTGTAATACCCCGCTCCAACACACGGTATGATATTGTCCACTTTAGGCCTAAGCCCGCACGATTTTGCTCTTGGGTTTTACCCCAAAAGGCCTCATATCATTTAAAGAGAACACACTACATATAAGCACATCCCCTTCTCCACACCCAGGCGATGTGGGATTGAGAACTCTGTACCCTGTCAGTGTGGTAGCTCAGCTCAGTGTCTCTTTTTGTACCCGCCCACATCACACCCGTCCACAAGGGTTAAATGAAATACCCCCACAAAATTTTGCGCATGAGGTGCCCAGTCTCATACACAAAACCTGAGGAATATTAACAACTGATAGCAACAAGTATAGAATACAAAAGATAGACTAAAATAAATTCTAAAAGTTGAGCAGAAAATCCCACTGAATTTAAATAACTAGTAAACAACTAAAAAAATGTTTGGTAATACAAGTTGGAAGTCTCGTAACCCAAGGGCCCCTTAAACAAAAAAAAAATAAGAGTTTAAACTCTAATTTAAAACCAATAACCAAAGTCTCCAAATTTTCATGTTTTTAATTCTTGAAGAAGAAGACAAATTCCTACCCTGAAACTGACGAGAAGAGATGTCTACCACAACCAACCCTAAAACTCTATCCTCGTGGGGAAACTGTCTGGGACCTGAAATTTCAACAAAGTGGGTTAAACCCACGAGCAAGTTCTATCTACTACATCCCAATCTCAGAACCAATATACATATTCTCATTGTGAGGGACACAAGAGATAAATATAGGTGTAAACATACAGGTTATTCCTTATTTAGTTCATGTTTTCAAAGATAAAAATCATCTTATACATTATCCCAACAAATACTTATCATTCAATAATGAACGCATTCCTTAAGTTCAAAATAAAGAAACATATGCATGCATTTTATTAAATCTAGGAAATCCTGACATACCAAATATAATGTATAGATACCTTATTAGGTATTGACGATCCTGACACGCATGGCAATCTTGACATGCCACATATAATGTATAGATAACTTATTAAGTATTGGTGATCCTGACACGCCTGGCAATCCTGACATGCCAAATATGATGTATAGATACCTTATTAGGTATTGGCGATCTTGGCACGCCTGGCAATCCTGGCATGCCAAATATGATGTATAGATACCTTATTAGGTATTGACGATCCTGACACGCTTGGCAATCCTGACATGCAAAATATGATGTATAGATATCTTATTAGGTATTAGCGATTCTGACACGCCTGTGCAATCCTTACCTGCCTCTAGGGGTGGCAAATTGGGTGTCAACCCGCCAACCCGCCCATATCCGTCCAGTTAAAAATGGATATGGGTGACTTATTTTCTTATATGGGTCATAAACGGGTTGGATAAATATAAACCAATTAATTAGCGGGTTAAATGGGTTGAATATGGGTACCCATATTCAACCCATCTTCCACCCATAAAATAAAATGTGAATTAAAGTTTTTCTCTTCTATCCAACCTCTCTCTCTCTTTCCTTTCTCTCTCTTCGATCCCACCTCTCTCTCTCTTCCCTTTCTCTCTCTTCGATCCCACCTCTCTCTCTCTTCCCCTTTCTCTCTCTATACTTGGACAATTTTTTTTTTTTTTTTTAAATTTAGTAAGAATTCAATTTTTTAAAAAATAATATTTTTCCTTTTTAGTAATTATTGTTGGATTTTACCATTGTAATTTCTTAATTAAAAATAAGAAGAATATATAATTTAGACACAAACTTTATAGTTCAACAACAATTTTCATTGGAGCATTGTCTATATATATATATATATTCATCATTCTTTAGATTTTTTTTATTAATTCCAAAAAAAAATGACTCATCGAAAGGTCACATATTTTATTTTCTCAATGGTATTTTTATTTTTGTTGATTAGTTCCAAAATATTCAGACTCATCCAAAAGTCACATTCTCTCCCCCTATGCACAAAGTTCATTTTGTATTAAAAAACAAGAATAATTGAATTTTCAAAAGTCACCTTTCTCTATCTACAGAGTCCATTTTTGTGTTTGAGTACATTTCTCAATGTTTTAATTTTAATTGTATTTCTCATGTGTTTCTGTGATTTGGTAGGTCATTTTTAAAATTGCCCAGTTATGAAGATATAATTGAGTTAGTGTTGAAGACCTTTTTCAATTGAAATACTTATTATAATTGTTTGCTTATGTTTTGGTGTTTTTTAAAGAAAATTTATGCTGACTAAGTTACTCGAGACTCTATACTCTTTTTTTTCTTTTGCTATAGATTCATAAGTGTAATTAAACACTAGATTGCAATTAAATTCTTATATTCTTTTACGCAATCTTGGATAAAAAAAATTTGCTAACACCCAAAAATAAACAAACCATATAAATAATATCAGTATGATTAGCAAATTATAGTTTTTTTGTTTGGTTATAGACCTTGTGCATTCCATTTTTGTGTTTGACGCCTACCTACTATCGTGTTTAGTCGAGTCAAATATGGGTTGACAGGTTGACCCAACCCATATTCAACCTGCCCATATTTGACCCGCAACAAACTGGTTGAATATGGGTCACAACCCATATTCAACCCGCCCATATTTGACCCGACCCAAACCCGCCCAATTTGCCACCCCTACATGCCTCTCAAACCAACTTACAACATGAATAAGAAAAGGTGCACAATTATTGAAAATGCACAAAATATAAGGATTTAAATTGTCGGGTATCCAAACATCACAAGGAGATAACTCGTTCACAAAATAAACTATACCAAATATATCATGGATAATTATAACTTCAAGAAGAAAATAGTTAAGATAATAAAATAACATGACCATCCATTATAGGATAAAATACCCAACCAAGCTTCTACTGCACTCAAATCTTTGAGGGAGTCTAAACCAAACTTTAATCTAGGTTCCCGAGCCTATTCTGCTTCTAAGAACCCTATTTAAATATTCTGGAATTTTTGCGAATTTTAAAAAATATTTTTCTAGCAAAATAAAATAAAACATAAATTTGAGGCATACTTTAAAATCGATAAAACCACACGGGAAACTAATTTCCACCTAAAATTTAAAACCCATGTGCATTTTAACCCTATAAAGCTACCTAATTTTTTTTAGAATTCTTTGGAGCTTTAAAATATTTTCTAAAAATAAAAGAAGGGAAGCTCTTTTTGAGTTGAAAATTTAAAACCAAGTTCATTTAACCTCCAAGAAGTTTCAGTAAAATTTTGGAAATTTTTGGAAATTTTGAAGTATTTTCTAAAATAAAAGAAGGTGAAAAATCCCATTTTTAGACACTTTAAAATCAATTGAACTACAAGAGGAGCTCATTTCGACATGAAAATTTAATCCCAAGTTCATTAATACTCTAAAAAGTTATAGTAAAAATTTGGAAATTTTTGGAAGAATCAAAGTATTTTTTAAAAATGATTTTTTGAATTTCTAAGTTTTTCCAAAATTTTCAAAAATTCAAAAAAAAATATCAAAATAATTCGGAATGGGCCCATATCGGACCTAGAGGTGGGTCCCCCTGAGTGGGCCCCAAAAAGTATTTCCCCGGCACTGGCGCATGCACCACGCACCGACCAAGCGCGTGGGGGTGCCCTGTGCTGGGGCTTTTTCCCCAGCTCACTGCACCAGCGCACTGGCCGCTTCTCCAGCCATTTTTTGGCACTTTTCGACCTCCGTTTAACCCCATTTTTGTATCAAACTTCTCCTCTTGATCCCCTCTACGCATTGGTACAAAAAGCCCCATTCACAATGACCTGAATCAAAAACCCCCAATTCACAAGTTATAGGGTCATTTATTGGACATTAACAACTAAAAAGGTTTACAAATCAACACCCCTTTCCATCCCAAATTCATGCATGAATGAATTCCTATCCATTAAACACATACATAAAATATATGCATATATTCATACATATATAAATCTATACACCTATATACAGTTTGCATAGTCATTCTCACGAAATTTATCAATAGGAAGCAATAGAAAATAAACATAAAATTATATACAAATTTCCAATATAAACAAAATCCTCAAACCTAGATTATGCATACGGATTCAAAGGGGAAGAGAATAATCAAACTTGCCTCTATGACGATTCAACAACTTGTTCAGCTGATCGTTCCTTCATTCCCTTCTCTCTTTCGTTTACTCTCTTGGTTTCTGTGCGTAAAGAAAACGGTAAAAACCTTAGTCTCTTATTTTCTTTTGTCATAATTATTATTATTCTATTTTTTTTTTTCTAAAAACCAAAAACTAAAGAAAATAAAATAATCAAACTATAACCCTGGCCCATCAACTTAAGCATGTCCCTAGCCCAACCATTTCAGCTCAGATTCCTCCCTAGCCCAATCTAAAGCATTTAAAAGATTTAAATCAAACACTACATAATCAATAAACAATTCACATAAAATGAGAAAAATATAAAGCAGAGAAATTCATATGAAATAATTGAAATCTATAAAGACAAAAACAATCCACATAAAATGATAAACAAAATCAAACTTATCAATTCACATGAAATGATAAAATGTATATAAAGGAAAAGCAACTCACATAAAATGATAAAATATAGAGACAAGGCATTTCACTTGAATTAATATATATATATATATATATATATATATATATATATATATAAAGCAATTCAAATTTTTAAAGAAATAATTGACGTCCAAATTTCTGGGGTATTACATTCTTCCCCCCTAAAAAGCGAAATTTCGTCCTCGGAAAGAAAAAGCTCTGGATACTTTACTTTTATTTCATCCTCCCTTTTTCAAGTGGACTCCGCCTCATTGTAGTGGCTCCACTGAACTCGAACTAACGGAATTGTCTTAGAACGAAGGACCTGATCCCTACGGTCAAGAATACAGTAAGGTTGCTCCACATATGTTGCATCTGGTTGCAACTCAATCTCTCTTACCTCAATGTGCTAGTAAATATCCTCATTCTCTAAGGAACTTCCGTAGCATAGAAACATGAAAAACATTATGCACCCTGTGCATCGTGTCTGGTAACGCCAGTCTATACACTACCACTCCAACTTTGTCGGTAATCATAAAGGGACCTACAAAACGAGGTGCCAGCTTCCCTTTCCTTTCAAACCATATAACTTCCTTTATAGGGGAAACCTTGAGTAAAACTTAATCCCCCACCTTGAACTCTAGTGCACGAGTTCTTTGATCAGCATAACTATTCTGCCTGCCCTGCGCAATCCGTATACGATCTCTAATAAGGGTAACTTTTTTTGACGTGTCCTTAATGAACTCAGGGTCCAAAAATCTATTCTCTCCAACTTCCAACCAGCAAATCGGCGATCTACATGGTCGTCCATACAGAGCCTCAAATGGTGCCATACCAATAGTCTTTTGATAATTATTGTTATAGGCAAACTCAACCAGGGGTAAGTAACTCTCCCAATTTCCCTGAAGTCAAGTACAAATGCTCGTAACATATCCTCCAAAATCTGATTAACCCTCTCAGTCTGACCATCGGTCTAAGGGTGATAGGTTATACTGAGGTGCAAAGCTGTACCCATTGCCTATTTAAAGCTCTCCCGAAACCCTGAAATAAAACTCAGATCTCTATCTAATATAATGGACAAAGGCACACCGTGAAGTTTCACTATCTCTGCAATATAAAGCTTCGCGTATTGCTCTGAGGTGTAACTCGAGTGAACTGGCAAGAAATGTGCTAATTTCGTCAACTATCCACTATCACCCAAATAGCATCATGATTTTGCTATGAGGTGGGAAGTCCCACAATGAAATATATAAAGATGCTCTCCCACTTCCACTCTGGTATAAGCAGTGGTTGTAAAGACCCCAACGATCTCTGGTGATCAATCTTGATCATCTGACAAGTGCTACACTTAAAGACAAATATAGCGATGTCCCTCTTCATGCCTACCCACCAAAACTGTCACTTCATATCTTGGTACATTTTATCCCCTCCTGGGTGTACAAAAACTGAGAACTGTGGGCCTCACCCATCACTGCCCTCCTCAAGTCATCATTGTGAGGAACCACCAATCGCCCCTTGTACCTCAATCCTCCATCTCCACCCACTGTATAGAATAGTACCTCCCCAGATTTCAACTCGGTCACCTTCTCTATGCACTGCGGGTCAGTAAACTGTTCTGTAACTACCCTTTATATGATCGCAGGTGTAACCACCATGCACACTACAAAGGCATCAGCTAAGGCATCAACACTGCTCAATTCATTCCACTATGCTTCGAATAGGGCAGATAGACTAACATAGGGTCAGCGACTAAGCGCATCAGCTGCTACATTCATTTTTCCTAGGTGGTATTGGATGGAAAAATGATAGTCTTTCACAAATTCCAACCACCTGCGTTGTCTCATATTCAGCTCCTTCTGTGAAAATAGATACTGCAGACTCCTATGGTCACTGAATAATCTGAAGGTCTCACCCAAAAGGTAATATCTTCAAATCCTCAAAGCAAAAATCACAACTGCTAATTCCAGATCATGTGTCGGGTAGTTAAGCTCATGAGGCTTAAGCTTACGTTAATGAGATACCTCATAAAGAAATTAGTAAGACACCATCTAATATATGGAGAGATTTTATAAAAGTTTATAAATGTGGGGGTGTCTATATAATATGATAACATTTAATCATAAGAAAATTATAATATTAGTGGTTAATATCTTGTGTATAAGTCAAAGAGAAATATAGAACGTGATTCTATATAAGTGAAAATTGATTTGGATTCACCGAGAAGAGTTATTAGTTCCACATCAAGTAAAGAGAGTGTGCTAACTTAGAAAATCTATGTGTGGAATAAATTAAGAAATGACATAAGTTGGATGATTTTATATCAATGAGTGTGATGCTTGCTAAAGATACTCAAAATAGGTATATCCATCAATATGTCATTGTGTTATAAATAATAAGTTGCATATGCATATGACTTGATATAAAAGTAATCCAAAAGAATACGTTTTGAGATAATTGAGATTCATTCTAAAATTAAGAATTATTGCATTATCAAGGTATAACGTTGAAATGAATGGATATTAAAGACTCTAGATTCACAAGTAGACATGTCTTCAATAATAAAGGTGTAAGCCATGGAATCTGAGCTAATTACTTTAAATACAGCAATAATATTTTAAGAGACTGTGTAGTTTCTTAAAGGATATCCCAAATTGGTTAAAGCATGTGTTACTGCTCTCCAATGGAAAAATCTATATAGAGTTTATTAATCAAAGAACAACATGGTGGTGACATATATGAAAGTTGAACTAAAGAGCAAGTGACGAGGTCATCTAGGGTAATGGGCTTAAAGCCTAAATCTAACGAGTCACTTTAATAGAAAAAATCTATCTAGATGATCGGAGATTCCAAGATCTAGATTCAAAAGGACAAACAAAATTTTGAGTGACTCACCAGTAATACTAAGGAGATACTTATTTTCTTCCCATTCCTATGATGACACAGTACTGTCTATCTTGAGTATTAGGTCATGCACGTGATTTTAATGATTCTTATGTCTTGGAAATCCAAGTGAGATAGAGAATTATCTATTTGAGTGTTGAAGTGGGTCACTTATATGAGAATAAAAGGTTAATTTCTGTAGAGCACTCATAAATACCAAGATTTGTTCGTGACCAACATAACACAACGGAAAGAACCAACTTTATGCCAAAAGGTGTCCTATGTATACTATTGTGTGATATTATACTAAAGGCTCAATAGTTCAACACATCAAGTCACTAGTTAGTCAAGTAAATTCAATAGGATTACACTAAAAAAGATTCAAGGTCAAAAACTATTTATCCCAATGCAATAACTTTCTAACTATACTCTCTTTAAGTGTTTACCAATCTATTTGCATTTGAGGATAATTTTCATTCCTGTGCATGTGGATAAGAAATTATGTCTCACATAAAACTTGCTTGTGTTACGATATCAAGTCAATATGCGAGTGCAGATGATTTATTGTCGTTAGGAGTTCGTTAAACGTGAAGAGTTACATGTGACTGTTGAAAACCTGAAGAGTTATTACTGAACGTTTATAATGATTTAGGCTCAACTATCGCACCCGGTAATTGTTGGGTTCATACCGAACATGCACCAAAGAGTTTATAAATACTCCCACCAGCCTCATTCGCAAAACCTAAAAAAAAAAAAAAATCTCCCCTCCCTACATACATGTAAGCCTAGTTTAGCCTTTGCCTTAATCTATCAAGTGAGTCAGGGTTGAACCCAAGGGATCAAGTGGGTTAAGTTAAATAAGAGAGTACTACACCAAATTGGTTCCTGAGTCTATCAAAATGAAGTAGCGCTTTTGATCAATAATAGATCGTTGTATCGTGGAAGACATGTGTCATTGGGTCCATACAGCACCAAACGAGACGTCAATAGATAATATCAAATATTAGCCTCAGTTTAATTTTAATTTTTTTTCGTATTTATTTTATTTTATTATACCAAAATATGCATTAATACAATTTATGTGATTTAAGTATGTTAGTATAAATTTTACTATCTCTTCAAATATTATCATATACCCATATAATTCTTTAACACATAACTATGTCGTGCAAGCTCGACTACTGCTTTTCGTTTTTATAAATCTAAGCGAGTGGGAAACCGATCCTCTGTTATGGAATATCTTAATGTATGTGATTGATTGTCTTTTCTTTTGAAGCGATTATGAGGTGCCCAAACACAAAAAGCTCTACAAATACAGAACTACCCAAACACAATAATTACAATTACTACACAATTAATTTTACACCACAAATAAATATCTTTCTAGCTTAAAGAGAGAATTCACATGACCGACTCATTCATGTGAGATGTGCAAGTTAATGTCTCTCTAGCTCTAGTCATAGCATCGTAGTAAAACCAAGGGGATCCTCAATTTAAGAAAAATAATCATAATCTAGCCTTCAAATCAGAGCAAAATAAATATAGCAAAAATCAATCCTATCTCAAACACAAGTTCACATGTTAATTGACTGATTTCTTTTAATGGTCAATTATTCAAATAAGAAGACTTCCCCTAGTGTTGTGCAAAAGCTTATTTACAACATTGTGTGCAACCGGTTAATCACATGCAAGCTTCATAACTGCAGAGGGTCTAGATCTATTGCTGCAACTTGAGCCTTCCAAGCTCTGTATTTGATGTCCATTAGTCTTTAGCCTAACTATGCCTCTGTTCCTTGCCCATTTTGCGTTTCAGGTTTCTTCTTTTTTCTTTGTTTTCCTCTGGGCTTATTGGTTGTTTTGGGTCCTAGATGTTTGTTTGCCCGTTTGTCGTTGAATATATTGATTTACCGGGTAAAAACAATTTAATTGTTGACTTCTTAGTAATTAATTTCGGAAAGTTGCTTTTTCATTTATCAAAATGCACTCAAATAAACATATTTGTAATTAATTTTGCCAAGTTACTTTTTATCAATACTATGTCGTATTTGAGTGATTGAGTAGTCAAAAATTAATGGTAAAATGCTCAAACACTCCCCTCAAATTTGGATTTATTGCCCACAGATTAAACTTGTGTCAAAAAAAGCTCTAACACCCCCTCAAGTTTGGTTAAATTAGCTTTAAACACCTCATGTTGCCAAAAATACCTCAGATTCTTTCTATATAAACTATGTAGCTTAAATAATAATTTATTATTAAATATAAACTATGTATCATAAATAATAATTAATTTAAAAAATAATATATTTAATAATAAACTATGTAGCATAAATAACAATTTATTTAACAAATATATAATTAATAATAAACTATATAGCATAAATAATAATTTATGTAACAAACTATGTAAATAATAATAAACCTTATTACATAAATAATAATTTGTTTAACAAACTGTGTAACTAAAAATAACCTATGTAGCATAAATAACAATTTATTCAACAAATATCTAAATAACAATCAACTATGTTGCATAAATAATAATTTGTTTTGAATTATAAAATATGTACCATAAATAATAATTAATTTAACAAACTATGTAATTAAAAATTAATTTAACTAATAATGAACTATGTGACATAAATAATAATTTATTCAACAAATATCTAATTAAGTGAGAGAATTTGAGGGTATTTTTGACAACAAAGAATGTTAGGACTAATTTAACCAAACCTGAGGGGGTGTTAGAGTCGTTTTTGACACAAGTTTAATATATGAATAATAAGTCCAAACCTGAGGATGTGTTAGAACATTTTACCCAAAATTAAATTGTTCCTAAAAAGTTTCCTTTAAGTTAATTGTTGTTAACTAACTAGAAAACAAAAACAAAAATAAACTAACCAGAAACCAAAAAAAAAAAAAAAGTGGAAGAAGAAAAGAAAATAATTATATTTTTTCCAAGTTCAGTAATAAAACAAGTTAATAGTCACCTTTATCCTTTTTTTTGTGAGTAATAGTTAATTCTACAACAAAAAATTCACAATCTCTCCCATTATTTTTCTTCAAAATCTCACTTTTAACAAATTTCGATCTTTTGACGGCAATGTAAGCCTATAGGAATTACTTCATTGGCTGACTAATACTGATGATATCTCTATGATCAAAGCGAATTCTATTCGATCTTTTGCCGTCAGTGTTGCTAATGTAAGCCTATAGGAATTACTTCCTTGGCTAACTAATACTGATATGATCAAAGCAATCACTATAAAATCATTGATGAAACCCAAATATATATGCAGTGGTAAAGAAGTAGTATCTAAAATTTCTTACACCACCAAGTGAAACTTCCATCACTTCCCAAGTAGTGAGCATATACAAATTATAAATTAAGGTCACTAAGATGGTTTGGTATGGTATAGTATATCAAGAAAATCAACACAAATTCTACTTGCCAAATCCAACCAATCAAACAAGTTGGCTATATATATATATATATAGCTTATTCCACTTCATTCACTTGATATGAACGGGCATCCTTCACCTTGAACAATTCCTATCAGTTCCAACAGTTTTTAGCCAACGTTGAGTGTTTCATTATCCCATCGGCTAAGTGGATACATCTCATACCAACCTTTGCGCGCGGGCTATGAAATTTGCTATTACTTCATTGGCTTCTCTATACTAGAACTGATGAATTTCGCTTTCTCTATACTAGAACTGATGAATTTCGCTACTTCATTGACTTCTCGACTTGACTGCAACATGCGACTTGGCTGCAACATATAGGATGGTGTATTATTTATCATGCATGTTAAAAAAACAAATAAATTTCAAATAAAGAGAAACTATAATGTTGATTACCTGTATATTTTTTAATACTCCTTGTGTATGCCACTATGTAATGTAGTTATTACCTCTTTGCAATTCCCTCCACAATTACTTTTTGCATATCAACTAGGGGTGCACACGGTCCGGAATGGTCCGGTTCTGGCATTTTTTGGAACCAAACCGTATGGTCCGGTTCCACTAAAAATGGAACCGGACCGAACCGTTTAACCGTATGGAACCAGACCGAACCGAACCGCGAAGAACCGGTTTGGTCCGGTTCAGTTCCACGGTTCACCAACCTATAATTATAATACTTATAATTATAATATTATAAATATATTATAAGTATAATATTTCAAAAACAAAGATTGCAATTATATTATAATTATCGTATAATTATAATACTATAAGTATATAATAAGTAGAATATTTAAATATTAGATATAACATATTTTATATTTATATATATAGAAACGGTTCGGTCCGGTTCGGTTCGGTCCTAAGGGACCGAAAACCGTAACCGGACCGTTACTATACGGTTCCACAAAATTGGAACCGTGACCGAACCGGACCGCGAAAAAACCGGACCGAATTGTCCGGTCCGGTCCGGTTCGGTTTGGATTCCCGGTTTGGACGGATTTTTGTGCACCCCTAATATCAACCTACCCCTCTTTGCAATTCCCTCCACAATTCCTTTTTGCATACCAACCTTTGCGCGCGGACTATGAAATTTGCTATTACTTCATTGGCTTCTCTATACTAGAACTGATGAATTTCGCTTTCTCTATACTAGAACTGATGAATTTCGCTACTTCATTGGCTTCTCGGCTTCTCGACTTGACTACAACATATAAGATGATGTATTATTTATCATGTTAAAAAAACAAATAATTTCAATTAAAGAGAAACTATAATGTTGGTTAGTTACCTGTATATTTCTGAATACTCCTCGTGTATGCCACTATGTAAGTCTCTGCTTCATATGTAGCATTAGTGGTGGTAATACTGAAGGTATCTTCTATGTTACCAAACTCATCACGGATTGATGCCAAACTCCGCCTTTGAAGGAACCATCGAAGTTACTGCATACTGCATGTATAAACAATTAATAATATAAAATATAAAACTAATGCACTAATGATGGTTGATATAACGTTGTGAAACTCGATCATTTTCCAATAGAGCTAGTGAGAGATGTAATTAAAATAATTAGTAACAATACATTGAAGATTGAAATGAACGCTAAGGAATTACAAAGTGGTTGTGCTTGTAGCTTAATATATTAATTGTTCATATATAGCATAAATATTTAAAGCCTAAAATTTTGTTGCTCCTGAATTTTTTTTCAAAAGAAACAAATATAGAGCTAGCCAAATGAGAGTTGAAAATCTTCTGCAAATAAACAAACATTATTTCTATATGGAATGTAGAAAGGGAAGAAGCTAGCAGGAGCATACCAAATTTATAACGCACCAAGAGAAGGCATGCCAAGACAAGACTTGGCAACCAAAAGTTGAAGGAATCACTTTCTGTAAGGAGTAAATTAATTGTAAAAGTGTTTTTCTACCATATGACTACCATTTATATATATTGCCCAAAACAATATCCAAAAAAGAAAGAAAGGAGATGAACAAACTAATAAAAGACAAGTTAATTTAAGCAAATGAAAATATACAAATAATACTTGTTCTAATAAAAACGATAAAGAAACGATAATGTGAAAAATTTTAGGATCTCACACACATATATATTATATTACAACAATCACTTGAATGAAAAAGTATATATGAATTAGAGCACATGCGTGCTAATGATTTACCATAACTCTCTCTTTGAGAGAGATGACTCAGCTCTGTCATCATTTGCAAACAATCCAAAACTATCATTAGTTTCACAAGACTCAACACTCACTCGGAGTAATAAGAAGTTACAACTTTAAGTATCATTAAACAAATTGTAATAAATAATTTAAATCATATAATAGATAGTTCCCAAGTATTCAATATATATATTCACTTCTTTATAACCAATTAACCTTTAAAATGTTAGGGGTGAGTTCAACAACTTAGTAGGAAAGCTAGCTTGCTACATATTTATAGGTTTCATAATATACAAAAAAATTATGCACGCATTAATTTTCAGGAATAAAATTCAATCACAGAATTGATAGTGATGTTCAAGCATTCAATGAAATATTAAGTACAAGCAATCAAGTTAGACAACAAACTCAGACATAATTAAATTCAAACAATCAAGTAAAATCAGTTCTCATTCATCAGAAAAAATTCTTGTGCAATACATGAGACAGTTCTTGCATCAATTCACAAGATAATTTCTATCAATCCATGCTTTGATTTAAAACATATTTTCAAACATAAATAAAGACAGATTTACAGTTGCATTTAATATCGTGCTCATATGTATGGTGATCATCAAGAAATAAAAAATAGGAATTACTTCATTAAAAACTACCAATTAAACAATTTTTGTTAATTACTTCATTAAAAACTACCAATTAAACAATTTTTGTTGTTTTGGAATGTCCAAAACCACCTAAAAACCACATAGCTCAAGTATTTTAAGCAAAAGGTCTCTTAAATATAGGAGACACTAATATTAAAAATACTATATCTATTTAGGAGAGAGAAGGAAATATATTTATATATATATAGTCAGCGAAACTGAGACTTCGTATATACTCCTTTAAAATTATGTCGCTTTAACGGCTATATAAACTAAGACTTCGTGCTATACTCTTTTAAAATTCTTGTCACTTTAACGTCAATATAGATAGTCAGCGAAACTGTTAATTTCCCTCACTACCGACCCTGCAAGAAAATAGAAATTACTTTTCCCGCTATATATACAACTTACAAATAAACACACTTGATGCCAATCTATGGTTAGAAAATTTGCATTTCCTTTAAGCTTTTACTGCAATATATACAACTTACAAATAAACACAAATAAACACATTTGATGCCAATCTGTGGTTAGAAAATTTGCATTTCTTTTAATTTATAAAGAAGATAAATAAACTTTACTAAAGTAAAACATAATACGTACTAACACTAATTATGTTCAAATCCATCAAAGACTCCATGTTTTAACCTACCGTAGAATCAAAATTAAAATAATCAGTAACCAACAACACTAACACTTAGAAAATGTCTTCATTGATTGTTCATAGAAACATTAAAAAAAAATAGAATATGCAAATAAGCACAAGATGTTCAATCTTGGGATGCTCCTCATACATCTTAGTGAAATCAATTTTGATGTATCTAATTTTATGTGAATAACAAAATTTTCAATTTTATCATACATTTTAGTTAATAAAATTATAACATATAAACAAACAAGTACCTTTTCCGATTCCACTCGATCCATTGAACTTTCCTCTTCTTAAAAAGTGTACCTACGGGAAATAAGTTTAAGCTTGTTACTAAACCTAAAAATATTCTTTGAAAGTGCAGCATCACATCTTATATATTATCCTAGAAAAAATTGGGGCCATCATCTCAATATAATGCAAACAAAATTTAGTTGAAAAAAATTGACATATACCTTGTTTTTAAGAAATTTACCATCGGTGCACAACAAGTAGATGTAAGACCAGAGAAATCTGAAAGTTTGAAAACACAAATGAGACTTACCATGCAATAGCCGAGATGGCTGTGAATGTAACACTTTAGAGAGAGAGAGAGAGGCGTCGGTGACCTAAAATTCACAGAACACCACGTGAAAAGAATCTGCATCTGCATCTAAAATAAAGAGAACATAATCAGTCTCAAGATATAACTATCAAAAAAAAGAGAGGAAGAAAATTAGAGTTATGGGTTGAAGATTACCGAGAGAGAACAAATAAGAGAACATGATCTCCAATCTCGATAATCTTCTCAAATACACTACAGCGATAATGATTCCACTAAACGGGATTGAGAAGCATCAGAGAAATGGGCACAATGACAGATATCTGTCGAAGTCTGGAGAGATATATGTTGAAGAGCCACGGCTCCATATATATATTAGGGTTTCTATCACAAATTTGTTTGTTCAATAATCCAACAGCTGATACAAAGAAATTCATATGTATGATTATATGGGATGATGGCTAATACATTAAATAGAGTTGGGCTTGCAAAAGGTCTATGAGTTTGGGTTGGATTTATATTTGAATGGGCTAAACTATTTTATAATTCTATAAGATAATTTGAAGAAAATTAAACATTTATCCATACCAAATTAAGAATTGTTGAAGCGGTATTTTTAAGATTAATGATACTTTTTATAGCGAGAGTTCTTGGAAAGATTCCTTTCGCAATTTCAAGAGAATTGAATAAGGGTTGTTCCCTATATTCTGCATCAGTGGTAATTTTTAAGTACCAGTTTATTCATAAACCTAACGAGTCGATTTCAACAATGTTCATCATTTACTACACCAACAAATATGACCGAACTTTTAATGAGCTGAACCCAAACTGTTCATAAATAACTTAGTTCATTTGCAGGCCTGTCTACTGCCCTTAAAAAACAATATCTTAATCCCAGTATGATACTAATGAGACTATGAAGATTTATAGAATGAAAGAAAAAATATATATATTACATCCTCTACATGAATGATCTGCTTATAAATGTTGAATGACATTTTCTATTTATGAACAAAAAAATTCATGACTATCTGGAGTAGAACAAAATTTCTCTCCAATGGTTTGAACCCTAACAACTGAACAGCAAAATATATATATATGCAGAGATCTATTAACAACTGAACATCCATTAAAATTAAAAATTCATAGAAAACTTTAGAAGTAACCTGGAGAATAACTAGGGATCGTCCGTGACGGTCATTAATGCTGTACAACCGTAAATCAAATCTGTAGCCACCACCACGATGTCCCCAAAGCCATTGTTCCGATGTCGCCATGGCCGTAGCCACCGTCATCATCTTCCCAAGCCGCCAAAGAGAGAGAGAGTGAGAGTGAGAGTGAGAGTGTGAGAGGTTACGCAGATGAGAGTGATGGAATCGTGCATTGGGTATGAAAAGAGGACTGCGGCTAGGGTTGAGACTTGAGAGGGGATGATTAAGAGGTTTATATAGATGGGCTGTGGCTTGGGTTTGGGTTGTTTTATTATTGTGGGCTTAGCTTATCATATAAGGAGTTTATTTAAATGGGTTGTGGGTTTGGGTTGTTTTAAATTTTTTTTAGCTTAGTATATTTTATTTTAAAGTGATTGATAATGCATGATTGGGTTGGGTTAGTATGGTTTAAAGTGATTGGTAATGCATGATTGGGTTGGGTTAGTATGGGCTAAACTGTTACTTTTGTTAGAAAAATGAATCGACTTAAAGAAGTTATATATATATACACACACGAGCTATAATCGAGCCTATTTAACGAGTTTGTTCACGAATTATCGAACCGAGTAGAGGAGTGTTTGAAATTGGTTCGTTTATTAATCAAACAAATATATTTTGTTTAGGCTCATTCGTTTAGTAAATAAACGAACACGAACCAAGTCCAACTCGAAGTGTTTGTAGCCCTAATAAACAAACCCACTTTAAAATATATACAATGACCATTCACATTTTAAAAACCCATATCAAACAAAGGTATAGATAGAATGGACATTTCATTTCATTCCATTCCTGCGTAGCAGGAGAGGAAAAAAATATTTATAAATTAAATTTTATAAAATTAAATAGAAACCTTGTTGATTATGAACTCCTAACTTGTGTAATAAGGTTGCCCATGAGGTGGGTAGAATTGCTTTGAAAACTAAACGAGTGAGGGTGAGTAGTCATGATCGCGTGGCCAAATTGAAGAGATTATGAGATTGGACTACAATATTGTCTTTCTTATACATTCTCTTCTTTTGACCAGAAAAAAAATGATTTAGAGGTAAAATAGATAAGAAAATTCTAAACATCATGAATATAATTCATGAATTAGTATCTCAAATTAGATGGTTGATTATTTGACATTAGGTGACTGATTATTTTGCAACTTTCTATATTTTAAAAGTAATTACTTTGAGAGAATACAAGAAAAAAAAAAGAGAAAAAATAGCAAAATTTATCATTATAAAATCTAAATTCTAACATAACTCAATAACGGAAAATTCAAATTATATTTTATACCCGTATCTTCCTTTGAAAGATCATTTCCATTAAAATTTCAAATAATTGAGACAAGAAATTACAAAAAATTTTCCATAATTTCTTTAACATAAGTTTAGAACTATTTCTCTTGAATAAAAACTCTAATTTTCTTCATTATCTATGTATGTGAATAATTAAATAAACACATAATGTACTAAAAGTTTCATATCATTTTATTTTGATTTGGTATTTTCGATCACAGTTCAATTATAAAGAAAGATCTAGTAAAGATAGAGAGAAGTGGAAGGAGTGAAAAAGAGAATATATGTATATATAATAAAATATATAAAAATAATTAGAGAGAAAAATTTAATTTGATTACGATTCTTACTTCCTCCTTTAATGGGATTCATTTAGTTTGATAAAATGTTAAAAATTATGAAAAGTGTAATATGTATCAAAATAGAGGATATTTATGTCTTTTTTATATTGTCACGTCATCTTCGAGATACATATTCCAGATGTGCAACGCTGCTCAAATAGATATGTAGAGTAACTTAGGGGCTATTTGGTAATACTGTCGAATTCCATTTTCTGATTTCTGAAAAACGAAATCTGAAAACCGTCATTTCTATCAAAAGCAGAATACGTTTGGTAAGCTGTTGAAATTTTGAAAGCACAAATCTGAAAATATGTCTGGTAACTCAAAATTAATTTTGAAAAAAAAAAAATAGTGATATCTTTGACTAAAAATTGTGTTTGAGTAATATGGTTCAAGCTCATTTTAATCAACATAAATGTGATAATGTATATTATTTCCTCTGAAATTATATTTGTTAGGATTTTATTTTAGTTTATTTTAATTAAAAATTTATTTTTAAGCATTTACATGTTTTTGGTAATTGTCATAAACTCTAACTATTTACATGTTTTTGATAATTGTCATATATTATTATATATACTTGTTTTATTTCCTTTTATAATTTTATGTTATATATAATTGTATTTATATATAACTCTTATTTTATTGTATTTTCTTCATATATATATATATATATATATATATTATGTATTTATATTTATATATATATATTATTTATTGTATTTTATAAAAGTTTTTTATTATTATTGACTTATAATTTTGTATTTATTATATTATATAAAAGAAAATTGTATATATATATATAGCCCTTATTTTATTGTATTTTCTTCTTATATATATATATATATTTATTTATTTATTTATTATTATTATTATATTTATATATCTTATATATATCTTTATATTTATATATATTTTTTATTTATTGTATTTTATAAAATATTTTTATTCTTATTGACTTATAATTTTGTATTTATTGTATTTTATTATTTTTATTTTTATTATTTTATTTTTATTTATAATTTTCTAGTTTATTGTATTTTATTTTGTTATATTTATATTTTTTGAGTAACCAATTTTTTATTTATTCTATTTTCTAATTTTTTTATTCTTGTTTTTTATAAAATTTTAATTTATTGTATTATATTATATTTTTTAGCAAGCAAAATTTTTATTTATTGTATTTTATAAAAAAAGCAGAAATAAAAACTTGAACTGAAAAATGAAATCTGAAACTGAAAGTTTTGTTAGGATGCTCTCAAATTATGTCTAAGAATTGTCAAAATTTTAAAATCACTTTCATTTTTTTATAAATGAAAACTGTGTTTCCAAATACAATTTTTGCTGTGACTTTTAAAATAATAAAAATGAAAACTAAAATTTGAAATCGGAAGTGTTACCAAACAAGGTCTTAGCGACTTGTACAAGAAGATAAAAAAGGTTAAAATTTATCCTAAAAAGAATAGTTACTGTATTATAAAATAAGAAATGATGCATTAATGAGTTTTAGTTACCGTATTTTTTATTTTCTTTTGCTTTTGGGTTCTTTTTAGTGAAAAAGACGGAATTCTTGAAACCAATTTAAATCATAATCGAAGGAAAAAAAATAAAAAATTAGAGAGCACTTTCTTTCTACATATGTTTTTAACCATTAAGTGACATCATAACCACGTTTGAGGGACAATTCCACCACTAAAGTATGATACTGATACCCTAACCGTGTATGGATAAATACTAATAAATTGGAAGGCAGTAGCGAATTAGAATGGTCAATTGAACCTATTAGAATCATAGCAATGCACTCAATCCAGGGAGAAATTAGAGAATTAAAACTGTCAATTAATTGAACAACCCCACACACATAATGTAATACAGTATTGTGATAGGTATACGTTTACATATACATACATACATATATATATATATATATAAACACCACAAAGGAAACTTAAATCACCAACACAAATTAAGAGTTGTGGACGCACTTAGTCATATCCTAGGTCTTTTGGGATTACGAGAATTACATAAAGTAGAGGGAGGATGTTTTGTCATGCCCTAATCTTTAAAAACCCTAAACACACACTAATCTCAAGACAAGACTTAAGTTTGATAGTAATTACAAGTGTTAAAATCGCAAAAGGAAGAATAAATCAATTTCCAACTTTCACGTTACTCAATTAATTTTCAAATATTTAAAGCAAAAAAAAAAGACTACAATAATCCAACACATATCAGGATTTCTGGTTTGTGCATGTGACTCAATCAACCAAAGAAAAATAATGAGATATAAAATAGTCTAAAAATTCTTATCTTGACCCTTTACAAGTAAGATTTATATCACTTATATGCGAAAAATTATACAATACCAGAGAGGTATTCCCTCTCATTCATACTTTTCTATTATTAAGTATATCAGAAAAATAAATAATTTTTAAGAAAAATAAAGGTCTGTAAATGAGAGAGGTATCACGTGACTGAAGATGTGATCCGAGGTTTATTGGAAAAATAATAACTACAATAATAGTTTTTAAAGATGTTAAAAGAAAAATTAAAGATGGAAGAATCGTTTCAACTCACATTACATAGAAAAATGAAGATATTACTATAATAGTACTTACCAAGTACCAACCACCACCTTTGACACGAGAAAAGAATACCTCATCCTCCTACCTTGATTTTGAGTGAGAGCCTAGAAAGCATGGATACGGGATACGGGTATAATAAAATACGGGTACGATGATATGACAAATCTCAAAAAAATAGGATACGGCTACGGCAGGATACGACAATATAAAAATAACAAATTAAATTTTTATATATACAAAAAATAGAGTTATTAACATTTCTTTATAAAATTAAAATATATTGATTAACAAGTAAAATAAGAGTTAAGAATCATATTACATAATTTGTAAAGATAAATTTTATATTAAATTATGATATATATCTCAACACTTCTTTTTTAAATAAATTTAAACTTTTTTTAACAATTATACTATGATATTATTGTACATTTTAATGTTGAAAACTTGTTAGAATTGTGTTATGAAGTATTTGAGAAATATCGGATACATGGTCAAATATCTAAGAAGTATCGGATACGTGTTAGAAATAAAAATATATATTTTAAAATTATGAATACGTTTAGGAAGTATCGAGCACGTATCCGCGAGTATCCGAGGAGTATCGGTATCCGATAAGTATTCGATATGGATACGTTATTCTTGTAGAAGTATCCGCGCTTCATAGGTGAAAGCCTATGGTTTTCCTAAAACCATTTGATGCCAACCCTCCTACCCCCAATCTATATCCACATATAAACATTTCCTTTGCTCCTCCAATTGCTTAAACCCATCTCTCTCTCTCTCTCTCTATATATATATATATATATATATATATATCACACACACACACACAAATCATGGGCCAACTTATTACAAAATTCAACTTTTGCACACTCTTTACAATTGCACTTGTCTCATTTACCAAGTCAACATTCTCTTACCTGTCCATTTCTTTCCATCAAACACAACTCACACTTGCTCTTATAACGCTTCCTCTCATCATCAGCCTTTTCCACACCATTTCCAACCACTCAAAGAACCTCCCACCCGGGCCACGATCCATCCCAATTTTTGGCAACTGGCTCCAAGTTGGCAATGACTTGAACCACCGACTACTCGCGGCCATGTCACAAACCTATGGTCCTTTATTTTTGCTCAAACTTGGCTCGAAAAAATTAGCCGTGGTATCAGACCCACAGCTAGCCAACCAAGTCCTACACACACAAGCTGTCGAATTTGGTTCCCGTCCACGGAACGTTGTATTCGATATCTTTACAGGCAATGGGCAGGACATGGTCTTCACAATTTAGGTTCATTCCTTTGCTTAGACCATTTTTAAGGGGGTATTTGAATAGAGCAATGCTACACATCATGAAATTATTTCATGAATTTGTATCATGAATGATGTGGCAGGTAACGTGGAGAGTTACTATTGGTAGAATTCTCCCCATACACATAGTCCCATGATATTATCACTGAATCCCACCAATACTAACTCTCCACATTATCTGCCACATCATTCATGATACAAATTCATGAAATAATTTCATGACGTTTAACATTTCTCATTTGAATAAATGCAGGGACTTGCAGCGTAGGAGGCTTGCATTTTTCAACAATTATTATGTTGAGGAGAGAAGGTAACTTGGGCTATGTTCTCTCTCTCTCTCTCTCACACACACACACACAAATCCTAATGTCTAATGTAATATTTAACTTTTAATGGTCACTCAGCATATATTGTTTTCTATTATTTATTTATTTATGATAATATTCCAAATAATGCTATATTTAATTGTAATTATCCATTTATATCTATGATTTTATATACATAGGAAAATAATGGCTGGCAATGGAGAGAAGCACAAGATCAGTTGTGCCATTGATCACATAATAGATGCTGAGATGAAGGGAGAAATCAGTGAAGAGAATGTGCTGTACATCGTAGAAAACATTAATGTAGCAGCAATAAAGACTACCTCTGTGGTCCATGGAATGGGCCATAGCTGAGCCGGTGAACCATCCGGCCGTCCAAGGCAAGATTCGAGATGAAATCACAGCCGTCCTTAAAGGAAATCCAGTCACAGAATCTAACCTACATGAATTACCATACTTACAAGCCACTGTAAAAGAAACATTGAGGTTACACAGTACGTCCAATACCTTTATTGGTACCACACATGAACCTTGAAGAGGCCAAGCTAGGAGGTTACACTATCCTTCAAGAGTCAAAGGTGGTGGTCAATGCTTGGTGGCTGGCCAACAACCCTGCATGGTGGAAAAACCCTAATGAATTCCGGCCAGAGCGTTTCTTGGAAGAGGAAAGTGGCATGGAAGCCGTCGCTGGCGGCAAGGTTGATTTTCGCTACTTACCATATATTTGGTGTGGGTAGGCGGAGCTGCCCGGGAATAATACTAGCACTGCCAATCCTAGAACTTGTCATCGCCAAATTGTTAACAAGTTTTGACATGCAGGTTCCACCGGGGATGCAAGAGATTGATGTCAGCGAAAAGGAGGGCAATTCAGCTTGCACATTGCAAAACACTCAACCGTTGTCTTCAATCTGGTCACGCCATAATTTGCATGCATCTTGAGAAATTTTACTTGCACTACTGTGTTTGAAACTTCATTCGGGCATTATATATATCCACAGTTTATATATATATATAAGGTTGTTTCTAGCAATTTACTTTTTCACTCCACGTTATACAATACTCCCCAGCTAGCATTGCTCTCGATCATATGCTATTATATTATTAGTGCATGGCTTAGTTTGTTTCAATGCAAATCATTCTCTCACCAAAAAGTACAATTACTGTTGGGTGGGTGTGAATTGTGTTACCATCGTGGGCTTGGGACTTGTTTTTGTTTCAATATGTTGTCTATTTGAAAGTAATAGTGGATTTTAAACTTATATAGGGTATAAAATGCCTCAAAAGGGAGAGGTGAACTTGTGCTTTTGTTTTCAGAATTTTTGCAAGATAGGGATTTGGATTTCCATGCACTATTTTTTTGTTTTTTTCTGAACAGCTCTTACATGCATATTCAAAGGACACAACAATTGTTTCTTATTAGGCAATGCAGTGGGTAAATTTTGCAAACTGCACTGCCTTTCCCAGCTCTATTGAATGTGAATGGGATTGAAGTATGGGCTATGGTATTGGCTCGCTTTAGTCTTGTTGTCTAATTTATTTTGAGTCCGTTTCGCATGTGTTTTGTTTTTGATATTTTGTTTCTGTTTAAACAGAACAAGTGTTTTGTTATAAGTGTGTTTGGAATAGAATCAAAAACACGTTTGACAAAAAAAATTTGTTTTAATTTTTTTAAAACAAAAATATACAAAAACGTATTTGGTAAGTCTAATTGTTGCCAAAAAATTGAAACAGAAATTAAGCAATATGTTTGGCATGAACCTATTTGAGTATTCTGTTTTAAAATATTTATATTATTATATATAATTAAAATTTATTAAAATTTACAATTAATGTGATTTACCAATATTTAGACACAATTTTATTTAGATAAATTATGTTTTTTAACAACACTTGTCTAAATGAAAGATAAACGAAATAAGTGAGAGAGAAAATAAAATGAATTAGAATTCAACACTCCTAAACTTGATAAAGAAGGACAATTATGGTGTTATAAAATGTAACTAAGGATAGTGAGTTTTGGAACATTTTTGTAATTTTATTTTAGAAGAAAAGAAGAGTGGAGTGCCTAAGAATATCTTTGAAGCACAAATATCAGCAACCAAATAAATAATTCAAAAACAATTATTGATTTTTTTTTTAAGTAGAAAACCCTCATTTACTAAACAAGGCAGGTTTTGGAAATAAAAAATGACTAATACATCAACGAACCATACGCCATCGTTTCACACTTCAAAATTCAAATTGATATAGCAATTTTTTTTAATTCTAAATAGGTAGTTCTCCATGTAAGCTTCATTTGTTTTGACATAAAACACTTTTCGAAAAATATATCTGAGATGTTTTGGTATTTTATTGCATATTTTTAAAGGAAAAATATTATAACCGTAAAATATTTTCATAACAAAATGTTTGAATTGGTGCAACCAACTCGTAAAATATTAAATAGCTTGTTTGGTTGATACAGCCAAACACCAAAATTTTTTAGAAATATTTTTAAAAAATGTTTTACGTAGAAACAAATGAAGCCTACATGTTATTGAATAAATTAACCGCAATCAAAATATTATTTCAAAAATAAGAAAAGAAAAAGTTACTAACAAATTACCCAAAATATAAATATAAGAAGAATAATGATAGAAACGCCGAAACTTTATACCCGAAATTATCATCGAATCTGACATGGCCATGCATGTAAGATTCTTAAAACAAGCGTGAGAGAACAAAACATCCTCTCTCTCCGTCACGTGATAAAATGAAAAAAAAAATATACCTGAAAATCGTGGAAAGAAGGTGTAAAGATGCTGGATGTACACATTCGCGCTCTCGCGCGCGCGCACACACACATATATATATATATATAAGTTCTTACTACAACATCAATATTGTTGCAATCTTTGTGATTTGTGATGGTAATGAAACAGAGATACTGAGTGAATCAATGTACAACAAATATACAAAATTTTTGAATCATACAGATCCATCACAATGTTGGCACTTGGCATCAAAGCAATATATATATATATATATATATATATATATATATAACATTTCAGCATTGATTTTGAATTTTTCCCCAAAATAAATTCTTCATCTAAGGGTCACAAATGCTTAAAAAGTCCATCTAACGGTTCAAAATATATATCCTTATCTACGGTCTAAAGACAACCCACTAACTATATTTCCCTATCAATGGCCCAGATTAATCCAACCGACTAACTATATTTTTATTCTTTTCTCTCTCCAGCAGATCCACTCTATCTCTATCTCTCATCTCTCTCTATCTCTATCTCCTATCTCTCTCTCTCTCTCTCTCTCTCTCTCTCTCACATTTTTCACTTTAATTTCTCTTCTCTTCACCGTCCGACTTTCACGCTGGAGCGACGACGGCGGTGCTGTCAGCCGTTGGAGGTCACGGACAATGCCGCTGGAGGGGTGGGCCGCTGGGATCCGCCACGGACGACGGCGAGAGATCTGTGGAGTGGGCCGCTGGGATCTGCCACGGACGACTCTGCGGAGAGTGGAAGCAGATCTCTGCAATCAATCGCTTCCGTCTCTGTTCTGTTCATCTTAAAGATCGAGAAACCAGGTGATCCCAAAACCACAATCTGTTCTCAATTTTTGTAGACCTTTTGTCAAATGATTCTGATTCTGATTCTGGGTTATTTTCTTTGTGGGTGCATTTCTCTCTTCAAAAGTGAGAGGTTGGGATTTTTAATACAGAGTATTATTTTATGTTTTGTTTGAATTAATATTCTAATATCCAATTCCATATTGTGTTAAATCTACACGGTACGATGTTGGGAGATAATGCAGAATGGGACTACTTCTGCTGGCAGTATGCCCAAAGCATCAATGTCACATGACCAGCCGGTAATACGTATCAAATTTTCATTAATTTAGGAATAGACTTTTTGTTGCCGAGAAAAATGTTTTTGATAATTGATTTTTTTGAAGGTTTTGTGCTCAACTTGGAAGGATGACGGGACAACCAATGACTGTAGCCATGCATGATCTCTAAGGTAAGAATTTTATTGTTGCTTTTTAAAATTGTATTGAGATATCAGTAATGTAATAGGATTTGAATAACACTTGCAGCTGTCATAATGGTAATGGTTGCGGTGATGTGAACAGAGTGTAATGGACATGATTTGACGGATTGACTATCAGTCTCTCTCTCTCCCCACAAACTCTCGAAAATGATATCTCCTTTTTTTGTCCCAGAATACTATGAATTTGAATCTTTATTGATGAGGAATTTATATTTAATTTTAAGTTGAGTGGATGTTAGAGATTTTTACTTCGCACTACTTTTATGATGAAAAATGTATGCAAAACATGAAATGCAATTGAAAGTTATGTTAATTAGACTCATCAAATAAGTTGTTTATGACATAAAACTAAAGAGTTGAGGTAACCATGTCATGATGCCTTATTATCTTTTTGTATGTCTTAAACGAATCAGTTCCAGATGCCCAGTTCAGGCAATCTATATAACCGGACATTTGGTATTTAACTTTGTTGAGGTGACATATTTGGCTTGGTGGATAAAAGTTGGTCTGACTGCACGGATTGGTGAAGGATCAAACCCTCTCAAACAGGGGTTTCCAAAAACCAGAAGGTAAGGATGAAATTGTGGTACTGCTTGGTTGAACCTTTTTTCAAATACAAGTAAGAAAGCAAATTTTAAACTTTTTTTGCCTTTTGCGTCAATTCCGTTATTTCTTGTGGGTTGTTTGTTGATTAGTGAACATTCTCCCTGGTTGCTTGCTGGAAATGGGTAGGTGGGGTAAGTGATGGAGTGAAAATGATGAGTTGTGTTGGTGGCTGTTTGTGGTGCGACTGAAATGGTGGTGGTTTATGGGTGGTTCACGATTTGTTGAAGTAGTGGCTTGGTTGGTTGGGGGCTCAGTTGTGGGTTATGGTGTTGAAGGTGAGGTGATGGTTGGTTAAGGCATGATGAAGGTGGTATAGGTGAGGTTGTGTGTTGGTCCACGGCTGTTGGTGGAGAGGTGAGGTCACGGTTGTGGGCTGGTGGTTGGTGGAGAGGTGAGGGATGCGATGGTGAAATGGGTTTGTCGTGCAATATGTGGTGATATATGGTTGGTAGTTGTTTTTGGCTTGCATGGAGGTGGTGGGTCGTTAGTTTTGTTTGGCAGTGGGTTTGCTTGGTGTTGGTGGATAAAATGGAGGAAATGGGTTGTTGTTGGGTTGGTTTGCATGGCTAATGGGTTTGTGGTAGTTGGTTTAGGAGGTTGGCATTTGGATTGTGCAGTTGTGGTCCATGGGCTGATGTTGGTTAGTTTTGGGTTTCTGGAGGTTAAGATGTGATATTGGGTTTGGTTTCATGTGGCAAGAATGGAGTAAAAGCATGAAATTTGAAAAGCTAAGATTCATGGGCATGACTAATTACTTCATGGAAAATGATTTTATCTTTGAAGAAGTAGAAAAGGAGACGCGTGCTCATTGTTTTTTTTGTAAACAGTAACTAATGCAAATAGTATTTTGTAAATATTTGTTTATTCACACGTTAATTATATAAAATTAGTTTATAATTCAGTCTAATAATTTTTTGTGGTATAGTGCCGTAGGCACAGGCAATACCCTAGTATATATATATATATAAACATAATTAACGAATGAACATGTGTAGAACAAATATGAAGAAAAAAAATTGACGAATGAAAATTGATGAATTTATGAGAAAAAAAGATTTACAAACCAAAAATTTGCATATATTTTATACATTCGACATCAGTCTTGTTGCCATCTAGAAATATACACATGTTGGCATACGCCTCTGTATGGAAGCTCTCCAAACCACATACGACGGTAGCAGAATTTTTTTTCTCACTTTGGCAGGAAAAATTAGTCATATTTTTCATATTTTGTTCTAGGAGGGGAAATTAATCTTGGCTTTGGCACCGTGCAACTCCCTCTGGAAGCGGCGTTTTATGCCCTCCACCTCCTTTGTCGTATGAAAGATACTCAACCACAGGCGGCTGTGTTGATTTTCAAGCAAATTTTATTTTATTTTTTCATTTTTAGGATAGACGCTTGGCATTTTAAAAATCGACGTGTTCAGGTCACGTCATGTTCGGGGATTACCTTCGGTTCTCCTATCACTACCCTAAACAAAAAAGACATTACTGAATTATGATTAAAACCCGAATTAGTGAACCGAAAACCCAAAATCCTGAATTAGTGAACCCAAAAACACAATTGCTAATACATGCTGTCAATTTGAGAGAGAGAGAGGCGAGTATGAATTTGGAGATTCAAAACCCAACAACCAATCAAGATTAAACAAATTACACAAAAAAAATTCTGTCTAAAATTCCCAAATTAGTGGAACCCAAAATCAAGCACATGTCATGACACCAAAATATGAATGAAAGTCAAAAAGATATAAAAATGATTGGCCAATACATGGCTAAAAACAGTGTTTTAGTGTGAAATGAGGTGGTATGGTTGATGGGTATGTTAGTTATTTTTGAAGCCTCTACGTCCGGTGTAAAGACATTGGGTGAATTTAGATTGTACGTGAATTTTACAAAAGTATTAACATATACGGATGAGATTCACGCGGTGTATTTACACCAGGTGTATTTTAGACATTCTCCAGATGGTAGAGAGCTAGAAAGTATGAACACTTCACTGAGAGTGTCATACATATGTCCGATACTTGGACACCATGTCGGACATTTGGACACTCTTGGGACATGACACTTTGTTTAAGTTTCTTGACATTTTTCTTTTTAGGACATTTCTCGAACACTCATTAGTCACTCCTCGAACATGTGTCGGACACTTTGTAATAGTAATATATATTCAAGTATTTTGAAAGAAATTATATGCAACTTAAGTTATGATTAAAAATCTAAGCTAAATATATGTAAAGGACTAAATAAGTCTGATTTTTTAATCTGTTTTAATCTATTTGTCTATTTTTGTTTATAAGTTTGTTTGATTCTTAATTTTTCGACGATGAATTGAAGTATTTCTGTAGTGTAGTCTTTTTTTTTTTGTTGAATAATAAATATATATTATATTATTATATTATTGTTTTATAGTCATATTCTCACCGTGTCTGTGTCCTGTTTTTTTAAAATTTTTCGTATCACCATGGTCGTGTTGTACCCGTAGGGGTGGAACTTGGGTAGGACAAACTTAAGCAACCCGAGTTCCATCCGAAAATTTCATGGACATGGACAAGGTATTTGAGACATGGGACTGAGACTAAGTTTAAAATTTAAAACCCAAATTATTTTGGGCGGGATTTGGGTAAAGATTTTTCAACCCAAGGAACCCGAAGAACCCGAAATGCAAGAAAAGTATATAATTATTATATATTCAAGGTTACATGTTGATTAGGTAAAGTAAAGTTAAATTAGATTAGTATCATGAATATTCACCTTTTGACACACTTGCTTTAAAAATTCAAAGTAAAAAAATTATTGCAATTGAATTTTAATTAAGGAAACAAATTAATAAATAATCTAAGATTTTGATTTCTTTCCAAATTCTGAATTTTATAAAGTTACAAAAGTTTTAATTATTTATTATAAGATCATAGTACATAATTTGGTTGATTTTGTCACATGATATGAGTGATTTTTTCAAGTGTATACAATTATATATTTTAATATTTTATTTTTTTGTAATGTTTATGCCAAAGTGCAATAAACCTCCCTCTGGTTTCAAAATTGTGCACAATACCCCATCTCCTTTATTGGGTGCAACAAACACCCTCTAACTTACAAATTGGTGCAATTTGCCCCTATTTGGATTAAAAATTGACTTAAAATTACAAAAATACCCTCACAAATAAAAATAATAATAAAAAACTGATTAATTTACTGAAAAATACTAAAAAAAATTATAAAAAAAAAGAACTTTAATTTGTCAAAAAAAATTATCCAAAAAAAAAGAACTTTAATTCATCAATTTTTTTTGGGTAAATTTATGTTGGTATTTTTTGTAATTTTTTTTGGTATTTTTCGACAAATTAAAGTTCTTTTTTTAGTATTTTTCGAAAAGAACTTTTTTGTAATTTTTTCGGTATTTTTATTTGTCGAAAAATACTGAAAAAAATTACAAAAAAATACCAAAATAAATTTACTAAAAAAAATTGGTGAATTAAAATTCTTTTTTTTGGGTAAATTTTTTCGACAAATTAAAGTTCTTTTTTTATCGGTAATTTTTTTTGCTATTTTTCAATAAATTAATCAGTTTTTTTTTTTTTGTGAGAGTATTTTTGTCATTTTAAATCAATTTTTAATTCAAATATAAGCAAATTGCACCAATTTGTAAGTTGGAGGGTGTTTGTTGCACCCAAAAAAAAGGGGAGAATTGTGCACCATTTTAAAACTAGAGAGGGAGTTTATTGCACTTTGGCCTAATGTTTATTTATTAGTGGAGTATTAAAATTTGGGATCACCTGAAAAATCCGAGAAACCTGTGAAATATGGCGCAAGTTGAAATACGATAGATTTCTCAGAACTTAAGCTTGGCATGGGATGAGGTGTTAGAACCTTGGGTTTGGCGTGGACTAACCCCTTTGCCCGCTCAAGTCCCACCCCTACATATCCGTGTCCGTGTTTCTAAGGTAGAGAGGTTTGTGCCAAAAAAAATATTTAAAAAGAAATTTATTGCCTGATGTTAAGGAAGTTTTATGCAATTTGTTGATTGGTAGAGGGGGGTTTGTTCCCAAAAAAAAAAAAAAAAAATCAGAAAGAGAGTTTATTGCCAACCGTTACAAGTCAAGGGGAATTTTATACAATTTGCCCTAATTATTCTTGAACTTGGGGCCAAAATAACCTCCGCAAGAGAACGAAATTGTAATTGTGCCTGCTATTTTCATACAACAAAAAGAAAGAGAATGGGTGGCCTATTAGGACGTGCAATTACTAAATTGTTCTTTTTTCGTCTATTCTTATTAAGAGATTAAGTTACTTCCTAAAAAGCATTACCTTTCCCTTCCAGAAGTACTATTCTTAATCCTGAATTTTTTCAGAAAAAGCTGAATGCTGCAAAATCGAACAGGAACACGCAACCCGAGCCCCGAGTTACAAAACCCGAACATTCGGACTCTGTTAAAAAGCATAACCAATCACAGAACTATTCTACAAGTAAAATTTTCTTCTTACATATAAATAAATCACTTAACAACCTTTACAAACATGTGAACTTATAATTTTAAAAACAAATATCCAACAATACTCCAGTAACACTTAATATCAAATTACACACAATTAAAATTAAACTTAAGGTAACACTACTACAAACCTATTATGAAACCCTCTACAAGACTTCATCACCTAGAAGTTCACAGTTCATCCTGTCTAATATCTGTCTGTGCTACTCCAAAGCTTCCTCAGAATTGTAACCTGAAAATGATAAATGTGAGCTATAGCTATCTTATATGAACAAGATAAATTAGACATGAAACAAATAAAATCATGGCACCATAGTTTTGAACTTGAATAAAAAGAAACAATCGTTTAATAAGCCAAAAAACCATACTAAAGATTGTTTGGCTCACAAGTGGTCTGAGGTCGTTGACCAATCAATGGTCGACCTGAAACGCGGGCGTGCCAGAGTCCGAATGGACTCAAAGATTTTTGTACCAAACTATTCCTATTGGGTCGAGTCGTCGACCTCAGCTGGTTCAGGCGAAAGTTGGAGGGTAGGAATGACCCCCTCCTTGAGGTTACTATTGCCTTTGAAGAAAGGACTTTAGAAGTTCTTTTGATAAGATTTGCAAATAATGTAAAGGGACAACATTTATACCTGAGTCTGTAACACCTTCTTCATTAATCTTGTGGAACAATTACAATGATCAATGTATTACAAGCTTTGATTGAAAGGAAATGATTGATTTCTAACAATAAAAACTAAAGATAGAACAATACTGGGAACTGAAATTGAGAATCTAAGTTACTGGTTTGGAAGAGAAACTAAAGATTCTAATGCTAAGAAAACAAGTAAATGCTAGGCTGAGTCTGAAAGCTAAGAAAGCTGAATGAAGTAAATTGCTAAGTGATATGAGTGATATATGACTTAGAGATCTGATGGTCGTGGACCTCTTCTTTGTAGAATTTGCATCAGTATTTATAGAGGCCATTGGACTGATCATGTCCCTTTCAGTCCGTCCTTCTAGACAATAAATGGGTGCAGGTTGAAGGTGATCTTCCAACTACATTGCTGAGCCTATTTTGGCATATTAGCACACATCTCTATGGACAGATAGAGATATATATCTGGCATGACATTCTTGGCTTTGGCTTGTGAAGTCTTTCAAGTTGTTGACTTAGGTTGCTCTCTTTTTCCAGTTCTCCTCAACCACCAAGTCTGATTCTGACTCTGACTCTGGATTCCTCTGACCATTCTGATTGTTTCATCAGAAGTGGGCGAGATTCTCCCATTTGAAGCTTCGAGTATTTGAACCTTAGAAATCGATCAAGTTGTCATTTCTATTTTTATCTTTCATAGTCTCTAGACCTGACTTCTGGATTTTCGAGCCCTTGAAATTCGCAGCTAGTTCTACTTTGACTCGAATCAAATCTTCATTAGTTTCCAAGGCCTAAAACGAAGCTGATTCTATTTCACCCAAACTTAGTCCTTTTAGGCGTGATCAAAACTTCTAGGCCATGAGTAGCCGAAAAGTTCTTAGGCGACTAATCGTCGAGAGTCTTAAGCGATGAGATCGAAAGTCTCTTAGGCGACTCTCGTCGAGAGTCTTAGGCAACTCTTTCCTCAGGTCACTCTCTTAGGCGAGAAATGGTCGAAATATTCTTAGGCCATGATTGGCCAAAATCTTTAGGCGAGGAGTGATTGAGACTCGATTGGGCAACTTTCTCCTTAGACAACTTGATCGAGAATCCCTTAGGCGACTTTCGTCGAGAGTCTTAGGCCACTAGTCGTCGAGACTCTTAGGCGGGTTGCTTAGGCGACTTGATCAAAATGCTCTTAGGCGATTCTCATCTAGAGTCTTAGGCAACTGGTCATCGAGAGTCTCTAGCAACCAATCGTCGAGACTCTTAGGCGATGAGGTCGAAACTCTTAGGCGACTCCATCGAAACTCTTAGGTCACTCTCTTAGGCGAGAAATGGTCGAAATATTCTTAGGCCATGATTGGCCAAAATCTTTAGGCGAGGAGTGATTGAGACTCGATTGGGCAACTTTCTCCTTAGACAACTTGATCGAGAATCCCTTAGGCGACTTTCGTCGAGAGTCTTAGGCCACTAGTCGTCGAGACTCTTAGGCGGGTTGCTTAGGCGACTTGATCAAAATGCTCTTAGGCGATTCTCATCTAGAGTCTTAGGCGACTGGTCATCGAGAGTCTCTAGCAACCAATCGTCGAGACTCTTAGGCGATGAGGTCGAAACTCTTAGGCGACTCCATCGAAACTCTTAGGTCACTCTCTTAGGCGAGAAATGGTCGAAATATTCTTAGGCCATGATTGGCCAAAATCTTTAGGCGAGGAGTGATTGAGACTCGATTGGGCAACTTTCTCCTTAGACAACTTGATCGAGAATCCCTTAGGCGACTTTCGTCGAGAGTCTTAGGCCACTAGTCGTCGAGACTCTTAGGCGATGAGGTCGAAACTCTTAGGCGACTTGACGGAAAGTCTCTTAATCTTGGCCACGTGTCCCAATAACTTTGGTCATAATTTAGGTGCTAACAAAGATAGAGCCAAACAATTTTTCATGAGAGCATAAGCGGGCAAAAACATTCACGATCCTCTGTTTTTTTTTCCAGCTAATATGAAAACTAACAATGCCCTGAAACAGCAAACCGGAAAATAGAAGTGCACTAATCAAGATTCAAATACTGTCACTATTCGCAAAAAAATTCAGTAAAAAAAATTTTAAAACATAAATTACAGACATTAAGTTCATAAAATTGCAGAAATAAAATTAAGAAAGAACTTAACGAAAAAATATATATAAAATTAAAGAAGAAACCACTAGGCCATTAGCCCAGCTCGTATAACCTATCCTCCCTCAAAGGGGTCGTGCCCCATAGTAGACATTTATGGGTGTGTATATATTTAACAAATAAATAAATAAATTTAAATAAGAAAAAGCACAGTAAGAAGAGAGAAAAAGGATATTGCGTCACATACGTCATACATGAGTGCAAGAGTAAGAAATTTTGAGAAGAGGGTAAAAAAAGATCAAAAGAAGAAGAAAAGGAGAATAAGAGAAATTGAAGGGGGAAAATAGGGTTTGATTAAGGGGAATACCAATGGGCATTAGCCCTGTTGGTATGATGTTGAGTGTTTGAGTCCTATTAGGGGCAATATTGTGGGTTTGTATGTTTGCTAAATTACATACAATAAAAGTAAAAAAAATAATAATAAAATATAAAATTGAGGAGCCGGCACAATGTAGCTTCATCACTCATAATCCGTGCATGTATTCATATAATCTGTGTTGTTACACATGCACATAGGATAGTTGGATCTCCGTATTGAATTATTATTATTGTTGTTTTGTTTTATTAAATTTGCAATCATATCGATCAGTATACTAAATGTACATTATGTGCATGTCCCATATTGGTACCCTTTAAGTTGCATATTACATGTATAACACAAATATGCCTCCCAATCTTATGACCCTCCTTTCCATATATAATTGGTTTCCCATAAATAATTTATCTGTGTCCATCAATAGGTAGTTGTCATTTGCTAATTTTATTTTATTATATATGTGTGTTTATATTGTGAACTTCCTTCAGAATTTAGTTGAGGCATAACTTTTTTTTTTCTCTTTTTCCTTTTAAGTCTGTTTGGCACAATTGAAAACCTAGTCCATGATACACAAACTGCATTCTTAAAACAAGACCTGGACTTGCAAGCTGCTAGTACGAGATTTTGTGGTAAACTACAAGCTTAACACTTGAGTCACCTACAGTGACCATTTAACTGTATTATTTTCTATTTCCTTTCAGTAATCATTAAAAGGGCAAACCCAGCGCACGAGACTCCCACCATTGCGGGGTCTGGGAAAGGTCAGATTTACACAACCTTATCTCGGCATGGCATGCGGAGAGACTGTTTTCCTTCGGTAATCATTATTATACATAAATATGTGCATGCCCCTTCCTTGGGATCTTATAGTCATATCAAGTATACATATTTATACTCCATGAAATTTTATAATCTTTGCATAGACCAAATCCAATTTATCGATTCAAATCATAATTTATCTTGACCAGAAAATTGACACTCTTTTTCCCTTGGCACTGTGCTAGAGGGCTCTTCACCGTTGGTTTCAATGTGAGAAGTTTCTAAGACATCACTTTTCTTCTCAGGAGGATCTATGGTGGTTTTAGTTTTTGTGTTTCCATTCCATCGGGTCTGCTGGTGGGGATGGATGAGACTTTGGCATCTCAGTTGCAGAATTTTAACATGTCAGTGGAGGAAGAGGAAGATGTTATAATTGATGCGACCGAAGCTAAACAGGGGGTAGATTTGTGTGAAAATAGTCTTGAGGGTAAAGTTTTGGAGCAAAACCAGTAAATCTATTGGGATTGCGTAATGCTTTTCATGAAGTGTGGCATTATGAATCTTTGCAAATTTACAAGGTTAAAGGTCATATTTATCATTTTGTGACACCAAGTACTGACGAGAGGAATCGAATCCTACGAAATAGCCCTTGGAATTTTGAGGGATGGCTAAAAGCTCTAAAACAGTGACGGAAGGGTAACCATAATTGGGCCAACGATATTTGAGAATCAGAGTCGAAGTGGATGTGACGAGGCCATTCCGACGAGGTGTAAGACTATCTCATGATGGCAACCATAATTGGGCTCCTTTCCAGCGAGCTCAATCAAGCGAGGGAGTTCAGATTGGTGATCGCAGAAGCTCTCAAGAGCGGGGAATTGTGGATAGTGGGCACGAAGATGAGTCAAGTGTTTCTAAGAAGGTATGTACTGTTCCTAGGGAAGCCATCTCAGAATTAAATTTAACTGTTGATAATGGTGGTCGGAGGTATGTTCTGGTGGAGGAGACCGACCGAGACCTCCAGGGTCATTATGAAGCTATTGAGTTGGAATTGTCAGGGTGTGGGGAACCCCCTAACAATTCGACAGCTTGTTAAGTTGGTTCGCCAACATTCCCCAAGTGTGGTTACTTTGTTGGAAACGAAGAACGGAAGGGATAAATTTTGAGGGAATTTGGAGGAAAATACGCTTCAATCACATGTTCTGTGTTGATCCGTCTGGTTTGGCTATCTTTTAGAACAATGATGTGCCGATTTTTGTGACAGGAGCCTCTAGTTTTCAGATTACGTGCTCAGTGCAGGGGGTTCGCAGAGGCTTGATTGGTGCTTTATGGCTTGTATGCCAGGTCCAATGATGCTATTTGAAAAGAACAATGGAAGTCATTGAGGAATTTGCAGGCAGTTGTGGGGTGAAAGTGGGTTTTGATTGCTGACTTTAATGATTTACTTTATCCAGAAGAAAAGAGGAGAGGTCGTGTGAGACGAGCTTGGACTTTGAAGAGTTTTCAGGATATGGTGGACAGTTGTAATTTACAGGATTTGGGTTATTTGGGATACCCCTTTACTTGGTGTAACAATCAGGATGGGCATGTGAACGTGAAGGAGAGGCTGGATTGGGCATTTGCAACCCTTGATTGGCGAACTCATTTTTCTACGGCAGTAGTGCAACATTTGACAGTGGTTGGATTTTCGACCATGCAGCTCTTATCCTTGGTTTATTATGGGAAAAGGGTCCCAAGAGGAAAATATTAAAGTTGATGCTAGATGGTTACAACATGAGGAGTGTAGTAACGTTGTGGAGAAGGCTTGGGGTTCAAGGGCCTATGGTACTTTACAATATAGGCTTAAAGAGAAACTGAAAAACTGTAAGGTGGAATTGAGTAAGTGGAGTAGGCAGAAGAATTGGAACTCTCAAGTGCAAATTAGACCGTTCGAGACTCATTGAAAATGGCAAAGTTAAGGAAGGTTGATTACGAGACAGAGGAGTGCTATAACCTACAAAAAGAGATTAATACTTTATGGAAGAATGAAGAGCTGTTTTGGAGACAAAAATCCAGAAAGGAATGGCTGCTGCAGGGAGATAGAAATTCCATGTTTTTTCATTTCGCAACTTTGAGAAGGAGTAGAAATGTGATTAAGGGGCTGGAAGACACTCGAGGCTCATGGGTTGATTCTGAACAGGAGATTTGAGGAGTTGCAGGGCATTATTTTCAGAATTTGTTTACTTCCACAGGTATAGTATCTGATGAGGCTTTTTGGAATTTGTGGGAACCTAGAATTACTTCTGATATGAATCAGCAATTGATGAGGGAAACCTCTGAACTAGAAGTATATCAAGCTCTTATGGGGATGGCACCATTCAAAGCTCCAAGGCCAGATGGGATGACTTCAATCAGAATTGGCAAGTGGTTAAAGATTGTTTGTGGTGGGATCTATTAAACTGAAGTCAAACTTTCCACGATGATGGTTGCCAGAGAGCGGGTCCCGGTGGGAGTCCAAGCTGTCACAGAGGAGCCCACTGTTCTATGTGGATTATAAGAAGAGGGGAGGGATTTGATAGGAAAAAGAGGTTCTTTTTGTCCTGTCCTTTTTGTCCCGATCCTGGTTCTCTACATTTCTCTCATTATTTATAGGCAAAAAGTCTTTCCTCACCAATGGTCGAGGTTTTGCGGTGCTAAATATCTGTGGTAAATATCTGTGGGTCAAGGGTTGAGATTATACTTGTCAAAAAAGGGTATTCACTCACCTCACCTGGTTATCTTCTTTCCTATGTGACAGGCCAATCCATGATGCAAGGTCCTCATCCTAGCTAGAAATGAGGTCCGTCACGGATTTAGCGTACCTTGGACTCCAGCCTCCGAACCCAAGCCCTTGGTTCCCATAAGGCAGTGATCCGAGCTCTTACCTCCCATAGGAGCGCGGAGCGCCACGAGGTTTATCCGTAGGGAGGAGCTCCTCGTAAAAAGAGGTTTATCCGTAGAGAGGAACTCCTCGTAAAAATGGAGGTTGATCCGTAGAGAGGACCTCCGCGAGGTTTTATCCGTAGAGAGGAGTGCCTCCTCGCTTTGGGGGAAATTGATCCGGAGAGAGGATTTCCCGTGATGTTTATCCATAGAGAGGAACTCATCACCATCCGAGCTGTATCCAAATGAAAGGATAGAGACTCGTTTGAGGTTTATCCGTAGAGAGGAACTCCTCGCAAGGCTTTATCCGTAGCGAGGAGTGCCTCCTTGCAAAATGGAGGTTGATCCGTAGAGAGGACCTCCGTGAAGTGTCATTAGCAGAGAACAACTTGCCCAAGAAAAGCAATCACCCCTCTGAGGCGTGCCCTTCACAATAAGGGAAGGAGCTCGAAGGTAAATTTCTCTTACCGGAGGAGCTCGATTAAAATCCTCTATCCGAAGAGGGGCTCGATGGAGACTCTCTCCTCGGAGGAGCTCGATTAAAATAGGAGAAAAGTCAAAGTGGGACCGTTGCCACCTGGAATGGCTGAAGGAGCTCGAAATGGAGGAAAAGTCAAAGTGAGCCCATTGCCACGTGGACCTACGTGGCGGCCCCTGAATGGCCCATACCAACAATTAGCCCCCTTGTGCGAGGTCCTACGTGTAGGTCCTCGTACACAACTCGGAGCACTAGTTCGAACTCCTTCCTGCAAAGGGACCTCGTATAGCTATCTCGAGGTGCCTCCTCGACTTCCTCGAAAACTGTAAAGTCGCCGACCTTTTAAATCGTCATTAATGACTGACAATGATTCAGGCCGCCTTTTGGCGCTTCGTATTTCGTGCGTTGCGACGATTCAACGCCTCGGATTTTGGAGCCTTGCGTCGCTTCGGTGTCCTGTCGATCAAAATTCTCCCTACTATAAATGGGGGACTTAGAAAATTTTCATTTTCCACATTTCTCTTGCCTTGCATCTCTAAGTTTCCAGAGCAGACTTTGAATTTTTATTGCAATTCCCCTCTGCTTCCGAACTCATTCAAGACATGTCGAAGGCTAGCTCTCATGATGTCCCCGAGGTACCCCCTCTCGAAGAATGGCGAACAGCCCCATTCTTTGGCTCTGAGGATCTTTTCTGGGAGCAAACCAAGTCCTTAACAGACGCAAACGAGCTGGTGGGCGAGCCCCTTACCATAGATTCAGGGCCTCCTGTTATGGAGGGACCTCGACTTCCCTCCGATTCCATCCTTCGATTTAGGATCGAGCGAGGAGACTTTCCTTACTCCTTTTTGTACCTCCCCATCCCCACCACCGCTTGCATAGGCTGGGAAGAATGGACAGATTACATCTTTTCTATCCCCGCCTACGAAAAGCGCTTAAAGAACGCGGGGATCTTCGAGGCCATTGCAGGTACTCGAAGCCTCACCATTAACAGAGATACAGTGGGTCTCCAGGTCCTTCTCTCGAGGTGGAGCACTCACTCCCATACTTTTATCACCTCTTGGGGTGAATTCACTCCTACCCTCGAAGATGTTAATGTCCTCTTGAGACTTAACATTTTTGGCACAACTGACCCCTCAACCTGGACTTTCTCCGAGGTCGAGGAGAGACGTGTGGCAGCTCTTCGAGCGGAAATCCAGGCTGCCAGTAAGTTGGCAACTCGCTTCAACAAAAAAGGCGAGGTGGTTCATGAGTCCCCTCCTGAAACTGGGGGGAAGTGCACTTGGGTTTCTCTACTCCGCCACTTTTTTAGAGACTTTTCCCACAACGATACAAGCAAATGGGTGGCAGGGCCCCAGAGTGAGAGTCCCTTACGTTTGGCAGCCTACATCCTCTGTTGGCTGTCTCGCTCTGTTTTTCCAGGGCCTCCCGAGGACACTCCGAGCCCTGACCTTATCCCGCTCGCAGTGAAACTCGCTCGAGGCGTGCACCTTCCTCTTGCCCCTCTATTCTTGGGCACCCTCTACCATGCCTTAGACAATTTTCACACGTACTATGAACAGAGTGTGGCCAGGCTTCATGTTGCCTGGTTTGGTTCAGTTACCTTTCTCCAGATGTTCATGTATGAACATTTCCCTCCGTATGCTCCTCGAATGAACTCTGGAAGTGGTGGCCACCGCTCGGCTAGATGGAACAAGGTGGCTACTCCTCGGAAGAAATTTTCACAATTTATTGACAATGAGCGACACTTCAGAGCTCGCGTCATTACTGGTCCTCCCCCACCTTTCTACAGCCTGACTGTTGGCCAAGTTTTTAGAGGAACTGACCTGTATTCCAATGCGGCCCTTACCAATTTAGCATTTATTGTGCCAGGGTACCTACCAGGCTTTGCCTCTCCAGAAGTAACAATTAGCACTATTTACCGCCCTGACCGGGTAGCTCGCCAGTTTGGCTATGATCAGACCATCCCCAGAGGCCATAACGAATTTGAGGTCCAAAACTTTTCATCTGCCATAGCTCGGTTCTTAGAACATCAGGTCGAGCTCTTGGTACGAAATCGAACGGAATTGGTGGTGCCCTCAAGTACGCGGAGAGGACTATGGGCAGTGGGATCGAGGGCCTACTGGCGAGGTGTGCTAGACAGATTTCAACTCTTCATTATCAGTGAGGCTCCTCAACGCCCAACTCCTATTCTGCAAAGGAATTCTATCTTCCGCAACAGGGCGGACCCAGCTTCTCGAGGGCATCTATGCACAACTCAAGGACTCTTACCTTTGAGCCACACTTCCTCTCAACCGGCCATAACCACCAATGCTCCCACTAATGTGGATATTTTGAGGAGCTCCGCGCCACCAAAAGGCCCTGTAGCTCCTCGAGTGGGTAGGAACAAACGAGGAGCTGAAGCCGACGTTGCCTCCTTTGTCCCTGCTTCTGGACTCTCCAAGAGGGCTAAGGTAAATGAACTTCAACCCCCTGAGTTAACTCTTTTTTTTCTAAGAAGCTTGAAGAAACATTTTTTTTTAACCTTTCAGGTCACTCAATCAGCCCCCCCTTTAGTCGATCCCTTGGAGTCTTCTCCTTCCCCTCCTCGAATATCTGAAGCAATTTCAGGAGTTCACACCCTACCCCTCTCGAGCTTACCTCCTGAAAGTGGCCTGGAGGTGCCTCAGGATGACCTGAACACTTTGGGGGTGTTGTCGAATCCTCCTGACCAAACTTTGGGAGTGTTGGATGAGCTCGTTCCTATTCCGAGCGCAGGGGTGCCCGTTAGCCTTTCGAAGCACGGCAGGGGGAAAGAGCTTGCTCATGTGCAAACATCCCTTCGGGATGAATCAGATAGCGAGGCTAGCCTATCTCCATTAAGCCTTGGCAGAGGTAAAAGCTGTCATAAAATTTCGTTTTCTCATCATCAACATTTATTAACTCCCCTTTTTCTAACAAAGCTTCTCCCCCTTACCTTTGCTTTCAGAGGATAGAGATGTCCCTTTTGAGGGGCTTGCTGGAAACTCACCAGTATCCCGCGGGGCTTCAGCTCGGGCTAAAGGAGATAAAAGGGGGGTCCTTGACGGACCTACTGCGGAAACTCGAACTACTGCGGAAGATGAAGAGGGCTCTTCTTTTCAATCCCTGGAATCGGAGGAAACAAATAGCAAAGGGGGTGAGAGCCCAAGTGTTGAAATTCTGGGCCCCCAGTCCAGGGTCACTGAAGCAGTGCTTCAGCCCCCTACTCACGATGCTCTGGCGAGCCCCCCAGCTATTCCTGCAGCCACTCCGAGCGCTGGTACCACAGCCTTGCCTTCACAGTCTCTTCCCCCCAGGCCTCGCATTCTTTTCAGGCCTTCTGGACAGCTGATCACCTCTGCTCCACAGACATTTGGGACTATCACTACTCCTCGTCCCATTGGAGCGTTGGCGAGTCCTAGGCTGGGTAGGAATGTAGGTCCTCGCCCAGCTGGATTGACTTCACTGCCAAGGCCTTCCCTTACACTTGCAGTGCCCTCCATCTCAGCTTCAACAACTTCTACTTCCATTCCTGAAGAACACCTGCTAGAGCCAACTGCAAATCCCTTAAGTGCCGACGCTTTACTGGAATCATGGGGGGGCGTTTCGGTGACCTCTTCTCGTGCTCAACTCCTCGCCCTCCTCAAGAATAAATATCCGGAGACATTTACGGGTTTGGATGAAATGGGGCCAGAATTCCTTGGCTTTGTGTATAATTCTTTGTGCCGAGCTGTCCTCCATCTTCGCCAGGCCTCGGACAAGCATTTCGACAGTTCAGACTTCGAGCAGCTGAATCGTGAAATTCGAGGCCTTCAGCGTGCTCAGATCGATATTGGGTGGCTGGAGCAGGGGATGGAGAAAGTACAGAAGTATGAACAGAGGGAGACCGAATTAAAGCACCTACGGAGCCTACGGGACCAATTAAATGATAAAGAAGTTATTCTTCAGGTCAACGAGTCAAAACTGAGAGAGCTGGAATCAGGGGTTCAACATTACAAAGCCGAAATCGAGCAGAATCGAGCTGACATCGATCAATTGAAACTCGATATTGATTCGACGGTGGCCAAGATGGGGCCTGTCGTGCTAAACCTCACAGACTTACCATAGCATGATGTACACCCAGCTCTTTTATGCAATCTTTTGTACACAGGCTCCCCTTTGTTTTTATTCGAGCAATGCAAGCTCTTTTGTGTACAAGCCTTCAATTTGCAATACAGAAAGATTTATCTTTTACCACTTGTGCATGTATATACTGCTTTTAGTACACGAACTTATTCATGCAACATCCCTCATTCAACTTATGAACTCGAAACACAAACGTTGCACTATCATTGGAAGATCCAAAAGCTTACACAACTTATCTCTTTTAAAACTCAAAATTCCAACAACAAAAGGAACTAATGCACTGCATAGATCGAGCTAAGGCAACTCTATCATTTTAACTAAAATACGCCTTAAGCCACCTGACATTTAACATAGCTGTTACCATTTCAGCTCCTAGCTCGCCTATTTTGTAATATCCAGCCTCGAACGATTGCTTGACTTCATAAGGTCCTTCCCATTTAGGTGTAAACTTTGGAGCTGCGAGACCTCTCATCACATGAGGGGCGGCTTTTAAAACTAGATCACCTTCTCGAAAGCTTCGAGGTCTTACCAAGGCGTTGTAAGCTCGAGCTACCCTTGCTTGATATACCTTCGTGTGTTCACTAGCTCGCTCTCTACGCTCGTCCAATACTTCGAGCTCTGCTTCGCGCTCTAACTGACTTCGCTCAGCGAGACTCGCTGAGGGGACAGCAAGCTCGGCTGGCAATACAGCCTCGGTCCCATATACAAGTGAGAATGGCGAAGCGAGTGTAGATCGTTTGGAGGAACTCCGATAGGCCCATAAGGCGAGGATGAGGTGGTCAGCCCATTTGTGTTGGAAATCCTCCAAAGTCCGGCTGAGGATTCGGAGGAGGATCTTGTTAGTAGCCTCTGCCTGGCCATTTCCTTGGGGATAGTATGGGGTAGATCTATGATGCAGGATGTCATATTGGTCCATCAGACGCCCAACTTGACTATTGACGAAAGACGTCCCATTATCGCTCAAAATAACCTTTGGAATCCCAAAACGACAGACAATGTGCTCTTTTATAAAATTTGTGATAGCAGGTCCTGTCGCTTTCTTTAAAGGTATCGCTTCTACCCACTTGGTATACATTTCAGTTGCAGTGAGGATCCACATATTCCCCTTTGACTTGGGCGAGATTGGTCCAATCAAATCCATACCCCAAGTATGAAATGGCCATGGGGTTAAAATCGGATGAAGCTCTGTAGCAGGAGCGTGGATTCGATGATCATGGATTTGACATGAGCGACATCGCTTGGTATGCTCCTTGCAATCCTTCTCCATGGTGGGCCAGTAATATCCCAACCTTATGAGATGCGTATAGAGCTTCACACCTCCTTGATGCTCCGCGTTATGCAATTCTTCCATGACATGCTGGGCATCAGTCTTGCCGAGACATCGAAGGAGTCTTTCGCCAAATCCTCTTTTAAAGAGTTGGCCATCGATCAACTCGAATCGTTTAACTCTCTTTTTCATCTTTAAAGCGTCGGTACGATCTAGAGGCAGCGATCCCGTCTGAAAGAAAACAAAGAACGGAGCTCGCCAGTCCTGGTCCTCCAAAGTCACGAAACATTCAAGCTTATCTCGCGCCTCTGCGCAGTCTAAGCATGTCTCCTGCTTAGCCTTGGCCTCCTCGGCCATTGATGGCCAATAATAGCCCCGTCTCTGAAGCCGCCTATAAAGACTTATTTCCATTGCCCCACAAGAATGCTCATGAACCAGGTCTAGGATAGAACGACCCTCCATCTCACCGACGCATTTCATGAGCAGCCCTCCCGGGGCTCGGTAATAAAGGATTCTTTGGTAGATCAGGAAGTCTTTGAGGGCTGAGAGAGGGATTCCTGACGGGCTTCCTCCAAGCTGTGCCTCGATAGGAGCTCGCCAATCGGACTCCTCGAGGTCCCTTTCCTCGCTACTTTGACACGGAGAGGTCTTCTTTTGAATTTGTATCGAAACGACCTCGCTTGGAATTTCCATCTTGGATGCCAAAGTTGCCAATGCGTCAGCATGTCGATTATTAGAACGAGGCGCGTACTCCACTAACAGCTCCTCGAAACTCCGGCTCAATTTCTGAAGTATGCCTCTATAAGCCGCCAATGATGGCTCTCGCACAGCGTACTCCCCGTTAGTTTGCTTTATCACCAATTTTGAGTCCCCTTTGACTCGTAACCTTCTGATACCGTGCTCTCGCGCAGCCAAGAGACCAAGGATGAAAGCTTCGTATTCTGCCTCATTGTTTGTGCACGCAAAGTCGAGTTTGTATGAAAAACTTTTCTTTTCACCGGCCTCAGATGTCAGGACCACTCCGGCTCCTCCTCCACTGGAGGTCGAGGACCCGTCGAAAGCTAAGGTCCATTCCTCCTCGACTTTAGCCAAACACGAACAATTCAGCTCCTCGCCTGGCAGATCATCATCCAGTGGCCCGAGCTCCTCCGAAGGAAATTGAGCAATGAGGTCCGCCAGAGCTTTGCTCAATATGGCCTTAGGAGTGAGGCATTTGATTTCAAACTCAGCTAGCAAGAGGAGCCATCGCGCCATGCGACCTGACAGGATGGGCCGGGATAACATGTATCTCAAAGGATTGCATTTTGTCATGAGCTCGACCGTATGCGACAAAAAATAATGCCGAAGCTTTCTGGCTGCGAAAATGAGAGATAAACAATGTCTTTCAATGGGCGAGTACCTTGTCTCAGCATCCTTTACAATTCTACTGATGTAGTAAACTGGGCATTCTTGACCTCCGAATTCTTGGGCTAACAACGCACCGATCGATCTCGAAGTAGAGGTTAAGTAGAGCTTCAGAGCCACCCCCGCCTTAGGAGCAATCATGGTAATTGGCGAAGAGATAGCGATCTTCACTCGCTCAAATGCCTTTTCATGCTCTGGGAGCCAACGAAAGGGCCCTTTTCCTTTCATTAACAAGCCGAATGCATGAGACATCTCTGCCAAGGCGGGAATAAAATGCCGAAGATAGGAAACTTTCCCGATAAAGCTCTTTAACTGCTTTAAGGTCTGAGGATGAGGCATATCTATGACGGACCTTGCTTTCGTCCGATCAACGTCGATTCCCCTCTCGTGCACAACGAATCCTAAGAATTTTCCCGCGCTTACTCCAAAAGCACATTTAAAAGGGTTCATCCGCAAATTATAAGCCCGACATCGGCAGAAGACGCGCTCCAAATCGACGAGGTGTGCATCTCGCTGATGTGATTTAACCACTAAGTCGTCAATGTAATCTTCCACACTTTGATGAAGCATATCATGGAAGATAGCTGTCATAGCTCGCTGGTATGTGGCACCTGCATTCTTCAAACCAAATGGCATTACTGTAAAATAAAAGTTGCCCAACGGAGTCCGAAATGCTGTCTTCTCCGCATCTTCTTGAGCCATCCTAATTTGGTTATACCCGCTGTACCCATCCATAAATGAAAACATCTTAAGACCCACCGCGGAGTCTATCATAGTGTCAATGTTCGGTAATGGGAAATCATCTTTTGGGCATGCGGCATTCAAATCCCGAAAGTCTACACATACTCGAATCGTACCATTCTTTTTCTTCACCGGTACAACGTTGGCGAGCCAAGTAGGATGTAAAATGGGCTTGATAAACCCTGCGGCCAGGAGCTTCTGCACCTCCTCCTTGATTTGGAGCTCCAACTCTGGCCTGAAATTCCTCGAAGATTGTTTAATCGGTGTGGCACCGTGCCGGACGTTGAGATGATGAGAGACCAACCGAGGGTCTAACCCTGGCATTTCTTCGTATGTCCAGGCAAAAACATCTCTATACTTCTTGAGTAATAACACCAGCAAGTCTCGCGTCTCTTTCTTCAAGTGTTTACACACATACGTAATCCGCGGGACTCCATCATCAGCCAGGTCAACTTCCTCGAGCTCTGACGCATCATGAAGCTCTTGTGTCGCCCAGCTTTCGTTGGCCTCGAAGGGATCAGATATTCCGGGGAGGAATTCGGACCCCTCGCACCGTCACGAACGATACGCCACTCTTCCATCCGGGAGGAAGTAACGTTTGACGGTGTATGTTGTTTTACATGGGGGTATCGTGAACTTTGCCGCAGCCTGCCGGGGTCGAACTTGTCAGGGTTCGACTTCGTTTTCTTCGCGCTTCGCTTGGGCTCGGGCTGCAAATCCTTCCACTTGGGTAGCGGAGTAGCGCGAAATTTCGTGGGTACACCATCGTCTTCGTCGAGCTCTTGGAAGAATTTGGCTTCGGCCATGTGCACCTCACCAGCCAAAAAGGGTCGGTCCGAGCACGGGACCGTAACACTTTTCCCTTTTAGTGTCCCTTTCATGCACTGATGATATGACGACGGGACCACCCCGAATTCGTGCATCCACCCTCGCCCGATCAACAGATGATACGAAGTCTCCGCATCTATAACATGAAATTTGGTAAGAGCTGAGAATTTGCCAATCTTGAGTTGGGTCACCACGTAGCCCTCGGTTCTCAACGAGCTGCTCGTAAATCCCATGATTTCAATGGGTTTTTGTACCAGGCGATCTTTTCGCAAACCAACTCTTTCAAAAACGGACAAAGGCATGACATTCAAAGATGAGCCGTTATCCATGAAAGCTCTCTTCAACTCAACCCCGTTAAGAACAGCAGGAACGTACAACGGCCGGTTGTGTGGTACTTGGACCTGTTTGTCTGACTCCGTGAATGTAACTGCCCCTTTTGTTTCGAGCTGTTCAAGTACCTCACATACCGAAGGTGTTTCTCGCACTAGCTCGCCCATAACCCGCACGAGGACCCTCGCCACTTCTCTCTGAGCGATACATGACAGTCCGAGCTGGTCCAGAACTACCCTGATGCGCGGTTCCTCTAATAAATGAAAGGCCCGGCTATACTCCTCATCCACCAGCGCTACCGCCAACGCCTGGGGGTCAAGTCCTTCATCTTCTTCGTGTGATACCAACATTGCCGTTACATTCTGCTCATGAGTGGGGTATGGGTTGCTCCTGATATCGGGTGGATCCAGAGTTAGCTCCTTTCTGGCGATCCGCTGCTGAAACATGTTCCTTAGGGCCCAACAATCGTACGTCGGGTGGCGACAATGGCGATGATACATGCAGAAGCGCGGATGGCGCTCTTGTTCGGGTGTGGGTAGGACCTCCACCTCAGGAAGTGTAATCGACCCATCAGTTATCCATTGGTTAACAATCGCCACTACCTGCTCGGGGGGGCAAGGAAAAGGCGGTGGCAAGGAATCTGGATGTCGAGGCGCTCGTCCCCTTGTTGCTCTTTTAGGGTTACGCTCCTCGGCGACTAAAACCACAGGCCTTCGCCTCCCTCGATTTTCCTCTGCTATCAAGTTTCCGGCGGCAGCAGTTACATCTTTTGCCAGATTCCTGGCCGCCGTGATCAGTTCGGCGAACGAGTGCAGTTTGAGGTTCACCAAATGAATTCGGTAATCTCTTTGCATCCCCTGGACGCAAATTTTAGCCAACTCTTCTTCATTGGTATTTTCATAACATTCCATAGCTTGATTATGGAAGCGTCGAACATAATCGGACAAAGCCTCCTGCTGCCCCTGGACCTCCTTTATCAACGAAAGGGTAGTAATCTTTTCCTCTGCCTGGAAGAACTTGGCGTGGAAGCGTGCAACCAGTTGTCCCCAAGTAACAATAGAGCCTGGCTCTAAATTAACATACCACTTATAAGCTCTGTCCGTCAGAGTTTTAGAGAACTCCCGTAGACGAAGATTATGATCGTGAGCATGTCTCCCCAGAGATTCGATGAATCTTACCACGTGCTCACGCGGATTTCCTTTTCTTCCATCAAATTTCAGAAATTTGGGTTGCAAATAGCCTTCAGGATAAGGGAGGGCAGCTACAGCTCGGGAATACGGTGGCTCGGCCTCTATATCCAAAACTTGACTATTCCGCTCTGCACTCAGAAGGGCTCGAACCTCTGCTACCGTGGCATAGGGTGCTATTAGGGGGTCCGGCTCGACCCTGGCGGCGGGGCATGTCACTCTGCGGATTTGCTCATACGGATGCTCCGCGTCCAGGGGAGTAGTAAACAAAGCTCGTCGTACCGGACCGCGGCGCGGAGCCGGGACTCTTTGGGAGCCGCGAAATGATGATTCGGGCATCACGATTCTGGAACGCCTCGGAGAGTCTGCATAGGCGAATGCTCGCGTCGGCGTGACCACTTCTCGCTCGTCATCAACCCTTTGCCTATTGACCGCCATACTATGAAGGGCAGTCATAATCTGGGCTTGATTTTGCTCGAGCTGATCCATACGGTGGGATAACTCGGCACTTCCTCCTTGAGACGATCGCGATGTGGCACCATTCAAAGCTCTTATGGGGATGGCACCATTCAAAGCTCCAAGGCCAGATGGGATGACTTCAATCAGAATTGGCAAGTGGTTAAAGATGATTTGGTAAATGCCTTTAATGATTTCTTGTCATGGTCGGTTGCTCAAAAGCTTGAATGCTACCAATATTGTGCTAATTCCAAAGGTAAAGGTGCCTACAACAATTACTCAATTTAGACCCATTTCTTTGTGCAATGTAGTTGTTAGGCTTTTCACTAAGATACTGGCTAATAGGCTTAAACCATTGTTAGCTTATATTATTAGTGAAGAGCAAAGTGCCTTTATTCCAGGAAGGCTGATTAATAATATACTCAATCCAAATGAAGAAATGCATTTCTTAAAAACTAGGGAGTGGGCGGAAGAATAAATTTATGGCAGTTAAGCTTGATATGGCGAAGGCATATGATAGAGTGGAGTGGGGTTATGTTTAAAAAGTTCTTCATATCCTGGGCTTTGATGACAGATGGGTTAGGGTGGTTATGAAGGTAATTGATAGTGTATCCTATTCTGTTTTGGTAAATGTTTGTGCAGGAGACCTTTTTGTACCTTCTAGGAGATTTAGATAAGGTGACCCACTTCCACCTTATCTATTTCTTCTATGCGCGGAAGGTTTAACTAAACTGATTCAACAAGCAGTTAGAGAGGGGGATTTTTCTGGAATTAAGATGAACAGGAGTCCTATTTTGTCTGATGTGATTTTTGCTGATGACTCCGTAGTTTTTTGTAAAGCTTGTTCAAATGAGTTAAATGTATTGAAACAGATTTCGGTCAGATAAGAAAGGCTGACTGGACAACAGGTGAATTATGAAAAGTCTTCTTATATTTTTAGTTCAAATGTGCCTGGCCGCCTGCTGATGCGAGGATTGAGTTAAGCAGAAGGTTGGGTGTTCGAACTATTGGGAGATTTGACAGATATTTGGGTTTACCAGCTGAGATCGTAAGAACAAAAAAGCAGATTTTCCAGTACCTTGAAGATAGAGTAATGTCTAAAATAAAAGAGTGGAAGGACTGTTTATTTTCTGCAGCTGGGGAGAAAACTCTTATCAAATCGGTTCTTCAAACAATCCCCACTTTACTATGAGTTGTTTTAAGATTCCTATTGGGGTATTTAGGAATTTGAGTAGGAAGATTATGCACTTTTGTTGGGCCGGTTCAAAGGAAGAAAAGAAGATATGTTGACTGAAATGGGACCAATTGTGTAGAAATAAGCAGGATGGTGGGTTGGGGTTTCAGGATTTACAAAATTTTAATATGGCTTTATTGTCAAAGCAGGGGTGGAGACTTGCTGTTGAGAATGGTAGTTTGCTGTCAAGGATTTATAAGGGTATATTATCCTCGGAGCTCTTTCTTGGAGGCCAGATTGAGTAATAGTTCCAGCTGGACTTGGAGGAGTATTTGTTGTTGCAGAGCAGTAGTACAAAGGGGTTTGAGATGGCAGGTGAGCACAGGTGAAGCCATAAAGGTCTGGACAGATCCATGGGTTCCACATTTACAACAATTTAAAGTTACTTCTTGTCCTCAAGGTTGAACTGTTAATTTTGTCAAAGATTTGTTGGATCCTCAAACAAGATCTTGGAACACTGCATTTGTATCCCAGGTTTTTAATCAAATTGAAGCACAAAAGATCCTCACTATTCCTGTAAGTGAGACATTGGTTAGAGATAAGTTAGTGTGGAATTTCACAAATGATGGAAGGTTTATAGTCAAATCTGCTTACAGAGTTGCATTTGAGTGGTTGAAAGGTTCAAATATTTCTATTGGCTATGAAAGGAGGGGAAATTGTGCACATATTCATGGGTTTTGGAGTCAGATATGGAAACTAAAGGTGAAAGAAAAGCTGATCCATTTTCTATGGAATTGTTGTTACGGGGTCATCCCTGTTTTGTCAAATCTGAAAAGGAGGTGTAGTTGAAGAGGAGGTATGTTTGCAATGTGGTTTGGAGGAGGAATCTATTTAACATGTCCTGCTGAGATGTCCATATGCAGTCAAGGTATGCAAATTGTGCCCAATTAGAATGGATCGAGTTGATTTTATCTCCTCTTGTTGGGTGCAATGGTTCAGGTTGATAAAGTTAGGGGAAAAATTAGATGACAAGATGAAGTTGATGTGGCCTATGTATGCTGGCATATTTGGAGAAGTCAAAACAAGTTTTATTTTGAACATCAGGTGATTGATGAAAGAGTTGTGATGCACCTGGCAACATATAAATTGCATAAATTTTCAGAAGCTAGAATAAACACCGAGTCTCAGACCAGGGTGTGACAAACAGGCATGATACAGGGGGAGGAGGTGATGTTTTGAACACACAACGAGTCAGATGGGATGCACCGAGGGACGTAGAGCAGAAGTTAAACTTTGATGCTGCTTTTAGAGATCAAACTAAGGAGGTTGCTGCTGGTTTTGTTCTCAGAAATTCAAGAGGAAAAGTCTTGAAAGTGGTCACTCACTTCCTATGTTACCCGGACCTGGGTATGGGTGTCGAACACGGGTGTGTGTCTAGAGGTCACTGACTCACTCATCCATCTTTCAAATTATTGGATACGTGGACACGGCTGAAAAGAGTCCAAAAAGTAAACACGGGTACGTTGACACGGTCATAAATAATAAAAATTGATGAAAATATAGATCATCTATCTTAAATAATAAAGTATCTGTCCTATCCTTTATCTAAATATTTTAAGCTTTTTTATATTTGAGACATCAATTTTTTAATAAAAATAAAAAGTAAATATATCAGCTATACTTTTTTATAAGAAAATTAATTTTATTACTGTATTACAAGCCGTCAACTCTCCACTAACAGCTTATTGGGCTGCAACTTTGGGCTAGACACATGCCTGTATATTCTGTTTCCTATATATTTAATCCATTTAACTTTTCGAAAAATACAAAGTTACAAAACAGCTGTAAACCATTAGACTAAAAGGCTTTTTCAATCTTTTCAGATTCAAATAGACAGATGTGGTCAATAGTCAAGCCATCGCATGAAACCACGCTCGGCTAGGCACACAAAACTGGGCAAAGACAAGCGCGTATACGCACAAACATGAAGTCATCTTCAACCTTCAAAGACGCTGATTTCGAACCAGTCTACCATTTTTTATACAGGAAGCTTTCTAACACCATGAATGGCAGCCGATTTAACAAATAAAACACGAAAAAATCTCCTAATACTTCACAAGCATCAACCTACACATGGTTTTGTGTGTATTCGTCATCAGCCGTGTCCGGTAGAAAAGATGAAGCGTCCGACACATATCCCATCCGTGTCGTGTCATGGCGACACGGACACTATGGCCGGCGCCAACGAGTCCAGGTAACATAGCTCACTTCTTCCCAATGGCAGCATCAGCTCTAGTAGCTGAAGCTATGTCTGCTAGATTAGCCTTGAAATGGGCATTAGCGTTGGATTTGTCAGAGATGGTGATTGAGGGTGATTGTAAGTTGGTGATTCAACCAAAGAGTGTTGCAGTGAGTATTGCTTCAATTTATGAGGATATTCAAGCTATGTTGCAGATGCATAATCGATGGAGATTGGGTTGGGTCAAGAGACAAGCTAACAGTATGGCTGATGGCTCATGATATAGCTCAGTATGCAATGTATAGAAAGTAAACTGTTTGCTTTTCAGATATTTTTCATCCTTTCATTGAAGAATTGGCTATTAGGGATTGTAATCATCTTTGATTTATTGAAATGAAAGTTTTCTTGCCTTGAAAAAAAAAATACATCTTGACCCCAAAATTGGCGCATTCAAATTTGAATCTAAACTTGTTTAACATGTAATATAGTATAATTTAATCTAAAAATATTATAATGACGGTATCTGGATATCTATCAGTTTTTCTGTCTTTTGATTTATCTCAGCTACACTTTAAGGTTCCAATTTTAATATTTATTATTTGATCCACGACTTTAATGATGGGTTAAGGTGTAAAAGGACAGCTGTGGCATTATAGTGATTTAATCTATTTGGCCATTATTTCATCCATGCATATCTTTACGGTAGGGTATGTAGGTAAGGGTCATAACAGGAAAGATGCTCAAAAAGGACCTCATAAAACTTGAATCCTAAGTTGCACAATTTGGGCTTTGTAAAAATCAGCTCAATTGTTGACTCACAAAAATGCTTCAATGCCCAGGGGGAAAGATCTTGAAAAAGAACAGGTTCCAAAATTTAAAGGAGGCTTGATCAATCCTGATAAAGGCTTTAAAAGGATACTAACAAGGAACCATTCTTGCATGCGATGGAGATAGAACTTGCAGATTGTTCCAGATTACTTATTATTATTCAACCCATAGAAAATTACTATCAGCATAAGATGGACCAAGAGATTGTATATAAAAATCTCCACCATTGAGTTGCTAGAGTCATTCACTTCAATTAAACACTAGGGTTTTTTGCAAAATCTTCATAAATCACATTTCAATTGAGTCATTAGAATTGTTCAATGAAACACTAGGGTTTCTTACAGCTCGCTTGATAACCAGACAGTGACAATTGTATTATGTCTAATGAAAGCAAAATTAGGATATAACAATATTGAAAATTCCAGTAATAAGAGGACAAAAACTAATGAGAAAATGCATTCAGTGCTCTTATAATAGCTTTCATTTACAATTCAAACAATGGCCAAGTCAACCCCCAGTGCAGTCAGGCAAAGATGAGTCCATTGTGTACAGTAAGACAGTATAGCATAAAGAACCAATTCAAGCAGTTAATATTTCAATCTCCAAAAGTTCCACATGCACATAAATAAATTATTTGCATTAATCAAAGTCAAAACATGTTGCAGCATAATTATTTGTCAGAGCTCAAGATAGAGCAAGAGGATATGCCAAAGTTGATTTATCGATCATGCAAAAAGTAGAATATATTGATCAACAAATGAAACTCAAAAGGAATAAATTTTAAATGAATAGATAAAAATTTAAAAGGCAGGAAAAGCAATCTTCAGTACCTTCAAAGATTATATGCGAGTTATTCCCTTCTGGATTGCAAATGCGAAGGAGGCAAATCGATTTCTTGATAGAAGATACGCGGCAGATACTCTCATTGCTGGCGGTCCACAAGTTATTGAAGAATCAGAATTTGAAGGAAAATAATAATCCCTATTTTTTTCTATGAGTGGTAATGTAATGTATGATTGCAACGAAGCAGGATGTAAAACAAGGACCCCATATTGGAGGAATGTTCTAATAGACCACTATCACCCCATTCCGTATCTGAACTCTGTTAAAAAATACAAAATAAATAAATAAACATATAACTATTTGTTGGTATGGGCCACTCAGGCCATTTAGGATCTTTCACGTGGGTCCACGTGGCAGGGCCCACTTTGACTTTTCCTCCATTTCGAGCTCCTTCAGCCATTCCAGGTGGCAACGGTCCCACTTTGACTTTTCTCCTATTTTAATCGAGCTCCTCCGAGGAGAGAGAGTCTCCCTCGAGCCCCTCTTCGGATAGAGGATTTTAATCGAGCTCCTCCGGTAAGAGAAATTTACCTTCGAGCTCCTTCCCTCATTGTGAAGGGCACGCCTCAAAGGGGTGATTGCTTTTCTTGGGCAAGTTGTTCTCTGCTAATGACACTTCACGGAGGTCCTCTCTACGGATCAACCTCCATTTTGCAAGGAGGCACTCCTCTCTACGGATAAAGCCTTGCGAGGAGTTCCTCTCTACGGATAAACCTCAAACGAGTCTCTATCCTTTCATTTGGATACAGCTCGGATGGTGATGAGTTCCTCTCTACGGATAAACATCACGGGAAATCCTCTCTCCGGATCAATTTCCCCCAAAGCGAGGAGGCACTCCTCTCTACGGATAAAACCTCGCGGAGGTCCTCTCTACGGATCAACCTCCATTTTTACGAGGAGTTCCTCTCTACGGATAAACCTCTTTTTACGAGGAGCTCCTCCCTACGGATAAACCTCGTGGCACTCCGCGCTCCTATGGGGGGGTAAGAGCTCGGATCACTGCCTTATGGGAACCAAGGGCTTGGGTTCGGAGGCTGGAGTCCAAGGTACGCTAAATCCGTGACGGACCTCATTTCTAGCTAGGATGAGGACCTTGCATCATGGATTGGCCTGTCACATAGGAAAGAAGATAACCAGGTGAGGTGAGCGAATACCCTTTTCTGACAAGTATAATCTCAACCCTTGACCCACAGATATTTACCACAGATATTTAGCACCGCAAAACCTCGACCATTGGTGAGGAAAGACTTTTTGCCTATAAATAATGAGAGAAATGTAGAGAACCGGGATCGGGACGGAAGGAGAGGACATAAAGAACCTTTTCCTTGAACAATCTTGAGGACACCCCAGATTTCCTCTTTTTCCTATCAAATCCTTCCCCTCTTCTTACAATCCACATAGAACAGTGGGCTCCTCTGTGACAGCTTGGACTCCCACCGGGACCCGCTCTCTGGCAACCATCATCGTGGAAAGTTTGACTTCAGTTTAACAGGACCTACTACAAACATTTGGCGACTCCACTGGGGAGTCAATCTTTGCCACTATGAGTTTGCAAAACCGGCCAGCGAGCCAAGCACAACCAGTTGACCGCGAGGTCCCCCCGGAACAGAGCACGAGCAACATACCGCTTGTGCCAGAACATGAAGCCCGCTCTGTGTCTCGGGCTCGTTCCACATCGCGATCGTCTCAAGGAGGAAGTGCCGAGTTATCCCACCGTATGGATCAGCTCGAGCAAAATCAAGCCCAGATTATGACTGCCCTTCATAGTATGGCGGTCAATAGGCAAAGGGTTGATGACGAGCGAGAAGTGGTCACGCCGACGCGAGCATTCGCCTATGCAGACTCTCCGAGGCGTTCCAGAATCGTGATGCCCGAATCATCATTTTGCGGCTCCCAAAGAGTCCCGGCTCCGCGCCGCGGTCCGGTACGACGAGCTTTGTTTACTACTCCCCTGGACGCGGAGCATCCGTATGAGCAAACCCGCAGAGTGACATGCCCCGCCGCCAGGGTTGAGCCGGACCCCCTAACAGCACCCTATGCCACGGTAGCAGAGGTTCGAGCCCTTCTGAGTGCAGAGCGGAATAGTCAAGTCTTGGATATAGAGGCCGAGCCACCGTATTCCCTGGCTGTAGCTGCCCTCCCTTATCCTGAAGGCTATTTGCAACCCAAATTCCTGAAATTTGATGGAAGAAAAGGAAATCCGCGTGAGCACGTGGTAAGATTCATCGAATCTCTGGGGAGACACGCCCACGATCATAATCTTCGTCTGTGGGAGTTCTCTAAAACTCTGACGGACAGAGCTTATAAGTGGTATGTTAATTTAGAGCCAGGCTCTATTGTTACTTGGGGACAACTGGTTGCACGCTTCCACGCCAAGTTCTTCCAGGCAGAGGAAAAGATTACTACTCTTTCGTTGATAAAGGAGGTCCAGGGGCAGCAGGAGGCTCTGTCCGATTATGTTCGACGCTTCCATAATCAAGCTATGGAATGTTATGAAAATACCAATGAAGAAGAGTTGGCTAAAATTTGCGTCCAGGGGATGCAAAGAGATTACCGAATTCATTTGGTGAATCTCAAACTGCACTCGTTCGCCGAACTGATCACGGCGGCCAGGAATCTGGCAAAAGATGTAACTGCTACCGCCGGAAACTTGATAGCAGAGGAAAATCGAGGGAGGCGAAGGCCTGTGGTTTTAGTCGCCGAGGAGCGTAACACTAAAAGAGCAACAAGGGGACGAGCGCCTCGACATCCAGATTCCTTGCCACCGCCTTTTCCTTGCCCCCCCGAGCAGGTAGTGGCGATTGTTAACCAATGGATAACTGATGGGTCGATTACACTTCCTGAGGTGGAGGTCCTACCCACACCCGAACAAGAGCGCCATCCGCGCTTCTGCATGTATCATCGCCATTGTCGCCACCCGACGTACGATTGTTGGGCCCTAAGGAACATGTTTCAGCAGCGGATCGCCAGAAAAGAGCTAACTCTGGATCCACCCGATATCAGGAGTAACCCATACCCCACTCATGAGCAGAACGTAACGGCAATGTTGGTATCACACGAAGAAGATAAAGGACTTGACCCCAGGCGTTGGCGGTAGCGCTGGTGGATGAGGAGTATAGCCGGGCCTTTAATTTATTAGAGGAACCGCGCATCAGGGTAGTTCTGGACCAGCTCGGACTGTCATGTATCGCTCAGAGAGAAGTGGCGAGGGTCCTCGTGCGGGTTATGGGCGAGCTAGTGCGAGAAACACCTTCGGTATGTGAGGTACTTGAACAGCTCGAAACAAAAGGGGCAGTTACATTCACGGAGTCAGACAAACAGGTCTAAGTACCACACAATCGGCCGTTGTACGTTCCTGCTGTTCTTAACGGGGTTGAGTTGAAGAGAGCTTTCATGGATAACGGCTCATCTTTGAATGTCATGCCTTTGTCCGTTTTTAAACGAGTTGGTTTGCGAAAAGATCGCCTGGTACAAAAACCCATTGAAATCATGGGATTTACGAGCAGCTCATTGAGAACCGAGGGCTACGTGGTGACCCAACTCAAGATTGGCAAATTCTCAGCTCTTACCAAATTTCATGTTATAGATGCAGAGACTTCGTACCATCTTTTGATCGGGCGAGGGTGGATGCACGAATTCGGGGTGGTCCCGTCGTCATATCATCAGTGTATGAAAGGGACACTAAAAGGGAAAAGTGTTACGGTCCCGTGCTCGGACCGACCCTTTTTGGCTGGTGAGGTGCACATGGCCGAAGCCAAATTCTTCCAAGAGCTCGACGAAGACGATGGTGTACCCACGAAATTTTGCGCTACTCCGCTACCCAAGTGGAAGGATTTGCAGCCCGAGCCCAAGCGAAGCGCGAAGAAAATGAAGTCGAACCCTGACAAGTTCGAACCCCAGCAGGCTGCGGCAAAGCTCACGATACCCCCACGAAAAACAACATACACCGTCAAACGTTACTTCCTCCCGGATGGAAGAGTGGCATATCGTTCGTGACGGTGCGAGGGGTCGGAATTCCTCCCCGGAATATCTGATCCCTTCGAGGCCAACGAAAGCTGGGCGACACAAGAGCTTCATAATGCATCAGAGCTCGAGGAAGTTGACCTGGCTGATGATGGAGTCCCGCGGATTACGTATGTGTGTAAACACTTGAAGAAAGAGACGCGAGACTTGCTGGTGTTATTACTCAAGAAGTATAGAGATGTTTTTGCCTGGACATACGAAGAAATGCCAGGATTAGACCCTCGGTTGGTCTCTCATCATCTCAACGTCCGGCACGGTGCCACACCGATTAAACAATCTTCGAGGAATTTCAGGCCAGAGTTGGAGCTCCAAATCAAGGAGGAGGTGCAGAAGCTCCTGGCCGCAGGGTTTATCAAGCCCATTTTACATCCTACTTGGCTCGCCAACGTTGTACCGGTGAAGAAAAAGAATGGTACGATTCGAGTATGTGTAGACTTTCGAGATTTGAATGCCGCATGCCCAAAAGATGATTTCCCATTACCGAACATTGACACTATGATAGACTCCGCGGCGGGTCTTAAGATGTTTTCATTCATGGATGGGTACAGCGGGTATAACCAAATTAGGATGGCTCAAGAAGATGCGGAGAAGACAGCGTTTCGGACTCCGTTGGGCAACTTTTATTTTACAGTAATGCCATTTGGTTTGAAGAATGCAGGTGCCACATACCAGCGAGCTATGACAGCTATCTTCCATGATATGCTTCATCAAAGTGTGGAAGATTACATTGACAACTTAGTGGTTAAATCACATCATCGAGATGCACACCTCGTCGATTTGGAGCGCGTCTTCTGCCGATGTCGGGCTTATAATTTGCGGATGAACCCTTTTAAATGTGCTTTTGGAGTTAGCGCGGGAAAATTCTTAGGATTCGTTGTGCACGAGAGGGGAATCGACGTTGATCGTACGAAAGCAAGGTCCGTCATAGATATGCCTCATCCTCAGACCTTAAAGCAGTTAAAGAGCTTTATCGGGAAAGTTTCCTATCTTCGGCGTTTTATTCCCGCCTTGGCAGAGATGTCCCATGCGTTCGGCTCGTTAATGAAGGGAAAAGGGCCCTTTCGTTGGCTCCCAGAGCATGAAAAGGCATTTGAGCGGGTGAAGATCGCTATCTCTTCGCCAATTACCATGATTGCTCCTAAGGCGGGGGTGGCCCTGAAGCTCTACTTAACCTCTACTTCGAGATCGATCGGTGCGTTGTTAGCCCAAGAATTCGGAGGTCAAGAATGCCCAGTTTACTACATCAGTAGAATTGTAAAGGATGCTGAGACAAGGTACTCGCCCATTGAAAGACATTGTTTATCTCTCATTTTCGCAGCCAGAAAGCTTCGGCATTATTTTTTGTCGCATACGGTCGAGCTCATGACAAAATGCAATCCTTTGAGATACATGTTGTCCCGGCCCATCCTGTCAGGTCGCATGGCGCGATGGCTCCTCTTGCTAGCTGAGTTTGAAATCAAATGCCTCACTCCTAAGGCCATATTGAGCAAAGCTCTGGCGGACCTCATTGCTCAATTTCCTTCGGAGGAGCTCGGGCCACTGGATGATGATCTGCCAGGCGAGGAGCTGAATTGTTCATGTTTGGCTAAAGTCGAGGAGGAATGGACCTTAGCTTTCGACGGGTCCTCGACCTCCAGTGGAGGAGGAGCCGGAGTGGTCCTGACATCTGAGGCCGGCGAAAAGAAAAGTTTTTCATACAAACTCGACTTTGCGTGCACAAACAATGAGGCAGAATACGAAGCTTTCATCCTTGGTCTCTTGGCTGCGCGAGAGCACGGTATCAGAAGGTTACGAGTCAAAGGGGACTCAAAATTGGTGATAAAGCAAACTAACGGGGAGTACGCTGTGCGAGAGCCATCATTGGCGGCTTATAGAGGCATACTTCAGAAATTGAGCCGGAGTTTCGAGGAGCTGTTAGTGGAGTACGCGCCTCGTTCTAACAATCGACATGCTGACGCATTGGCAACTTTGGCATCCAAGATGGAAATTCCAAGCGAGGTCGTTTCGATACAAATTCAAAAGAAGACCTCTCCGTGTCAAAGTAGCAAGGAAAGGGACCTCGAGTAGTCCGATTGGCGAGCTCCTATCGAGGCACAGCTTGGAGGAAGCCCATCAGGAATCCCTCTCTCAGCCCTCAAAGACTTCCTGATCTACCAAAGAATCCTTTACTACCGAGCCCCGGGAGGGCTGCTCATGAAATGCGTCGGTGAGATGGAGGGTCGTTCTATCCTGGACCTGGTTCATGAGCATTCTTGTGGGGCAATGGAAATAAGTCTTTATAGGCGGCTTCAGAGACGGGGCTATTATTGGCTATCAATGGCCGAGGAGGCCAAGGCTAAGCAGGAGACTTGCTTAGACTGCGCAGAGGCGCGAGATAAGCTTGAATGTTTCATGACTTTGGAGCACCAGGATTGGCGAGCTCCGTTCTTTGTTTTCTTTCAGACGGGATCGCTGCCTCTGGATCGTGTCGATGCTTTAAAGATAAAAAGGAGGGTTAAACGATTCGAGTTGATCGATGGCCAACTCTTTAGAAGAGGATTTGGCGAAAGACTCCTTCGATGTCTCGGCAAGACTGATGCCCAGCACGTCATAGAAGAGTTGCATAACGCGGAGCATCAAGGAGGTGTGAAGCTCTATACGCATCTCATAAGGTTGGGATATTACTGGCCCACCATGGAGAAGGACTGCAAGGAGCATACCAAGCGATGTCGTTCATGTCAAATCCATGATCATCGAATCCACGCTCCGGCTACAGAGCTTCATCCGATTTTAACCCCATGGCCATTTCATACTTGGGGTATGGATTTGATTGGACCAATTTCGCCCAAGTCAAAGGGGAATATGTGGATCCTCACCGCAACTGAAATGTATACAAAGTGGGTAGAAGCGATACCTTTAAAGAAGGCGACAGGACCTGCTATCGCAAATTTTATAAAAGAGTACATTGTCTGTCGTTTTGGGATTCCGAAAGTCATTTTGAGCGATAATGGGACGTCTTTCGTCAATAATCATGTTGGGCGTTTGATGGACCAATATGGCATTCTTCATCATCGATCTACCCCTTACTATCCCCAGGGAAATGGCCAGGCTGAGGCTACTAACAAGATCCTCCTTCGAATCCTCAGCCGGACTTTGGAGGATTTCCAACACAAATGGGCCGACCACCTCATCCTCGCCTTATGGGCATATCGGAGTTCGTCCAAGCGCTCTACACTCGCTTCGCCGTTCTCACTGGTATATGGGACCGAGGCCGTATTGCCAGCCGAGCTTGCTGTCCCCTCAGCGAGTCTCGCTGAGCGAAGTCAGTTAGAGCGCGAAGCAGAGCTCGAAGTATTGGACGAGCGTAGAGAGCGAGCTAGTGAGCACACGAAGGTATATCAAGCAAGGGTAGCTCGAGCTTACAACGCCTTGGTAAGACCTCGAAGTTTTCGAGAAGGTGATCTCGTTTTAAAAGCCGCCCCTCATGTAATGAGAGGTCTCGCGGCTCCGAAGTTTACACCTAAATGGGAAGGACCTTATGAAGTCAAGCAATCGTTCGAGGCTGGATATTACAAAATAGGCGAGCTAGGAGCTGAAATGGTAACAACTATGTTAAATGTCAAGTGGCTTAAGGCGTATTTTAGTTAGAATGATAAAGTTGCCTTAGCTTGATCTATGTAGTGCATTAGTTCCTTTTGTTGTTGGAATTTTGAGTTTTAAAAGAGAAGTTATGTAAACTTTTGGACCTTCCAATGATAGTGCAATGTTTGTGCTTTGAGCTCATGAGTTGGATAGCGAATGTTGCATGAATAGGTTCGTGTACTGAAAGCAATATGGATATGCACAAATAGTAAAAGGAAATCTTTCTGTATTGCAAATCAAAGGTTTGTATACAAAAGAGCAAGCATTGCTCGAAAAAAAAAAAAAAAAAAAAAAAAAAAAAAAGGGTGTACATTAGACTAAGGAAGGTCAGTAGGAGACATCTCGGCAGGCCCCATTCTGGTCATCACGGCATCAATGTCGAGTTTCAACTGCTGGATGCCAGCTTGGTCTTTCTCGAGCTCAGCTTTGTAGTGTTGAACCCCTAACTCAAGCTCTTTCAACTTCAGTTCTTTGACTCGAAGAAGGGCTTCCCGGTCGCCGAGTTGATCACGAAGGCCTCGGAGGTGCCTCAGTTCAACCTCTCTCTGCTCGTACCTCCTCACCCGTTCGAGCACCTGTTTCAACCATTCTATTTTTACTTGAGCTCGTTCAAGAACTCGAACAATACCGTCAAGTTGGTCGAAATCTGAGGCATCGAGTTGTTTGGTCGACGCCTGTCGAAGAAGGAGGACTCCTCGGCACAGCTTGTTGTATACGAAGACTAAGAATTCTGCATCGGAGTCCAGGTCTTCGAAGGTGTCTGGATGGTCAGCCTTCAGTTGAGTAAGGAGTTGGGCGCGAGAAGGTGTGACGAGAGCGCCCCCCCATGGCTCTAAAGGGCTTCCAACACTTGGTAGGTTTCCAAAAAGATTGCCTTCAGGTAAGGCGATGGTGACCAGAGCTGAGACCGGAGTCATTTCAGGTTCAGGAGGGGGTCTGGGCTCCGAGCTAGCCCCAGCTGGGCGAGGGCCTACGTTCCGTCCCAGCCTGGGACTCATCAACCCTCCAAGAGGCCGAGGAGTGGTGGTGGTGCCAAAGGTTAGAGGAGCAGAAAAGGTCAACTGCCCAGATGGTCTGAGGAGCACGATACGCCTTTTAGGAATTGCTGGTGTAGAAGAAATTGCGGCGTCAGTGCTCGGAGCTGCAGGGGAAGCTAGAGGGCTCGCCAAGGGGTCACAACTAGGAGGCTCCACAGTGGCCTTTGGGAAAGAAGCAATGACCTCAACACTTGGGCTCTGCCCCACTTGTTCACTTATTTCATCCCCAGAGTTTGATTCCAGGGATTGGAAGGAGCCCTCCGCATCTTCCTCAGCAGCTCGGCCATGACTAGGGGGCTCCTCGACAGCCTGACTTTGAGGCATAGGCTCGACGGCTCCTTCCTCGACGTTACCAGTTCGGTTTGAAACCTCCTGGAATGCCTGCGACTCTCTGATAAGGCCCTCAAAGGGGACATCTTTGTCAACTGAAATCAACCAAGGAAGAAATTTTAGGGAAATGATTTGATACATTTTATGAATGGGAAAAGACAGGAGTATCATTCTGTTTACCAGCGCCTATGCTTAGCGGTGAGAGACTATCCTCGCTATCAAGTTCATCTCGAAGAGATGTCGGTATACGAATGAATTCCTTCCCCCTTCCCTGTCTATGAAGACTGAGAAGCGCCTCCGCGCTTGTAAGAGGGGCGAGCTCATCCAACAGCCCTCTCAGGTTTTGGCTTGAAGAACTGGGCAATGTCCCCACCAGATCGAGGTCATCCTGGGGAACTCCTAAGCCGCCATCAAGAGGGGCGCTCGAGATAGGTAATGTTTGAGCCCCTGCAGTAGCCTCGGATATTTGGGGGACAGGAGGAGGAGAATCTAGAGGATTTGCCGAGGTGGCAACTGTCTGTGCAAACTAAAACAATAGTTAGATCTATAACGCTATTTGAGACCAAAATCAGGTAGATGCATTTTGGTTATGGGTTGTTTACCTTTGCTCTTTTCGAGGAATCAGAGGCAGGGACAAAAGAGGATACGTTGGCCTCAGCTCGGCGCTTGCCTTGACCAGCACCTCGAGAAGCTGTGGGAACTCTGGAGGGCACTGTACCCTGAAGAGTTACCACGCCTGACGTAGCACCTGTGCTTGTAAGGCGTTGAGATGGAGTATGATTCAGGGCCAGAAGTCCTGGAGTGGTGCACAAGAACCCTCGAGAAGGTGGGTCAGCCCTATTGCGAAAAATGGAGCTCTTCTGTAGAGATGGAATAGGGTGGCGAGGAACTCCACTTATGACGAAGGCTTGAAATCTGTCAAGTACGCCTCGCCAATACGCCTTCGAGCCCTTCACCCACCGTCCTTTTCTCGTGCACGAGGGCACCGCGAGCTCCGTTCTGTTCACAACCAGGAGCTCAACTTGGTCTTCCAAGAAACGAGCTAGAGCAGAAGAGAAGTTTTGAACTTCGAGCTCATCATGGCCCCTGGGTATAGTTTGGTCATAGCCAAATTGACGAGCCACTCTGTCGGGTCGATAAATTTTGCTGACAGTGGTGGCAGGAGAAGCAAAGCCAGGAAGGTACCCTGGAGTGATAAATGCCAAGTTAGTAAGAGCCCCGTTGGAATAGAGGTCGTCTCCTTTGAAAACTTGGCCCACGGTCAGGCTGTAAAATGGGGGAGGTGGCCCCATGAACGATCGAGCTCTGAAGTGCTGCTCTTTGTCAATAAAATGCGCAAATTTCTTGCGAGGAGCTGCCACCCTGTTCCATCTGGCCGAGCGGTGTCCGCCACTCCCGGAATTCATACGAGGAGCGTAAGAAGGAAAGTGTTCGTACATGAACATTTGAAGGAAAGTGGCCGAGCCAAACCAAGCTACATGGAGGCGACCCATGCATTGCTCATAGCAGGTATGGAAGTTGTCTAAGGCATGATACAGAGTGCCCAAGAAAAGAGGGGCTAAGGGAATATGCACCCCTCGGGCTAATTTGACTGCGAGTGGCACTAGGTCAGGGCTCGGAGTGTCCTCGGGAGGTCCCGGGAAGATTGAACGAGACAACCAGGACAAGATATAGGCCGCCAAACGTAGAGGGCTCTCGCTCTGAGGGCCTGCCACCCACTTGCTTGTGTCATTGTGGGAGAAATCTCTATAAAAATGGCGGAGGGAAACCCAGGTACATTTCCCCCCAGTTTCAGGAGGGGACTCATGCACCACCTCGTTCTTCTTGTTAAAACGAGTTGCCAACTTCGAGGCAGCCTGAATTTCTGCTCGAAGAGCTACCACCCGTCGCTCCTCGACCCCACAAAGCGTCCATGTAGAGGGATCAGTCGTACCAAAAATATTAAGTCTTGTGAGAACGTTGACATCTTCCAGTGTTGGAGTGAACTCACCCCAAGAAGTGACAAAAGTATGAGAATGAGTGCTCCACCTCGAAAGGAGCACCTGCAGCCCCGCAATATCTCGGTTTATTGTAAGGCTTCGAGTACTTTGGATAGCTTCGAGGATCCCCGCGTCCTTCAAGCGCGTTGTATAAGCAGGGACAGAAAAAATGAAGTCTGTCCATTCTTCCCATCCAATGCAGGCAGTGGTGGGAATGGGAAGGTAGAGGAAAGAGTAAGGAAAATCTCCTCGCTCAATTCTGAAGCGAAGAATAGAATCAGAAGGAAGTCGAGGGCCTTCTACCACAGGAGGCCTCGAGTCCATGGCCATTGGCTCCTCCACCAGCTCGTCTATGCCCGATAAATCCTGAGTTTGATCCCAGAAAGTGTCATCAGGACCGAAGAAGGGAGCTGTCCTCCATTCTTCGGGAGGAGGTACCTCGAAGACATCATGAGAGCTAGCCTTCGACATGTCTTGAATGAGTTCGGAAGCAAGGGAGAGTTGAGATAAGAATTCAAAGTTTGCTCTGGAGAATTGGAGATTCAAGGTAAAAAGAATGTAGAAAAATGAAAATTTTCTAAGTTCCCCATTTATAGTAGGGGGAATTCTGATCGACAAGACACCGAAGCGACGCAAGGTTCCAAAATCCAAGACACCGAATCGTCACAAAGCGCAAAAAACGAAGCGTCAGGGCATCGTTTAAACCGATGTCAGTCATTAATGATGATTTGAAAGGTCGGCGACTGTGCAGTTTTCGAGGAAACCAAAGGGACGCCTCGAGATAGCTACATAGAACACCTTTGCAGAAAAGAGTTCGAGCTTACGCTCCGAGTTGTGTACGAGGACCTACATGTAGGACCTCGCACAAGGGGGCTAATTGTTGGTATGGGCCACTCAGGCCATTTAGGATCTTTCACGTGGGTCCACGTGGCAGGGCCCACTTTGACTTTTCCTCCATTTCGAGCTCCTTCAGCCATTCCAGGTGGCAACGGTCCCACTTTGACTTTTCTCCTATTTTAATCGAGCTCCTCCGAGGAGAGAGAGTCTCCCTCGAGCCCCTCTTCGGATAGAGGATTTTAATCGAGCTCCTCCGGTAAGAGAAATTTACCTTCGAGCTCCTTCCCTCATTGTGAAGGGCACGCCTCAAAGGGGTGATTGCTTTTCTTGGGCAAGTTGTTCTCTGCTAATGACACTTCACGGAGGTCCTCTCTACGGATCAACCTCCATTTTGCAAGGAGGCACTCCTCTCTACGGATAAAGCCTTGCGAGGAGTTCCTCTCTACGGATAAACCTCAAACGAGTCTCTATCCTTTCATTTGGATACAGCTCGGATGGTGATGAGTTCCTCTCTACGGATAAACATCACGGGAAATCCTCTCTCCGGATCAATTTCCCCCAAAGCGAGGAGGCACTCCTCTCTACAGATAAAACCTCGCGGAGGTCCTCTCTACGGATCAACCTCCATTTTTACGAGGAGTTCCTCTCTACGGATAAACCTCTTTTTACGAGGAGCTCCTCCCTACGGATAAACCTCGTGGCACTCCGCGCTCCTATGGGGGGGTAAGAGCTCGGATCACTGCCTTATGGGAACCAAGGGCTTGGGTTCGGAGGCTGGAGTCCAAGGTACGCTAAATCCGTGACGGACCTCATTTCTAGCTAGGATGAGGACCTTGCATCATGGATTGGCCTGTCACATAGGAAAGAAGATAACCAGGTGAGGTGAGCGAATACCCTTTTCTGACAAGTATAATCTCAACCCTTGACCCACAGATATTTACCACAGATATTTAGCACCGCAAAACCTCGACCATTGGTGAGGAAAGACTTTTTGCCTATAAATAATGAGAGAAATGTAGAGAACCGGGATCGGGACGGAAGGAGAGGACATAAAGAACCTTTTCCTTGAACAATCTTGAGGACACCCCAGATTTCCTCTTTTTCCTATCAAATCCTTCCCCTCTTCTTACAATCCACATAGAACAGTGGGCTCCTCTGTGACAACTTGGACTCCCACCGGGACCCGCTCTCTGGCAACCATCATCGTGGAAAGTTTGACTTCAGTTTAACAGGACCTACTACAAACACTATTAAATGCTCAAGGTGCAGTAAGGCGCCAAAGGACATCTAGAGCCTTAGCGCAGGGCGTAATATAAGAAGCAAGCCTGATCAAAGCAAGGCGCGTGTATAATAATGATGCATATTAAAGATTAATATCTAAAAAATAATTAAATATGCAACACATACTAGTCAATATCAAAATAAATATATTTTTCAACATATCAAATCAGTGGAATAGATAAATCAATGTACATATATCTATTCAATTTGCATATAAATTCAATTAAATCAATGTATATTTGGAACAATTCAAGATATGCAACACAACTAATTGAAAATTCTCTAATAACGGGATTTTTTATATATCAAACTAAGAGGATTAGGTAAATTACTGTGCATAAATCCTATCATATGCATATACATTAATCAAATTAAATGTGAAATAATAAAAAACTATGATCACATAAACATTAAACATATTGTTATGTTGTGGCCCGAATTATGTCTCGGTCTGGGCCGTGTTGCGACCCAGCTTTGACCCAATTTTTTTTTACCTGTTTTTGGCTTGTGGGTTTTGAACCGGTTTAGGACTCTCTTGTAGCACAGTATACAAAGGCAACTAGGGTTTGGAGTGGGATTAAGAGAGAGACATCATTGTAAATCACAAAAAGAGAGTGAGAAAGCGAGAGTTAGGTTTGGGGTTGAAACTTGTAATCTCTTGATTTTCGCATAGTGAAAACTTTCGTTGGATCTTCGCCATGGACATAGGCACATTGCCAAACAATGTAAATTCTTGTGTCCTATATGGTGCTTATTTCGTTTTCTGTCGTGTTTCGTGATTTTACTTGATTCATCGCTGTTTGTCGTAACACATATTATCACATATTTATTCAGATTCAAGCACAAAAGGCAACTAATACAAGTAGTCAACCATAAATCTATAAATGTTGTCAAATATATCATAAAGTTGAACAATATGGTAAATATGATCGAGATATGATATAGAAAAAAAATTGTTTTACTGTGGCCTAAATTTTGTCTCGGCCCAGGTCTCCCGGTTATGACTCGAAAATGGGTTGTGTGGCATTTTTTGACCCATTTTTCGCTTGCGGATCTTCGACCCAACATACAAAGCCGATTAGGATTTGGGGCGGGAGAAGACAAACCGTAGCCCAACATACAAGGTCGATTAGGATTTGGGGCGGGAGAAGACAAAACGCTGAAAATTATGAGAGTGAAAGAGGTGAGAGCTAGGGTTTGGGGGTTGAAACTTATAATCTCTTGATTTTCGCATAGTGAAAACTTTCGCGGAAGCTTCGCTGTGAATGTAGACATATCGCCGAACCACGTAAAAAATTGGTATTGGCATTTTCGGTTCGAAGCAGGGATGGCGACCAAATTTTCGGAAATCAAGAAGTTTAACGGCAGGAACAATTTCAACCTATGGTGGGTTAGGATGCATGCCATATTAGTTCAACATGACGTTATGGAGAAAGCACACAATGCAATTACGTTTTGCCTCAATAACGAGATTTTGCGAGAAGTTTCTGGAGAGACTACGCCGGATGGGTTGTGGAACAAGTTGAAGTCCCGTTATATGACGAAGTCTTTTATGAATCGCTTGGATCTAAAGGAGCCGTTGTTCACTCTTCATATGCAGGAAGGCTCGTCTCTGAAAGACCATCATGACAAGGTTAATGTTGTCATCATGGACTGGAAGAATATTGATGTTAAAATAGAGGATGAGGATCAGACTATAATTTTGTTGCGCTCTCTACCACCTCGTACGAGAACCTTGTCAATACGATGATGTGTAACAGAACTATTTTGTCTATGGAAGACGTGAAGGCAGCTTTGAATTCTAAGGAATAGTAAGGAAGGACGTTTAAGGGTAATACAGAAAGTTCGATAGAGGACTTGGTAGTTAGAGGAAAAACGAATTAAGAACAAATCAAAGGTGTTAAGATGTTACACCTATCACAAGGAAGGGTGCTTCCGGAGCGTAAGAAGGAAAAGGGACAATCCTCTGAAGCCAGTGAGGTGGTGAATGTTGCATTAGGTAATGATTCAAATGGTGGTAACGTTCTCATGATTTCTGTTCGTGGCTTTGGTGATGAGTTGATTTTTGATTCGGGTTGCTCGTATCACATTTGTCCAAGCAGGGATTGGTTTACCTTTTATCGGTCCATTGATGGTGGAAAAGTTCTAATGGGGAATAATGTGTCGTGCAAGGTTAGAGGTATTGGTACAGTTCGAATCAATATGTTTGACAGTATAATGAGAAAACTAACTACGTCGGGCATGTTCCTGAACTGAAAAGAATTTGATTTCCCTGGGTATGCTGGATTCCATCAGATACAATGACAAGGCTGGAGGTGGAGACATTCGGGTTTTAAAGGGTGCACTTGTGGTGATGAAGGGACTGAAGCAACATGGTTTGTATGTGCTGCAGAGTAACACAATCACGGGCTCAGCTGCAACATCATCCTCGTATCCAGATTTAGATACTACCAGATTGTGACATATATGGTTGGGGCATACGAGTGAGAGGGGCATGGATGTTCTAAGCAAGCAAGGTTTGCTTGTTAGTCAGAAAATCAGAAAACTAGATTTCTGTGAACATTGTCTTTGGAAAACAGTGTAGAGTGAAGTTCAATACGAGAATTCACAGGACCAAGGATATAGTGGATTATATCCATTTGGATCTTTGGGGTCCCTCTCAGGTTACATCACATAATGGTGGCAGAGATATATGATGACGTTGATTGATGATTTTTCTCAAAAAGTTTGGCTTTATATTCTGAAGCACAAGAATAAGTCTTTTGTTACGTTGGAGCAGTGAAAGACCTTGATTAAAAGGCAGACTGAAAACAGGTTAAATGCTTGAGGACAAACAATGGCTTGGAATTTTGTGATACACAATTTAATGAGTTATACAAGGCTCACGAGATTGTGAGACTTCGCACAATAAGGAAAACTTTGCAGCAAAATGGAGTTGCAATTACAGAGCAGGTGAATAGAACATTGTAGGAGAGAGCACAATGTATGATGTCCAATGTTGGGTTAGGCAAAGTGTTCTCAGCTAAAGTTGTTTCCACAGCTTGTTACTTGGTGAATCGGTTTCCATCAATTGCTATCGACTGTAACACTCCGGAGGAGGTATTGTCTAGTTCTCTTGCTAATTACAATAATCTAAGAATATTTGAGTGTCCTACGTATGCTCATGTCAATGAGGGGAAGCTTAAACCAAGGGCCAAGAAGTAGATATTTCTTGGTTATAAGCCCGGGGTCAAGGGATACAGATTGTGGTGCCCAGATACTTCGAAAAAGAAGTTATTTTTTAGCTAGGAAGCACAAGCATGCCTAAAAGGTGGAGATTTTTTATGTTGTGGCCTGAATTTTGTCTTAGCTTGGGTCGCAAAAAAAGGACTTTGTGTGGCCTTTTTTGACCTGTTTTCACTTGCGTGTCTTAGACCCTATTTAGGACTCTATAGCCCAATATATAAGGGTGCTTGGGGTTTGGAGTGGGAGAAGAGAAAACACTGAAAATTGCCAAAAAAAAATAGAGATAGCGAGAGCTGGGGTTTGGAGGTTGAAACTTGTAATCTCCTGATTTTCGCACAATGAAAACTTTTGCCGGATCTTCATAGTAGACGTAGGCACATTGCCAAACTACATAAATTTTTGTGTTCTCTGTGTGGGGTTTGTTTCGTTTTCTGTCGTGATTCATGATTGTTGTTTGGTTCGTGGTTGTTTGTTGTAACATTTTTATTCAATGTTTATTAAATGATAAAGAAAATGATATGAATAAATTATTAAAAAAAATAAACAGCGTGCTTTTTTTGAGACTGGAATCTACTTAAAAAGCGCAAGTACGAGGGCTTTATCTGAGCCCAACTGAAGGAGTTTGGCCTGAAGTAGGTTGAGGAGCTCTAGGGGTTTTTTGGAGCCTAGGTGCACTTTTAACAACTATGAGAAAAAGTAAAGATTTGATTGATAATATAATTGAAATAAAGAAAATGGAAGAAATACATCATCAACATCCTCGCTTTGTTACTTCTTTATCCAAGAGAAAAATACATCCAAGGAAAAAAAATTATGAAGTACTACAGGGTCTGGTCTGGCTTGTAGTAGGTTAAGGCGCTTTGAAAGTGAATGTTTGGCATTCAATTGTTGTCAAGACGCTATCAAATAGAGAGCCTTGGGATTGAATGAGCTTGGAGATAAAGCAACACACACAACCTTTGGTGCTCACATATCACCATAAAAATTCGCTATTTGTATAAGTTGATCCCAGTATTAAAACCAATATTGTACTCATGATGTTGGAGAACTTAGCAAACTTAGTATTATGCTTCCTACAAGTAATTGTATATAGTTCTTTTATCAACAAAAGCATATAGAACCATGGCTTTGAAAGGAAGAGGAACATGTATAGGGCTTATAGATGAAAGGATTCAGAATTAGCTTGGTTTGGGAAGTGATAGGCTGCTAGATTGTAGAAACATAGCTGATAAATATTGTAAGCAGTAACAATGGTAGTCGGGTGTTAAATTGAAGGGTAAAAGGTAGGGTGATAGGTTAGAGTTGATTAGTGCCGGCAGAACTAATTCTTGGATGTCAACATTAATTTGAAAATAGTACTTGAAGAGGAGAAGAAAAGAGGAGAGGTGAAGAAAAATCTACAAATCCCAATTATTTCGAGTCGTGCAAACTTAAGGTTGCATCATACATCTAAACAATCACCATCCAAATCTTCACTCAATTGTAAGCTTACAAAGATAATTACAACTAGTGGATCTTTCCTGCTTCTACCAGGCCATGAAATAAAAATAAAATATAACCTGGAAACATTAACTCGTAGAGCAAATAAAGAACATATATCACAAGCAAATAACATCACTTGACCCAAATGACAGACCCTAGACAATTCTTAACTTTAAAAACGTAATGAAACATAGCTAACCAAAAGAAATACAGAATAGAAAAAATAAAGAAGAAATGTATAAAGGCTTGAACAAGTGTATCAATCACTCATTCACAACTTTAGTATTTATAGTTGAAAAGAGCACATGTTAAATATTACAAGAAAGGAAACTAACTAAAATCACTGCATATTTTATGCCTAAATGTATGCATAAATATAGTCAAATCCCATGATTCTAGACTAATCATATATCGACTAATATGGTAAGTCAAATCTCATGATTCTAGGCACACATCTCGCCTAACACTCCCCCTCAAATTGGTGCGGGGATATCTGAGACACCCAACTTGACAATGGATCCTTAAATACTAAAAAAGTCTCCTCAGACCATAATAATGTCTCCTCGGAACATAATGATGTCTTCTCAGACCATAACGTTAACGTTGTCTCCTCAGACCATAACGTTGTCTCCTCAAATCATAACGTCATAATGTTGTCTCCTCAGACCATTCCCGAGTCCAAATATAGATTTTTTTTTTAGGAGCGCTACCAGCTTACATATAGCCAGATAGCCTCCTTTTCGAGCTTCCGCAATACATGGCTGCCCTTTATTGTTTTCTCCACAGTACCTTCACCCTTCTCAGGGGCAACCTTCTTTATAAGAGCCTTCTTCTTCCTACCAATGTAACCAATACCGACCATTCTCTGCCACCACAATCGGTGGTCGGTGGCAGAGACGAAATCACCACCGCGTGAAACCCTCTTCTGCAATTCTGGCTCTGATACCAAGACAAAATATTGAATAAAAGAAATAAAGAAGAAATGTGTAAAGGCTTGAATAAGTGTATTAATCACTCATTCACAGTTTTGGTATTTATAGTTAAAAAGAGCACATGTTAAATATTACAAGAAAGGAAACTAACTAAAATCATTGCATATTCTATGTCTAAATGTATGCGTAAATATAGTTAAATCTCATGATTCTAGACTAATCATATCTCGGCTAATATGGTAAGTCAAATCCCATGATTCTAGGCACATATCTCAGCTAATATAAACTATAAATGCGGCATTCTAATCTAAAAATGAAGGTCCAAAAAATGCCCAAGCTTCGTCAATGTGAAATTCCAATTTTCCCCTTCTATTGTTCGCATGCTTTCCATCAGTCTCCCCACATATGGGAAAACTCGACATCAGTTTTTAAAATGCGGTGAAGCATGACAAACCATGTGCTTCAAAATAGTAACTTTGAAAAGTAAAATGCCTCTACCTCGAAATATTGTTCTCTTCCCTCTTTCACAATCTCCATTTCTTTACCAACACCTTCTCTAGATTTCCTCATTTCTTTTTGACACCTTTCTTCTTTATGTTCTTCTTCTGAATTATTTCCTCGATGCTCTCAGGATAAAGCTCTCTCCCCATGCTTTAAGAGAGAGGGCAAGGAAGTGTCTGTTCTTATACGCTCAGATCTCATTACTCTTTGCCTACTCCAAGTTCTCGACATTACCTTAATTGTAATCAAGTCATCATCAAGAGTTGTTAAAAATTCCTTCCCTAGAGTGTTCAAAGAAGAGGAAAATGATGGGAGGATCAACACCCTAGGCTCTAAAATGTTAAGAGTGCACACGGCTCAAATCTAGACCTAGAGAGAGGTGAATAGGTCTATAAGAATTCAACTGTCAATAGCATATCTTTAAATTTCAATTTATTTTGACCAACTTTGAATTATGAAAATTAATTCATGTGAATTAACTAATTCAATCAAAAATATATATACATCCAAACACATAATAAAATAGACACCAAGACTTACATGAAAACCTTAGAAAGAAAAAATCATGAGATACACAATATGAGAAAGGTTTACAACACTAGGTATAATAATCTACCTCCTAAAATACTTATTTACTGTTTAACTAAACTCGCGCACGTTGTTCACCTTTGAAACTGCCGCAATCGATCAATAAACTTGTTCTCTTTACTCTCTTTGGTTGTCCGTCTACATTCTTCAAGAGGATGGTCCCCACACCATCTATCCTCCCAAAACTGAACAAACCTACCATCCCTCTCCCTAAATCGAATGTGTTTTGAAAACTCATCCCAACCCTTCCGAATGAATTTCCAAACCCCAACTCCAACCGGACTCCTCACTTCCAAAGAACACCAACCACCCCTCTCCTCTACAAACTTTAAGCATGTAACCTCCTCCAGAGCCTCTCCCTCTCCACCCTAAATCTCCACAACCACTTACCCAATAGAGCTTTATTCAAGGGTTCAAGCCTCTTGATCCCCAAACCCCCCATTTGAATCTGCCTACACACCTGACCCAATTAACAAGGTGATACTTGAACTCCTCCCCCATCCCTCCCTATAAGAAGTTCCATTGAAGCTTCTCAATCCTCTCTCACAAAAGTTGGAATCAAATCTGGAACATTAACAAGAAATATGTAGGCATGCTCGATAACGTGCTCTTCATCAGGGTCAAACATCCTCCCTTCGACAAGTATTGTTTCTTTCACTCTACAAGCCTCCACTCAAACCTCTCAATGACCAGTTCCCAGACTGCAACTTCCCTTTTAATCTTATCAGGATACGCCGATCGCACAATATGTTGGATGCGCTCCTCCATTTAACCCCTCCTGTGTTAATTCTATGATTAATATCATCTCCAATTTCTCCTTCATTGTGCATAATTGAGCCAAAATAACGTAAATGTCCACTTTTTTATATCTCTTGATCCTCAATCTTCAATACCTACCTCTTTGTATTTCTAGATTTACTAAAATTTTGCTCTCATATATTTTCATTTTGTTCCTACTTATCTTACACCCATTTAATTCTAGAGCCTCCCTCCAAACCTCTTATCCGGCACTTACTCTCTCTAGTTTCATCAATTATAACAACATTATCAGCAAATAATAAACACTATAGAATGAGTAGAATCTCATCCAAGTTACTTTCAAAAGATATAAAATGAAAATCATCTGGGAAGTTCAGGCTTAGTTGAATATTGTAACCTCAGGTATAACATAGTTTTTTGCAAGTCAAAGGAGGGATTTAGGACCAGATGGCAATACTAACAAGGTTGAAGGTGTTCAGGGAATAAGGGTGCATCATGACTAACAAAATAGATTAATATGATAATAACTAAGAGTGTGACGGGTGGCGCAAAAGTATTTAATACCAATATATAAAGGAGATAAAAAGTTGTATCAATTATTGTGATACTAAATTAATAAGTCCTATTATGAATCTTTGGGAGTGAGTGATTGAACGACAACTGAAACGAAAGACTGAAGTGTCCCAAAATCAATTTGGATTCATGCTTTAGAATGATGGAGGTCATTTAATATATTAAGGAAGGAGACTCGTAGAAAGATATAGAGAGAAAAAGAAAAATATTCATTTAGTTTTTATAGATTTAGAGAGAACCCACGATAAAGTACCTAGAGATCTAATATGGAGGGTTCTAGAAAAGAAAGGAATCACAAAAGGATACAATGACACAGTGAAAGACAAAACACATCAGGCTAAAATTTCATGGTATACGTTATTTGCAGATGATATTGTTTAAATGGTGATATTAGAGAAGTAAATGCCAAATTGGAGGTTTGGAGGGAAGCTCTAGTATCAAAAGGATTAAGATAAGTAGGTGTAAAACTGAATATATGAAGTGTACTTTTAGTAAATCCAAAAGCACAAATATAATGAAGATCGAGGATCAAGAGGTACAAAAATTGAATATTAACGTTATTAAGGCACAACTATTCATACTGAAGTAAAAATTAGAGATGATGATAATCAAGGTAGAATGGATTAAATGGAAGGGTGCACTCAATCTTGTGATCACATATCCTATTAAGATTGAGAGGAAAGTCTAATAGAACATTTACTAGACTAGTTCTGCTTTATGGGACAGAATGTTAAGAAACAATGTACGCATAAAGTGGGTGGCGGAAATGCGAATGTCAAAAGAAACTAAAAAAATAATAGAAAACCACCACCTTAAAACCCACCTGATTCCATTTGCATCAACTCAATAAAAATAATGTATAGCTTGATGTTTAAAAAAAAATACATTTACACAGCATTAGGCCACTATACAAACAATACTCATAGAAAGTTGTTTTGTTTTGTTAATGAAAATTCAATAGGAAAAAATATTGGCTAGACCCAGGGTGTCAATGAAAAGGTAAAAAGGATGCTCCCGAACATTAAATTTAACACTTCCAAAACAATTTATAAGCATACAAAAAATGTTAAGGCAGATAAGGGTGTGAAATAAGGATTTCCTCGTATTGATATATACACTACATTAATCATGTAGAAAACAAAACCAACCACATACTGGAAAAACAATGCACTCATTTTTCAATGTAAAGGATAAAATGACACCAAAAAAGGCAAACATAAACAGATACTATGGTCCACACATTCAAACAAACCTATAACAATAGAATCGTAAGCTTTGATTCTCAGCTTCATTGGAGAATAGAAGCCAATCATAGCATTATTTGTTTAAGGCAAGTGCGTTTTTTGTTCCAATTCAATTAGTGGAATAATCAGCAATTGACAGGTCTACAGGGAAAAAATTAACAGACTAACTGAAAAATAAAAGACATTGACATTTTGCATGAGTCAACGAAATCCGATTAAGCTCCTCAAATTCAAATGGAAGTGGAAACAGATCTGTATCATAATTTTGAGTGTGGTTTGTTCATGATTTATCAGCAGGTGTTTTTTTACCCAAAGACAAACAAGTAATTGTGGTGCTTTCATTTGGCAAGCAATGGTTTGGTTAAGAGGCAAAACATCCTTCAGTTGAAGGGATAGTACTGTTGTGGTAATACTCCACATGATTTAAGCACATTTTCAGTACTAATGAAGTAATGCAACCCTACGGTTACTTAGATTCAGATTATTATGGAAAGAAAAAATTGGGGGGATAAATCAGGGATTGTGGAGAACTTTGTGCAAGTCAAAATTAACCTACCAATCAATTACAAGAGAAAAACAAATAAAGGAAATCAAAACTGACCAAGTTGATTTGTTAAATAAACTTTTACTAGATAAAATTTAGTATATAACAGCAAGTACAAAAATGCCAAACACAACATAGTAATAAGTTTAAACTAAAGGTAAAATCAATGAGCAATCGAAAGACTGAAGGTTAGACTTCTAAGTTCTATAAAGTAAAAAACCATTGACACCATCAAGAAACAACTCTTAATAGAGGTTAGACCAAATATGAGATTATGTAAACTGTGCACCTCAAGCCTTGAAAGCTTCATGCTTTGATAGAAAAAAAAAAGGGGATATAATAGAGAATGCGGAAAAGTATGTAAGAGTGTGAAAGTAAAGGATTGAAATGAGAGCCTGCACCAGTAAGGACTATGCGACTAGCCACATAAAATACCTCCATAAACCAAGGCTCAAGATAAGAGAAGAAAGAGAGGAATATAAGATAAGAAGAACAGAGAGATGAAGAAGAAGAGTACAGAGAGGCAGCAACCACCTTTTAACTGACCATAGTTTTTGGGAATAGGTATATTAAAGATAAGCCACAAGATCATAGCCCTTGGTTTCCATACCTTCAGTGCTAAGATCCTATTTAGATAGAATCAATGCATTTTATAACCAAACAACATAGGTGATCCTCTATACATGCCTCGAATGCCACATAAAAAACTCATAATATGGTAGCATCAACATCAGATGTGAGAAAACACCAAAGACTTTGTGAATAAATGCATAACAATAAGGAGACACAACAGCATTAGTTCTTTCATATTACATATTATTTAGGATTCTTCAAGTATCATCAGTTAAAAGCAAAGGAAGAGTGTCTGCTAGGTCAGGAGGAATGACACATATATAAAGAGATCTGAGTTGCTCAAGTATTCCTAGATACTATTCTTAATAGTGCACCAAAAGAAGCAAGAATCTACCATTGCCAATGAGAAAAACATCAGCAAGGACATATTACTAGCTATTTCTCTAACCTTTTCCTTGGAATAACTGCCCGACAGTGAGTTGAGTGACATGTAGAGATTCTTTGAATGAGACCTACATGCTGTTCTCCTTTCTGTGTAAAAGAAAACATAACAAAATTAGACTAGTGTAATGGAAATTTTAATTGAAGTGGGAAGTCAACCAATCACATAATGCTTTTGTTGCCACCTTGATCCTTTCACTTTCACTATTACATTTTAATGACACAAAAAATAAACATGCATTAGAATACTGAAGCTTATTCACAATCAAATCACCTAAATAAAGAGAGAGGAAGATACAAAATTTTCATTGGTCAATTGAACAAAGTTATTAGGTGCCAAACCAGTCTATGTCACTCAAATCAACATCTTCGTCCTTTAAACAAACCCGGCTCTCTCAAGCAGCGCCTTAATGTCATTGACAACCTTCTCTTTCGGCATTTATAAGAGAACAGAAGGGAAAACAACAACAACTGGCATTCAAAACTTAAAAGTTAAAAATAAGTGTAAATATCATAATCAAATAAATCTCTGCACGTTGCAATCAATATGAGGATTTACAAAAAAAAAATAAATTGATAAGTAAGAATTTACAATAAATCGCAAGAAACAAGCAAAAAACCCATAAAAAAACACAGCTCATAACAACTTACTTCACTTTGTACAGACTGCCTGTATTTTTCAATAGCAGCACCAGCCTTCTCAAACACTTTGAGCAACAGCAGTCCGTGTGTCAACGCTGCCTTAATATCCTTAAGCGACCGAACAAACTTACCATTCTTATGAGTTTCATTCAATTTGCTTTCATCATAAGTTAGTGATACAATCTCTTCAGTGATGCTTTCACGGATTGACATGCTTCCATCTAAAACAGAACTATCTTTGCTTTCAAACATGCTCAGAGGCATAATCTTTTCTCAAGCAACCATCAGCAGAATAGCCATCTCAATAAGCTTTCCCTCCATAACAAAATGGCTGAATATTTTATCAACCTCCTTCGTGCTCAATGCAAGCAACCTATTAACTTCCAATTGTTTGAACATAACAAGCAGCGAATGAAAAAATACCAAGCCTCTAAATCCACTCACACATATAGAAACTAAACAGTACTTGAAACAAAAAAAATTGTTTCATAAAAACCATTTGAGGCAGGCAAAGAACAATGATCAACATGAAGATAGATTGTTTTGGAGTCCAATCAATTAAGAAATTAAGTACTTAAGAACGTATTAAGCCTTGATTGAAGTTTATATCATAGGCCCCAGAAAGAACTAAGAAACAAAAATTGTATACTATAATATCTATCTTCAACCTTACTGTTTCAAGTGATACATTGAGAGGGGACAAGTCGCCCCTCGCCAGACCCTCTATGGTTCTGACATCAGTCCGAGCTCCGTGGCAAAGTAACAACCCGACCATTTCATACAATAAAGAATTAGCTGCTAAATGCAATGGATATAATCCCTCTCTAAAGGGAACATTAAGATCCGCGATGAAACCAGTCTCTCCTTCAAAAAAAGCAATGCCACAATCTATTGCACCATACCTACAAATCGACTCCAAAATCACGGGTGGGCAATATTTAGCTTGATTACCATCTGATTCCTCCTTTCCAAATTTTTTTGTTTTTGGTATTTCTTTTTGATATAGATTCTTCATAAAAGAGAGAAATTCAGGTTTGTTATCCTCACAAGCAATACATAAAATTTCTTTTTCCAAATCAATTTCAACATCTTCATCAAGAAGAGCATATCCCCACTGTCATTATTTGAATAACACTAACATCAGCATATGTGAACAAGACCACAAAGATAATAGCACAGATCATTAAAATTTTCAGAAAATAATTTTTCTATAAATACAGATACAGTGTAAAGAAAAGTAAACAATATGGAAGAAAATAAAGGAGAATATATTCAAGTTTAAATAGAAACCTCAGACATCTTTGTCCCAATTACAGTATCTGCACTCTGAACTCCTTAAAAGACGCTCTGATATAAGAATAACCTTCATAAACAGAAAAATCATTGTTTGAAAGTTTTTCAAATAAAAAACTAAATTGCAATGGAGAGGCAATCACATTAGATATTTCAGTTTAGTTTATAGTGCACAATAACTACTTGAGAGTAGAATCGCAACATTTAGAATCGCAACATTCGTCGCTTACACAAAGGATATGTGTGCATATGTGTATAAGAAAATAAAATAAAGGTAAATTACAAAGACTTTTCCTGAAGATCGGTCTAATTACACACGGATGCATTGTATGACTTTTATTATTCCATGTACCCATATAACCGATAGTGACTTAGCGGACATTAATTTATGGTATAAAATGTCTCTTTTACCCTTAATATTTTATTACTTTTCAAATAAAAAAACCTTTGATGTAAAATGTCCTTTCTGCCCTATATTTATACTATACATTCTTCCTCTCCTACCCCAGTTTTCTTTCTTCTCTTCTTCCCTCTCTACATTCTCTATCTCCTCCCCTCCCACCGCTTCCAACACCGGCGTAATACTTGCCAGTAACAGGTGGGAACACCACCTTGGTATCATCGTCCTTCCTGGTTTGCACTGGAGGTCCGCTTGCAGAAGCACCCATTTTGGTATCCTTCGGCCATTCAGAAAACTGAACTTTTGAGGTCATGGAGTTCAGAATAATTGAAGCCCCCATCAATACACATATTTACAACATCTATATTTGTATGATATATATTTGAGGTTTTCCTAATGTAGACATTAAAAAATTACATGATAGACCCAAAATACAATTTGGGTTTATCTTCAGTTTAGCCCACTTTAAAATATGGCCCAATGAGTCAGATAATTTGAAGTCAAACCCACCACAAATAAATGAGTTATGTACTGGTCTAAATTGTCTAAGAAGTCAAAGCTCACTTGAAAATGGGTCTAATATATATATATATATATATATATAATTATCAAAATTATCATAAAAGATAATTATAGGATAATTATTAAAGAAAAAGAAAGTTACAAATCTACTCCTCCAGTAAGCCTATAAATAAAGGTCCAGAGGTGGGAGAAGGAGGACCAGAAGATTCTCAGAAAAAGCTGAAGCTCTGCAGAACTCTTCACTCAAAATCCAAAACTCCAAAGCATCTAAACCCTGAAGGAGAAGAACGGCAAGCACATCATCCACATGCCGTTCTTCATCAAAGTTTCAATTCAAGATCAAGCTCTAGCAGCCCTTGAAGTCGGATCACCAAAGAGATCGAATCAGAGGACTTTATCTTCATATTTCTTTTGTAAAGATTTACAGAGGATTGTACCCTTTTTCTTGAATCAATAAAAAAATTGTTTATTTGTCACTAATTTTCGTTCCTAGATTTTCGGACACGAAATTTGTGTTACAAATTTCTGGCATGCCCGGTGGGACATCTCTGCCTCTCATCTCTATCTCCTACATCATACCTCCAAAACTCTGTTCATCGGAATCTATGGCTCCTCCCAAGGTTCAGACGACAAACAAGAAAAACTCAAAAGAAACCGCTACTGCAATGGCTAACACCAAAGTTGCCGCAAGCAGTGACAAGAACACTAGGAACCTGTCAAGTGCTAGCAGCACCTCAGCAGGTCCTATGACGCGTAGCAAGACCAAAGCAATTGCTTCGCTCAAGAATCAGCAAGATTTGGTGAAAACCAATCCTGCTAAACCAATGGATGTGAAAACTAAACATGTTAACACCATTGATCCTCAGGGGGCAAGGAACTCTGACGTAGTTTTAGAAGAGTCGGCGCCACCACATTCACCCCACTCCGTCTCTGACACCAACTCTAGCGTCAGTTCGCTCTCAGAGTCGTTACTTGAGATTTTAGAGCAATCGATCCCTTCAAAGAATGTTGGCCCTCAAGGTCTTTCCTATTCGAATGTTGTTGCAACTATGATGACTAGAATAATCTCGACGGAAGACCAACTGGTAGTCATGGCGCGCGCAATCGAAAACCTCACAAAGACTGTCGAAGAGAAGGACTTGCAGATCGCTGCGCTAATGAGGAAGCTTGAAATCCAAAATCCTAACAAGTCAACACATTTGCTTGCGAATACTTCAAATTCCTCTCTTCAAGGTGCCCAATCAAAAGAGCGTCGTCACACATCTGCGTCAAGACACATGGCTGACGAAACTAACCCTGCTTCGCCAATCGCTTTGCTATCTGTCCAACAGTTGCAGGATATAATAACGAACACAATCCGAGCACAGTATGACGGCGCCCCTCAGAGCACTCTTGTGTACTCAAAACCCTACACCGAAAGAATTGACAACTTAAAGACGCCAGTAGGATATCAACCGCCAAAGTTCCAACAATTTGATGGAAGAGGCAATTCCAAAGAACATGTTGCACACTTTGTGGAGACCTGCAATAACGCTGGCACCGAAGGGGACCTCTTGGTCAAGCAATTTGTTCGTTCCCTCAAAGGGAATGCATTTGATTGGTACACGGACCTCAAAGCTCGAAGTATTGACTGTTGGGAGCAGATGGAGTGAGAGTTTCTTAACTACTTCTACAGTACTCGTAGAACAGTAAGCATACTAGAACTCACTAGCATGAAACAAATTAAGGATGAGCTTGTGGTCGACTATATCAACCGCTGGTGAGCTCTAAGTCTTGATTGCAAAGACCGTCTTTCTGAAGTATCAGCAGTCGAAATGTGTATGCAAGGCATACACTGGGAGCTTCTTTACATTCTGCAAGGAATCAAGCCTCGTACATTTGAAGAATTGGTTACTCGTGCCCATGATATGGAGCTCAGCATAACAAGTCGTGGCGCAAAGGATTTTGCCTTTCCCAATATGTCTGACAACTGTCTTAAAGATGAAGAGGTTGAGTCTGAAGAGGAATACGAAATACTTCCTAACTCGGACGATGAAATAAATACATGTTATGTTACAAGTATCGTCTCTAACAAGTTGTATCAAGAAACACATCGTGTTGCTTTAATAACTTCATCTGAAAGTTCTCAGTTACATAAGACATTGAGTCAAGAAAATATTGGTCGAAGACTGGGCAGACAGGGGGCAAACCCTCCATACAAAGCTCATTCAAGCTCTCCTCAAGCAACTTCAAATAGAAATGATCGAAAAATTGTGTTCACATGGAGGCCAAAAAAGAAAGTTCAAGATGTGAATAGTCTTGCAATGATCTCGCATGAATCATTGCCCATAAACACACAAGTGATGTCTCAAGAGTCAGTTTCTCGAACTGTCTCTAACAATCAGCGAAACGAAGGTCTCAAAGAAGAAAGCGAGGAACAAGAACAAAATCGTCTACAATCCCAGATGGAACAAGAGGCTCAAAAAATCAAAAGACTAGAGGAAGGAAAAGTGTGGGGACCAAAACCCGAAGATGCCGTCTGGATCGAATCTCGTAGCGGAATAAAAGCATATTGGGTGAGGTTCAATCCTCCTGCATGGACCACGACGAATGAAATACCTCTTTCTTCTGGGTGGGGAGACGAGTTCGAAGATGATGTTTCTTCTCAAGTACGAGAAGAGTACAATGAAGAAATAAAACAAAAAAAAAATCTTCAAATTGACGCTAAGCTGATTCACACCTTTCAACACAAGCTTGGACTGTCTCTTGGGTTTTGGAAAGTTAAAGACTAATTAAAGCTAAAAGTGCTCCCCGATACGAGCCTAAACTGTCGATGACACTCCTTGACACGAGTATAAACTGTTTACCAAAAAAAAAAGATGACACTCCTTGACACGAGTATAAACTGTTTACCAAAAAAAAAGGATGACACTCCTTGACACGAGTCTAAACTGTTTACCAAAAAAAAAAGATGACACTCCTTGACACGAGTATAAACTGTTTACCAAAAAAAAAAAAGATGACACTCCTTGACACGAGTATAAACTGTCTACCAAAAAAAAAAAAATGACACTCCTTGACACGAGTATAAACTGTCTACCAAAAAAAAAAAAAAAAGATGACACTCCTTGACACGAGTATAAATTGTCGACCAAAAAAAAAACACACTCCTTGATACGAGTATAAACTGTCTACCAAAAAAAAAAACACTCATGACATAAGTATAAACTGTCTGCATGAAAAAAAAAATAAATAAATAATCACTCCTTGATATGAGTATAAACTATCTTTACAAAAAAAAAATTGAAGCTTGCAAGAGAAGAGTTGGGTGACCTGACCTGCCGCCGAGATATTGACGGATGTCTGCTGCATCGTGGTAACTTGGCCTGACCCCGAAGGGACGAAAAAGTGACACCGAAGTGCACCAAGGGACCCCAAAAGGACGAAAGAGTGACACCGAAGTGCACTAAGGGACCCCGAAGGGACGAAAGAATGACACCGAAGTGCACTAAGGGACCCCAAAGGGACAATAAGAATGACACCGAAGTGCACTAAGGGACCCTGAAGGGACAATAAGAGTGACATCGAAGTGCACTAAGGGACCTCGAAGGGACGAAAGAGTGACACCGAAGTGCACTAAGGGACCCCGAAGGGACAATAAGAGTGACACCGAAGTGCACTAAGGGACCCCGAAGGGACGAGTGACACCGAAGTGCACTAAGGAAACCCGAAGGGACAATAAGAGTGACACCGAAGTGCACTAAGGGACCCCGAATGGACGAGTGACACCGAAGTGCACTAAGGAACCCCGAAGGGACTAATGAATGGCGTCTGGAACTCCATATTCTGAGAAAGACGATTTGACCTGCAAGAATTGAAAAAAAATATATATTTGAAACTTGCCAAGAAAAGTTGAGTGACTTATGTAAAGATATCTTCCTCAATGAGTTGATAGATCTATTCGTCGTTCCAGAGACAACACAAAATTCGAGCAGGACCCACAAGTGAAATATGATCTGAAAAAAAATAGATTTGATTAATAGCGGTTACGGAAGACAAAGTTGTTACTAAAGAAAAATGTTCCTTTCAAAGTTTAAGGACATATATATTTTGTTGCAAAAGTTTATAATACAAGGAGTTGTGTAGCAGAGATGGTGTGGTGCTATAATGTCTTCTCATGAGATCTTGTGTTCAAATCTACTAAGCAACAAAAAAGAAACTTTGTTTTTTTTTACATATCAAAGGAAAAGAGAAAGAAAAAAAAAGAGAAAAAAAAAAAGAAAAAGAAGAAGAAGAAACAAGCGTGAAGAGAAGAAAGAAAAAAAAAAAAAGAAGTCAACGTGAAGAGAAGAAAAAGGAAAGAAAGAAGAAAAAGAAAAAAAAGTGAAAAAAAAAAGAAAAGAAAAAAGAAGAAGAAGAAGAAATGTCGTGAGGCGCTGGAGGAGAAAGAAAGAAGAGAAAGAAAAAGAAAAAAAAAAAAAGAAGGCGCTAGGAGGAGAAAGAAAGAAGAAAAAGAGAAAAAGAAAAAAAAAGAAAAGAAGAAAAAAAAAAAAAAAGGAAAAAGAAAAGAGAGCTTACAGTTGCTGAAATTCATGGAATTTCTGATATGAAGAGTTTGAAGTGTAGGCTACATATATATAGTGGTGATTTAATCCTATTTGACATAGGATTTTCAAGACTCCAATTCCGTTTGAACATGGAAAACAACAAATCCTATTTGAAATTGGATAAGAAAAAAAATTCTATTTGCAATAGGATTCTCAAGTCTTCAATTCCACTTAGACCAGAAAAAAAATCCTATTGGCAATAGGATCCTCAAGTATTTGATTCAACTTGACAAAGAATACATCTTTTTGCAGTTGAATTTTCGCACAAAAAAAAAAAAGCGAAATTTAAATACTTCAAGTCCCGCTTTAAATACGTGACAAACTCAACATGGCGCTAGACTTAAAGTGGGGGCAATTTGTAGACATTAAAAAATTACATGATAGACTCAAAATACAATTTGGGTTTATCTTCAGTTTAGCCCACTTTAAAATATGGCCCAATGAGTCAGATAATTTGAAGCCAAACCCACCACAAATAAATGAGTTATGTACTGGTCTAAATTATCTAAGAAGTCAAAGCCCACTTGAAAATGGGTCTAATATATATATATATATATATATATATATATATATATTGGATAATTATCAAAATTATCATAAAAGATAATTATAGGATAATTATTAAAGAAAAAGAAAGTTACAAATCTACTCCTCCGGTGAGCCTATAAATAAAGGTCCAGAGGTGGGAGAAGGAGGACCAGAAGATTCTCAGAAAAAGCTGAAGCTCTGCAGAACTCTTCACTCAAAATCCAAAACTACAAAACATCTAAACCCTGAAGGAGAAGAACAACAAGCACATCATCCACGTGCCATTCTTCATCAAAGTTTCAATTCAAGATCAAGCTCTAGCAGCCCTTGAAGTCGGATCACCAAGGAGATCGAATCAGAGGACTTTATTTTCATATTTCTTTTGTAAAGATTTACAGAGGATTGTACCCTTTTTCTTGAATCAATAAAAAAATTATTTATTTGTCACTAATTTTTGTTCCTAGATTTTCGGACACGAAATTTGTGTGTACACCTAATATTTGCATTTGTTGTCGTGTTAATTCTATAGAGATGGTTCCCTTCTGTTTTCTCTCTCTCTCTATATATCACAACCCATATGATTGAATTCGTTTTCTCTCTCCATATGGAAGCTACAGATGTTTCTCTTAAAAGGAAAAGAAAAGAAAGGATGGAGGGAAATGATATGTTGTATTTGGTATAAATTTTTAAAGGAAAAGAAAGGAACCGGGGGATTTGGAGGGATACAAATTAGGCATGATGAGTATCCTCCCAAAAATGGGAAAAAATGAAAGGAAAGGGCGGCAAAGTTTAATGAAACTTTTGTAATTCTAATTTTGCCCTTAGTTTTATAAAAGACAAAATAAAAATATCATGCAAGTCCTAGGGCATATTTTCATTCTCTTTAATCCTTTCTTTGTTTTCAAATTATCTTTTTGACTTGAATGATGTTTAGCACAATCTTTATATTTGTCTTACCACTTCCTACCTATATATTTGTCTTCTAAATGTGAAAAAGTATAGTGGTAAATTCATTAAAATAGTTTCCTTTCTTTTTTTTCTCCAAACATAATTAAGTGCTAAGACTATCATTTCCCTTCTATTCCCTCATTAATCAACCAGACACAATGCAAGGTTAAACTATCATTTCCTTTCTTTTCTTTTATTTTACAACTAATGGTATCCTTTCTTTTCTTTTCCCTCCGGTTATACCAGACATAGCCTTAATATTAAATAGATGTTTCTCAATACCCCAGTTTATCTAGTGATTTTATATCATATTTTGATGTTTTGGATTTGATTTCTAAAAATTTACTCAAAATAAATAAATAAATGGAAGCCCAAATGAATGAATTTGTCACTTGATCAATGACTACAAGTATATTGTAACAGATGGGTGGCCCATCTTTCGTCGACAACGGAGGAAGGGACAGTGGTGGCAACTTCAATTTTGGTGTTTCGGTTGGTTTGGTTATGTGAAAAAGACATCGAAGTTGAAATCATGACCAGAGGTGCTGAAGGCGATGTCGACAATGAGGGCTTGGAGGTTTCTAGGTAAACTCTTTCCATGCCCATAGACGATCAACAAATCTAATGCTCTATAATTTCTAAGGTTGTCCACACCAATTTGTTATTGGCAATGGGTGGTGCTTGAAATTAAACTAATCAAATGGAAAAAAAAATGTTAATTGCAATCAGATCTAAGATCCGTGAGCAAAAAATGAACTTACATGGATTTCAAATTAGGAGTTTCAGTGAATTTTTCTTAAAAGGGAGCTGACGCGATATAGAGAGAGTATTAAATTTCAGCCATTTCATTATTGGTCAATCTAGTCATTTCAGGATAATGACTAAGGTTATTATTGTCTTTTCAACAAGGCAAAGGGCAACTAAATCATTTTTTGAATTCATTAACAGTTCGGACGGATAGATAACGGAAGGAGGGTCGTTGAGCACACGCGCCAAACCTCAAGGATACACGGAGTTATAAAGGCCAAACAATGCACCTTAGAATTATATATATATGTATATATATAAACACACACACACACACATACTGAAGGTTAGGCAAAACAATTGCTAGGTTACAAAAACAGTTTAAAAAGACTGACCCTATAGTTCCAAATCAAATTGAGTTCTTGGTAATATGATAACAAAGCAAGAAAACTCTAATAAGCTAACCTTAGGATTTAATCCCTCAATAAATTTTACCTAGGACAACATTGATTGGTGGTTAGATTCGGGGGCAAATGTAAATGTGTGTTTTAATAGTGATTGTTTTAAAACCTATCAAAAATTTAGTGGAGGGAGTGTAACCTTAGGAAATAATTTAGTCGCTCAAATTCAGGGAATTGGAGACATAGGATTGAAGATGACATCCGTAAAGACACTAACTCTAAAGGATGTGTGACATTTTCCCAAAGTTAGAATAAACTTAGTTAGAAGGTCATCCGTAGTACAACATGGATATAAGGTTGTAATGGAGTACAATACAGTTGTAATCACCAAAAATGATGTATTTGTTGGAAAAGAATATGTGTGAGATGGTCTACTAAATATAATCTTTGAAGTCAATAAAATTTCTCCCCAAGCTTTTTAGTGTTGAATCTTGTAATGTGTGGCATGGAAGATTAGAACATGTACACTTGAAGAAAATAAAAAAGTTGATGGATGTTGACTTAATTCCTAGAGCTAGCATTGACCTAAATCGTAAATGTGAGATATGTGCCCAAGCTAAGCAACCTAGGAAAGCTTTTAGACCTATAGTTAAAAACACCTAACTCTTAGAGTTAATACATAGTTATATTTGTGATTCTAATAGAAATCCTACTAGAGGTGGAAATAAAAACTTTGTGATGTTTATTGATGATTGTTTTAACTATTGCTTTTTATACGTGATCAAAACTAAAGATGAGGTCTTCGAAAAATTTAAAGTGTACAAAAAGGAGATTGATAATCAATAAGAGAAGAAAATCAAAAGACTTAGATCTAATAGAGATGAGGGGGGAAAAACACCATTAATGAACATAGATTTTTTTTTTTTTTAAGAATAGGGAATCATACACTAAGTAACTAAACTCAATGCTCTTGAGTTCAAGTGCATCTAAGAACTTGTGGGGGGAAACAATTCTCACTGCGTGCTTTATTCTTAATCGAGTAATTACGGGTAGAACCCCAAACCCCAAAATCCTACAAGTGTGGGGGTGTTAAGCAAAAGTGTCTATACCCGAACCTAAGAGGGGAAAAATAGGTCCTAAAACCATAGACACCGTGAATCTTTTTAGGGTATGTTCGAAATAGAAGTACAAATTGAAATACCCCCCAAAAAATTTCGCGCATGAGGTGGCCAGTCTCATACACAAAACCTGGAAGATACATACAACTGGTAGCAACAAGCATAGAATACAAAAGATATAATGAACAATTTTCTAAAAGCAGAAAAGAAAGTTCCTCTGAATTAAAATAACTGTTAACTAAACAAGTATATGTCCGGTAATACAATTTGGAAGTCCTGTAACCCAAGGACCCCTTAACCAGAATGAACCAAAGTTTTTAATTCTAAAATTAATACCAACAATCAAAGTCTCAAAAGGTCAAAGTATGACTCTTGAAGAAGACAAGTTCCTACCCTGTAACTGATGAGATGAGACGTCTACTACAACCAAACCCTAAAACTCTATCCTCGCGGTGGAACCTGTCTGAAACCTGAAATATCAACAAAGTGGGTTAAACCCACGAGCAAGTCCTATCTACTACATCCCAATCAGAGAACCAATATACATACCCTCAATATATGGGACACAAAATAAATCCATAGATTTAACATACAAGTTATTCTTTTATCCAGTTTCATGTTTCCAAAACAATAGTCAATATTTATAATATTCCACCCAAACCCTTATTATGAAAAAGAGAACACATTCATTAAGTTTAGCAGAAATAAGCATAACATGAAATACTATCAAGTTTAAGCAATCCCAACATGTCACCATTTTATCCTTTGATACCTTAATAGGTATAGGTATATACATACTGGTCATTCCCTACCTAGTTCATGTTTTCAGAAATCAAAATCATCTTATACGTTATCCCAACGAACCCTTATCATTCAACAATGAACACCTTCTTTAAGTTCAAAGTAAAGAAACATATGCATGCATTTTATTAAATCTCGACAATCATGACAAAACAAATATAATGTATAGATACCTTATTAGGTATGGGCGATCCTGACACGCCGGGCAATCCTGACATGCCAAATAAAATGTATAGATACCTTATTAGGTATGGGCGATCCTGACACGCCGGGCAATCCTTACATGCCAAAATAAAATGCATATAGATGCATTCCAATATGAAACATAAAATAAACAAGGTGCATTATGATTTAAATTTGCACAAACCAGTATTTCAAATTATCCAACATGAAATTATCACCATAAGACAAATCGTTCACAAGTAAACTATAATCACGTATTTGATGGGCATTTATATCCTTAAAGGAAAATACATTTAAGTAAACCAAATAACCCAAGCATCCATTATAGAAGAAATTTCCCAACTCAACCTCCAATGCACTCAATTCTACGAGGGAGTCTAAACCTAATTGTTATCTAGGTTTCTGGGTCTATTCTACTTCTGAGAACCCTATTAAATCATTCTGGAATTTTCTAGAATTTTTGAAAATTTTAAAAAATATTTTTCTCGCAGAAAGAAAATAAAACATAATTCGAAGCATACGTTTACAACCAACACAATCACAAGGGAGACTCATCTTCACATGAAATTTAAAACCCAGGTGAATTTTAATCCTATAAAGTTAACTAAATTTTTCTAGAATTTTCTGGAATTTTAAAATATTTTCTAAAAATAAAAGAAGGTGAAAATCCTACTTTTAGACACTTTAAAAATTAACTTAACACCAAAAGAAACTCATTTCAAGATGAAAATTTATAACCAAGTTTATTTAACCTCCAAAAAGTTACAGTAAAAATTTGGGAACTTTTGGAGTTATAAAAGTATTTTCTAAAATTACAGAAAGTGAAAAACCCAACTTTTGAACCCTTTAAAAATCAATTGAATAATAAGGAAAAATTATTTTGAGTTGAAAATTTAAACCCAAGTGTATTTAGCCTCCAGAGAGCTACAATAAAAATTTTGGAATTTTTGGAAATTTCTAACTATTTTCTAAAATTAAAGAGACTGAAAAATCCAGTTTTTAGACACTTTAAAAGTTAATTTAAAGACAATGGTAAATAATTTTGATATGAAATTTAAAACCCAAGCCCCTTAAGCTCCCAGGAAGTTGACATAAAATTTTGGGAATTTTTAGAATTATAAAATTATTTTTAAAAAATGATTTTTCCAGATTTTCAAGTTTTCCCAAAAATTTCAAAAATACAAAATAAATATCAAAATAATTCGGAATGGGCCCATATTGGACCCAGAGGTGGGCCCCCGCGAGTGGGGCTCGAAAATAATTTTTCGGCCATCGGCAGGTGCCGGAGCCGGCCGGACGCGCCCCCACTCGCCGGCGGCGCGTGTGGGGGTCACTCGCCGGCTGGGCTGTCTTCCCCAGCGCGCAGGCAGCGCGCTGGGGGATTTTCCGGCGCTGATTCCGGCTTCGTCCGACCTCCGTTCAGCCTGATTTTTGTACCGTTCTTCTCCTCTTGATCCCCTCTACCCATTGGTACAAAAAGCCCCATCAAAAATTGTCCGAATCAAAAACCCCTAATTCACAAGTTCTAGGTTCTTCGCAAAATTTAAAATTTTCAATTCAAATTTCTCACGATCTATTTTATTAAAGATCAAGGGTTGTTTTGTAGACAATCACAACAGAGAATGCTTACGAATTAACATCTTTTCTCATCCTAAATTGATGCATAAACAGATTCCTATACAATTTACACATACATGAAATATATATGCATATATTCTTACATATATATATCTATACTCCTATATACAATTTAGCATAATAAATTTCCACGAAATTTATCCATAAGAAGCAACAAAACAAAATACAATTATAAACAGATTTTTCAATATAAACCAAATTCTTAAACCTAGACTATGCATACGGATTCAAAGGGGAAGAGAAGAATCAAACTTGCCTCTTTGACGAATCAACTTGTTCACCCGATCGTCACTCCCTTCTCTCTTTCGTTTACTCCCTCAGTTCTGTGCGTAAAGCAACAGCAAAAACCCTAATTTCTTCTTTTTCCTTTTTGTCTTAATTATTATTCTATTATTGATTTTTCTAAAACTAAATAAAATCAAAAAAAAAAAAAAATAATAATAATATAATTATAACCCTGGCCCAACAATTTAAACATAACCTTAGCCCAATCATTCCAGCCCAAATTCCTCCCTAGCCTAAACCAAAGCATTTAAATAAAATAACACATAATCAATAACAATTCACATAAAATGATAAAATAAATAATTAAACAGAGCAATTTACATGAAATGATTTGAATCTATAAAACCTAAGTAATCCACATAAAATGATAAGATGCATATAAAAGAAAAGCAACTCACCTACAATGATAATTTATTACAATGATAATTTATAGAAATAAGGCATTTCACATGAATTAATAAAATAAAGTAATAATATAAAGAAATTTAATTTCTTTAAAAATATAGACATCTAAAATTTTCGGGGTATTACACAAATACTTTTTTTGATGTGACACACACAGGAAAGTATGAAATTGGTGGGGTGGATGTGTTATTTTTATTATCATTCATAGATACACTTGAGAAGGTATTTATTATAAAATCTTAACAGCCACTAATATATGGATTACATGATTGTGCATAGGTGCTAAAAATGATATGTGGAGGTATCAACGCTATAAAGAAGAGACAAAAAAGACAAATATGAGGCATATAAATGGACCGACGGTCCTTGAATTTTTGGGAGTGGAGTCCTAGAAAAATGTCAAGGGGGCTGGGATAAGCCCTAAGGGAGTCACCTCTAGAGTCAACCCGTTCTTTGTGATTGGAGATCCCATGAAGAAGGTTCAACAGGTAGGAACAATCTGTATTGCGTGACTCATATACAACACTATATTTGGGAGGTTTCTCACGAATATTCTCTCCTACCCATCCCTAAGGCATAGTGTTGTTTTATGTCACGTTAGGAAGGGCATTGCCCTGTGAATCTGAGGCAAGCACTCTTTCGCAGGGTATAGGTCACATATATCCTTAGAGGATTCACCTAAGTGGGATCTGTCGTGAGGCCATGACTATAAGAATTAGATTGTTCTTCAGAAACTCTCATGAGAAGCAAGATATGAGCACATAGCCATTATTAGCGTTACCTCGCGCACCTAGCCTATAGTCAATACTGTGTGTGACATATTAAAGTGTAACAACCTACTCCACGAGGTATGATATTGTCCGCTTTGGGCCTGAGCCCGCACAATTTTGTTATTAGGTTTTACCCCAAAAGGCCTCATATTGTGGTGAAATTGTGGGCAGGTGCGAGAGACACTGGTAGACTACCACACTGGTGAGCTACAGGTTGCGCGATCCCACATTGCCCGGGGAAGATAAAGGTACCTTATGGAGTAAAACCCAAGAACAAAATCGTGAGGACTCAAGCCCAAAGAGGACAATATCATACCTCGTGGAGTGCGTTGCTACATTAAGTTTGGCTCGAGTTCAAGTCCAAAAGACAACTACACCTATTGCATAGTATAATGTTGCCCTTATATAATTTATTTTTTATTTATTTTTAAGAAGTTTTAAAACCTTGTGGGGGGATTGTTAAGTATATTAGGAGAAGTTTTTAAAACTTCTTCCATGTGTTATTTTTTAAGGAGATAAGTCTATTTGATTTGATCTCATTATTTGTAACTGTTGAGTTATGTTGGCCCATTAAATAGGCATATCATACATGAATGTCTCCTTAAAATAGCCCAAGTGATTAGGCCTTGGATACTCTCAGGTCTATAAAAGTTGGGTCTCTCTAGAAGATTAGATATGAAAAAAGTTTACTCTCATCCTACTTTTACAATTTAGGCGGGTGTATCTTTGTCTTCTTCGGATGGCGGATTAGGTTGCATCTTGGAGTTGCATAACACCACAACCTATACGTGCACGTAGGTAGGCTTTATGCTCTCCACTATCCAACCAGGCAACCAGTTATTTCCAACTCTCTAGTTTACTAGTTTGATATTTATCATTATATTATTGGAAATTGTTATTTTTATATATGATATTTCTAGGACCACTCTAAATTATTGAAAATATTCTAGTTAACTTAGAATTACTTCACTCCATTGATTTTTATGTTCTGTTACCATTGATGTATATACTTTCTCTTATAAGAGTGACACCTTGTATAGTGAATGTTCTATAAACAGGAAAAAATGAAACAAAAAACAGAAAATAAGTGTGTGTGTGTATATATATATATATACACACGCGCAAATTTAGAAGAACACTTGTGCTATAGAAAATTGTAAGAAAAAAATGGATTTTGTCTAACTTCCTACTTAATTGTTATTTTTCTATATTGTCTCATGGCATTAACAGAGCACTACTGGTGCTCATTCATCTCCTGCCAACCATTTTCATTAGTTACCTTCATGTAATATTGTACATGATTTAACAATTCCACTAGTATATTATATATATATAGAGAGAGAGTAACCAGATGTAGATGCAGTAACCAAAAGGATGATTGATGAAACAAAAATCCACCCCGAGCTAGACAAATGCCAACTTGTAAAAAAGATAAGAGAAGGGTAATCGGAAGGACACCGGCGTGGTGCCGGCCTACTGCGCTCTGACGATCGAGTCAAAAATTCGAAGGACTTTCTTAAGCTATAAAGGCACTTTAGAGGGTATTAATTTTTTGTACTTGGTATATGGACTGTCTCTGTATTTATAGCAGTCAAATGGGAACGTGTCATAGTAGGAGACTGGATCTTCAATTCCCCGGACTCAACTAGGGATAGAAAAGTCCTAGTCAAAGTATATTTTTTATCCACATCACCTTAGTCTCAACTTTCATGTTATACGTGTCACAATTGGAGTCAAATACTCTATTAGATGCCCCCTGTTCATAAGGCTAGCTTGTCGGCCTTTAGGAACACTATAGATGGCCTTCTGGGCTGTAAAAATGGATTTTTGACCTAAAGAATTTTTGTTGGACTTTTAGCTTGACTTGTGGGCTAAAACCTGAACCGGCCACTGGGCTTTTGGGTCGACAAACCCTAATGTTCAGACCTAGCAAGTTAGCTGGATTGGGCCTCAACTTTAATAATCACTTGCCTGTAGTTTGAATGAACTCCACTTTACCTTTGACTTCAGCTACTAAAAGCACATAGATAAGCTTTTTTCCCCTTTTTTCTCCTTTCCTTTCTCTTTCTTTCTTTCTCTTTTTCTTTCTTTCTTTCTCTTTTTCTTTCTTTTCTCTTTTTCTTTCTTCTTGGGGTTGGCCTTGGCCGGCTTTAAAGGTCTTCTTGGCCAACCTTGTCTTCTTTGGCTTTTCCTTCTTCTAAACATTGTATTGCAAATGTTATGCTGCTTTTTCAAACATTCATTTTTTCAAATGTTACTTTTCCAATTTTCATTCTTCTAGCTATTGCCTTTCCAACGTTATTTTTCTAGCCGTTGCCTTTCGAACGTTCATTTTTCTAGCCGTTGCCTCTCTCTTCCATGCCTATATAAACTTTTCTACGTCTTCCTTCTTCATTCACCCTTCATACACCAAGAACTCCTCCTAATGCATTGCATGCCATACTCCATCATTCATTCTCTTTCCTAGTTTTTATATTTCATTTAGCAAAACTTTGAGAAGCCAAGCTCAGAGCTCTTTGCTCATTACTCTTCTCTCCACGGCATCCTTCAATTTCTTGACTTCTTCATGGTAGACTACACCGAGTGCCAAGATATTGCTTCTTCGATGATAGACCAAGATGTGGAGGAGTTAGTCGTTAGTTTTCATTCCTAGATGGGCTAGTAACATGAGCCCCTTCCTCGGCGGATAGGTTTTGTCACGCCCCAATTCCCGAGGCCCGAAAACCGAGGTGTGAACCCCGTGAGATCACCCTCACGCTCTAACCACCACCTGATCATGCAACCTCAATTTCCTATCATTTTTACGAAAATCGGGCATGACCCACTCTAAATAATTAGCTCTTGGCATGATATACCTGCTTTACAATTTATATGGACACTTCTGGGCACGTGTCCCCCCAGCATTTATATCTAAACAATAAAAATGGACACTTCTGGGCCCGTGTCCCCCCAATATTTCTACACATGCATAATACAATCATAAATACATGTCTCAGTCCTTGAATGTCCGTATTTAATACATACATCACATGAATAAATACAATTGAAGGGACTGAATCAATATAAGCCTCTCCATACATTTAATCCAAATGTAACACGTCTATCTATCCAATATTCTGGACATACATCAGATTCTAAGTAATCTAAACACTACCTCTGTAACCGGTGCTGTCAGTTTCCCCAACTGACTCCAAAACCAGCAATACCTGCAAAACCTGGGAGGGGGTGAGCTCAAAGGCCCAACAAGGTAAGTAGAACCATACTATCACCGCTGCAGCAGGTCGATCCTCACATATTCTCAAAAATATACTTATGCACTTAAATATATCACAATATTTAAGACCATGCCCCACCTAGCATGCATGAACCAATGATGTATATGGCTACTCTAGCACATATGAACATACAAAATCCGCTATACATGATTTTAGAAATCATTTACAACATGCTTGAAAGCAATGAACATTCAGCACCAATATGTATGTAGAACATATATGTCAAAGCATTTACATGAGCAATGTAAATCATCTACCACATTTCCTACTCGACAAGTAGCAATCCCAAATGCAATGAAGATGCATTTAAACAGGAAAACATGCTTAACAGATAAACACATAAGCATAAATGTATTTTTCACCTTCCACGGTCATAATTCGATACATAGGACAAGCATCAAAGCTTGCACATACTCTCCCTCTCGGTCCTCATCCGATACCCCACATGATTGGCCCGCTCCGAGGATCATGTGACCTAGGACAACTCCGATAACCATCCTATGACCTTGACCTACTCCGCCAACGTCATACTTTCGGGGCAATATTTTGGTTTGCCCATTGGTGATTAGACCATATCAGCACCGTCACCAATTATTTGTCTACTCAAGTTGATTAGACCATATCAGCACCGTCACCGAGTATTGGGTAACTCAAAGTGGTTAGACCATATCAGCACCGCCACTGAGCTTATTTTGACTCAAGATGATTAGACCATATCAGCACCGTCACCGAGTCTTAGATGGTTCAAGGTGGTTAGACCATATCAGCACCGCCACCGAGTATTTACCTACTCCAAGGTGGATAGACCACTGTCACCGAGTATTTACCTACTCCAAGGTGACATAACCGCTCCAACGCCCTCACCGTGACCGAGTATTGACCTACTCTGGGTGATTTGCCTACTTTATGACCACAGCCATACCCGAGTATTAACCTACTCTAGGTAATTCAACAACACTTCCCCGTTTCCTCACAACGACCCCATATATGCATTTCAAACATATAAACACTAAGCATTCAATTTTGTGATTCACAATGTACAAGCTAGTTTTAAGAAAACATAGTGTACATTTCGTCTCCGCATAACCACACATATAATTACCTATACATGTAAACCCACGTACAATCACGTATGTGTCATTTCCCTCCTATACATGCAATATGGATGCATATATACATAGCATAGTACTTTCATGCTTCAACCCATGCTTATGAATACTAAAAAGAAGTATCTAGCATGCTTCTCATCACATTCCAACACATATAGCACATATATGTTCAATACCCGCATAACACATCACATATGCCAACAATTTCAACCCTAGCACTTATTTATCATGCTATAGCCTATGCATACATTTTCTATAAACAGATAGCATGCACTTCATTCCCGTAAACCCACATGTAATCACGTACATTTCAAATCATGCATATAAATCACATATGCACCTACACTAGCATAAATACAGTCATGCTCTCATTCAATGCATGTATTCATTACAAGTAGCTAACATGCATTCCAATCACAATATATATACACATATATATTACATCACCCACATATGTATCAAGAACATATAAAACACTTAGCACATTACATGCTTTTCAAATGCTCGCCATAAGTTATATTCAACTTAGCATGCATTTCTACCTCTGCAACCATATATATATAATCACATACATATATATATATATCCTGAACACCATGCATAAGAATCACATATGCATACAAGACAACACAGAGCTAAACCGGTATTATTTAGCATACTTTCTACATGATTTCAATCAATACTTACATGCTTATCACAATGCAATTAGGCGATTAATCTAACATGTTATCGCTTCCCAAACCCGCACATACATATATATACACACGCATATGTATACCCTCTCACATCCCATGTATGTACCACATTCCCTATACACATATATATATAAGCGCCTACATATATATGGATATACACGTACCACATATGATTAAATTAAGACATATGTAAATTACTCAACATACATAAAATATCTGTATGAGATAGAGGCAAGAATCAACTTGCCTTAGGTCCCGCTTTTGCCAAGTCCGCGCTTGCAAAGCGATCCTTTTTCCATGTCCGGTCCGGTCCAGTCCCGTGCCAAAGTCTACGCAACCAATTCAACCGAACTATGTTCAACTGGCCAAATTCCAAAGTCCAGTTCAAAAGTCTATACGACTCATTTCTCCATGGCAGCCCACTCATCCACTTTTAAATTAGTTGGAGACCAAGTTCAACATCATTTATCACCAATCCCAAATGCCACAAATATAGGCTGTCCAACAGCCGGGAGAATGCCACCATCTACCACTTCAAGCCACCATTATCTAAACAAAATAGAACCCGCAACCATCCACAATAAGGTCTACAAACCCGAGCTAAAACAGCCCCACCGTGACTACCACCGTGACCACCAAAACAGGCCACTCCTTTGAAGCCGAACCATGAACCCAAACTCAGCTGTAAGATCACCACAACCACAGCCAACCCAAACACAAAACCGAAGCCCATAGCTGGCCGACCAAGCCGAAACCCAACTAAAAAATCCCAGCCGAGTCACAAGCCCGGAGCCTCTAAAACAGACTGTCCGAACAGCCGTAAGGAGACATCCTTGAACCACCCGAAGTCGCCGAATAGGCAGTCCAAGCCACTGCCGAGCACGACCACCATGGCAGCCACCTCCAGCCACCACCACCTCGGCTTCCCCTTCTTCGGTCCGACCATCCCTCGAACCAGCAACCTCATCAAAACAGACCCACGAGTTCCACCCGAAACCCATCCCGATCCAACCGCTATAGCAGAGCCAAGCCAAACTCAGCCGAGTTCAGCCCAAAATCGAACCAACCGCGGCCTCCTCCAGCCGTCGCAACCGCCGGAGTTCACCGAAACGGACCCATCACGGTCCGTGCACCAGCCGAAGCCCCATCGCGAACGACGCCCCTTCGCGAACGGCCCAGCCACTGCCGGGGCTCCACCGTGAGCGATCGGCAGCCCAGCCACCGCCGGCGCCGGACCACCCCTCCTCTTTCTCGGTTTCTCTCTCTCGATCCCCCGATCTCTCCTTCTCTCTTCTCGGTTTCTCCCGATTCTCCCTCTTCTCTCTTTCTTTTTCCTTTTTCTTTCTTCTTTTCTTTTCTCTCTTTCTTTTTCCTTTTTCTTTCCTTCTCTTTTTCTTTTTGGGTCAGCCGAAGACCACCACTTGGTCTTTCTCCTTCCTTCATTTTGGTCCACATATACATATTTATATGTATATGTGTGTGTATAACACCATATACACTATTGACCCACTTTATGCACAAAATCACAATTGTGCATCTCCATGTATTCTTAATTACATAAAGCCCATCATATGCATATATATATATTCCCATATATATATATATCTATATCCTCCAAATTCATATATATATATATAATTCCATATATATATATATATATCATATTTTCAAATTTTAATTTATTCGAAAAAAAATCGGTCCGGTCCAAAATCACCCGGAACCGGTCAAAATTATTCCGGTCCTTACAACCTCCCCTCCTTCAAGGAATTTCGTCCTCAAAATTTGCATAGTCATGGTCCTTCCAAAACCAATCCATACCGGACGTCATTCTCGCCAATGATCGTCACTTCCTCTCTTTTCACGTACCCTAGGCGCTACACTTGTAACACCTAACTCATAACACTCAAGTCTTGCACACAGTGCATCTCGACTTGCTTCCTAGAGTCCACAGTCTCTACCTCAAGACCTATCCAGCCCATCTCTATCTCTAGTCTAAGGCAACACCTTCGACTAATCATTCCAATCTCTCACAGTGATACATCCCCTATAATCCGGGATCATCAATACTCAAAGTCATTCTTTTATTATCAAACATGACTTTCAATCTCTAGCATACCATTCCCGGGCTTAGTCCAATATCCTGGGCATCATCACAACACAAACCACGTCAATCCAGTGCACATCACAAGCACACTCACCAGCAAGGCACATGACAGTGTACTTGCCGATACAAACCACATAAGCGGTGTACTTGCCGAAGCAAGTCACATAATCCTACCCAGTCTCATAGACTACAACCCACTGGAATCCAATGCCAAGTCCAAGATCTTACATCCCACTGGTTTCACAATCTCATTATTCAAGAGGAGAACCATTTTCCATTTTCACCCTTCACACCAAGGAGCCAGTTGACAATTAGAGAGAATTCCTTTCATATCAGCACTTCACTTTAGACAACCCTTACCAATGAAAGTTTGAGGTCACCTGCAGTAGCCAAACAGCAGCCCTACAGTGGCCGCAGCCCACTACGTCTACACGTCCACTGCGTCCACCTCTCCCCTTCAAGGTAAAAAATTATCCTCACTTCAGATACCATATGTCAGGATCCTCATCCACTATCAACCCATCCTTCTCTTAATAACATATCCACACTATGATCCAACTGCCTCTGTCGTGCGCATATCACAGCACACCACTGAGATCAAGGCACATAAGGAGTGCACTTGTCAAAACAAATCATCCAGTCCTATCCATTTTTGTGGACTACATTCCATTCCTTTCCAGCATCTCACTTGAGACCCCAAGATCCTGACTGCTTCGTCTAGGACCCTACAATTCCAGACTTACTTTCAAAGCCTATCACTACACGTCTATTTCAACATCACAGTCCACTCGGGTTCAAACCTCTACCTAGGTTTACCAATTCTCAAAACCAGGACTTCTAGGTGACTACATGTCACTACTAGCCATGCAACGCAAAATGCAACACAAAAGGGTAATGCACAGTCACATGAATCATATATACCACATAGCATATAACATACAACATACTAATCACATAAACACGTACCATGCATGATATGACATATGATGCATAAATCAAGACCCTAGCCCTCGGGCTAACACTAGGAAAATACCCCTGACCATACACGGTCCCGGCACTTCCTCTGCCTGAGCAAGTGTGAAACACGGCCCAGTCCCCCTAGTATACACACATACTAGAACACAAAATCTAGAGTGGTTCAAACCAACCTACTCTCATCCTCTGTACTCATTGGTAAACACCTACCGATCTATCCACATCTGTAGTCGAAGGTAGTATCCTTGACTATCTACACCAATCACTTTCAGTGACATATCCCTACTGTTGGGGATTCTTTACCTGTCGTCATCCAGATGAAACAACTCAACATCTACAAGAGCCGGCGTATTGTAAGAGAAGCACTAATCCAAGAAAAATGTCTGGCCAGGCCACTTTTCCCAGTTAGCCCAACTTCGGCAACATGCCTTCCTTGTATCCCATCTCAATCCCAATTGCCAACCTCGGCAATACACTTACCAACAACACATCATAAGCCCCTAAGTATTTCTAAGGACTTAAACACTAGCAAACTTCCTTGCGGTATCTCTTCATTGCTCACTAATGAGACTTAATCACCAAATCCAAAGGTTTAAACTCAACCAATTCTGGGAGTTATTACCAATCGAAACCAGTTTCACACACCAACACTCTGATCTTTCATTAAGATTGCTCAAACCGAGCAAATCACCCCACTACCGTCCATAGGTAATCAAACCTACCATCTAGACAACTATCAACCATTGCCTATCTCCAAACCAACATGTGATTTGACCCTACGTCCTTAGGTATTCGAACCTACGACTTTGATACCCTAGGTTTTCGAACCTAATGCTTTAACAGCAATCCACAAATCTTCAAACCCTTACCTGTTGCCCCTAGGTATTCCAACCTAGTGCTCTCATAGATACCACTCTAGTATCAGGTACCAAATCCAACATTCTCAACCATACACATGATATGTCCATCACCCGTCGTCCCTAGGTATTCCAACCTAAAGCTCTGATACCATTCTGTCACGCCCTGATTCCTGAGGCTCGGAAACCGAGGTGTGAACCCCGTGAGATCACCCTCACGCTCTAACCACCACCTGATCATGCAACCTCAATTTCCTATCATTTTTACGAAAATCGGGCATGACCCACTCTAAATAATTAGCTCTTGGCATGATATACCTGCTTTATAATTTATATGGACACTTCTGGGCACGTGTCCCCCCAGCATTTATATCTAAACAATAAAAATGGACACTTCTGGGCCCGTGTCCCCCCAATATTTCTACACATGCATAATACAATCATAAATACATGTCTCAGTCCTTGAATGTCCGTATTTAATACATACATCACATGAATAAATACAATTGAAGGGACTGAATCAATATAAGCCTCTCCATACATTTAATCCAAATGTAACACGTCTATCTATCCAATATTCTGGACATACATCAGATTCTAAGTAATCTAAACACTACCTCTGTAACCGGTGCTGTCAGTTTCCCCAACTGACTCCAAAACCAGCAATACCTGCAAAACCTGGGAGGGGGTGAGCTCAAAGGCCCAACAAGGTAAGTAGAACCATACTATCACCGCTGCAGCAGGTCGATCCTCACATATTCTCAAAAATATACTTATGCACTTAAATATATCACAATATTTAAGACCATGCCCCACCTAGCATGCATGAACCAATGATGTATATGGCTACTCTAGCACATATGAACATACAAAATCCGCTATACATGATTTTAGAAATCATTTACAACATGCTTGAAAGCAATGAACATTCAGCACCAATATGTATGTAGAACATATATGTCAAAGCATTTACATGAGCAATGTAAATCATCTACCACATTTCCTACTCGACAAGTAGCAATCCCAAATGCAATGAAGATGCATTTAAACAGGAAAACATGCTTAACAGATAAACACATAAGCATAAATGTATTTTTCACCTTCCACGGTCATAATTCGATACATAGGACAAGCATCAAAGCTTGCACATACTCTCCCTCTCGGTCCTCATCCGATACCCCACATGATTGGCCCGCTCCGAGGATCATGTGACCTAGGACAACTCCGATAACCATCCTATGACCTTGACCTACTCCGCCAACGTCATACTTTCGGGGCAATATTTTGGTTTGCCCATTGGTGATTAGACCATATCAGCACCGTCACCAATTATTTGTCTACTCAAGTTGATTAGACCATATCAGCACCGTCACCGAGTATTGGGTAACTCAAAGTGGTTAGACCATATCAGCACCGCCACTGAGCTTATTTTGACTCAAGATGATTAGACCATATCAGCACCGTCACCGAGTCTTAGATGGTTCAAGGTGGTTAGACCATATCAGCACCGCCACCGAGTATTTACCTACTCCAAGGTGGATAGACCACTGTCACCGAGTATTTACCTACTCCAAGGTGACATAACCGCTCCAACGCCCTCACCGTGACCGAGTATTGACCTACTCTGGGTGATTTGCCTACTTTATGACCACAGCCATACCCGAGTATTAACCTACTCTAGGTAATTCAACAACACTTCCCCGTTTCCTCACAACGACCCCATATATGCATTTCAAACATATAAACACTAAGCATTCAATTTTGTGATTCACAATGTACAAGCTAGTTTTAAGAAAACATAGTGTACATTTCGTCTCCGCATAACCACACATATAATTACCTATACATGTAAACCCACGTACAATCACGTATGTGTCATTTCCCTCCTATACATGCAATATGGATGCATATATACATAGCATAGTACTTTCATGCTTCAACCCATGCTTATGAATACTAAAAAGAAGTATCTAGCATGCTTCTCATCACATTCCAACACATATAGCACATATATGTTCAATACCCGCATAACACATCACATATGCCAACAATTTCAACCCTAGCACTTATTTATCATGCTATAGCCTATGCATACATTTTCTATAAACAGATAGCATGCACTTCATTCCCGTAAACCCACATGTAATCACGTACATTTCAAATCATGCATATAAATCACATATGCACCTACACTAGCATAAATACAGTCATGCTCTCATTCAATGCATGTATTCATTACAAGTAGCTAACATGCATTCCAATCACAATATATATACACATATATATTACATCACCCACATATGTATCAAGAACATATAAAACACTTAGCACATTACATGCTTTTCAAATGCTCGCCATAAGTTATATTCAACTTAGCATGCATTTCTACCTCTGCAACCATATATATATATAATCACATACATATATATATATCCTGAACACCATGCATAAGAATCACATATGCATACAAGACAACACAGAGCTAAACCGGTATTATTTAGCATACTTTCTACATGATTTCAATCAATACTTACATGCTTATCACAATGCAATTAGGCGATTAATCTAACATGTTATCGCTTCCCAAACCCGCACATACATATATATACACACGCATATGTATACCCTCTCACATCCCATGTATGTACCACATTCCCTATACACATATATATATAAGCGCCTACATATATATGGATATACACGTACCACATATGATTAAATTAAGACATATGTAAATTACTCAACATACATAAAATATCTGTATGAGATAGAGGCAAGAATCAACTTGCCTTAGGTCCCGCTTTTGCCAAGTCCGCGCTTGCAAAGCGATCCTTTTTCCATGTCCGGTCCGGTCCAGTCCCGTGCCAAAGTCTACGCAACCAATTCAACCGAACTATGTTCAACTGGCCAAATTCCAAAGTCCAGTTCAAAAGTCTATACGACTCATTTCTCCATGGCAGCCCACTCATCCACTTTTAAATTAGTTGGAGACCAAGTTCAACATCATTTATCACCAATCCCAAATGCCACAAATATAGGCTGTCCAACAGCCGGGAGAATGCCACCATCTACCACTTCAAGCCACCATTATCTAAACAAAATAGAACCCGCAACCATCCACAATAAGGTCTACAAACCCGAGCTAAAACAGCCCCACCGTGACTACCACCGTGACCACCAAAACAGGCCACTCCTTTGAAGCCGAACCATGAACCCAAACTCAGCTGTAAGATCACCACAACCACAGCCAACCCAAACACAAAACCGAAGCCCATAGCTGGCCGACCAAGCCGAAACCCAACTAAAAAATCCCAGCCGAGTCACAAGCCCGGAGCCTCTAAAACAGACTGTCCGAACAGCCGTAAGGAGACATCCTTGAACCACCCGAAGTCGCCGAATAGGCAGTCCAAGCCACTGCCGAGCACGACCACCATGGCAGCCACCTCCAGCCACCACCACCTCGGCTTCCCCTTCTTCGGTCCGACCATCCCTCGAACCAGCAACCTCATCAAAACAGACCCACGAGTTCCACCCGAAACCCATCCCGATCCAACCGCTATAGCAGAGCCAAGCCAAACTCAGCCGAGTTCAGCCCAAAATCGAACCAACCGCGGCCTCCTCCAGCCGTCGCAACCGCCGGAGTTCACCGAAACGGACCCATCACGGTCCGTGCACCAGCCGAAGCCCCATCGCGAACGACGCCCCTTCGCGAACGGCCCAGCCACTGCCGGGGCTCCACCGTGAGCGATCGGCAGCCCAGCCACCGCCGGCGCCGGACCACCCCTCCTCTTTCTCGGTTTCTCTCTCTCGATCCCCCGATCTCTCCTTCTCTCTTCTCGGTTTCTCCCGATTCTCCCTCTTCTCTCTTTCTTTTTCCTTTTTCTTTCTTCTTTTCTTTTCTCTCTTTCTTTTTCCTTTTTCTTTCCTTCTCTTTTTCTTTTTGGGTCAGCCGAAGACCACCACTTGGTCTTTCTCCTTCCTTCATTTTGGTCCACATATACATATTTATATGTATATGTGTGTGTATAACACCATATACACTATTGACCCACTTTATGCACAAAATCACAATTGTGCATCTCCATGTATTCTTAATTACATAAAGCCCATCATATGCATATATATATATTCCCATATATATATATATCTATATCCTCCAAATTCATATATATATATATAATTCCATATATATATATATATATCATATTTTCAAATTTTAATTTATTCGAAAAAAAATCGGTCCGGTCCAAAATCACCCGGAACCGGTCAAAATTATTCCGGTCCTTACAACCTCCCCTCCTTCAAGGAATTTCGTCCTCAAAATTTGCATAGTCATGGTCCTTCCAAAACCAATCCATACCGGACGTCATTCTCGCCAATGATCGTCACTTCCTCTCTTTTCACGTACCCTAGGCGCTACACTTGTAACACCTAACTCATAACACTCAAGTCTTGCACACAGTGCATCTCGACTTGCTTCCTAGAGTCCACAGTCTCTACCTCAAGACCTATCCAGCCCATCTCTATCTCTAGTCTAAGGCAACACCTTCGACTAATCATTCCAATCTCTCACAGTGATACATCCCCTATAATCCGGGATCATCAATACTCAAAGTCATTCTTTTATTATCAAACATGACTTTCAATCTCTAGCATACCATTCCCGGGCTTAGTCCAATATCCTGGGCATCATCACAACACAAACCACGTCAATCCAGTGCACATCACAAGCACACTCACCAGCAAGGCACATGACAGTGTACTTGCCGATACAAACCACATAAGCGGTGTACTTGCCGAAGCAAGTCACATAATCCTACCCAGTCTCATAGACTACAACCCACTGGAATCCAATGCCAAGTCCAAGATCTTACATCCCACTGGTTTCACAATCTCATTATTCAAGAGGAGAACCATTTTCCATTTTCACCCTTCACACCAAGGAGCCAGTTGACAATTAGAGAGAATTCCTTTCATATCAGCACTTCACTTTAGACAACCCTTACCAATGAAAGTTTGAGGTCACCTGCAGTAGCCAAACAGCAGCCCTACAGTGGCCGCAGCCCACTACGTCTACACGTCCACTGCGTCCACCTCTCCCCTTCAAGGTAAAAAATTATCCTCACTTCAGATACCATATGTCAGGATCCTCATCCACTATCAACCCATCCTTCTCTTAATAACATATCCACACTATGATCCAACTGCCTCTGTCGTGCGCATATCACAGCACACCACTGAGATCAAGGCACATAAGGAGTGCACTTGTCAAAACAAATCATCCAGTCCTATCCATTTTTGTGGACTACATTCCATTCCTTTCCAGCATCTCACTTGAGACCCCAAGATCCTGACTGCTTCGTCTAGGACCCTACAATTCCAGACTTACTTTCAAAGCCTATCACTACACGTCTATTTCAACATCACAGTCCACTCGGGTTCAAACCTCTACCTAGGTTTACCAATTCTCAAAACCAGGACTTCTAGGTGACTACATGTCACTACTAGCCATGCAACGCAAAATGCAACACAAAAGGGTAATGCACAGTCACATGAATCATATATACCACATAGCATATAACATACAACATACTAATCACATAAACACGTACCATGCATGATATGACATATGATGCATAAATCAAGACCCTAGCCCTCGGGCTAACACTAGGAAAATACCCCTGACCATACACGGTCCCGGCACTTCCTCTGCCTGAGCAAGTGTGAAACACGGCCCAGTCCCCCTAGTATACACACATACTAGAACACAAAATCTAGAGTGGTTCAAACCAACCTACTCTCATCCTCTGTACTCATTGGTAAACACCTACCGATCTATCCACATCTGTAGTCGAAGGTAGTATCCTTGACTATCTACACCAATCACTTTCAGTGACATATCCCTACTGTTGGGGATTCTTTACCTGTCGTCATCCAGATGAAACAACTCAACATCTACAAGAGCCGGCGTATTGTAAGAGAAGCACTAATCCAAGAAAAATGTCTGGCCAGGCCACTTTTCCCAGTTAGCCCAACTTCGGCAACATGCCTTCCTTGTATCCCATCTCAATCCCAATTGCCAACCTCGGCAATACACTTACCAACAACACATCATAAGCCCCTAAGTATTTCTAAGGACTTAAACACTAGCAAACTTCCTTGCGGTATCTCTTCATTGCTCACTAATGAGACTTAATCACCAAATCCAAAGGTTTAAACTCAACCAATTCTGGGAGTTATTACCAATCGAAACCAGTTTCACACACCAACACTCTGATCTTTCATTAAGATTGCTCAAACCGAGCAAATCACCCCACTACCGTCCATAGGTAATCAAACCTACCATCTAGACAACTATCAACCATTGCCTATCTCCAAACCAACATGTGATTTGACCCTACGTCCTTAGGTATTCGAACCTACGACTTTGATACCCTAGGTTTTCGAACCTAATGCTTTAACAGCAATCCACAAATCTTCAAACCCTTACCTGTTGCCCCTAGGTATTCCAACCTAGTGCTCTCATAGATACCACTCTAGTATCAGGTACCAAATCCAACATTCTCAACCATACACATGATATGTCCATCACCCGTCGTCCCTAGGTATTCCAACCTAAAGCTCTGATACCATTCTGTCACGCCCTGATTCCTGAGGCTCGGAAACCGAGGTGTGAACCCCGTGAGATCACCCTCACGCTCTAACCACCACCTGATCATGCAACCTCAATTTCCTATCATTTTTACGAAAATCGGGCATGACCCACTCTAAATAATTAGCTCTTGGCATGATATACCTGCTTTACAATTTATATGGACACTTCTGGGCACGTGTCCCCCCAGCATTTATATCTAAACAATAAAAATGGACACTTCTGGGCCCGTGTCCCCCCAATATTTCTACACATGCATAATACAATCATAAATACATGTCTCAGTCCTTGAATGTCCGTATTTAATACATACATCACATGAATAAATACAATTGAAGGGACTGAATCAATATAAGCCTCTCCATACATTTAATCCAAATGTAACACGTCTATCTATCCAATATTCTGGACATACATCAGATTCTAAGTAATCTAAACACTACCTCTGTAACCGGTGCTGTCAGTTTCCCCAACTGACTCCAAAACCAGCAATACCTGCAAAACCTGGGAGGGGGTGAGCTCAAAGGCCCAACAAGGTAAGTAGAACCATACTATCACCGCTGCAGCAGGTCGATCCTCACATATTCTCAAAAATATACTTATGCACTTAAATATATCACAATATTTAAGACCATGCCCCACCTAGCATGCATGAACCAATGATGTATATGGCTACTCTAGCACATATGAACATACAAAATCCGCTATACATGATTTTAGAAATCATTTACAACATGCTTGAAAGCAATGAACATTCAGCACCAATATGTATGTAGAACATATATGTCAAAGCATTTACATGAGCAATGTAAATCATCTACCACATTTCCTACTCGACAAGTAGCAATCCCAAATGCAATGAAGATGCATTTAAACAGGAAAACATGCTTAACAGATAAACACATAAGCATAAATGTATTTTTCACCTTCCACGGTCATAATTCGATACATAGGACAAGCATCAAAGCTTGCACATACTCTCCCTCTCGGTCCTCATCCGATACCCCACATGATTGGCCCGCTCCGAGGATCATGTGACCTAGGACAACTCCGATAACCATCCTATGACCTTGACCTACTCCGCCAACGTCATACTTTCGGGGCAATATTTTGGTTTGCCCATTGGTGATTAGACCATATCAGCACCGTCACCAATTATTTGTCTACTCAAGTTGATTAGACCATATCAGCACCGTCACCGAGTATTGGGTAACTCAAAGTGGTTAGACCATATCAGCACCGCCACTGAGCTTATTTTGACTCAAGATGATTAGACCATATCAGCACCGTCACCGAGTCTTAGATGGTTCAAGGTGGTTAGACCATATCAGCACCGCCACCGAGTATTTACCTACTCCAAGGTGGATAGACCACTGTCACCGAGTATTTACCTACTCCAAGGTGACATAACCGCTCCAACGCCCTCACCGTGACCGAGTATTGACCTACTCTGGGTGATTTGCCTACTTTATGACCACAGCCATACCCGAGTATTAACCTACTCTAGGTAATTCAACAACACTTCCCCGTTTCCTCACAACGACCCCATATATGCATTTCAAACATATAAACACTAAGCATTCAATTTTGTGATTCACAATGTACAAGCTAGTTTTAAGAAAACATAGTGTACATTTCGTCTCCGCATAACCACACATATAATTACCTATACATGTAAACCCACGTACAATCACGTATGTGTCATTTCCCTCCTATACATGCAATATGGATGCATATATACATAGCATAGTACTTTCATGCTTCAACCCATGCTTATGAATACTAAAAAGAAGTATCTAGCATGCTTCTCATCACATTCCAACACATATAGCACATATATGTTCAATACCCGCATAACACATCACATATGCCAACAATTTCAACCCTAGCACTTATTTATCATGCTATAGCCTATGCATACATTTTCTATAAACAGATAGCATGCACTTCATTCCCGTAAACCCACATGTAATCACGTACATTTCAAATCATGCATATAAATCACATATGCACCTACACTAGCATAAATACAGTCATGCTCTCATTCAATGCATGTATTCATTACAAGTAGCTAACATGCATTCCAATCACAATATATATACACATATATATTACATCACCCACATATGTATCAAGAACATATAAAACACTTAGCACATTACATGCTTTTCAAATGCTCGCCATAAGTTATATTCAACTTAGCATGCATTTCTACCTCTGCAACCATATATATATAATCACATACATATATATATATATCCTGAACACCATGCATAAGAATCACATATGCATACAAGACAACACAGAGCTAAACCGGTATTATTTAGCATACTTTCTACATGATTTCAATCAATACTTACATGCTTATCACAATGCAATTAGGCGATTAATCTAACATGTTATCGCTTCCCAAACCCGCACATACATATATATACACACGCATATGTATACCCTCTCACATCCCATGTATGTACCACATTCCCTATACACATATATATATAAGCGCCTACATATATATGGATATACACGTACCACATATGATTAAATTAAGACATATGTAAATTACTCAACATACATAAAATATCTGTATGAGATAGAGGCAAGAATCAACTTGCCTTAGGTCCCGCTTTTGCCAAGTCCGCGCTTGCAAAGCGATCCTTTTTCCATGTCCGGTCCGGTCCAGTCCCGTGCCAAAGTCTACGCAACCAATTCAACCGAACTATGTTCAACTGGCCAAATTCCAAAGTCCAGTTCAAAAGTCTATACGACTCATTTCTCCATGGCAGCCCACTCATCCACTTTTAAATTAGTTGGAGACCAAGTTCAACATCATTTATCACCAATCCCAAATGCCACAAATATAGGCTGTCCAACAGCCGGGAGAATGCCACCATCTACCACTTCAAGCCACCATTATCTAAACAAAATAGAACCCGCAACCATCCACAATAAGGTCTACAAACCCGAGCTAAAACAGCCCCACCGTGACTACCACCGTGACCACCAAAACAGGCCACTCCTTTGAAGCCGAACCATGAACCCAAACTCAGCTGTAAGATCACCACAACCACAGCCAACCCAAACACAAAACCGAAGCCCATAGCTGGCCGACCAAGCCGAAACCCAACTAAAAAATCCCAGCCGAGTCACAAGCCCGGAGCCTCTAAAACAGACTGTCCGAACAGCCGTAAGGAGACATCCTTGAACCACCCGAAGTCGCCGAACAGGCAGTCCAAGCCACTGCCGAGCACGACCACCATGGCAGCCACCTCCAGCCACCACCACCTCGGCTTCCCCTTCTTCGGTCCGACCATCCCTCGAACCAGCAACCTCATCAAAACAGACCCACGAGTTCCACCCGAAACCCATCCCGATCCAACCGCTACAGCAGATCCAAGCCAAACTCAGCCGAGTTCAGCCCAAAATCGAACCAACCGCAGCCTCCTCCAGCCGTCGCAACCGCCGGAGTTCACCGAAACGGACCCATCACGGTCCGTGCACCAGCCGAAGCCCCATCGCGAACGACGCCCCTTCGCGAACGGCCCAGCCACTGCCGGGGCTCCACCGTGAGCGATCGGCAGCCCCAGCCACCGCCGGCGCCGGACCACCCCTCCTCTTTCTCGGTTTCTCTCTCTCGATCCCCCGATCTCTCCTTCTCTCTTCTCGGTTTCTCCCGATTCTCCCTCTTCTCTCTTTCTTTTTCCTTTTTCTTTCTTCTTTTCTTTTCTCTCTTTCTTTTTCCTTTTTCTTTCCTTCTCTTTTTCTTTTTGGGTCAGCCGAAGACCACCACTTGGTCTTTCTCCTTCCTTCATTTTGGTCCACATATACATATTTATATGTATATGTGTGTGTATAACACCATATACACTATTGACCCACTTTATGCACAAAATCACAATTGTGCATCTCCATGTATTCTTAATTACATAAAGCCCATCATATGCATATATATATATTCCCATATATATATATATCTATATCCTCCAAATTCATATATATATATATAATTCCATATATATATATATATATCATATTTTCGAATTTTAATTTATTCGAAAAAAAATCGGTCCGGTCCAAAATCACCCGGAACCGGTCAAAATTATTTCGGTCCTTACAGGTTTATTCAATTCACCTGGGGGAGACATGTTTTTATGAGGGCGCTTTCGCCTATGATCTTCGGTTCCCAGTTCCTGTATTCATACAGGAACGTCTTCACACGGCGATACTGGGAACTTCTTCACACAAACTTCTTGACATGCCATACTGTATTCGTTTGTGTAAGTTGGCTCATCATTATGGCATGTCTCTTCATGTGGAGGACCCTTGGCTTTGACACCCCGCTGTCAGTAGGCGTACTTCTTTCTTCCTACGGGTTATTTTAAGAATAATGACTGGTACCACCTTCATAGCCAATCGAGCGAAAATAATCCGCCTAAGGGGTTGGTTCTTGTTAACAACAACAACTGTATTAAGACATGGAAGCACTGATTTTTTTTTGTTTTTGGGTGTTGGGAGCCCACTCCTCACATTATTCCCCACTCATGGACACTCGAAGACGATTCTGGTAAGCTTACTTTCTCTCTCTTTTCCTCCTCTTTTTCTCTTCTTCTTCTTTTACACATAATTATTTTTAAACCCAGCTTGGAAAGTCATGCCGCTGGTGAGTGAAGCAGAGGAAGGAAGGATGGCGAGAGCCTGTAATTGCCCAATGAGGGATGCCCAAGTCCTTACCCATAACGAAGGGCTGAGTTTATTAGGCTACCCTCCCCGTGTTAACATCGATTAAAGGGGTATGTCTTCTTTCTGTTTTTCTGTACTTTTCCTTTCCTTTTTTGATAAACTGCCGCTTATGTACTTTACTGGCTCAAATATACAGGGGCTCCGCAAAAGAGGCTGGGCAAATCCCTTCTCAAAGGTAAAGGTGTTGCCTCCTCTTCCGCTCATTCGGCCCTAAAAAGGCCAAGAAGGCCTGTTGTTACCAGAGCTGGGGACTTGTCGTCTCTTCACTCAGTTAGGAACCTTCCTCCTGTTGCAGCAATTGTCCCTGGGAGCATTTCGGACCCGAGCTCCTTTAGGGTGCCGCAAACTCAATTATTTAGTGGCAGTAGTGTTCCGGACTTGGGCTTTTTTGGGGTGCCTATGACTCAACTTTTTGGGAGTGGCTACTCCCAGGCTTCTTTTTCATCTGCCTCTAGTAGCACTAGGTTGATGCTAACTGACCTAACATTTGCCATTTCCAGGACCGGGCAATTTGTTATTCAGAGTGACCTCGAGCAGGTGGATGCACTCAGGATTCCTACTTCAACTAGACACCTCCTAGCCAATATGGCTAAGGTTTGCATCCTTCCTTACTTTATTTTTTTAACCTCATCTTTTATGCCTTATACTTATGCATAGTTTAATGTTGTTCAACAGAGCATAATATTTGCTCACTCTATTTCCAACTGCCTTATGTGGATGGCAGAAGAACTTGAGAGACAGAAGACTTCCTTCAATGTTGGGCATGCCTCTTTTAACACTGAGCGCTCCATGCTAAACACGAAGATAGAGTCTCTATGTACATCTCATGCCTCTCATGTGGGAGAGATTGAAGTCCTTAACTCCCAGATTCGCCATGATTGGGAGGAGATGACCCGATGGAATGCCGATCTGTCAGGGATTAGAGCATTGACAATTGAGTAGTTCAAGGGATCGTTTGACTTTGACAAGACATGTGATGAATCATACATCAAGGGCTTTGAGTATTTCCATACTAAGGCGCAGAGCGAGTGGCCAGAGATGGACTTCTCCCATTTGTAGCTAGATGAGGACAAGGAGTCTGACCTTTGATGCCCTCTTTTCTTTTTATTGTAGTACTTTTCTTCCGTAGCATCTTTCCACCTATGGTCTTGTAACCCTTTTTCTTGATTAATGAAGAGTTATTTGCTTTCTTATTAAGGTGTCCATCTGGTTTTTGAGCAAAAACCTTCATGACATAATCCTACAAAAGAACTTACACACTAGACTCACCTTGTTATTAGGTAGCATTCCCTTAAGTGGGCCGTGCCTATACATGGCCACTTGACCATGTTTTCAGAATTAACTTATTCCATCTTTTCCATTAAGGCTCCCCTTTAGAGGCATCCCTCCGTGGGGTTCTTTGACAATGTTTTTGGAATTAATTCATCCTGCCTTTTTCATTAAAGGCCTTCCTTAGAGGTGTGCCCCCATGGGGTTGTTTAACAATGTTCTCAGAATTAATTCATTCTACCTTTTTCGTTAAAGGCCATCTTTAGAGGTGTGCCCCCGTAGGGTTATTTAACAATATTCTCAGAATTAATTCATCCCGCCTTTTTCATTAAAGGTCATCTTTAGAGGTGTGCCCCCATGTGGTTATTTAACAATATTCTCAGAATTAATTCATCACGCATTTTTCATTAAAGGCCTTTTTTAGAGGTGTGCCCCCGTGGGGTTATTTGACAATATTTTCAAAATTAATTTATCCTGACTTTTTCATTAAAGGCTCTCTGCAGAGGTGTGCCCACGTGGGGTTGTTTGACAATATTCTCAAAATTAATTCATCCTGACAATATTCACGGAGAGAAGTTTGAGGTTTTCTCCGATCATAAGAGCTTGAAGTACCTTTTTACAAATGACTTGAATATGAGACAGAGGAGATGGGTTGAATACAAGGAAGACTACAACTTTGATCTTCAGTATCACCCAAGAAAGGCTAATGTGGTTGTTGATGCATTGAGCAGGAAATCATATGGTACTTTGGCTAGTATTGTCATCCAAGAGTGGAAGATGATGAAAGACATCTCACAAATGGGATTGTACTTTAGTGAGAGTGGTGGACAGGCCACTTTATTCACACTCATAGAGCAACTAACTCTAGTGAGTAGGGTGGTTGAGGAGCACATGCATGACACTGAGTTAGAGAGCATTCACACTCAGATTACGAGTGGTGAAGTAGTAGAGGATTGTGTTTTCCATTCAGACAGAGGTCTGAGGTGCAAAGACAGAATGGTAGTTCCATTGGTTTGTATGAATGAGGTTTTGAGGGTGTTCCATAGCTCCAGACTTGCAGTACATCCTGGTGGTACCAAAATGTACCACAACCTTTGTAGACAGTATTGGTGGAAGGGCATGAAAAAGGACGTCGCGCAATTTGTAGCAAGGTGCCTCACTTATCAATAAGTAAAGGTCAAACATTAGAGACTGACAGGTTTATTACAGCCCTTACCAGTAACCATGTGGAAGTGGGAACACGTCACTATGGACTTTGTGACGGGGTTACCTCGGACAAGGAAGAGTTACGACGCAATTTGGGTCATTGTGGATAGATTGACCAAGGTGGGTCATTTCCTTCCTATTCGAGTGACGAATGACGTGGATACTCTTAGTCAGTTGTACATTGATCAAATTTTGAGGTTGCACAGAGTGCCAGTGTCTATTATGTCTAACAGGGACCCGATGTTCACGTTACGATTTTGGCAGAGTTTTCAGGCTGCACTTGATACGGACCTCCATTTCAATACGGCTTTCCATCCTCAGATAGATGGTCAGTCAGAGCATACCATTCATATCTTGGAGGATATGCTTAGAGTATGTGCACTTGATTTTCGAGGCAGTTGGGAGGATCACCTTCCATTGGTGGAGTTTACATATAATAATAACTACCAAGCTAGTATTAAGATGGCTCTATTTGAGGCTTTGTATGGTAGACCTTGCAGGTCACCAGTTTGTTGGATAGAGGTCAAAGAGGTAGTGGCGTTGGGGCCAAATATAGTCAGAGAGACTACAGAAAAGATTAAGATCATACGGCAGTGTTTGCTTACGGCTCAAAGTCATTAGAAAAGTTCTGTCGACAGAAGGTGGAGGCCTTTGGCATTTGAGGTGGGGGACCATGTCTTCTTGAAGGTCTCACCATGACAGGGTTTGATGAGGTTTGAGCATAGCGGGAACCTAGCCCCATGGTTTATCGGTCCATTTGAGATATTGAATCATGTGGGTGAGGTTGCATACCACTTGATATTGCCACCGCAATTGTCAAGTATGCACAATACTTTCCACGTTTCAATGTTGAGAAAGTATGAGCCAGATTCTCCACATGTGTTAGAATGGACATATCTTGAGGTGGAGGAGGGTATTTCTTACAAGGAGAGACCAATACAGGTTTTGGATACTAGGGAACAAATGTTTTAGGGCAAGGCCTTACCATTAGTTAAACTCCTTTGGAGGCATCACGAAGTCGAGGAGACTACATGGGAGCGAGAACAAGAAGTCCACTCAAAGTACCCTGAGTTATTCTCTGCTTGAGGTATGTTTCTAATTTCGATGACGAAATTCCTTTAAAGAGGTGAGGTTATAGAGACCGTGACCAATTTTGGCCGGTTTTGCATTTTTTGCATAATGATTGCCATAAATGTATTTTGAGTGGTGTTTAACATGTTTTGAATGTGGAAAACATGTTTATGAAGTGTTTTAAGGGTTTTGGTAAATTTTTAGAAGATTTAGAGAAGTTTGACTTTTTGATCAAACCGGGGCCCGGGATGCGGTTTAGGTGGGCCCGAGAATTTGAAAAATTTTCAAAAATATTTATTTTTGGAAATAACTTAGATTAAATATTTAGAGAGTTAAGGAAGTGATTACGAGGCTGTAGGAGTTTTCAGAATCGAAAACGGAGGTCGGGAGGGTACGTTAAGTGGTCCGGGGGTATTTTAGTCATTCCCACGCCCTAAATATTTTAAATATCTGTGGCTGAGACTCCCAGCTAGATCTCACGCCTCTTTCTCTCTCTAAAGCTCTTCATCTTTATAGCTCTCCCTTCTCTCTACATTTCAGACCCGTTCGGCTTGGATTCAAGACTCGCCGAAGAAGGGAGATACGTAGGGGATGGCTAGGGCTTCCATTTGAACTGAACATCTTCGCGGTTCGGCAAGGTAGACATTGTTAAAAATTTGGTGAGGTGATTATAAGGCCTTCAATTTCGAGTTAGGGGTTTCTTTTCCCATTTAATTGTCGATTCTAGGGTTTCGGGAGAAACAGTGAGAGCTAGGGTCGTGTATTGCATGTTTTAGATTGGTAAGAGGGGTGGGATGGGATATGTTTCTACCTCTCTTTAGTTTATTTAATGCAATTGATATGTGTATGGTAGTATGCATGGTAAGAGTGAATGAGGGAGAGGAACAAGATGTACACTTTTATGCTAGGGTTTGGTACACTATTGTGTGAATGTGTTAAATGAGCACAATTGTGTTATGTGAGGTTATGTAATTTAAATGCAGGCTATCCTCATATAAAATATGTGTGCATTAGTGAAGCAAGATAAAAATGTGCTTAAGTGGATTTTGTGAGCGTATGTGACTTTTAATAGGGTTTACATGTATAGGTTTTATATGTGGGTTGTGGAGATGAAATGCATGCTATGTTACCTTATAACTTGCTTAAGCATTGTGTAGCATTAATCTTAGATGCTTGATTCATATGTGTCCAAAATGCATGTATGGGGACGTTGTGAGAATGATGGGGAAATGTGGAAAAGTAACATTTTCACCTTAGAGTATGTTATGACTCGGTGAAAATTTTGAAATGATTCAATTACCTTGGAGTATATGAGGACTCGGTGATAGACGATCCAATCACCTTGGAGTATGTAATGACTCGATGATAAACTATCTAACCACCTTGGAGTATATGATGACTCAGTGATGAATTCCAAAACCAACTAATCACCTTGGAGTATGTGATGACTCGGTAGTGGTGTTGGAATTGTGTGGGAAGTGCCTCGGTCATGTGATTGGTCAAGAATCATGTTAGGGTATCAGGCTGAGTTCGAGAGAGAGACAGTGTGTGACATTACTTTCATTTCAAATTGTGAAGCATGATATGTGTTGATGGATTCTTATGTATTCGTTGCTTGAAATGAACATGATGTGTGTTGGTTGATACGTGCAATGTCGTGACATGCATTCATATAGGTCGTGTCGAGTCGGCACTTAGGTGGGTTGGTGTATCTCTATTGAGTCACCGTTGTGCTCACCCCTTTATTCTAAACTCTTTTACAGATAAGGCACCGATGATGGATGAGACTGGATTGTCCAAGTGGAACTCTAGTATCATTTTGATATATTTTGGATATTGTATATATTGTGGCTATCCGTGCCAGCTTGTGGCACAGTAATGATCTGGTTATAGTCATGATAGAATTTGTAGCATTAGAACCTTATGCATGAATTCTTGTAATGACCATGAACTTGGAATTCTTATGGATGATATGTACCCCTTTTGGACAAAATATATGTTTTTTAGATGTATGGGACTACAAGACCAGTTTCCTCTTGAGTTATGACTTTATGTATGGAAATTTTGAGTAAATGGAGTATGAAATGTAGTGTGTGCATGAGTTAATGAATGAAAATAGTAAGAATGATGGTTTTGAGACATGATTTTGATAGAGGGCTTGAATTCTGTTTATGAATGATGCCAATAGCTTTAACATGTTAATTGAATGTTGTATGAGTGAATTAGGTGGTTGAATGGGCTTAGAATGCCAAGAAATGACCATTTGCATAGTTGCAAGGTTTTGGACAATTCGATGCATTGAAGTTCATTTTGATGCATCGAAGCTTTCGATGCATTGAAATGACAAGTTCGATTCATCAAAAAACCCGCAGGATTTTAGAATGTCAAATTACCGAGAGTGAATTTTGGTCGATCCATGTTCGAAACTTGTTCGATGCATTGAAGCTTTGATGCATCAAAATCATCACTTCGATGCATCGAAGTCACTATTCACATCATGTTCCAAAATTTGCCTAAACTTCAATCGGGCATAACTTCTTCATTTTAAATCAGAATTGAGCATGGATTTTTTTTAAATCGAGTATTTTGGATCCTCTTTATAATGGACTAAGTATCACACTCAAATTCTAAATTTACAGAAAGGAAGGTTCAGGATACTTAGTGGTTTATGGACGTGAACCGGATGGAACCTTACTGTTCGCCCTCGATTCCCGAAAGTCAGAAATTGGGGCATGACAGACGCTGCTTGAACCATAATAATAATGGGCTACTCAGGGTAGTGGAGATCATATGGCATAAGTTCGTCGTCTTCGACGTTCAAAATCATTCGTTGTTGGACGTGGTAAATGTGTTCAATTGGATCGGTTTGACCATCAAAATTTATAAAGACGGGCATTTTGAACTTTGCAGGCACATACGTGGTCAGGATGTCATTAGCAAAAGGCGATTGCAGGATGCCATTGATCACTTTAGTTGCAAGATCTGACGGGGTTTTAGTCTTGAGGTCACTTTTGATAACGACCATCTCCCTTTGTATATGCTCGTGGACTGTCCTGCACCCCGCTGAACACATCATAGCCTAATCCACCAGGTCTGGTATGATCTGGGTGGGGCACTTCATCGGGGGCTCGTTTGGTTGCTCTCACTTAAGTTAGGCCTCTGCTCGATCTGGACGCGAGTTTCTCCCCATTCGGTTGCTAGAGTGCTCAGGTCGCTCAAGTAAAAGACGTTGGGCTTTTCGGGCTTTGATCTGGAGTTTTGTGTTTTCCCGTCATAGAGTATCTATTTGATGCAGAAACTCTTCCAAGTCTAGTTGCTCACCCTCACCCCTGTCCGGGTGAGAGGACCCCTCGGCGTAGGTAGCCTCTCAGGTGGATCCCACCATTATAGTCACTACTTATGAAAAGAAGAGGACATGGCAAAGACACAGTCCTTTTCGCCGATTCCCATAGACGGTGCCAAAGTGTAGGTACTCAAAGAAGGCTTTGGTGCCACACACTCAAGATCTAAAAAAGTGAGAACTTAAAGGGCAATGCGTATATTCAATTGATGTTAAGTACAATGTCTTTTTAGTGCCGATAAAAATAGAACCCCCATTTTTTTCTTTCTTCGTCTATTTATAGGCTTTCGATTTATGTTCTCTTCCTCCACTTGGGCTTGTCCCTTTCATCATTGTGTCTACTGGGCCTTCCTGGGCCTTATCTGAGTATGGATGATGGTTGTCTTTTGAAGCAGGAGGTGGCTCGGTGTAATGATGGTTTGGCAAGTGGGGGGTGGTCTATCGGGGTTAGTCTTATTCGGAGGAATAATGGCCCACGTCATTGCGGTTTGGGTTGTATGGGTTGGGCTTGATGGCATGGATCTTGGGCCTTCGTGTTAGTTTGATTCATGAGACGGGGATTGGGCCAGTTGGGCCTTCACGTTCTGGTGGATTGAGCCTTCCTGTTTCGGGGGGTCCACAATATATATATATATATATATATATATATGTGTGTGTGTGTGTGTGTGTGTGTGTGTGTGTGTGTGTGAGGAATCAGCATAAACTTTGTTAAAGAATCTAGTAATCACTTTGTTGTGAAACCCCTCCAATGGGTTACCATAAACTTAACTTCGATGGTTCCTTTAAGGCGGGCATTGGGAGTTCGGCATCAGTCCTCTGTGATGAGTTTGGTAACATAGAAGATACCTTCAGTATTACCACCCATGCACGTTCTACATATGAAGCACAATCGGTGGCAATATCTATAGGTTTAAAAGGAACATGGAAACGTGATGTGAAAAAAATAATTGTGGAAGGGGACTGCAAAGAGGTAATAGCTACATTACAGGGTAGCAAACACAAGGAGGAGTACTCAGAAATATATAAGCAACCAACATATATATATATATATATATAATTTAAATTTATTTGTTTTTTCAACATGCATGATAAATAATACACCATCCTATATCTTGTAGCCAAGTCACGGAGTTATTAAACGAATTTGAAGCCTATCACATACAGTTCCAGTATAGAGAAGCCAATGAAGTAACAAATTTCATAGCCCACAAAGGTTGGTATAGGATGTATCAACTTAGCCGATGGGATAATGAAACACTTGCAAGATTGGCTGAACTGATAGGAATGATGCCATCTATTACAGAATTGTTCAAGGTGAAGGATGCCCATTCATATCAAGTGAACGGAGTGAAAAGGAATAAGCTATATATATATATATATATATATATATATATATATATATATATATGTAACCAACTTGTTTGGCCGGTTGGATTTGGCAAGTAGAATTTGTGTTGATTTTCTTGATGTACTATACCATACCATACCATACCATCTTCAGTGATCTTAATTTATAATTTGTATATGTTAGTTACTTGGGAAGTGATGGAAGTTTCACTTGGTGGTGTAAGAAATTTTAGATACTACTTCTTTACTGCTGCATATATATTTGGGTTATTTTATAGTGATTGCTTTGATTATCACTATGGAGATCGCATCAATATTAATTTATCATGTCAGTATTAGAGCCTTAGTTATTTTCAATAAAACAGTTTCATCAACAAGTGGGAACAATTTTATCAAGAAACCTTAGATAGTTCTTATTATTTTGGAAAAGTCAACCAAGGAAGTAGTTCCTATGTCAAGCCCCGGAACCCGGACCGCCGGGACTCCCCTGGGCTGACCCGAATCCCGAGTGTGAACCCATTCACTCACCCCGTGAACGACCTTAACCACACTCATGTGATAGTATCAAGCTCTGATACCATGCTGTCACGCCCCAATTTTTGGCTCCCGTAAACCAAGGGTGAACCTGTCCATTAACTCCAATGAACCCTCATTTTTCTCCTTAATTAATGCATAAGCTTAAATCTAATCTTGCATATAGATATGCATCATTTAACCTTAATCAACCACCATGGCCCCCAAACCATGCCTCGGTTGTATAGCCAACTAGTTGCGGCCTACATATTTTCGCATATACGAACCTGTGTGACCAGAATTCAAGGCTAAAACCTACACCATTAGATAAGGGATTTAAAAATACTCAAATTCAAAAAAAAATAGCACTCAATTCCGATCTAAAACGAAGAAATTACACCCGTTTAAAGTTCGGATGCAAATGGAGCTGCCCAGGTTTCCTTCGGTCGGCTGATGGGTAATTTCGGTCGATCAAAAGGGGACTTTCAGTCAACCGAAACATCGTCCAGTCAACCAAAACCTGATACAAAATGCAAACTCTTGGGATATTGTACTTTCAGTCGACCGATGAAGAGCCCAAGCGGCCAAAAGTGCTAATAACAACCCAAAACTTGAATTTTCAAGCCTCTAAGCATTCAATCACCTTACCAACTCATAATCAAACTTAAAGCATGACTTAAATCATGATTAAAACCTACCAAAAATAATAGAAATTTTCATGATCACTCTATGGATCCAAAATGAACACCTTTGGGCATGTGTTCCCCCAATGGTTATTCCAATCCCTCAACTAGCATCCAAAAACATTCACACCACTTACAACATGTGAATGAAAACATCATTTAATAACCTTGGCATTCCAAATCATCCATTCCATCCAAATCATACCTCAAGCATAATAACTCAAAAACACATTTAAAGTTCATCCCTTCAAACCACATATCCATTCACTTCATTCCCAACTCATTTACTTGAGAAAAGTTCATACATAAAATTATAACACAAGAAGAGATCATAACTTTACAATCCATAAATTGAGTTTGGTCCAAGAATAAACCACAATAGATATAGATTCTAACTTTATAGTCATTACAAGGATTTCATGCATACGGTCCAAAAATGCTAAAAAAAAAATTCAACCATGACTACAAATTCATAATCAACGTGCCACAAGCCGACAAGGCTAGCCACAAGGTACACAATACCCAAAAGATCATCATACTCTAATTGAGTTCCCAAAATGCCCATAAGAACTATGAAGTCCCTATCATTATCCTTAACGCATAACTTAAAAAATGTTGGGGGGAGCGCGGTGAGCACCACGGCGGCTCAGTAGAGATATCCCAACCCCACCTAAGCGCCAACTCAACGCCGACCTACATGAATGCAAGTCATGACATCCCTATCGGCTACATGGCATATGCTACAGCATTTAGACATACATAACATATTCAACACGTGAGCAACATTATCAAATGAATGTTTTCAAGCAATGCATGTTTAACTCGATAACCTAGACCACACACATACAAGTGGTTCATGATTTGTCAAAACTCCAACAAAAAAAAGACATGGGTGGCATACTCTGAAAACCCATGTCACATTTTCAAAGGAAAACCCTCTTTGGGACGTTTTATCAAACACCATGTGTGCAATATGTTCATGGATGATGTCAACACCACAAGCATCACCAAATAATGAAATTTAGCATATATTTACAAGGCTCTACACTCTGGCATCAAATTACATTCTCAAGAAACAGCAAATCATGCCTTTCACATAGCATTTACCACAAAGCTTCATGCATATCATACGTATATCAACTCTATAACATGTAATACACATAAATCACCTCTTTAACATGCAATCATATAACAAATGCAACAAGGAGAGGAAAACCTAACCTCCTAACTTTACCTAGCATGTTAACCCCCCAAGAAACCCACAATTCAACCTATAAAATTGACACTTAGGGAGGAGGAGATACCCCTACCTCAAATCCAAGCTTGGTTGTTGAAGACCCAATTTTCACCAAGCTTCAAACTCCTCCGACGGTAACTTTCCACTGATTAAATCGAAGAGGAAAGTGAGGGGAACAACTTTAATTCTTGGCTCAACCTTCAAATCTCACTTCTAGGCCCTCAAAATTTAGAGAGAATGAGAGAAGAGAAGCTTTGTAGAGAGAGAGATCCGGACGGAAGAGAGACAGAGAAGCCTAAAAAAATTTGATTTTTTTTCTCTCTTACTATACATACATATCATATATATATAATTCATATATTCCACTTTGCAACTAAACCCTCAATCTCTCCTTTTTTTGCTCTTTGTTATGGTCGCTTTGCATCTAATTACAAACCATCATTTCTTCTCTTTCCAAAATTTCACTTATGCCCTTAAACATACATCCACACCCTTACGCCACTCTCAAGTGTCCGTAGTTACCTTCCGATTTACCCGGATCCATTTCAATCCCACACCTGTAACCGAAAACATGAAAATGATTATTTAAATCCATTAAGCATGTCATTAAGTGACTAATCATACTTAAAAGTCACCGACCCGTAATTATAATTTAAAAAAAAATTTGGGTCATCACATCCTATATGGGCTTACATTAGCAACATTGACGACAAAAGATCGAATAGAACCTTTCTTAATTTGTTAAAAGTGAAAGATTTTGAAGAAAAATAATAGGAGAGTTTGTGATTTTTTATTTGTTGTAGAATTAAATATTTCTTATAAAAAATGATAAAATTGACTATTAAACTTGTTTGTAGTTCAATCATTTTTTGTTGTTGTTGTAGAATTAACTATAACTCGTAAAAAAGGGATAAAAGTGATTATTAACTTGTTTTATTACTACAATTAGGACGACATCACAATACTAATAAGTCGAACTTGAAAAAATATAACTATTTTCTTTTCTTCTTCTTCTTCCACCTCTTTTTTTTTTTAATTTTTTTTGTTTTTGTTTTCTAGTTAGTTAACAACAATTAACTTAAAGGAAACATTTTAGGAACAATTTAGTTTTTGACTACTCAATACCTCAAATACGACATAGTATTGGATAAAAAGTAACTTGGCAAAATTAATTACAAATATGTTTATTTGAGGGCATTTTGATAAATGAAAAAGAAACTTTGCAAAATTAATTACCATTAAGGAATCAACAATTAAATTGTCCTTGTGTGTATTTCTAACTATACATGTGTATATCTCTAGGATAAATTTCACAAATAAAGCTAATCTCGTGGGGTTATTTGTTAGGTGTTTATTGTTGAATCTGTGGATTGTGTCCTTCGTTTTTCCCAGTAAATCAATATATTCAACGACAAAGGGGGAAACAAACAAGGGCAAAGAGCTCAACAAGTCCAAAAGGCAAACAAACATCTAGGACCCAAAACGACCAATAGGCCTAGAGGAAAACCAAGAAAAAAGAAGAAACCCAAAGCCCAAAATGGGCAAGGATCAGAGGCATAGTCAAGCTGAAGACTAATGGACATCAAATACAGAGCTTGGAAGGCTCCAAGCTACAGCAGTAGCTCTAGACCCTTTGCAGTTGTGAAGTTTTCATGTGATTAACTGGTTGCACACAATGTTGTAAATTCGCTTCTGCACAACACCACCAGGGGAATCCTTCTAGGTTTTACTACTGTTAGAAATAAAGAAATACAATTGTATATATTATATTGATCTTATGAACAATACATAAAAGCCTATTTATAGGCACATAATCTTGGAGGTTAAGTAAAGTTAGGAGACAAGAAATCTTAGTCCTAGATGGTTTAGGAAAAGGTATAAGAAATCTATTAGAAAAAGATATATAATCTATAATAGGAAATATATAATCTAACATCCCCCACAAACTCAAGGTGAGTCATATGAAGTCAACTTGAATTTGCAGACAAAATCTTGAATACAGCTCGCGAAAGCAATCTGGTGATGTAACCAACTGTGGCTGCGAACACATACAAAGAAGCTGCAAAAGAGCCAAAAAGACCGAAAGCGACTCGTTGGAGCCAAAACTGATTTGAAAATCAGAAAAAAAGCTTGTTGAAATCAGCGACTTTGACACACAGATGTTATAACTCGTGAAAATAATTTGGTGATGTTACCAACAGTGGCTAAGAAACACATAAAAAGAACTTGCAAAAGAGAAAACTCGCTAGAGTGACGGTAAGATCAAAAGTTGCTCGCTGGAATGAAAACTAATTTGAAAATCAGAAAAAAGGCTCATTGAAATCAGCAACTTTGACACACACAAATGCTAGTGGGAGCCAATGAATTGAACTTGAATTGGCCTGTCATATTTTTTTTAAATTATATCTACATAATATATATATATATATATATATATATATATATATATATATAAGGCGGAAGCAATTTTGACAATTGCCCACCGGGGATGAAGCCAATGGTGCCATCTCCAGCAATGAGGGCGATAAACTATGAAAGACTACCCGGAATTGATAGGCTTTGATACCATGTTAGAAATGAAGAAAAAATAGTTGTATATGATTGAATTGATATATTTTGTTTTGATCTTATGAACAATACATAAAAGCCTATTTATAAGCACATAATCTTGGAGGCTAAGTAAACTTAGGAGACAAGAAATTCTAGTCCTAGATGGTTTAGAAAAAGGTATAAGAAACCTATTAGGAAAATATATATAATCTATAATAGAAAATATATAATCTAACAGCCCCCCACAAACTCAAGGTGAGTCATATGAAGTGAACTTGAGTTTGGAGACAAAATCTTGAATGTGACTCGCGAAAACAATCTGGTGATGTAACCAACTGTGGTTGTGAACGTATATAAAGAAGCTGCAAAAGAGCCGAAAAGACCGAAAGTGGCTCGTTGGACCAAAACATTAACTTGCACATCTCAAATGAATAAGTCGGTCACGTGAATTCTCTCTTTAAGCTAGAAAGACATTTACTTGTGGTGTAAAATTAATTGTGTAGTAATTGTAATTATTGTGTCTGGGTTGTTCTGTATCTGTAGAGCTTATTGTGTTAAGGCACCTCATAATCGCTTTAAAATAAAAGATAATCAATCACATGAATTAAGCTATTCCATAATAGACAATCAGTTTCCCACTCACTTACATTTCTAAAAATGGAAAGCAGTAATCGAGCTTGCATGGCAGAGTTATGTGTTAAAGAATAATATGGGTATATGATAATATTTGAAAAGATAGTGAAATTTATACTAACATACTTAAATCACATAAATTGTATTAACTTATATTTTGGTATAATAAAATAAAATAAATACTAAAAAAAATTGAAATTAAACCGAGGCTAATATTTGATATTATCTATTAACGTCTCGTTTGGTGCTATACAGATCCAATGACACATGTCTTCCACGATACAACGATCTACTATTGATCAAAAGTACTACTTCAATTTGATAGACTCGGTGAACCAACTCGGTGTAGTACTCTCTTATTTGACTCAACCCACTTGATCCCTCGGGTTCAACCTTGACTCACTTGACAGATTAAGGCAAAGGCAAAACTACGCTTACATGTATGTAGGGAGAAGAGATTTTTTATTTTTTCGCAAATGAGGCTGGTGGGATTATTTATAAACTCTCTAGTGCATGTCCAGTATGAACCCAACTGTTACCGGGTGCGATGGTTGAGCCTAAATCATTGTGAAGGTTCAGTAGTAACTCTTACGTTTTCAACAACCACATGTAACTCTTCACGTTTAATGAACTCCCAATGACAATAAATCATCTACACCCACATATTCACTTGATATCGTAACACAAGCAAGTTTTGTGTGAGACATTATTTCTCATTCACATGCACATGAATGGAAATTATCCCCAAATGCAAATAGACTAGCAGACACTTAAAGAGAGTATAGTTAGAAAGTTATTGCATTGGGATAAATAGTTTTTGGCCTTGAATCTTCTTTAGTGTAATACTATCAAATTTACTTGACTAACTATTGACTTGATGTCTTGAACTATTGAGCCTTTAGTATAAGATCAGACAATAGTATACACAGGACACGTTTTGGCATAAAGTTGGTTCTTTCGGCTATGTTATGTTGGTCAGAACAAATCCTGATATTCATGAGTGCTTTAAAGAGCTTAACCTTTCATTCTCATATAAGTGACCCACTTCAACACTCATATAGATGATTCTCTATCTCACTCAGATTTTCAAGATATAAGAATCATTAAAATCACGTGCTTGACCTAATACTCAAGACAGACAATACTGTGTCATCATATGAATGGGAAGAAGATAAATAACTCCTTAGTACTTGATTCGTGTGTGAGTGTGACTCAAAAAGTATATCAATTAAAAATTACCACACTTCGCAATAGAATGAATTCCTTGCAGAATAGGGCTATCGAAAGGAAGGGGTGTCGAACCTCAAGGACTGTGGTCTGACTGAGTTGAATTGTTAGGACTAATTCTAATTAAATTTAAAAGAAATAAATTCTGATTTTTAATTCTAAATTAACTAATGAAGCAATTGAACAAAAGCAAGAAAAACTAAGGAGTGTAGAGAATATAAGATAAGTCTAGGGTAATTGATTTCACCACTAACTTCACAATCAATGGTCAATTGAACTAACTATGGGGCATCATATCATGCATAAGTGGTGTCGGTGGCTACAAGCTCACCTTCATCCGTCAAGAAGATAACATATGATTAAGGCTAAGTCATGGACTATCTTCGATTGGCATGGGCCATCTGCCTAACTACTCTAATCTAGGGTGCAGTATGGTTCATCTTCTCTAGGCATAATCCATCAAAACTTTTAATGATATATTCAGTGAAAACCATTGTGTAATAATCACTCTCATGATCACAGAAAATAAGAGGGATGAGTTCAATAACAACAATCAAATATCTAAGACAAGATAAGAAATCATTGAAACTGAATTTATAAGACTTTTATTGCTCAATTCTATAATAAGAATCCTCTAAATTACACAATCTATGAATGAATACAAAAATCCCCAATAATTAGAACAATCAAACCAGTGATGTTTAGTTAGGGTTCCATCAAAACCCTGGTGGCTGAACTAGCCGCTCATGATACGCCTTGTTCTCCAATGATTCTCTATTCCAAAAGCTCCTCAAAGCTGCTGCCAAAACCTCTCAATACAGCCCTAATTTGTCACTTTAAATAGCCAAGAGAATACATCAAAGTCCTAATCCAATTAGGAATTAATTAGGTTTTCCCGCAGCACTAATCAGGTGGGTTTTTCCTGCTGACTTCGTCCCAACTTTTGACCCACTAGAAGTCCGATTTACGGAATTTTCGTGAAATACAAAAGTGTGCAGAATCAAATTTCGTTCAATCTTGCTTGAGAATTAAGTCGATTTAAGGCTCGAAAATAAGACTTCTGGTCCGTTTTCCAAAACGGGATTAAGACTATATTATGCGCAGATTTGGGCTTCAGGCCCGAAACCTTCTTAAGCAGCTGTAATTCTCTTGGACCTCTTTCTTGGGCTGAGTTGAGTTAAAATATGGAGTTCAATGGATCCCTTTGATGTAGGCTTCATCCAACCATCTTGCATGTCATCTTTAAAAGCCCAAAATCACGGTTTTAACTGAAATAATCATTAAGGCCCTGAAAATACAGAAAACACTAAAACGAAGTAAAATCACAAAATAATCTATCACTAAGGGAATAAAATATATAAATTAAGAGGCTATAATGCGCAACATTCGATGCCGATCAGTACTACTGGTGAGTCACTCAAAATTTCATTTGTCCTTTTGAATCTAGATAGAATTTCCATTAAAGTGACTCGTTAAATTTAGGCTTTAAGCCCATTACCCTCAATGACCTCGTCACTTGTTCTCAAGTTCAACTTTCATATATGTGATCATCAGGTTGGTCTTTGATTTATAAACTCTATATAGGTTTTTCTATTGGAGAGTAGTAACACATGCGTTAACCAATTTGGGATATCCTTTAAGAAACTACACAGTCTCTTAAAACATTATTTTTTTATTTAAAGTAATCAGCTCAGAATCCATGGCTTACACATTTATTATTGAAGACATGTCTACTTGTGAATCTAGAGGCTTTAATATCCCTTCATTTCAACGTTATACCTTGATAATGCAATAATCCTTAATTTCACGATGAATCTCAATTATCTCAAAACACTTAGTATTCTCTTGGATTACTTTTATATCAAGTCATATGCAACTTATTATTTATAACACAATGACATATTGATGGATATATCTATTTTGAGTATCTTTAGCAAGCATCCCACTCATTGATATAAACCATCCAACTTATGTCATTTCTTAATTTATTCCACACATAGATTTTCTAAATTTGCACACTCTTTTTACTTGATCTGGAATTAATAACTCTTCTCGGTGAATCCAAATCAATTTTCACTTATATAGAATCACGTTCTATATTTCTCTTTGAGTTATGCACAAGATATTAACCACTAATATTATAATTTTCTTATGATTAAATGCTATCATATTATATAGACACCCCCAAATTTCTAAACTTTTATAAAATCTCTCCATTTATTAGATGGTGTCTTATTAATTTCTTTATGAGGTATCTCACTAAGAATGTTATTTGAGGATAATGGAGCTTCTCCCACGTTTTTAGATAATCCAAAACTTGTCAACAAATATTTTACCAAGACCATTTTATTTTAATGCTAAGTTGATTTTCAACCTGGAAATTTCTATTAAAGTATAACAGTATCTTGTGCAATTTCTATTAAAGTATTAAGTGCCAGTTTGGGGGAGCTTCCTGAACCCCAAAAAGTCATTCCAACTATTAAAAGTCCTTTTTTAAAAAAATGTGATGCTTAATTGTACATATATAAAGGCCTTTCCGAAGAAGCCGGTGGTCAGGAAGTCCATTTCAGAGAAGTAAAAAAATGTTGCTTTTAAAACCTTCTTTTAGAACCCAAATTTTCTTTTTAAGTAAAAATTATTTTATTAATTTGTACATATACTTTTTATATATTAACAAGATTATGTGATATTATCTCTTGGTCCTTCATTCCTCCACCGTTGCTACCTTCCACCTCCACCACCACCGCTACCTCTGCCGACATTGCCACCACCGCTATCGCTACTGAAATACCCCCATAAAATTTCGCGCATGAGGTGGCCAGTCTCACACACAAAACTTGAGAGATATTTACAATTAATAGCAACAAGCATAGAATACAAAGACAGAATGAAACAAATTTTAAAGCGGAATAGAAAGTCCATCTGAAATAATAAAATGTTAAATAAATAAAGTACGTGTCTGGCAATACAACTTGGAAGTCCCATAACCCAAAGACCCCATAACTAGCAAGAACAAGAGCTATAATTTTAAATTAAATAACCGAATAACCAATGTCTCAATTGAGTTCATAATCTGAACATGAAGAAGAGAATAGGTTCCTACTCTGAAAACTGATGAGGAGGGATGCCTGCCACAACCAACCAACTCAAACACTATCCTCGCGGTGGAACCAGCAGGGGACCTAAAATATCAACAAAGTGGGTTAAACCCACGAGCAAGTCCTCTCTACTACATCCCAACCAGAGAACCGGTAAACATATCCTCTATATGAGGGATACAAAAAAAAAAGAAGTGTACATAAGTCATTTCCTTACCTAGTTCATGTCTCCAAAATGAAAGTCATCTTTTATATTGTTCCCAAACTAACCCCTATCATACAAACTTAGAACCTATTCTTTAAATTCAAACCAAAGGCACAAAAGCAAGTATTCTATTAAACCTAGGCAATCCTGACATGCCACCTATACTATCATGGATACCTTAATAGGTATTGGCAATCCTGACATACCTCCTATCAATCCTTACATGCCCCCCTAACATTAGATACCTTAATAGGTATTGGCAATCCTAACATGTCCCCTAGAAATCCTTACATGCCTCTACAACTAATCTATTAAACCAAAACAAAAGACCTAACCTACTTAGCACATTAATTTAATCTAACAAAAGTTCAATCACCACAATAAAATAACTCATACACAATTACACTAATATCAAATATTATGAACAATTATGAGTTCAAAGAATACAATTAAGGAAGGAAAATAATACAACCACCAATTATATGAGCAAGCACACAACCAAATCTCCAATGTACCTAAATCATCGAGGGAGTCTAAGCCTAGCTCTAATCTAGGTTTCTGGGCCTATTCTGTTCCTAAGAACCCTATTTCATTATTATGAAATTTTCTGCAATTTTTGAAAATTCATAACAACCCAAAGCAAAGGAAAGAATTTTAAAAAAAGTTCTCATTTTGAAGCCCACTTTTTAAAACTAGTTCTATAACAAGGGAAAATTATTTCATTATGTGCCTATTCTGACCCCAAAAGATTAAATAAAAAATTTGGGAATTTTTTGGAATTTATTGGTAATTTTAAAATATTTCTAAAATAAAAGAAAAATAAAAATCTAGTTTTGAGGCACACTTTTTATACTACTTAAACCATAAGAGAGCCCCATTTTGACTTGATATTTAAAACCTAAGTGCATTCTATCCCCAAAAGATCACCAAAATCTTTTGGAAATTTTTGGAAATTTTAAAAATATTTTTCAAATAAAAGAAGATGAAAACCCAATTTTGAGGCACACTTTTAAAATCCATTTAACCATGAGGGAAGTTCATTTCCACTTGAAATTTAAAACCCAAGTGTATTATGTTCCTAAAAGGTTACCCAAAATTTTTTTATAATTTTTTGAAATTTAAAAACAATTTTAAAAATTATTTTTCCTATTTTTCTAAATTAAAATCAATTTGAAAAAAAATATTAAAATATTTTGGACTGGGCCCAGTGGGTGGGCCACATAAGTGGGACCCAACGGACCTTTCCTGGTCCCTGACTGGCTGGGAGTGTGGCCCCCTTTTTCTTTTCTTTTCTTCTTCTTCGTCCTTCCTTCTCTTCTCTTCCTGCAATAGAATGTATCAACAACGGTGCTAGAACTTTTCAGCCACTTTAGGATATCGAATTGCACGTATGAATATACCATTAAACTCAGCTCGATCTAAGCTACGCATTGGTACCAAATTTATGCTCTCTCGCGGCCTAAATCAAAAACACCCAATTTCAAGTTTTAAAAATCTAAAATTTCAAACTTAAATTCCCATCAATTACCCAATGGTTCGTAACCAAAATTTCAAGGATTGTTCTAGGAAGCAAGACTATTGATCGGAACAAAAATTTTCAAAAATGATGAATACAGTAAACCCAATTTCATGTTCATACATATATATATATATATACACACCCGCCTATACAGTCATATATACATGTATATATATATATAACAATACCCTAAAGTAGTACCAAAACCCTAGAATCTTCATGTTTAATTCACATAATTATTCTAAGCATGCAAAATCATTTAATTTCATAATTAAATGCATAAAGAAAATTTTCGGCAACATGTATATACAAATAATATATATATTATATATATATAATCCAACAACATGTGTATACTGATAATATATATGTCTACAGATTCAAAGGGGAAAAGAAGAGTTCGAACTTATCTTTTTTACGAACACGAACTCGTCCTGATGAATCGCTCCTTCTCTCCCTTCTCTCTCGCTTCTACACTCTTTCGGTCTCTATACGTGCAAACGACAGAAACCCTAACCCCTTTTCTTTTTCTTTTATTTTAATTTTCATTCTAGAAAACTAAAATAAAAATTCTTAAATAAATATATTAATAAATATAAAATACTTAGCTCACCTATAAATGAAATATATATATATATAGCCCAACCCAATAGTCTAGCCCAACCTGATAAAAATTAAAATTTAAAGAACATGCAGTCCAAAAACTCATAAATTTTATTTAAAAGAAAAATTACATTTAAAACAAAGATTTCACACACCATTAAAATCAATCAACACTTAGCAACAATTCAAACATCCATATTAAACAAATAAAACAAGCATTGACAAAATTTAACTAAAACCATTTAAATAATTAAAACCCAACTAAATAATAATAAATAAATAAATAAACCCAATTAAATAATTGGAACCCAATTTAAATATCCTCAAAATTTATGAGATATTATATTCTTCCCCCCTAAAAAGAGGAATTTTGTCATCAAAATTCACCTCATACTTGAAATAAAAGCTCTAAATACTTTGCCTTTATTTCATCTTCCCTTTCCCAAGTAGACTCCGCCTACCTGTGGTGACTCCACTGAACCCGAACTAAAGGAATAGTCTTAGAATGAGGGACCTGATTCCTATGGTCACAAATACAGTAAGGTTGCTCTACATATGGTTAATCTAGTAGCGACTCAATCTCCCCAACCTCAATGTGCTAATTAATAGCATCATCCCTAAGGAATTTCCATAACATACACACATAAAAGATATGATGCACCCTGTGCATTGTGTCCAGTAATGCCACTCTATACGCTACTGCCCCGATCCACTACTTTAGTCACTTTTTAACTTTATTGATTTTCTTTTTCAGAAATCACAAGAAAAGCATGAAAAGATGATGCTGGAATGTTGACTTTATAATGCCTACTCTCTAATTTTCTTATGTTAAAAACACAAAAAGAAAAAAACAAACTTACTATTTCAAACATTTACAATATCACACTGTAATTTACAAGATATATATTTTGTGGCACTGTAATTTATAATACATTGTGTTACAATTTATACTACCATGCAACCCATCTCTCGTCCCCGCTCCACTACCATGTCTCAACCTCAGAAAATCCTTTTTTTTTTCAACATGTGTGTATCATTGAGTTCACAATGAATGGTACGTTCCTTATGTGATTTGATGAGCTCAGTAACCATGGTTGTATCTCTGTGTTCACAGTACAGTACTTAATAGATTTTCTGAAGACCACATATTTGTCATTGAAGGATTCTCTTCTCCTTTTTTTCCTTTCATTTTTATAGACGTACTCAATCACTGATCATTTCTCTATATATAATAGTTGTTTTTTCATAATTTCTCCATTCTACCTTTCTCATTTCATCTACTCATTCTACTCTTCTTACACATACATTTCATAGCAAGATGAAGAAACTCTTCAAACAGTTAAACATTTCTATTTTTATTAATGTTACATTTTACATGTTTGTTTGTATAAGTGTAATTTCTCCGGCGTGCAATTTTGAATTTTGCATTAATGTTGTTTATTAAGTACCTCTCTAACATTTTATTCATTGTATAGAACCTACTCTATGTACAATGTTTTATTATATTTGCAGTAGGTAGTATCATTTTTGATATACACAACTTGAATTAAATTTTGGTATTTTAATTATATGCAAAATCTTATTGTTTATTACTAAATTTATTTTGATTACACATAAACTATGTTTTTGGTTAATTTTGTTTTATACTTTTACCAATAATTCATTTATTGATCAATCAATTGATTATATATTTATTTTATTAGTTGCAAGAAATTAAAGAATGCCCTCCGACCATTCCAATAGTCAATTCCAGCGTTGCTTCCAACACAGGTACCATATGGTGGGATATTTAATTTAAAAGTGTAAATTCTATTTGTTGTGATCCATATAAATCTTTACCTACATGAGAACCATATTATATATATATATATTATATTATATATATATATATATATATGTATTTTTTATTTTTTGTTTACTTGAGTAGAGATTTTTGTTTTATCTGGTGTTAGTGCAGAGATTTTATTTCATTCTTTTTAGTGATTCAACTTTGTTTGATATTTTCTTACTAATTAAACAAAAAATTGACTCTATATGTTTGCAGATGGTGGTGTTTCTTATGGATGATTTATTTAAGGAACGAAAATAGCTAATTTTTTTATCACCTCATTAATGAGTCTTGAAAGTTAATATTTATATATGATTTTGATTAATAAAAACGAGATGGAAATTTTACCATGCCAATAGTTAGCAATGGTAGATAAATTTATAGATTAGAGATTATAATCTTACAAAACCTGCTTTATTGTTTCTTGCTACCCTATGGACTTTTATGCTTTCTTCCATTTTACCTATTTCTTTATGTAAATATCATAATTTGATTTCAAGGTTTTGTGATTTGGGGAAAAATTGGAGAAAGTGTCTAAAAGAGGAGCATAGATTAACAAAATGAACAATTCATTCTACATAGGTTCTCTCCAAGATACTGTGGGTCAAGATATTTTTTAGTGTGGACTTTTGAATATATCTGAAAATTCCCTTACCAAAATATAATATATATATGAAAATCCATTTTTGTCTTTATATATATAATTTTTTAGCTAATAGAAAGTTCAATGAACAACATAGTTCTTTTCCAATTACTTTTAGCAACCATTTATTGAATTCTTAGAACTTCTAGAACATAGTTTAGAACTTTAACCGCTTCTTAAATTAACCACCTAAAAACCACATAGCTCAAGTGTTTTAAGTAAAAAAGTCTCCTTAAATATAGGAAAGAGAGAAATGGACAAGAAGGACTCTTCCCTAAAAATAAAAATAAAAAGACAAGCAATTCAAAGACTCATCTGAATAATTTTGCTCAGTTTTTTTTTTTAAAAATTTGAAGTCATTTTTTTTCTATGTAAGAAGGAATGGTTGTTGCCTTGCTCATGAATTTTGCTATGTGTGTGTGTGTGTGTGTCTATTTCCTTTTCTTTCTCCTAAACAGTTATAGTACTTTTTATACAAGTACCTCCAATATTTAAGGAGACCTTTTAGTTAAAATACTTGAGCTATGTGGTTTTTAGGTGGTTTTGGACATTCCAAAACCACAAAACCTTTTTAATTGGTAGTTTTTAATTTCAACGACTAAAATTAAATTTGCGTATGTTACTCCTTACACATTAGGAAGCAACTGAACAATGCCTATATTCATATATTCAAGTTGGCCTATTTTTTATTTTTTGATGATCATCATACGTATGAGCACGATATTGAATGCAACTATAAATCCGTCTTTATTTATGTTTGAAAATATGTTTTAAATCAAAGCATGGATTGATAGAAATTATCTTGTGAATTGATGCAAGAATTGTATCATGTATTGCACAAGAATTTTTTCTGATGAATGAGATTCAATTTTACTTGATTGTTTGAATTTAATTATGTCTGAGTTTGATGTCTAACTTGGTTGCTTGTACTTAATATTTCACTGAATGCTTGAACATCACTATCAATACTATCATTGAATTTTATTCCCGAGAAATTAATGTTCTCTACGTGCATAACTTTTTGTATATTATAAAACCTATAAATATGTAGCAAGCTAGCTTTCCTACTAGGTTGTTGAACTCACCCCTAACATTTTAAAGGTTAATTGGTTCTAAAGAAGTGAATATATATATTGAATACTTGGGAACTATCTATTATATGATTTAAATTATTTATTACAATTTGTTTAATGATGCTTAAAGTTGTAACTTTATTACTCTGAGTGAGTGTCGAGTCTTGTGAATCCTAGGTTTGGTCATGACAAAATTGCTCTTAGATTTTCATATAGCCTCTTTATAAATTCTTTGTCTCTTACTATCTTATCTTTAGAGTTTCAAATTCATTATCATTACATGTTTAAATTCAATTTAATTTTTTTTGAAAGAATCAAAGTCCTATGGAATGACTATTTTTATTTAATTATCTTTTCAACTAATGATAGTTTTACGTACATTGTTAACAACAGCAACAACTGACGATGCTGATCCATCTCGCAAAGAGAGTTCTAGTAATAACATTAGTATGCATGTGTCCTAATTCAGGCATTGTTATCATTTAAGTGATTATTGTCATATGTATATATAATGTTATCCTAAAATTTTAGGATTATAACTTTTAAGAGAACAAATGTTTTTTGCATTCAAAGAAGACATTCGGAGCTGATCTCTTTGTCGTCTCGTCTTCTTCCCTCTCCTCTTTGGTGATCTTTGCCCTAACAGTGCTTTATCTCATTTGTGATTATTGCAAAGACCACTTCATGGTTTCCCTTTATTTTATTTAGTTGTTTTTTTTGGTGCCTTCTGGGCCTTTGGCCATGTTGCCCTGTCTTGGGTCTCCTTTGTATAATTCCTTTATTTTTCAAATATATTTACCTTACCCAAAAAAATATGTTATTTGCATATATATTTTTTCATTTTCTTAAACCTGTCTTGATTGTTATCATGATTTTTTTCTTTCTTGATAATCATCATAATTGCTAGTTTGATGCAATTAATTAATATTTCTAAAAAACTTGTGTAATTTTAATCATATAAGATTGTTGATTTTTCTTCCTTTTGTTTTTCTTTTCGCTTCATGTAAAAAGCTGATATTAACTCCAAACTCCATGACCTATTTGAATTGCGAATTCATTATCATTACATGTTTAAATTCAATTTGAATCTTTTTAAGAGTCAAAGTCACATGAAATGACTATTTTTATTTATCTTATCAACTAATGATTGTTTTGCATTGTTAACAGACTAGACAAAGCTGAGTCATCTCTCCCAGAGAGTTATGGTAAATCATTAGCACGTATGTGCCCTAATTCATATATATTTTTTCATTCCGGTGATTGTTGTAATATATATGTGTGTGTGATCCTAAAATTGATCACATTATAGCTTTTATTAGAACAAAGTATTATTTATATATTTTCATTTGCTTAAACTTGTCTTTTATTAGTTTGTTCATCTCCTTTCTTTCTTTTTTGGACACTGTTTTGGGCAATAGAAATGGTAGTCCTACGTGTTGCGAAAATTAATAGAAAAGAATATCAAACACGCAAGTAAAGACACAGATTTACAAGGTTCACCCAAAATCTAGGGCTACATCTTTGGTGTTGCAGGGTTTTCACTATGATGAGAAAAACATGATACAATTATAGAGAGTTTAGACTGTATATATAGGCACCTCCTAAGGCTACATAACAAAGTGTAAAATTACCAAAATAACCCTCTAAAAAATTCAAGTCGGGGGAAGCCCCCGAACCCCCACCTTCCGGGCAAGGGGTGCTGCCCCTCTGCAACCCCCCGCCAACTTACAGCGAAGTTGGATTCACAAAGTTGGGCCAAGGTGTACAATATAATCAGGCTCCACACTCCCTATCAATCTCCCACTTGGAGACTCATAATATCAATCTACAAACTCCCTCATGTTCATGCCCCAAACTATAACAAAACACCGCAGTAACTATCTTCTTTGCCCTTAAGCTCGAACTCCAACTGAAGCTAAGCACAGCTTCAGTTTCTCAATACTCACTGCCTTGGTTAACATATCTGCTGGATTTTGACTTCCATGGATCTTCTCAAGTGAAAACACCTTGTCATCCAAAAGCGAACGAATGAAGTGGTACCTCAACTGTATATGCTTCATTATGGAATGATACGCCAGATTCTTAGCAAGATGAATAGCACTCTGACTGTCACTGTATAGAATATTATTCTCTCACTCCTTACCCAACTCTTTCAAGAACCTCTGTAGCCAAACCATCTCCTTGCTCGCTTCTGTAACTGCAACATATTCAGCTTCTATGGTTGAGAGAGCCACAATCTTCTGCAACTGAGAGATCCAACTCATTGTCGTACCACCCAAAGTATACACGTACCTAGTAGTACTCTTCCTATTATCCATATCACCAGCCAAGTTTGAATCAACATAACCCTACAATGCAATACCCGACCCAGTGAAACATAATGGTGTATCTGTGGTATCCTTCAAGTATCTAAGGATCCATTTTGCTGCCTCCCAATGTTGTTTACCTGGATTACTCATGTACTTGCTCATAACTCCCACTACGTGTGCTATGTCTGGCCTAGTACAAACCATGACATACATCAAACTACCAATAACTGAAGCATATGGAACATTTTTCATGTGTGCTCGTTCCTCTTCTATCTTAGGTGACTGCTCCTTAGTTAGTCTAAAATGACTATCTAATGGGGTGCTTACTGGTTTTGCATCTTGCATGTTGAACCGGTTAAGAACCTTTTTAACATGCTCTGCTTGTGACAACTTTAGAGTATCACCCACTCTATCCCTGCAAATTCTCATACCAAGAATCTGTTTTGCATCAACCAGATCTTTCATTGCAAAGTGCTCAGACAACTATCTCTTCAGATTATTAATCTCATCAAGGCTTGAACCTATAATCAACCTATCATCCACATACAAAAGCAAAATAATATAACTGCTGCCAAACCTCTTCACATAACAACAGTGATCTGCTTGGCACCTTTTGTAGCCACTACTACACATGAATCCATTGAACTTCTTGTACCACTGTCTCGAGGTCTGCTTCAAACCATATAAGCTTTTTTTCAGCTTGCATACCAAACCCTCCTTACCAGTCATTATGAATCCATATGGCGGTCTCATGTAGATGTCCTCCTCTAAATCACCATGAAGGAAAACAGTCTTCACATCTAACTGCTCCAGATTCAAGTCTTTTACAGCCACAATTCCTAGTACTAATCTGATTGTAGTCAGCTTCACAACCGAAGAGAAAATATTAGTGTAGTCAACGCCTTCCTTCTGTTGAAATCCCTTTATAGCCAATCTGGCTTTGTAGCATTTGCTGCCATTATGTTCTTGCTAAATCCGATAAACCCACTTGTTATGTAAAGCCTTCTTGCCTTTTGGTAGCTCAGTTAGCTTCCACGTCTAATTTGACATGAGTGAGTCCATCTCATCCTGCATAGCTGACTCCCACTTGGTTGAATCATTAACCTACACTGCTTCATCATAACACTTTGGCTCACTGATCGGTGTTGAATGTTACGCATTCTAGCCTCTTAATTTGCATATTTTATTCTCTTAGTAATAGTTTATTTGTGATTTTACTCTATTTTTTTGTTTTTTGTCTTTTCAGGACCTTAATGATTATTTCTGTTAAAACCATGATTTTGGGCTTTTAAAGATGATATCCAAGAAGGTTATATGAAGCCTACATCAAATGGGTCCATTCAACTCCATATTTCAACTCAAATCAGCCCAAGGAAGAGGTTCAAGAGAATTATAACTGCTTAAGAAGATTACGGGCCTAAAGCCCAATTCTGCACTTAATCCAATTTTAATCCCGTTTTGGAAAGTGGACCTAAAGTCTTATTATGAGCGTAAATTCGACTTAATTCTCGCATTAGTTGAACGAAATTCGATTCTGGACGCTTTTATATTTCACGTAAATTTCGTGAATCAGATTTCTACTAGGTCAAAATTTGGGCCAAATGTCAGCAGAAAAATATACCTATTTAGGGCTGCAGGAAAACCCTAATTATCTCCTAATTGGATTGGGACTTTATCTCCTAATTGGATTAGAACTTTATGTATTCTCATGGGGTATAAAGAGGTGAATTGGAGGCTGTTTTGGAAGAGAGAAAAAAGGGGAGGCTAGGGCAGAGAAAATAGAGACAATTCGGGTTTTATTTATTCATTATGTCTTTTATTATTTTGTTATCTTCTTCTTCTACCATGTGTAACTAAACTCCTCAACTAGGGTTGAGGAGGAAACCTCCATTAATGAGTGGAGTTCTTTTGTTCATTAATTGATTCCCTTGTGTATGATTTAATTGTTTATGATTTTCGCTTCTTGTGATTAATTATTTTAATAGTTCTTTCACCATCTATATCATGTATATGTGGTAGTTAGAAAGTATTATAATTAATCTAAGCTTGGATTTGTATTTCTTAAAAGTGATAATCTTTGATCTTATGTTTTTTATTAAATTGGATACATAAGATGCTTAGAATTTTATACTAGTAAAGCGAAGGAAAATCTACCTTTTTAATATATTTTTCATTATGCTTTATTGTTAAATCTTGAGTAAGTAATAGATTGATTTCTTGATTGCTACTCCAAATTTGGGAATTAATAAATGAATATTAGAAGCTTCATGGATTTAATGGTTGTAAAATCCGAAACCTTAGTTATTTTCTCTGTTTGATTTCAATAGTAATATTTTATTTTCATGTTAGTTTAATTTCTCTCAAATCAATCAACTTTTGTTTAAACTAGATTAGTTTTAAATTAATTTGAATTTGTATTAGTTTTTCTTCTCAAAGCATTCCCTTGGGTTCGACTTCGTTCTTGCCGATTTATACCTTAATAGATTCATACACTTGCGAGTTATTTTACACTTTTAAAACAACATCAAGTTTTTGACCATCATCGAACAATAACAAATAGTGTAATGAGGGTGAATACCGTTGTGTAGGTCTAGAGATTCTGGAGGATCGTCTCACCACAGTCATAGGTATGCCTTGTTCTACCCGTGGAACTATATTTTCTTGATTATTCTGAACTCGCCTTTGCACATCATTTTTAGTGATTTCCTCCAACTCAACAAACCCATCACTTTCAGCATGAGCATCTGCATCAGTAAATTCTGCTGTTAATCTATCCTTATATATTACTTTCTCATTGAATATGACATTTCTGCTTCTAATAATCTTCCGATTTTGATTATTATATAACCGATAACCAAACTCATCAGTGTCATACCCAATGAAAGGTACACTTTTTGGATTTTAGATCAAGCTTGCTTCTAGCATCAGAACTTATGTGCATATACGAAACACAACCACACACTTTCAGGTGTGAAAGGTTTACCTCTTTTTCGCTCCAAGCCTCCTCTGGTAATTCTCCATCTAAAGGAACAGAAGGTCCCCGATTGATCAAGTATGCTACAATGTTAACTGCATCAACCCAAAACATATTAGGCAACTCAGTATGTATCCTCATACTCCGAGCACGCTCATTCAAGGTTCTGTTCATGTGCTCTGCGACACCGTTTGCTGTGGTGTTCCAGGAATAGTCTTCTCCATTCTGATCCCACTAGTAGCACATAACTTTTTGAAGCCTTTGTCGTCATACTCACCCCCACTATCAGACCTCAAACACTTTATCTTCAATCTTGTTTCATTTTCCATCATGGCCTTCCACTTTTTGAAAGTGTCAAATACATTAGAATTATTTTTTAGAAAATAAATCCATACCTTTCTTGTCGAATCATCGACGAAGGTTACATAATATGACGAGCCGCCAAGAGATGAAACTGAAGAAAGTCCCCACATGTCTGTATAAACCAACTCTAATTTCTCTATCTTAGGTTTCCTACCAGCCTTTGAAAAACTGACCATTTTCTATTTTCCGAATATGCAATCATGGCATAAACCAATTTTCACTGATTTAATTCCTAACAGTTTACCCTTTGACAAAAGTGTTTTTATCCCCTTCTCACTCATATGACCCAGCCTATGGTACCATAAGTTTGAATCAACGCCTGAATCAGCAACTGCAATGACATTCCTGGTGTTTGTCGTCATGTAGAAAGTACCAATCTTGCTTCCACGAGCCACAACCATAGCTCTTTTGGTGATTTTCCACAAACCACCCACAAAGTTTACTACATGCCCTTCATCATCAAGTTGTTCCACATAAATCAAGTTTCTCTTCAAATCGGGAACATGTCTCACATTTTGAATCTTCCAAACGGTCCCATTAGATTGCTTGATCCGAACATGTCCCTTACCCACAATATTCAAAGGTTCATCATCAACCAAATAAACTTTTCTGAAATCACCACTAACATAGTTGTCCATGATTTCACGATGTGGAGTAGAGTGAAATGATACACCCAAGTCAATAACCCATGACTCAACTGGACTATCCACACTCAAAATTAGAGCATCAAAAATATCTTCTGTGGCTGGGTTTACAAATTCCTACTCTCCTTTGCCATTCTTCCTTGGTGCCCGACAGTCTTTCTTTGAATGTCCTTTCTTTCCGCAATTCCAACAATTGCCAGGAAATTTTCCAGTACTCGACTTGCCTTTACTTTTGGATTTCAATTTACTGCAATCCATGCCTGTTCTTTTAGAAGTTCTTCCTCTGCTCTCTGTATTTAGAGCAGATCCAGATGGTTTGCCTATTTCTCTCCTACAAATTTCTTCACTAAGAATCAAGTCTCGAACATCATCAAACTTCAACTTCCCTTTTCTAGAAGAACTGCTCACTGCCGTAACAATACCATTCCAAATTTCTAGTAAAGTGGATAATAGAATCAACGCCCTGATCTCATCATCAAAATCGATTTCCATAGAGCTCAACTGAGTTATAACTGTGTTGAACTCGTCCAGATGGTTTGCCACTGATGCACCTTCTGACATCCTTAGATTAAATAAACGCCACATATACCTTGTTGGACGCAAAGGGTGTCTCATACATATCTGCAAGGGCTGCCATTAAACTAGCCGTTGTCTTCTCTTTCACTATGTTGAAGGTGACATTGTGAGACAGAGTCAATTGAATAACTCGTAGAGCTTGCCGATCAAGAACAGCCAATCAACATCTTTCATGTCTTCTGGTTTCGTTCCTGAAAGAGGCTAATACAGATTTTCTGATACAGATAGTCTTCAATTTGCATCTTCCAAAACCTAAAATCGGTTACATTGAACTTTCCTTCGATCCCTATCTTTCCTTCTTCTGCACCCATCACTCCCACTCGAACCTGAGGCTTTGATACCAGTTGTTGCAAAAATTAACAGAAAAGAAGATCAAACACGCAAGTAAAAACACACAGATTTACAAGGTTCACCCAAAATCTAGGGCTACATCCTTGGTGTTGCAGGATTTTTAATATGATTAGAAAAACATGATACAATTACAGAGAGTTTAAACTGTATATATAGACACCTCCTAGGGCTACATAACAAACTATAAAATTACCAAAATACCCCTCTAAAAAATTCGGGTCAGGCGCAAGCCCCCGAACCCCCACCTTCCTAGGAAGGGGGCGCTGCCCCCTTCAAGCCCCCGCCAACTTACAGTATAATGTGTACAGTATAATCAAGCTCCACACTTCCTATCACTATGGTAGAAAAACACCAATCAAACCTTATCTCCTAGGATATATAGTAGCAGGATTATAATAAACAAATAAATACTTTACAATTTACACCTTCCAGAAAGTGATTCCTTCAGCTTTTTGTTGCGAAGTCTTATCTTGGCATGCCTTCTCTTGGTTATAAATTTGGTATGCTCCTGATTTTTCCCTTTCTACATTCCATACAGAAACAATGTTTATTTGCAAAAGATCTTCAACTCTCATTTGACTATCTTTATAATTGTTTCTTTTGAAAAAAAATTCAGGAGCAACAAAATTTTACACTTTAAACATTTATGCTATATATGAACTCAGTATATATATGTACAATCAATTAAGTTAGAACGCAGAACCACTTTGTAATTCCTTAACGTTCTTGAATTTGCTTCATTCTTTCTTCTTGAAAAAATAATTTGTATGGCTTTTCTGGAATGTTTAAGATCGATGAACCTGGACCACCTCATTCTGTTTGCATATTAATTCTAGATCTACAGGCCTAAAAATAAGTTCATTTCGATCTTCAATGTACTGTTACTAATTATTTTAATTACATCTCTCACTAGCTCTACTGGAAAATGATCGAGTTACACAATGTTATATCAAAATAGGACTGTTGGCAGAATTCGAATACCCAATGGTAAGTTTATTCATGCATTAGTTTTATATTTTATATTATTGTTTGTACATGCAGTATATATATGTGTGAATAATTTTATATGGTTAAACTACTGGATATTCGAAATTGTTTTTTCGATCAAGGTCACAAGGACCATTTGGAAGGGATGGGTAAATTCTTGGAAGGCCACATTTCAAGACTTCATGTGTTGGTGGGGCAGCAATGATAGTAATGATTCTAAAGAAAACATTTATAAGTATATTGAAAATAAGCAAATATATATATGTGAGAAACCAGCAGAAACTTTGTTAAAGAATCTGGTAATCACTGTTAGTTAGGAAACCCTCCTATGGGTTACTATAAACTAATGTGGAAAAAATAATAGCTAAAATAATTGTGGAAGGGGACTCCAAAAAGGTAATAGCTACATTACAGGGTGGCAAACATGATGAGGACTCAAAAATATATAGGTAACCAATATATATATATATAGTTTCTCTTTAATTTAAATTTATTTGTTTTTTTAACATGATAAATACACAATCCTATATATGCAACCAAGACACAGAGTTATTGAACGAATTTGAAGCCTATCACACACAGTTCAAGTGTAGAGAAGCCAATGAATTAAGTAGCGAATTTCAGAGCTTGCAAAGCTTGGCATGGGATGTATCCACTTAGCAGAAGGGATTATGAGACACTTAAAAAGTTGGCTGAAATTGATAGGAACGGAATTGTGCCATATATTACAGAATTGTTCAGGGTGAAGGATGCCCATTCATATAGGAGTGAAGAAGAGAGTGAGGAGGAATAAGCTATAACTTGTTTGGCTGGCTGGTTTTGGCAAGTAGAATTTGTGTTGATTTTCTTGATATACCATACCATACCATCTTCAGTGACCTTTATAATTTGTATATGCTACTTGGGAAGTGATAGAAGTTTCACTTGGTGGCGTAATAAATTTTAGATACAACTTCTTTACCCCCTGCATATATATTTGGGTTTCATCAATGATTTTATAGTGATTGCTTTGATCATCTCTATGGAGATCACATCAGTATTAATTTATCGTGTTGGTATTAGAGCCTTAGTTATTTTCGGTAAAACAATTTTATCAACAAGTGAGAACAATTTTATCAAGAAACCTTAGATAGTTCTTATTATTTTGGATACGTCAGCCAAGGAAGTAATTCCTATATGGCCTTACATTAGCAACATTGATGGCAAAAAATTCAAGTAGAACCTTTCTTAATTTGTTAAAAGTGAAAGATTTTGAAGAAAAATAATAGGAGAGTTTGTGATTTTTTATTTGTTGTAGAATTAAATATTTCTTATAAAAAATGATAAAGTTGACTATTAAACTTGTTTGTAGTTCAGTGATTTTTTATTTGTTGTAGAATTAACTATTACTTGTAAAAAAGCGATAAAGGTGACTATTAACTTGTTTTATTACTACAATTAGGATGACATCATAGTACTAATAAGTCGAACTTGAAAAAATATAACTATCTTTTTTTTCTTCTTCTTTCACCTTTTTTTTTTGCCTTTTTGTTTTCTAGCTAATTTTTTATTTTGTTTTCTAGTTAGTTAACAACAATTAACTTAAAGAAAACTTTTTAGGAATAATTTAATTTTTGACTACATTTGGTACGCATGAATGAAATGGAATGGAATATAATGTTCATTCCAACCATTCCTTTGTTTGGTATAAATTTTAAGGTGAGAATGATCATTCCCTTAGAATGAAAATTCATTTTCAGGAATGAAAATCCATTTTAAAAATATGGAATGGACATTCCATTCCCAGTAAGATTTAAAAAAAAAAAATCATATTACCAAAAAACACCATTCACCTCCACCGCCATTTCTACCACCACACCGGCTTTACTACCACCACCACACCGACTCTATAACTACCACCACCATCGCCTCCAACACTGCCACCTCCATATTACCACCTTCCTACTCCACCATACTACCACCTCCACCGCCACCTTCCTCCACATCGCCAACTTCTTCCACCATTGCTGCCGCCGCCGCCACCACATCGCATTGCCACCACCTCCATCGCCACCTTCCTCCACATTGCCACCTTCCTCCACCATCACCTTCACGTCGACACATTCTTCCACCACCACACCTCTACATCGCCATCTTCCTCCACCACCCCTAGCGGGCCACCTTCGTCCACCACCTCCACATCGTTACCTTCCTCTATATCCATACCACCACCTCCGCCACCACCCCCACAACACCACTCCACCACCTCCACATTGCCACCTTCCTTCACCACCTCCACCACCACACCGTCACCACCACCTCCAACGCTACCCCACCACCTCTACATCGCTACCTTTCTCCACCACCACACACTTGTTAGTTTAAATTATGTCACTGGGAGGGATATTTTAGAGAATTTAATTTGAAATTTATTTCATTCCTACCTCATTTCATATTTGCAACCAAACAATAGAATGAGAATGATCATTCCATTCCATTCCCAGTTTCATTTTCTTCAATTCCTGTGTACCAAATGCAACATTATAGATTTAAGGTGTTACATTTAATTAAAATGTAATTAAATACATTTGTAGATTTACATATTTAATTAAAATGTAATTAAAAGGAAAATTAAATATAAATTTAATTTAATGTTATGTGAATATATTTTTAAATATAATTGATCTAAAAATTAGTACTTAAAAATTAGTGTATAAAATTAAAAAAATCATTTGAAGTTGATAAATGAGGGCGAGCCTCGGCAGGCCTCGCCATGTCTAGTGTCACTAGATTTGCATTTTATTAGGGCTATTTTTTTGTAGACGTCTTCTTTTTTACTAGTAGTAGAAAAACATAAATTGGCACGGTATCTAGTACTCTTCCATAGGGATCTGAGTTTGTTAAAAAAGCAACGAAAAGGGCAACAAAAAACCAAAAAAAAAAAAAGGGAAAAAATGTAAAAGAAAAGACTAGTGTGGGTTCAACTTACTTCAAGTTATTTCCGCATAATAGAAGAATTAGGGCTCAAATTCTTTCTTCTACATTGGTCGGTAATTTCCCATTCTCTTTTATTTTATCATCCTTTTCCTCTCAATTAGTGTTCTACTTGTGTTATCCATGTTGTGTCGACAATGGCGAAGTGCCAAGTCAATTTAACCCTAAAAGGGCCTTGCTTAGTTACAAACGTCTTGTTTCGTATGTAGCCTTAACAGGCGCGAGAAGTAAGCATGCACTTTTTATTTTTCTCCATTGTCAGTTCCAACAAAACAGAGTGTAATATCAAGTGTCAGAACGTGGTCCTATATGTAAGGATAACCACTGCCAATGCTATATATGTAACTATTGCTGAAGATACCAATAGGGGAAGTGATTAGCAGAAGAGTTGTTCTCCTCTATGAAATATTCTGTTAATGGCATTTTCATATGTGAGTGCGGTGAGTGATAAGATGATATATATATATATATATAGTTCATGAGCTGCTATGGAATAAAAAATATATATTTCTAATTATATCAACCTATGATGAAATGAATTAAGTAATAAAAGAAATGGTTTTATAAATTTCACTTTGATTTTGTTATACATAGATCCCATGGGTAATTGCTAAACAATACATTGAAAATTTTAAGAACCTGTAATTTTTAGAGAAATCAACTTGACTTCAGGGGCGAAATAAAAAAATGACATGAAAAAAGAAAATATGGACTTAAAGGTAGGATATTTTAGTCTTTTTAGGTCATTTTAAAGATTAAATAAGTCATTTGACAAAGTCAAAAGTCATACAAGTATTTTTTGCATGGTGTTAGATCTGTTTATACACGGATTAAGGTCTCTATAATAAACGGTGCAAAACATTTGGGTTTATGTACTTATTTTAATAAAACTTTTTTTTCGTATAAAATAAGTTCAAACCATAGGAACTGTTATTGATATTTACCCTAAATTCAACCAATTGTAATAAAAATAAATATTAAAACAAGACAAAAAGTACAAATTTTTTTAAAGAGGTGTATTTATGTACAATTAATAAATTATTATTTGTTTTTTAAAGTTATCAAGATGGTATAATTTTTTTTGAATAATTTTATATAAGAATGACATTAATGATTTTTCTATAAAAAAAAAAAAAACTGAAGAAAATCAATGTAGATAAAATTATAAACTTAATTTTAAATATTAACAAAAAATAGAACTTAATTTTAAATATTAACTAAAAGTAAAATTTAGTTGTACAAACAATTTTTTTTAAGGCTAATTTATTTATTTATTTCTCCTAATCTATACGGCGACGTCTTTTCACTTGAAGAAATGCTATTCCCGCACGATTTTTCTCTCCTCATACTCTACTCGCAGTCTGGCTCAACGCTCTCACAATTCCGGTCACCGCACAGCCATAGTTCCGGTCACCAGTCAGCCACTGACTTCTCTCCGGCCACTGGTAAGTTTCCTCGCAATCAAACCCTAATGTGTTGCTTTGTGCCTGTATATACAGACAAGCACAAAAACACCCGTTTTGCTGTTTTTTTCCCGTGTTGGTATTCATTTGGTCATGTACATAACCAAGTTAAAACAATAATTGGGGCTTCTCCGAAAATGCAAGCGAGGGTTCATAATTTGGTGCACATATAGGACCAGATTGTGCTGATGTTCAATTGGTATTCATGCAGTTTGGTGCATATATATGTATATATATATATGGTTGCTACATATATTTTCTTTTTGGAAGTGTAGTTCGTTCTTATATGGAGCTAATTATTGATGTTTTATTTAATAAAAGTGTGAGTTGGAGACTGAGAACATTAAAATTTTGGTACTTACATTTATTTTTTCTGAATCCTATTGCAATTTACCATTGGGCATAGTGATGAATACCACACGAGAATATGAAAAACAACCAGTTTGACAGTCTCTATTTTTAGAAGAAATAAAGCTCATATCCAAAGTTGAAACAACATTTTCATATGTGGCACTCTTTAACTTGTTGATTTCTGCAATATGGCTGCCTTGACACAATCTTTTCTTCTCCTTCTATTTTTTATTTTTTTATTTTTGACAGTAAACACCTGATTGGCTCGATCGTCTAGGTGGCTTCTTTTCAAGCTGATGTTGGTTCAGAATGGACCAGAGGAAATAGAAATTTGGAGCCATTTTTTTAATTGTTTTGTTGAGTAGAAAAGAAGGGATTTTTTGAAAAAAAAATTTAAAAGAAAAAAGAATCAATGTGACAAGAAATGAAGGAAATTTGTAACATTTGGTTTTGTTTGATTGATATGCAAAGTTGAATGGGCTGAATGATTCATTGACATAGTTATTTATTCAGTGTTTTTGTAGAATGAGGGCAAAATAGTCATTTTAGGGTTGGAAGAGCTTTAAGGCTCTTCCAAAACAATCAAACACTAATTTCTCGGTTAAATAGAAGCAATAGCTTCTACCTATCTCTTATTCTACTCTCTAAAAGCAAAATCAAAAGTTATGCTAAATGAGGACATTCTAGCCCAGGTGAAGTAAGTCTGGGCTTACCCCCATTTTTAAATACGTATCGGGAGAAATAATAATATTATTTTATTATGGTGTGAGAAGACTAGAGGGTCTCTGAAAGAAGAGTTTGCCTACACCAAGAGAGGTATATATATATATATCTTTTCACTCATGGTTGTTGGGTTGAGAAGACAAAAGAGCCATTTTTCTCATCGATGCTAATTCTTCAAAGGGATTTTGTATCTCCAGTTTGGGATTCAAGCTTGGGTGTTTTTCAGTTTTTCACTATTGTCTATAATTAGGTGGTTGGCAAGGAATGAGTTCTCCATTATGCAGTAACAACTGTATTTATGTTCTTTTCTGTAGTGCTATAGCTCAAGTTGTAACTTGAGAAGACCTCTTGAACTCTCATTTTTCCTGCTCAATTGGTTTTTTCTTATGTATCTCAGTGTTTTTTCCTCTTGGAATTTTGATTAGTACTGATTGCATCTTTGTTTTGCTGGCTGGTTACACTTATATAATCCATAGCTTGCTTAGAGAGGAAAAGGTTGTTTCTAGTGAAGTGATATTAGAGCTTTGGCTTGTGCATACAAGGTTTATGACAATTTTTCTAAGAAAACGAAAGGCAAATACATAGTTCTTTCCAACTTGCACAAAGTTTTCTTTCTATCTTTCTCTCTTTGTTTTTGAAGTGTTTTTAATTTTATTTGTATTCTATAGGGGAGAGGTGTGAATCTTGACTCAGTTGGAGCATTGTTAAGATTTGTAGAGTTTCTTCTTTTAGTGCAGAATGCTAAAACATGTGCGGTTTTTTATTTTTTATTTTTTTGTGACACATATATTGCATTTAGTGACTGAAATAGAGCCTTTGTTTTCTGAGAGTAGATTAAAAATCTTTGGTTTACCCCAAGGGGTTGGCTCAAGTGCATAAAGAACTTGGCCGTAGTGCCTAGCAAGCAGTAGGTCTAAGGATCAAGTCCTCTTGGGAGCAAATAATTCTTTGGGGGTGTGTGTACACCAACTAGGAAAAAAAAAATCTTTGGTTTAATGTTTCATATTGTATGATGCATAAGATTATCTTATGAGTATCTCAATATTAGTCTTGAGATTCTTAATGTACTTTTAAAAGCTCATGCAACAGGTGAGTTTGGATAGGACTCTTTGAGGTCTCTATCACATGATATAGGAGTTTTGTCCTTGATCTGTAGAAGAATCTAAATCCCCCTTAATCCCTTACCCATGGTTTGAACTCTTAGCTTCATCAATAAGGCTCGCAGGGCTATATCACTCACTCTGTAGGTCTTTTGGTAGCAACTACTGATTAACATGATTGATTTGTTGGTTTGTGATCTTTTCTTTTGTGCTTTGTATGCTTCCTACCCAGGAAGCACTGACACTTCTTCTAGGGGTGTCATGGCGGTGTCGGAGACACGACTAGAAGTGTCCTGAAATTTAAATTTTTTATTTTTTGGTTGAACATGGCATAGACACGATAGTGACACATTTGGGACATTTTCAGGACACAATCTATTAAAATTAAATGCAATTTTAAATATGTTATGGGTGTTAGCCACCATTTACTCTAAAAGTTTAAGCTGTTAAAGTGAGTGTAACTTTAATATTTAAATCCTTCACACACCCATTCACGTATGGCCTTCTTTTCGTCTAATCTATGTATCAATTTTAATTGGGTAATGCTACTCAGGCAGAATTCTTAGGCAGAATTCGTAGGCAGAAACTTTTACATCCATTGGATGTATGTGGTGAGTGTATGTGGTGGGGCCTACCACATGCATCCAATGGATGTAAAGTTTCTGCCTAAGAATTCTGACTGAGTAGCATTATCCATTTTAATTATCTAGGTGACGGTGAGGTCTGAACACAGGACATTGCCTGAGTTGATGCCATGTTAACCACCATTTACTCTAAAAACTTACGTTGTTAGAGATGGTGTAACTTTAATATTTAATTCATTCAAAATGGATTAATTAGAAAAATAACATAAAATTTTAGAAAATAAGAACAACAAACTTCTAGATCTAAGCTCCAAATTAGTGATTTCATTCATGATTACATGGATAATCATATCTGTGCTTCCTAGTTTCCTACATAGATTGATATTGGATAATGATACATACTATAAGTTTGAGAATATGAGCTACTTTATTCCTTTTTTCGCCTATAATAGATATGATCAACTTTGTGTAGTAACTAAATCCATATATTTGCTACTGCATGATCTCACATTGTCAATCAACCACAGAACTTGCATTTGTCCAAATCAGTTCTTTAAAACAAAACTGTTCATTTTCTGCCCATTATAAATCACCCATGTTACCAAGTTCTAAAACCCTGAAATTTCTCAGAAGTTTGGACCCCAGCTAAGAAATCAGACGTGATGCCAATGGTGGATTTTATTGATTGGGAAATCATTCACATCCCAGACAAGCCACCCATTCCGCCTCACCAACAACCCACTGGTAAGTCACGAAACTCCATATCTCTCTTTAAACTCTCTCTCTCTCTCTCTATATATATATATATATATATATATATACACACAGACACACACACATATATGTATTTTATTGACATATATATATATATATATATACATATTTTATTGACATAACCTTCAATTTCATTACTGTCTAAAACAGTGGACGCCTTTGCATGTGAGGTAGACCCACAATTTGCCAACACTCTTGTGAGGTTTGTTTTAATTTCTTGTTTATTTATTTTATCTTTTAATTGAATTTGATTGGAGACTGAAATATTATTTTTCTTCCTTGATTTTGTCTGTTTTCATTTTTATTACTGTGAATTAATTTGAATTTCAATTAGAAAATTAAATCAGATTTGTCCACTGGAAAATCTTCGCCATGTGAAGCGGGTACGCAAAAGGTGTCTCCAAAGAGGTTTTTCTCCCTCCCATTCTCTCTTCTGCTCATGTATGCATTATGTATGTATTATTTATGTATATGTGTAGGCTTTTTACCTTACATGTAATCTGCCAAAAATATATATCTGTTTTCATACTTATATGTATCTTATACTTGATTTGATATCTATAGAAATTCCACTTGTATTTATTTATTTTGGTATGCAGCTGGATACCTATTACATTCGTGCACACTCAGTAATAACTCTAAGATCCAAAATTCAATTCATGTTGTGGACTTGTAAAAGACATAACACATTATTAATTTGATTGCTGCTACTACAAAGGGAAAATCGCAGTTCTGCTACAGGAAACCGGGTCTGTTTGGTTTAGTTTTCTAAAATCAGTTCTCAAGAACTCAGAAAACAAAAAACTGTTTTCAAAGAACTATAAAAGACATGTGAAAACAGGCCTTTTTTTAACTGGGTTTTCAGTGATTTTCAGTTCTCATAAACAGAAAACTATTCTGCACCAAACAGGCCATATTATTGTGTAGTTTGGAACTATTCAGCTTACCACATGTCTAGCACCTGATATTGGCTCCACCTTTGCAGTGTGTTGTTTATAGCACCTGAAATTGGAACTGTTCTGACTTATCATGTGTCTACGACATGTCTAGCACCTGAAATTGGATTCCCTGATGCAACCCATATAGACCAACCTATAAGAAATGAACATAAAAGGGATTTGGGGGAAATAGAGTTTCCTGGGTTTAGCAATTGAGGATGCAATGCAAAATTGGTATGCCACTGATTCATCATAGCAAGAAAGTAAAACTCTTTTAATACCAATTCTGTATGTTCAGCCCTTTGCCTACTTATTTTAAAATTGCTTACTCTTAAAGTTAGTGGTGATAGTTGTTTTATGTGACAGGAAAAACACAGTTGTCAGTGATCTTATGTCTAGCGTCTGAAAATGACAATCAGCGTGACAACATGCCAAATGATATAATCAAGCTGATCGATTCCTATCAGTTGAGTGCTTTCATCACAAAAGTGGGTCATCCTTTTATCTTGTATATTATTTTTGTATTATATGAAGATTACTGCTTGTTCTTCAGCAATTATGTATATTTTCTTTTTCCACTTCAGTTTAGTGGCCAGACTAGACAAGAGGGTAGCCCTACACAAATATCCCCATTTACCCGTTTCCCCCTCAAGCCTGATAAAGACTGGATTTTGCAGTCTTTTGCACAACTATGTAGAGACTTCACCCGCTTGGTAGCTGGTACCTTAGGCACAATAGACAAATGAACTTTGAAGATATTTACATAATTTGATCGTAATAAGTTGGAGCTGGAGTACCATGCTTATATGGAGCTGGAGTACCATACTTCCGGTTTTTCGAAGTCTCGGGTTATTTTTTATATTTATGTTTCTCATCTATATTCTTTTTTATAGTTAGAAATTGTGCCCTTCAATATTAATTTTAAAGACGTGTCTAATTAAATCATCTCACTCGAGTGGTGGGCGGGAACTTCCATTATAATAAGTTTGACATGTATGGTGGGATTGAAATTTCCAGCATATATTGTCATAGATATTACCAATATTGTTTTTTGTTTATGCAAGGGAATTATAAATTGTAATTGAAGGTGCAAGAACTAGGATTGACATTTTCTAGTCATATAAAATGTAACGGACCCTTTCAGGATGAGAACCGGAGGATAGCGAGGACTTTCATTTGCTTGGTTAGTTAACTTAGTTCATGCTATATATGTGCTTTTGTTTAAACTTACTCTGCATGCTGTCTTTTTTTCCCCCTTCTTTTTTTCTTTTCATTTTTCCCGTCTTTGTGTATTCGTCATGGAGAGCTTTCAGTTTTACCTAATCAAGGTTTCTAATTACTATCAAGGCGAAGTGGAAGCAGGGTGTTATGGATGTTGCATAAAGGATGTGACCTAGGAGCTGTGACATTTGTTTTTTGTTTTTTGGGTGAACAATTAAACAAAATAAGACTTGGGTTTTTGTTTTTTATTTTTAATAAATTTATGCAACTTGTAAGCATGAAATAATATGGGTAATGAGATTTATATTATTTTCAACTAATGTAAAGAGGAAATACTTTTTCTTCTTTCTAATATTTCAGTATTTTACTTATGTACCTACCAAAAGAAAAGGAACATAAAAAATGACAGGGCGGGGGAACCGATCCTTTCTAGAGGTGGCGAGGCTGCATAGGCTTCCCACCTCTGGTGAGGTTGAAGTGCTGCCAACGGCAAGGGACTAAAGGGACACACTTTCAGAGTTGACAACAGACACACAACGAAGAGAAGGGAGGTTCTACAGTCGTGTCTGGTTGGTGGATTTGATAGAGGTGGGTAACTTGGAGCAGATTGGGGTTTGGGCTTCAAAAGCTTGGAAAGTGTCATGTGGGGTGAGAGTTTCTGCTTTGCCAGACTCTTTTTATTATTTTGGCTACCCTCAACCAAGGAGGCATCTAGGGTCTTGAATGAGGGGAAGAGAACTTGGGGTGAGACGGGGTTGAAGCTTGATGTTTGGTCATTTAGGGTAAGTTGTTCAGTCATATTGAGGAAGAGAAAGGAGAGACGTATTCTGTTATACTGTCTACCATTATGTCTTTGGTGCCAGGTGTTGTTCGTAGTGTGAGAGGGGCGATGGTGCAGGGGGGACACGTGGTGGAACAAGACAAGATGTCCGTTCAGAGTGGGGGACAGTTGGTGGGGGATGTGGTAGGAGGGGAATTGATTGTGATAGGGGTTGGTCACGTGTCAGAAGGAAGAGGGATTTAAATTTCGGTGGGTTAGGCTTTGGGTTAAAGCACAACAGTAGGTCTTTCCATGTTGGTCCATGTGGTCAAAGTCTAACTAATGGGGCCAGGTCTAATTCTTTTAATATGGGGAGTGGGCATACAAATGATAGGGCTCGATAAAATGGGCCTAATCCCAAACAGAAGTACAACTAAAGGAAGTTTCGATCCTACGCCATTTGGCCCGAATCTAAATGCGATGGCAACAAGGATGGGACAAAAGCAGGCCGAGAAGATAAGGTTGAGTCAAGCCCAATTCTTGAGAGGCCTAGTTTAAATTGAAGGGAGTGATCAAGGCAAAATTAGGCCTATGCAATCTGGCCCAGTGTCCATGGCGAAGAATACAGGCCTAATTAGGCACGGACAGGCCAAATAATCTGGTTTGGGTCAAGCCCAATCCTGTCGCAGGCGTTGGATTGGAAAAGAAAAATGGCCTGCTGAGACTTGGCCAAACAAACCCAGGAGTGTAGACCCAAGCCCAAAAATCATTCTAAGGCACAGGTGATTGGCTTGTTCTTTAAGTGCAACACCTAGAAGCCTTTCTCATCCTACTCTTCTTCTTTGTTTGGGCTATTGGTGGTGAAGAGGACTGACAGAGTCAGACTCTGGGGAGGAGACAGTACTGCCAATGAACTATTGGTGATGTGTGTGAACACAGATACACTGTTTATATGGTGGAGAAGAATGGAGAAGTTGAAGGAAACACATGTTCTTGCGCGTGTAGCTGATCGGGAAGATGGGGGGATCACTTTCTGCATAGGTAAGGGTATTCATTGGAGTTTGTGCAGTGATTCTGTGGTGGCTTTGTTGACTGAAATGAGGCTGCATTATAGGGTTGAGGGGCTGGCGAAGACGGGGGAAAGGACAACTCCTACCCTTGAGGTGTCCGCTGATGGAGGTTATAGTACCCTGATCGAATGGAAGGCGGACAATTCATTATGTGGTGATGAGGGGGAGGGGCTGCCAGTGGTTCCATTTGAGCTTAATCAAGCTCTAAAGGTCTGGGAGGAGCTTGAATGTGAAGGTGTGGGGTTTTATCAACCATTGGCAGTAATGGACCCGGATAGGGAGGGGAATAGTTTGACTATCCAGCCTACGATTGATAGGTAGGAGTGTTGGATGATGGAGAATATAGGGGAGGTTAGCAAGAGTTTGGGGTTGTCCTATGAAGGGGATGAGGATAAGGTGTTGGAGTTGTTCTAGTCCATTGATGAGGAGTGAAAGTTAGTGAGAAGGAAGAAAAATTCAGCTTGGAGGGCAGAGAGGGAACTCCAAAATGTTATCCATATGTGAACTGTGATGGGTGAAGTGGGTCAGAGAGGGAGCAGGGTGGGGGAAGGAAATGGGAGGGGAAATTCATAGTTTGCACATGAAGCTTCGGATTGTGTCATGGAACAGGGGTCTAAATGATTCGGACAAGGGGAAAGTTGTTAAGTTGGCAGTGTGAAAGTGGGGAGCTCTGGTGGTGTGCATGTAGGAGTCTAAATTGGCTTCTTCTTCAGTTGGGGTGGTGAGGAGTTTATGGGGTGGGCGTTATGTTGAATGGGAGGCTCTTGATGCCATCAGCTCAATCGGCGGCATTATGGTCATGTGGGATAAGAGATGGATCTCTAGAGTGGATGCTTGGAAGGGGAGATTCTTAGTTTCCTACTTGTTTTTGTTTGAGGATGGATCTCGCCGAATGGAAGATTCAGATAGGGGCATTATGTGGGAGGAGTTATGTCATCTTGGAGGTGGTGGGACTTCCCTTGTTGTGTGAGGGGTGACATAGATTCGACAACATGTCAAATCCTAAGAAATAGAACACAAACAATACAAATTGTATTGGAGATTGTAAGATGTATTAGTCAAGTGTCCGAGATGTGTTAGCCAAGTGTCCGAATTAATAAAAAATATTTTTAAATTGCAGACACATATATAAAGTGTCCATGGAGTGTCGTGTCCGACACGGACAAACACCTTTGTAGAAGTGCCGTGCTTCTTAGGGGTGGATTTTAATGTTGTGAGATCTCCTTCTTAGAGATCTTTTGGAGGGTGGTGGCTTTCAGTTGTGGAGCATTTTTTGGAGTTCGTTGATGTTTAGGAGTTGATAGATTTGCCGATGGAGGGTGCTTCATCCACATGGTCTAGTGGCAAAGACACCCCTACATTGTCCCAATTAGATAGATTCTTGATTTTAGGGGATTGGGAGGAGTTGTTCCCTGATATGGCTCAGGTGGAATTGGCTAGACTAGTTTTGGACCACATTCCATTGCTTTTGGATTGTGATGGGTTGAGGAAGAGGAAGACTCCGTTCAAATTTGAGAATATGTGGTTTCGTGCGAAGGACTTCAAAGAAAGGGTGTAGAACTAGTGGGAGGGCTACGAAGTAAGGAGTAATTCTAGTTTTGTGCTTGTTAATAAGCTCTGTATGCTGAAGGAGGACTTAAAGAAGTGGAATAGGGAGGTGCTCAACAATTTAGAGTGGCACAAGAATAGGCTTTTGTTGGAGATAGCGGTGCTAGACCGCAAGGAAGGAGCGAAGGTGGAAAGGTATTGGAGGGAGGAGTGCAAGGCGAATATTAGGGAGATACCCATTTTGGAGGAGATCTCGTGGCGAAAAACTTCTAGGGCAGTGTGTGAGATATATTATTGTAAGTTGGCAAATTTTGGTGTCAAACCTGGATTGATTGAATTGTAATTTTTCTTTCAATTTGTGTCTTGATTGTCCGGGTTGAACAACAAGTGCATGGATACCGATGAATTGATGGAACATAATTTAGAAAAGGTATGTGAAGTGAGGACACTATGCACATCAAGTTGGTTTGGTTGGGATTTAAAACTTGTGTTTTAATTGAAAAATTCAAATTTCATCAAGTCCCACCAGTCAGACTTTTATTGTCCACTCCAACTATGTTCGGAAGTTGGAACCTGCAAAGTCCCACCGATTGGACTTTTACCGACCGGTCGGACTTGTTTAGATTAAACTAACTTTGATTTTCAGTTTGATTTTAAAATCTTTTTTGAACCAAACTTAGGGAGACGTCCTATAATGTTTTTAAAACTCTTTTTCATCTAATTTTTGGACTCTCTTTCATATATATACCACTGACCACTCTTTTCTTTATCACAAGATATACATACATAGTTTATTATTTTTAAGAGTGAGAGAGCTATTCAAAGTGTTTTTGACAGAAAAATCACCATGTTTTTATTTGTTTTGAGAGCACACACTATTACACGAGAGTGATTTTAGGGTGATGTTCTCAATCTGATTGGCATTCGGAACTTATCAAAGATCATATTTATTTCGGTCAGAATAGTATGATTTGTTTTTCTCCTTTCAACTTCGTGTTTGTGAGGAAGGTGGATTTGATTGCACTATGAAGGGGACAGATTGTTTGCAGAGCATTTGTGTTCTTCCTACAATCCTTCTGCAAGGATTGAGGATTAAGCCTGGTGCCTGCAACAATTGGATGGGGAGTTGCAAGAGTAAGCCTGAGGCATTCAACAACTAGTTCTTGGCAGAATGAAGTGGGTGTGAGGCTAAGACGAAGTTGGTGTAACTTTGCTTCATCATAGTGGATTGATTCACTCGAGACGGCTAAGTCTCCGTGGGTTTTTCCACACTAAAACCTGGTGTCATCTCTCACTTTATCACACTTTATCTAGGAAGCATGGATACAGGTATGAGACACGACAAATCTCAAAAAAATAGGATATGGGTATGGCAGGATACGATAATATAAAAATAATATATTATATTTTTATATATACAAAAAATAGAGTTATTAACATTTCTTTATAAAATTTTATGATTAACAACCAAAATAAGAGTTAAGAATCATATTGCATAATTTACATGGATAAATTTTGTACTAAATTATGATATATATCTCAACATTTCTTTTTAAAATAAATTTAAACATTTCTTAACAATTATACTATGATATTATTGTTAGAAAAACTACATTTTAATGTAACTTGTTAGAAATGTGAATGGAAGTATTTGAGAAGTATTGAATACATGGTCAAAGTATCTAAGAAGTATAAGATACGTGTTAGAAATAAAAAATCTATTTTAAAATTATGGATACGTTTAGGAAGTATTAGACACGAATCTGCGAGTATCCGAAGAGTATCGGTATCCAAAGAGTATCTGATACGGGTACGTTACTCTTCTAAAAGTATCTATGCTTCCTAACACTTTATTTATTTATTGTGTTTGTGTGTTTGATTAATTTTAATTGGGCTAAAAATTAAAATAATATGAAAATCGGACAAACAAGCAAACTAAACCTATTCACCCCCCTCTAGGTTCTGCGTCGGAGTTTAAACTTTCACAACTACTTCCGCATCGCGCAACTCACACTGTGTGACTCAAGGAAGGGATGGAACATGAGATTCTTTCATAGATTGGCCAATGCACACTGAAGGAGTAATCACATTGGGAAGATTCATATTGAGGGCAATTTGTTGAGGAAGGATGAGGATGACTCTAGGGGGAATGCCTTGGTTTTTCATTACTTGTACACTAAGAGCTTTCTTTGGAGACCATTGCGTGGTGGTGTGGAGTTTGATTCAATTTTAGAAGAGGATAGTAATCAGTTGGAGAGACTGTTTGATAAGGAGGAGGTTTTTATGGCTTTGGGAAATGACAATGGGGATAAGGCCTTGAGGCTCGATGGGTTCACTATAGGGTTCTTTCATCGGAATTGGGCATCGGTTAGGAAAGAGGTGATGGAGGCAGTCAATTTATTCCATATGAATGGCTAGTTTGAGAAGTCCATGAACGCTTCCTTCACTTCTCTTATTCCCAAGAAGGGCGGTACCATATATATGAAGTGTTGATAATATAAAATAAAATAAAATTGAAGAGAGAAATTAAACAAGAAGAATATAACGTGGTTCGGTCACTACGACCTACATCCATGGCACACAAAGCCCAAATTGCTATATCACTTTTATTGTATTCTCTCTGAGTTTTGTTTACAATGACCACCTTTATTTATAGGTGAAAGAATACACATGATAAACATAAAAAATACATTAATGGAAGATTCCTAAAATCAATTTCATAAATCACTTCAATAATATATTCTCCAACACCCCCCCTTAAGTTGGTACACAAAGATTTTATCTCAAGTGTCCAACTTGAAACTAAATACGAAGTTTCGGGGGATCTGAGTTGAGTTGTTCCTGAGCTCCAAGATGAGTTGAGTTGTTCCTGAGATCCAAGACGAGTTGATTTGGAGATCTAAGATGAGTTGATCCGAAGATCCAAGACGAGTTGACCCTGAGGTATGATAACCTGCTCTAATACCACGTTGATATAATAAAATAAAATTGAAGAGAGAAATTAAATAAAAAGAACATAACGTGGTTCGGCCACTACGGCCTACATCCACGACACACAAAGCCCAAAGGGCTACAATACTTTTATTGTATTCTCTCTTAGTTTTGTTTATAATGACCACCTCTATTTATAGGTGAAAGAATACACGCGATAAATATGGAAAATACATTAATGGAAGATTCCCAAAATCAATCCTATAAATCACTCCTATCCATCTTCTATCAAGGCTTAAATCACTCCAATAATATATTCTCCAACATGAAAGATTTTAGGCCTATTAGTTTTAGGCCTATCTATGAAGGATTTTATGTACAAGCTAATAGCTAAGATCCTAGCTTTCAGAGAACGCATTTGTAGGGGTTGTCAGATCTTGGACTCAGTTATGATCGCTAAAGAGTGTGTGGATTCTAGACTCCGCAGTGGAGTGTCGGGGTTTTGTGTAAGCTTGATGTGGAGAAGGCGTATAACCGTGTGAGATGGAGCTTTTTGCTGCTTGATGTGGAGAGGGGTTATAACCATGTGAGTTGGAGCTTTTTGATGTATATCCTGGAGAGGATGGGTTATGGGGAGAGGTAGAGGAGCTGGATTCGATTTTGTATCTCCATTATGAGATTCTTAGTTTGGCGAATGGGGTGACTGGTTTCTTTGGCAGCTCGCAGGTGGGCTTTGGAGCTAGGATTCATTAGAGGTTTCAGGGTGGGCAGAAACTCTTCCAGCTAGTTGGAGATCTCTCATCTTTTGTTTGCTAACGACACTATTATGTTTTGCGATGCGGACGAGGCTCAAACTGAGGTGTGTGTTGGTGTGTTTTCAGGCTTTCTTGGGGTTGAAAGTTAATCTCTGGAAGAGTGAGATGTGTTGGTGGGGGAGGTCGGTGAGATAGTCTTCTTTCTTGGCTTGCATTTTGGGATGTGGTATCGGGGCCTATCTAGTGGTTATTTAGGGTTTCTATTGGGAGCACCTGTGAGGAGAGTTTCTAGGTGATTTCCCTTTCATAACTATGTGATTGAAGACATTGATATGCACTACTGACATGCTATTTGAGTTTCCTTTTATTGAGATACGTTGATATGCACTACCGACACTTCCCCATAAATTAATTTTTCACTATTATCTCATTTTTTTTATTATAATATTCTGTTATATTCCATAATTTTGTAGTTTTGTTGGAGTCTTTTGATCTAATCAGGACAGATTTTTACATTTACCTCCATTTAATATTAGGTTTGCAAATATTCTGCATCATCAAAAGAAGAGTGGGAAGAACAATGCAAGCTTTGGCCAACATCATATCATCCACCCACCTAGTAAGCTCTATCTCGTCTTACTAGCTTTTGTTAGTAACTGCAAAAGTATGTTATTCTGGGACTTCCTTTTTGTTCTTTCTGAAAATCTGAGCATGTGTTCTTTCCATTGATTAAGATGGCAAAGAACAATACTTCTCTGTTGAAAAGGGTGACAACAAAGGGACAAGTGAAATATCATTTTGATGTCAAAATGTTTTAAATTGGATATGAGTTGAGATTTTGACTCTCAAGTTGAAAGAGTATTTGTTGAGGAAAATATGTCTTTGGACATTCAGAAAGGAAATGGGCTACATGCTTTTTATGTCCTAGATAGTCTCATTAGATTTTCTGTTTTGGTTGTTTGATTGTATTACTTAAATATGAAAAAATGATATTAGATTTTATAAAAAAGCTATATTTTTTATTCATGTGGAAATAGGATATAATCTTGGCTCAGAGGAACTAAAATCAATTTGTAAGTTTTGTACAAAGGTCAAATTGTGCTTGATAAATGAAGAAGGGTGTAAATTGGGATAAAGCATTTCAAGTCAGTCAAGTGATTTTCGGTCGTTCAGTAAATATAAACAGAGCATTTCAAGTAAGTCAGCAGAGCCATCAAGGTCGAAGTGACTAAACCTGTGAGAGGGTCATTCCTGCTCTCCACAATCGCTCGAAGTCAGATAAGGGAAAGACCACAAAGGCTGTGGCAAACCAAGAAATATTTGCTTGGCTTTCGAATAGCTCGGTTGAAACCAGCTAACCAGCAAATTTGGACTTAGGTGCAGTTCGACCATAACAAACAAATCTTGGACACAGATGTCCTGGCACGCCCGCAAACAGAGAAAATTACCACTGTACCCCCGAGGCACACTTAGAGCCAAACACCTTCAGAAAGAGTTCGAAGCCCACAAGCTTTCTCTAGTTTTTAAGGTGTGTGCCTGCTAAGTACATGGGATTTCCCCACGAGAGTTTGGATCTCTTAGGTGACGTAAACTTTATGTTGGGAAAAAAGGCTTTGTTTGTTACTGATTGTTGTTGTTGGTAAGTTTGATTAGTCTAATATATTATTTCAACCTAATACTTTCGACTCATTGAAGCAAACAAGGATAGAACAAAAGCCTATCTTATCTTTGTTTGCTTCAAGTGGTATGGTAGCCTTTCCGGTAAGATTTGTGATTATTGCGGATCTATGGCAAGGCAAGGAAGCAAGATAGCCACAAAAGAAAACTATGAAAATATGCAACATCAAATATATTGACTGATCACTATATTAGAACAATATGGAATCATTTCTCCTCTAATTTGGACATTGGGAGACAAAGGGATCAGCGAATGAATGCATATCAATGTGAAAAGTGGGTCAACAGCCTACTGAAGAAAGATTTCAGTTCCATATGCATTCTAGAAGTGCAAAATGGAGTGCTGCCACATCAGTTAAACCATCAGAAAACACATGGATAACAAAGGTGAAACGTACTACAGAGCTTGAATTTTGGTCCTACAAATGCGAAGATTCAAGATACAAGTCTGCTAAGTGCCCGAGAGTTGTAAACAGTCACATTATTGATTGAAAACAACTCTTGATTGAGGAAGAACTTGGGAATTATGTTGGTGTCAACTCAACTTTTGATGAATCTTTTGGAAGCAGAGATGAAGAAGATGAGATTCTGGGGGTACATTCAATTTCATCGCTTCCAGAATTTGACAATTAAGAGGAATATGAAGGAAAAAAAAGGGTGGAAGAGGAGAAGTCTGAAGAAGTAGCCAACAACATGTCAGAAGCTAAGGCAGCCATCGTTAGTCAATCTGCATATCGTGGATTTTAGTTGAGAAAGTGTGAACCATTGAAGAAATTGAAGCAAATATCTCAAATTGATTCCCAAGTTGTAAAAATTTCAGAACTTGCGTTTGTCGACAGACAAATAGATGAAAATTTTGAAGATATGACCATTGAATTTTCAAGGGTAAGTGGTGCATTAGACAGTATAACAAATGAAGTTTACTTGAATAATTTGGTTAGAAGTGAAGCTTCTTTGTTCATGGAGCTGAAAAATCATGAATTCCATATTCATGACTTGATTTGGGATGGATTCTTGGTGAGACATATGGTGCTCAGTTGAGATATTTGATGTTGCAGATTTTCAAAGTCTTCTTTTGTGGCTATCTTGCTTCCTTGCCTCGCCATAGATCCACAATAATCACAGATCTTACCGGAAAGGCAAGGCTCTGATACCATCATACCACTTGAAGCAAACAGAGATAGAACAAAAGTCTTCTTACAATATTAAGATAAACTAGAAATACTCCAATCACAGTTGGAGCCTAGATTTTGGAAAAGCCTTAGAAACTGATAATATTTCAAAATTTTACTGATTTATAACAACAGATAAGAGGGCTGTCCCTTTTATAAAATAACTATTAATGACACTTGACTTTTTTAGACTAACTTTTAAGCTACCCACAAAGCATTAACAAGCACGGGATGAGGGATATGACTGATCCGCTAGGCTTTGATATGTCAAGGTATGCAAAACCCTAGAATAGACCTAAATGGGGGTAAATTGGTCTCAAAACTAAATTAACTACTTAAAACAGAAACTCAAAATTTCTACTAATTTTGATAAATTGAAATTTAAATATTTAACTAACAATTAAAGAAACATTAATATAGTGCAGAAATATAAAAACTAGAGCACACATGAACACCAATTTTTATGTGGAAAACCCCATTGTGGAAAAACCGCGGGGCCTAGACTGGACGGATGAAGTCTATAATAGAAGAAAGGGTATTACGACCCTACGCATCAGATTCTAAACCCTAAAAAGCTTAAGTTACTTCAAATCTAGACTCACCAATATACTAATGCATATGACGAACGTTGTCAATAAAGATGCACTGTTGAAGTCACAAGAAATCTCTCAAAGATGTGTATGAATCATGCATATGAGATGTTAATCTTGTGTATAAAAACAAAAATAATGTTTTTCAGCTTTATATTGCATTGCCTTAGGTCATACGCACAAGTTGTATATATATAGCCTTCAAGGAGTTATGTTTCAATCATATCTTAACAAGAGTTTGGATCCTTCTCAAATTCTTGATCAATCGACATATGCCTTGATCGATGGAAGCAACTCCAGTGTGGTTCGATCGATAAGTTGATTGATCGACAATACCACAGTACTGATACTTAGAAAAATATGCGGAAAAACATTTTTCATATAAAAATCATGCATCCTCATGCATATTTTGGAATCAAAATAAGTTTAGAAAACTTTGAAATTAAGATACCATATATATGCAATGCATGGACCTATTTTGGTGAGTGTGCATTGTCATGTTAATTTGCCTTTTTACCCTGTTGTAGAAGATTACAAATTTTGACCTTTGTTGTAGCTTGATCTTCAACTAGGAGGTAATTTCCACTTGACTCACTTCTAAACCATTTTTATCTAACTAGAAATTAAACAAAAAAATACAATAAGCAAGTTTTGTTCTACAAAATTAGTCAACTTATTCCTATTGACCTAACATAAGCATAAGCCTTGTGGTGTTCGCATAAAAACAGTTCACATGCTGAGTGGCAACTTTTTAAGTGTTGGACATACTCGACTAAATTGGGTAACATGAATGTAACTCTATTGCTTCAGCACCAACAAAAGTGTTCTTGCTGGAACCACTAGCTCTCGCCAAAAGATACACCAATGCAATCAAGAAGAATGAAAAACCAATTGCAAAGACCAACCAAAACTCAAGCAGAATCTAAAACCAATCGATAGGAATTTTAGATAACCAAGTGCCAAACGATCGTTTTGATCTCACTAGATGCAAGATGGATGCCTTATGAAGTGAATAGTGAAGACTATGGTCAATAAAAGTTAAAGAAATAATTTATTTCATCTTTCATAACTGAACTAAACAGAGAAATTCCTTTGACCGGTCGTTTCAAGCTTCCAGTTCTTCTGGATTGCTAATGTGGTTCAATGACGCCGATGGAAGGAACCACTGGAAATTCATCCAACTAAACAATTTGAAAAATCGGTTGAGGCATATGTCAAAGAGCACTCACAGGATGGTCGAGACTTCATATACACAGTTGGTGTGTTTTGTGGACATTGTTTAGAACGGCAAGTGAGGAGGAGAGCAGATGACAACTTCCTAATATGTAGCTGTGGGAAGTTCGAAATGGAAAGTATTGCATGTTCTCACATCATAAAGATCCTGAAAGTCCTAAAGTACATGTTGACACCTATAGACATCCTAAAGTCTTCCTTCATCGAGGAATCTAAAGGCACATTCAAAAGCCATCTAACTTGTTTTCCTGGCCCAAATTGTGTTAATATTCAATTCTACATTTTTATTCACAGATTAGGAATATGATTGACTTGTTTTGACTTATTTGAATTTTTCTCTTTCTATTTCCAGTTTGAGGCTTTTCTTTAAGATGTCAATTTAGAAATTTCAACCAGACATTTAATTTCTTTTGTAGAATCCCTTCAATTTTGAAAGAATTAGAATTTTAGTCAAGGATAATCTCTACTTCTGAATAGAGATTCCTGGTATCAGCGAACTTAGTACTAGGGACTCCATGCTCGAGCTTATCTTGAAATTGTAATTAGTTTATCAAACTTCTCAGTTCCATCTGTGAAGTTTTGAACAGTCTTTTGATAATAACCACTTCAGATGTAGATGTAAGAAAAAACCTTTGTGCTAACATGGATGTCCATCATATAATCAAGGCCATCATGGTGGGGATTGGAAACCGTTACTTCACCACTATTATCTTTACAACCCAGCTATTGTTATACTTCCTCCAAGTTGTCTTTGGATTGAGGAAAGCTGGAACGATATGTGGAGTAAAGAATGTCTAACAGGAGATGTATTCGCTAACTAATGTACTTGTCTTTTCAATTCATCATGTTCTTTGGGTGAATTTTGAGGTAAGTTAGGTGGTGTTCTCTTATGGAGAGGCAGTAAACTAACCAGTAGTGAGGTGGTGTTCGCTTATGGAGAGGCAGTAAACTAACTAGTAGTTTATGGGATTTGTGTTTTAAACTCAAAATACCATCTAGAAGCATTAGTGAAAACCATTGAAATAGTTTGAATAATAATGGTCAGTGACTGCTCTGGCCCTCTCTGGGATAGTAGTGATAATGAGAATTATCATGGTTAGGGCTTCAATTGCTGGTTTATTGTCAGATTGGATTTCTGCCTTATCCCTCCTCAATCCTGCCAGCTATGCATATAAAGACATTTCAGATTGTCTCAACAAAAGTTGATGGGTGTTTTTTATGTAGCATTGATGGTCTTTATAGCAGTTCTTGGATATAGAGAAGGGGAAGAATTTGTAGAAGTTGAGAGTTCCATTGTTTTAGTTTATGAGACTACCATATAAGTGGAAGAAAACATCCACTATCCTTTGTCATGAAGGAAAGCAGCTTTAGTCATAAAAGTAGTTCCGTCATCCTCACTACAGATGCATTTGTTGTAAAAGTCTCATGTGGAATGGGATGTATTTTCATGCAGTGACCGACAAATGGTAAATGCAGATAAAAATGTATGCATATTTATAGATGACGGCGAAGAGCACAATAGAAATTGGTGAGGATTTAAATATTAAAGTTACACCCTCTCTAACAGCTTAAGCTTTTAGAGTAGATGATTGTTGACACAATTTTTTTTTTGTTTATTTGATTGAATAATTTTGCATCTCGGAATGGACTTCAGTGGGGTATTTATTGTAATGCCCTTGAAATTACTGGAGAAAATATTTCATGATCTACAGGGATTGTTATTTTTACTGTGTTCATCTTCTTTCAATTGTAGCAACATTGATGGGATTACCGGTTTCAGTGAAGAGGGCTCACAGTCAGTTTTCAGCTTCATGAAATTTGCTATTGACTTGGCAAAATCTGGTGACTATCAGGTAACTATTTTACTGTGTTTCTACAGTGAACAATTTTTTGTTCACTAAAAGATGTTGCTCTGTTACTCAGGTGGAGGCTGTGGCCTTTGGGCCAACCCAAGCCTACTCCAACAACAAAATAATTACAACTTTGGCCTTCTCAACATTATATTGGTTATTAGTTACTGCTGGGATACACATTTATTAAAACTTTTGTCCTGCTTGGTCATCTTAACTAAGTGCCTGCTTGAGTTTCTTTTATGTGATTCTCCAAAGTAATGGTCAATTTTGCCATATTAACTTGTGTTAGGTAGCTTTTGTTAGCTTGAATAGTGTTGGAGAATATATTATTGGAATGATTTAAGCCTTGATAAAAGATTGATAGGAGTGATTTAAGGGATTGATTTTAGGAATCTTCCATTAATGGATTTTTCATATTTATCACGTGTATTCTTTCACCTATAAATAGAGGTGGTCATTGTAAACAAAACGAAGAGAGAATGCAATAAAAGTGATGTAGCTTTTTGGGCTTTGTGTGCAGTGGATGTAGGCCGTAATGGCCGAACTACGTTATATTCTTTTGTTCTTCTTGTTTAATTTCTCACTTTAGTTTAATTTTATTTTATTATCATGGTATCAGAGCCTACCAATTCCTGGTAGTCTTCATTGTCCATCACCCTCACCACTGGGGATGACACCATCAGCTTTATCCCCAGCGGTCCCGGTCAATTATAGAAAATAGCTTCTGTCTTATATATATATATACCTATATACAAGTTTCCATCTGTGTTTCACAGCCACCAACTTTATTATCTAGCTCTTCCTCGGTGGCTATGTCCAAGACAAGGTCGTTTCTCCAGTCTGCCAGTTTTGGTGTATGTTCTCTGACTAATTTCACGTGACGTCTCCAACACCGCATGCATCATCACCAGTCCACGGTAAGCCACGAAGATACTTTGTCTTCTTGCGATGAGACTATTGTTGTCCGTCGATTTGTTCTTCAGGAGTTTTGTTTTCCGGAGATTTTTTGGCCATTTTTTGGCATGTGATGCTCTGACACTTTTCTTTGACGAGTTCTTCATTTGCCACCATGAATCGATCGTGAATCAATTGCTCTCTTGTTGTTTGTTCTAGACTGGATCGAATGATTGTCGTCGTGGGTTGGGCCGTCGTTATCATCTTTTGTGTTTGCCGTCTTCACCAAAAAATTCAGATCGTTTGGCTTCCGTCAAACCGCATGCATTCAAGATTTTGCTTCAAATTCAAGTTGGTTTCATATAACCCACCTTGAGTTTGAGGGGAGCTTTTAGATAATATATTTAATATTATGTTCCTTACTTACTATTTTGGTTTTATCCTAAATCACCTAGGATTTCTTATACCCTTTCCTAAACAATCTAGAACTAGGATATTTTGTGTCCTAAGTTTACTTGGCCTTCAAGATTATGTGCCTATAAATAAGCCTTTATGTATTGTTTACAAGATCAATTCAATCAAATACAATTCTCTTTCTTTATTTCTAACAAATAGTAAGTAGGGCGCTTGCTTATGTTTTTTTAGGCCAGTTTGAATAATGAAGTTCAACATTGAACTAGTGGAGCTCTATTCAAATATTACCTCTTATAGTTTTATTAAATGAGTGAAGATAGTGATGCAGCAAGCAGCATAGTTAGAGAATGATTCATGGAAGTAAGGAATTTAGAGCTTTGTGTTCCTTTTTGGTCTTCTTTATTTCATTAGAGTTTGTTGAAGGATTTAAATATTAAAGTTACACCCTCTCTAACATCTTGAGATTTATGAGTAGATGGTGGTTAACATTGTATTAGAGTAGACAAGGTCCTGAGTTTAAATCTCACCGTTACCCTGATAATTAAAATTGAAACATGTGTTGGATCAAAAGAAGACCACTTGTGAGGGTGATGGAAAATGGGATTTAAGATGGGAAGCATGGAAGCCTTGAGTTATGTAGAACCAAGGACCTTTTATACCTCAAGGGATGCAGTAGGATCCCTTTTTCTTTGTAGAACCTCTTGAAGATAGTAGATCCTCAAGCTCTTCCTCTCTTGAACTCCTCCTTGATTTTTCAAGCCTTTGCCCCAAATATATCATCACTATGACCCCTTCATGAATTCCTTAAGCTAAGACTTGTGGAGTTTTGAGAGAGAAAAGTAGTAGGCAAGAGTGTATATATGTCTATATGGTAAGAGAGGCTCTCTTGAGGAACATAATGCAATAGGGTTTATAACCCCATATTTATAGACAAAATCTTGAGTGGCAATAGCACTCCATACATTCTTTTGGAGTGCCCATAGCACTCTCTACAACTTACTTGCTTGATCCACTTTATCTTGCTTAACACTCATACTTGGGCTAGTTGTGAGGATTTTATTTAGGCTCAAACTCTCATTGGCTCCAATGGGCTATTAATTGACCTGGTCATCTCATGACCCAATTCAAATAACCCATTAACCAAACTTGACTCCACTATATAAGAGCAGTTGTACTCCAATTTGAGAATGGTTAAACCACCATGTTAATTTACTATATAACCCTTCTACGCACAATTGGCAATTAGATAAATAGTTGCCATCAATCCAATTCAACAATTGATCCTTTATTTTGACACCTCGATTATTCTTGTTTGATCACATAAAATTTCCTTTGATAAAATAATACATACTTGATAAATATGTATATATGTAAAAATCCATTTTACCAAAAACCCACCGAGCTTGGATTTACTGTGATCAAACTAATCGAGTCAAAATAAATGTAATAGCATAGATCCAATCTTGAGAGAATATGTTCCAATGCCTATAATTAATGACTACCTAAGTACCTCGATCCTAGGTCATGGAGCCCACCGAAATAGATCAAAGCAATCACTAAGGAGAATAGTCCATTCCTCTCTCTTGCTTGAGAGTCAATAACCATAACACAAAAGGAAAAAATGTTATGACAGTTATCGCAATTTCTCAACTTATCGTCGATCCAGTTCAATTCTTTTCAGATAGTGAGTCCATCCTCTATCATCGAATTTGAACAAATTTATGATAATGCAATATCCATGATTTATTCGACCTGTTTATAAACACCACATATACACACATAAATCGTTTGCATAGTCAATGGGACAACCACGATTCATCTCATGAACCGACCAATACACTGCATTCACCATATGTATATAAAACATTTAATTAAAACCACAAATTCTATTACCAATCAATGTCTATTACATGCCAATCATTGCTATGTAGGGCACACAATCCCAAGAATCTCCCACTTGCCCTCGGAGCGAATTGCTGTCACATCTAATTCCCAAGCTCTCAAAATAACGATCAATAACGATCATCGCGCTACACTATCTCTCAATGTGCTTACCACGCTTATGTTTCTAGGATCCTTACACTGAGCAACTGTTCCACTATTGTCACAATGAAGCACAATAGGTGAGCTTGCATGCTGCACAACTCCCAAATTAGCGAGCAATTTCCTCAATCAAACGACTTCCTTAGGTGCCTCCGAAGCGGCAACATATTCAGCCTCCATGGTTAAATCAGCAATACAAGATTGCTTAACACTCCTCCAACTAATTGCACCACCATGGGATGTCGTTTTGGAAGTCTTTTGTTATCTTATCTAAAATCATTGCAAATAAATATGGGCCTAGCACCAATCTTTGGTGCAATCCTACGTTTATGGAGAACTCACTAGTTTCACTAGACATGGTACGGACTCTAGTTTTTGTGTTCATTTACATATCTTGGATACTCTATATGGTTTGTATATGAGTTAGTTTTCTTTGTAGAGCCCACCAAATTCTATCTCTTGTGACTCTATCATACTCTTTTGCTAAGTCTATAAAAACGTAGATCTTTATGCGAATTCCTATACTCTTCAATTAATTGAGAATCAAAGTTACTCTTATAAAAACATAGATTTTTTGCTTACTCCTTCCTTTTTATCCTTTGTTAGAACTCAATCAAGAATCAACTAAGGAGTGGCCTCAACTGGAGAATGGAGTAGTGATTATGTAGAAAATATCATCAAAAGATTAATCTTATAATTGATTGACAACGGCTTGAAAACTAGTTATTTGATTTGCAGGAAATCCAATCATCTGTTGTACCCGTAGTTAACAATGAATCAAGGGATTTTACAAAACAAAAACTTTTTCAAAACATTTGAAACAATTAATTAAAACGGACATGCTTGGAAAACTATTAAAGGATCAAATAAGAAATACTATACCTCCATTAAAAGTTTCACCCCCCCCCCCCAACACACACCCACCCACCTTTTAGGTGCCTCCCTCTCTTATATATAGCCCAATACGATCGGAGTTACAATAGAAAAGCAAGAGAGAAAAAATAGGAGAGAAAATTTGAAACTATCGGTTTCCCAAAACTGCGGCAACTTCTAGCTCTAATTTGAGTTCCAAAACGTCTTATTTATGAAATTCTTGTGAAATAGTGATTTGTCGGTCTTGAAGTCTTCTTTGCAATGCTGCAACTCTGACATCAATCCAATATCGGGGTGAAAAGTTTTAGCCAAAATACCGAGACTGCTTCAAATCTTTCCTTCCAAGATTCTTCCCAAATTTGGCTTTGAGTGACTCTCTTCTTGATTTTGGACTCCCACATGGTTTTGATTTTCTAAATTCTCCCAAAATCTTTCTCCATTGATCTTTGCCCTTGAATTCTCTTAGATGCTTGATCTTCACATGATTGTTTGGTTTTAATTTTCTGCAAGAGAAAATATGCGTAATGAGTCTTTTTGAAGAAAACTTTGCATGATGGTTAAGGAACTCATATTTATACGCATGAATACACTTTTTAAGCAATTATTAGTTTTAAAAAGAAAATCATAAATTAACCAAAATACTTTATAAATTACGCTTGGACATTTGGATAGTTTTAGGATGAGTTGTGGTTAGGGGTGAAATACCACTTGAACCTAGAGCTAGTTGGTGCTCCCCGAAATGCGTTGAGGCGCAGCAGTTGAGTGGACATCTTGGGGTAAAGCACTACTTTCGTGTGGGCTACGAGAGTGTTACCAAATTGAGGCAAACTTTGAATAGTTGATATAACCTCATAGTGAGACGAATAAGCTGCATTGTTGAGAAGGAAACAGTCTGGACCACTAGCTATGGCCCCTCAATGACCGCACATACATTCATCATTATTCATCCCAGTAGGCCCCACCGTGGCCTATACAATTATCCTCATTGTTTGAAGTCCGAATTCAACAAAGTTCTAGGTCAGTCTAGTTTCGGTCGGCTGATGGACTCCCCTTCAGCCGACTAAAAGCTGGGCGCTTCATCGGTCGGCTAACGAATTTCTTCGGCCGACTGAAAGATCCCTTTTGGTCGGCTGAAGAGCACTTTTAGTCGGCCGAAACCTGTTCCTGCAAAGTCTGCAGATTTCATCTCTCGGGACTTTTGATGTACTGGTCGGCTAAAAGACCAACCAGTCGATCGAAAGTTCCAAAATCCTAATACCTTGCCATTTCAAATCCCCAAAGGCTCACATGTACAAACTAACTCATATATGTGGACCAAAACCATAATTTCTCATACTAAAACCATTCATTCACATAAAAGGGTATAAAAAGATCCTTATACATTCATCCACCACTACACTATACTTGTTCAAGGTTTGAAATACTCATGTTCGAATACAAGATATAGATCCCTTATCCCAAATTCAAATTACAAGATTTTGATAAGTGCCTAAACATGGCATATGAAAACATAACATAGATAATAGAAATAAAAGAATGAATCCTTTGATCCTAGCACCTCAAGCTCTATCCACCACCGGTGCCTTATATGTAAAAATGTTTGAGAAAAGGGGGTGAGCGCCAATATGCCTAGTAGAGATATCCAAACCAACTTATGCATCGACTCGACACGACCTACATAAAATGCAGTTATAACATTCCTATGTACTACATGGCATACTTTCAATGCTCGTGTGATGCTATCATGGCATTCCTACACACTACGTGGCATAAATCAATGCTCATACTCATGGAATCTCAATTCAATACATGAATGAATCATATGCTCAACAATGCTCAATTAATAGAAGGCCACACAAGTATCAACATGAATATCCCAATTCAATAAGAAGACTTAACTACCAAGTCACATAAATTTCGAAATCAAACAAAGTGGGAGTATTTGTTGAACCACCGGATAACCTCTAATTGAGCCAATTATCCAAGATATCCAACTTTACGGGCTACTAACCCGAGGGTCTAGACGAAAACTTGGCCAAGTTTCGGGCTTTGCACCCTAGGGCTCCGGGCCTTTCTTGCTTTTCCGACCTTCTCCCAGAATCAACAACCAATCACATAGGATTCAAGGATGACAACACATACAATTTCAAATGTGTCAAAATTTCCAAGCGCATCATAAGTCACTTGATTTTCATGCTAAAACATGTCATTTCCATGCATATAACAATACAATAATTTCACATTTCCAGCACAGTTTGCTCTTAACATGAAATGTGATTTTTCTAGCATTTCTTTAACAATTAAATCACATACAATACTTGTAGAGTTAAGAACAAGAGAGTTAAATATCCTTACCTCAATTTCAAGCTCTAGATTCAAAAAGCCCCAAATCACCAAATCTTCCAATTCCTTCAAATTTGATTTTCGAACAGTAGAAACGTAGATCGTAGCAAGGAGAACAACTTTCTCTTCTTGAGTTATCCCCAAATCTAAACTCTAGTTTTGCTCATTTATTTAAACTTCACAAAATTGAACTTTGAACCGATCAAATTAAATAGAATGATGATGGGAACAATATTTCCTCTTGGAATAATTTTCAAATCACACTCTAAGCCATCTAAATTCTAGAGAGAAGTTGGGATGAAGTTGTAATGAGAGAGAGATGATAGAAAATATGATTTTTGTGGTGAAATAAAATGATATAAGTCTATTTATATTTACCATCCTTGCAACTAAGTCCCTCTCTTTCTTTTAATGTTCTCCTTGTTACTACTGACTCTCTACTAATCACATACTAATATTTCCTTCTCCTAACTTATCTTTTAGATCCCTTAAGTGTTCATATACACCCTTATATAAATTTTCAAGACTCGTAAAAGTCTCCCATGTCATCCGGCTCATTCCGGGCTCCACACCAAAATCCAAAAATTCGAAAAAATCCCACAACTCACGAAACACATTTTTAAACAATTCCTCATTCTTTATCACAATTAAAACATAATTAATTTCAATTAAAAATATAAATCAAGTTCAAAACTTTACAATTTCCACATATTTTGTTAAATAATTTAACGGGGTTAAGTCTGATAGGAGAGGTCAGAGTAATTTAGCCAAAGGTTTCATCTGGGAGATAATTTGGCAAACCTCAGGGGCGGTAAAAGATATTCACCCTTTTATTAAAGTTGTTTAACTTTTATGTTTAATATTTAAAATATTTGAAATATTTTTATGTTTTATTAAAGTTGTTTAACTTTTATGTTTAATTCCGATTGACTAATCCAATTTATGAATCGATTATTTCTTTTAAATGGGTTCAGAGTCAAAATTCGGAGAGTTTCGAGAATATTGCTCTAAACAACTCCAGGGAACTACGATCCATTGGTATATCACTTGAACTTGAAGGGCAAGTTGTTAGAAGGCCACTGGAGTAACTTTTGATTGATTAAAGCCTCACATCAATGGATTGACCGGTGTAAGATTTGAATTTTTAGGGTTTTGCATGAATTTGTAAAACCCTAAAACCCCTCCAACTCCCACCAAATTTCCTTAATGGCAGTCTAATCCTAATTGGCATTGGACTGTGCCTCTAAGTCTCTATGAATAGAGGGATCTACTCTTCAAAATCATCACACAACTCTTCATTTACTCTCTCTCTCTCTAAAGTCCTTTCTCTTTACAAACCATCTAGATTCTCTCAAGCCTCTCTCTACACTGATTCAAGCAACAATGACATTCAGTATGTGAATCCTAGCATTGGTTGCTCTCATGGTCGAAATTGGAGCCTGTCATACTCACCAAAGCAACGAGGAAGGCTCACCGTACTCTTCCATCCATCTTCTCTGTAGGAACTCAAAGGAACAGTTGAACAAATACTTTGGGACGCGTCCTCTAGTTGTTGAGTTTGATATTAGGGGTTGGGAAAACATTTGGAATCCTTCTGGCAAGTCATATATCAAGCTGATGCAAATTTTTTATGCTAAACGTTTGGAATCCTTCCAGCAAGTCGTATATCAAGCTGATGCAAAATTTTTATGCTAACATGTTTGAGATTGACACTTAAACCCTCTCTTTCACAACTTACTACAATGGGATCACCTAGACGATTACTCTTGTATCTACTATTCTTTGTATTCCGCACATCCGCAACGGAATGGTCTTCTGAAAGAAGACAATGAAAAGATTCCAATTCATGTTTTTAATCCCTTGTTATGCAACATACACATCAACACCGCAAAGTTCAAAGAAACCAACATCAAGCCTCAATACCAAATTCTAAACCATGTAGTCACGAACAACATAGACCCAATAGGTCATAAAGTTGAAATTACCGAGTAAAGGTTTTAATATTTGTATTCCATAGCAAATGAATCACCCTTAGACCTCCGAACATCTATTGTTCGTCTTATGATCCAAAGTGACTTGGAATCAACCACCTGCAAAGCTCTACCCTTTCCAACATTTATCACCCAAATCCTTTAAGTTCTCTTTTATGTCGAGTTCGATGTTGGTTGTCATGCTTTGCACACAAGTTCTGTGAAAGAAAAAGAGAAGCCATTTTTGTGGGTTTATATTCTACTTTCTGGTGTGATATTGTCATTAAGAGAACAATTTTTGTTGAGTGGGACTTAAAATTTTCCTTGATCTTTCAATATGATAGATAGCAACATAAACACAGGAACTAGATGGAGGTAGTTGTGTATGGCAAACTTTGTTCTCAAGCAAGTGGCATGGTTATGTGTAATACTATAGCTAAGAAGAGAAGGCCATAGAAGGCGAATTTTATGCCTGCTAAAACCTTTCCATTTAGTTGATACTTGCCATAGGTTTTGAAACTTGTGTCAAACCTTCATTTTTCATTTTCAAGTGACCATATGTGGCTCTCACCTCTTTAACTGTAACTTTGAAGTTGACCGTTTTCTCATTCTTCTGGATAACCTATCCTCCCTAGTAACAGTTGGTATTCATTAACTTTATGGCTTTTGCAACTTCTTTGTATCCTTCATTCAAAATTCTGTGGAGGCTATGACTGATGGTCACTCAACCTGTCTCTTTTTCTATTTGCAGGTAGTCAATGCTGCAGTAATAGTTGATCCTTCAGTTAAGCAGGTAATTGCAAGTGCATGTGATCAAATGCATTCTTTGAGTACTCCTATAAACAAGACCACTGTGGAAACAAGCTGCCTTGAAAAACCAGAAGCCTCCACTTCTGATCCGGTTTCCAATGGAGTAGCAAGCCACAATGTTTTGGTTTCAAATTGTTTATCTGATGAACCCAAACAGTTGTACACTGGTGTGTCTTGTTTATATCCTCGGCAGTGGGCTGAGCAACAATTAAATACGAGTTCTTGTTATTGGCACCCTTTACGACATGCTGCTATTGTAGCTATTGAACATTCTGCTGCCAGGGATAGACACCTTTTTCCCGGCTTGGGACATGTTGGTGATGAGTCATTTCAAATAGATCACTTGCAGTCTTCATTAACAGTCTCTCCTGCAAAAAGGCAAAAGACCGATGTTACAAATGTGAGCTACATCCCTTCTTCCTGTACTGAATAATTATGTAATACTGAGCTTATCCAGGGAAAACACAGACAGACAGAGACAGATTCAAAAGCATTTTGAACAGCAGACTTAGTGGGAGCCAACTCAGAGCCATTCAACTAATACTTTCCACTGCGAAGAAAAAGAAAAGAATATAGCTTGAGTTTTTTCTTTTTCAGACTTTTTGAAATGTTTTTAGATGTAAAGTTCGATTTTTGTAATTTCCTTATCTGATTTTGTTGTTCTTCAAACAACCATTTGATCAAACAATGATACTTAAATGTCTTTTATTGAATTACTATGGATATCTCATTAGAAACATTCAAATAGATTGCTTGAAGTTTCTTCTGTATAATAGTAGAGCTTATAATTTAAGTTTCAGTTTTCCATTATTCTATTTCAGGTAGAAGATAATAATAATCTGGATACTGAAGGTTTTCCTTCCAAGGCAGCCAGACCTTACTTGTGTACTGGTTATGACATCTACCTTGTTTGGGAGCCATGTCCAATGTAAGCCCACAAACTTAAATTACCATATTCGATCTGTTATCCATTTTATATATTAATATCTTGTTTATGAGGTATCTTCTTTAACTTCTAGTTACATAGGTTGGACTTCTTCCTTTTTTATTCTTTTTTTATTTTGTTTTTAGCTGGTAGATTCCTGGTTTAGAATTTGATGATACATTGAGGGACCTTAATAGCAAGTGGTTGGGAAGTTCAAAATTAAGCTCATGGGTTTGATTGGGGTTTGAAGAAGAAGAATGTGATACATATGTACGATTTTGGATCTTCATGGGATAGGTTTATTATCCTGAAGTCTGGTTGGGTGAATGCACGCATAAAGTAAATTTATTAAATGTCTGGATAGTTATTAAGATTCATGTGGGAAAAGGATGTAAAGGATAGTAATGATGTGAATTGCTATCTATCACTTCTTTATCTCCCTGGTCACTTTTGTAAGTATAAATGAATGGATACCGTGTATACGTGTGTGCAATAATGCGGGGCAAGGACATTTAGGGTAGTAACAATTTGTTATTGTCATGTCTTTGTTATCTTGTTTCTCCCTAATCTTGTTAGGAATTGTGGCTCATATTCCTAGTCAAATTAGATTTTCTATTTTTATGTTGAATACATGTCCCATATCAGAAAGATGTAAGGGAGATGTGAGCAAGAATAACTTATAAATAGATACCTAGGTCATGGGTTGAGATTTAGAGAAGAAAAAAGAATGAATGAGTGAGTGAGAGAAGGGAGTGGGTGAGAGTAGAGAGATCCAAAAAGGGTTAGCATTCTGTACAGTTGTATATTCTCTTCTTAATTCATATATAGTGAAATTTCTTCTCTTCGTGGATGTAGGCCAGGTGGGGCTAAACCACGTTATATATTGTGTTATTATGCATGACTGTTAATGATTTGCTTCTGTTGTGTCAAACGAATGGTTATTTTCCCCAACAAGTGGTAGCCGAAGGTTCGTCTTGGGAAGATCAGCCTTTGTTTGGAGGAGATCTAGAAAACACGAGTCTCAACAGAGTCGATCGCTTTTTATCATGATAGTTGACTATTGTGATGGGATACACAAGATAGAGCTTGAGCAGTCAAGGTGGAGCCTTGGAGGTTTGACTAATCGAGCAACATATAATGGAGACAATTAGAGTTGAGCAAGATTGAAGCCACATGAGTTGTCCGATTCAATTGTTGTGGGAAGCAATGATTGACTTGATGGAATATGAGCCAAGGTGGAGATTGTTAGGAATTGTGGCTCATATTCCTAGTCAAATTAGGTTTTCTATTTTTGATTTGTAATACATTTCCCAAATCGAAAAAATGTTAGGGAGATGTGAGCAGGAAGTCATAAATAGGTACCTAGGTTATGGGTTGATCTTTAGAGAAGAAAATAGAATGAATAAGTGAGAGTAGAGAGATGCAAAAAGGGTGAGCATTTTTTACATTTGTATATTCTTTTCTTGATTCATATACAGTGAAATTTCTATTCTCCATGGACGTAGGCTTGATGAGGTCGAACCAGGTAAAATATTGTGTTATTATGTGTGGTTGTTTATGATTTGCTTCTGCTGTGCCGAACGGATGATTATTTTTCCCTAACAAGTAGTATCAGAGCCGAAGGCTCATCTTGGGAAGGTTAGCCTTTGTTTGAAAGAGATCCAGAAAACACAAGGAGTCTTAACAGAGTCCATCGATTGTTTGATCACAATAGGTGACTATTGTGATGGGATACAAGGCATGGAGCTCGAGTAGTCAAGATGAAGCCTTAGAGGTTTGACTAATCAATCAGAAGCTGCATGAGTTGTCCGACTCAATTGCTGTGGCAAGTGATGATTGATTTGATGGAATTTGAGCCAAGGTGGAGATTATTAGTAATTATGGCTCATATTTCTAGTCTAATTAGGTTATCTATTTTTGAGTTGTAATGCATGTCTCACATCGGAAAGATGTAAGGGAGATGTGAGTAAGAAGTTATAAATAGATACTTAGGTCATGGGTTGAGATTTAGAGAAGAAAAGAGAATGGATGAGTGAGAGTAGAGAGATGCAAAAAGGGTGAGCATTCTCTGCAGTTGTATATTCTCTTTTTGATTCATATATAAAGAAATTTCTTCTCTCTGTAGACGTAGGCTAGGTGGGGCTGAAGTTTTGTATTGGGAAGGTCAGCCTTTGTTTGAAGGTGATCCAGAAAACACAAGGAGTCTCAACCGAGTCAATCGCTTGTTTGGTCATGATAGGTTGACTTTTGTGATGGCATACACGACATGGAGCTTGAGTAGTCAAGGTAGAGCCTTGGAGGTTTGACTAATTGAGCAACATACAATGGAGACATTAAAGCCACATGAGTTGTTCGACTCAATTGTTGTAGGAAGGGATGATTGACTTGATGGAATTTGAGCGAGGGTGGAGATTGTTAGGAATTGTGGCTCATATTTCTAGTTGTTGAAAGAAAAAAACATAGAAGATTGAAATTAAGAATGAAACAACACAAGTGTTTGGTTGGCTCAAATTCCTATTGTAATTCGGTTTCTATTATAGAGTTGTATCTTATTAGGTAATTTTTTAGCAGGAAAGTCTTGGTCTCAAGAAAAGAAATTTCTTGTTAGGCAAGTCTTGGGTTCTAAAGAATTGTAATCCTTGTCCACCAAAGAATTGGGTTTTAGGCTTTATAAATAGTTACCTATGTTATGGGTTGAGACTCATGAGAAGAAAAGAGACAATACTCTCTTTGAAATTGAGAGGTCACTTGCATTGTTTTGAGAGGTCACTTAGAGAGAGAATTCTTGTTTAGAATTTGTGATTTCTTTTTGAGTAAGATTGAGTGTATAAGGGTTAAGGTTTGAGAGTTGAGCGTATTCTTGATACAATCCTTCAACTTGTATTATTACAATCTATATAGTGAAATCAGGCTCTCCATGGACATAGGCTTGTTTAGCCGAACTACGTGTAATTATTGGTGTGTTATTTCAAATTGCTTTGTGGTTGTTTACTTATTATCACATCGTAATATTTGGTGGTACGTGATTGGTGGCTTGTTTCTCAACAAATTGGTATCAGAGCTTCAAGGTATACACAAGTGTTTGATAATTTTTTTCTTTATAACATGTGTTTTTCGTCTTGTGCACTTGTGACAATCATTGCCAGTAATATTGCCACACAATACAAGGTGGAGAGATTTGATGGTAAGGGTAGCTTCACCCTATGGCAAGGGAGGGTGAAGGATATCCTAGTTCAACAAGGCTTAGTGCGGGCGTTGAAAGGGAAGGATGGAAATCTGAAAAAAAATGTTAATTGATGAATGGTAGTATATATAGTTAAGGTGTGTTAGTACTATTCGACCCTGTATTCGGGATAACATCATTAACAATGTTAATGGAGAGGATTTAGCGCCAAAATTGTGGGAGAAGTTAGAGAAGCTCTATCTAGCAAAAAGTCTCACTACTAAACTCAATCTGAAGCGGGATTTGTACAAGCTAAAGATGAAGGAAGGCGGAAACTTCTTGGAGCGCACAAGAATGAATTTCATGGAATTGTTGACCAACTTTAAAAGGTCTATAGTTGTTAAAGGCTCAAGGCGCACTAAGGCGCTAAGGCTTCCTGGAGCCTGAGGCACGAGGCGCAAGTTGAATTTTTTTAAAAAAATATAACATTTGTAGTGAGTAAGTGAAACAATGTAGAACAACTACAATTGAGAGCAAACAAAAAGCATATTTATAGTAATAGGGGAGGCGCGGGCTTGACTGAAGTGAGGCGCAAGTTGAATTTTTTTTTTAAAATATAACATTTGTAGTGAGTCAGTGAAACAATGTAGAACAACTACAATTGAGAGCAAATAAAAAACATATTTATAGTAATTAACAACAAATGAAATAGAAAAACAGATTCCGGAGTGAGTGAAACAAGTTCTGCAAGTTGCACCTCGCGCCTCACGCTTTAGTGCTTGAGGCGCGTGCCTCTTTGAAAGCGCCTCGCGCCTCAGCTGCGCCTTACGCCTCAGTGCTTGAGGCACACGCCTCTTTCAAGGTGCCTCGCTTGGGCATACCCTAGGCGCAGAGGTTGCACCTCGCGCCTCAGGCGCCCGCCTTTGACAACTATGAAAAGGTCGAAGTGAAAATTAAAGAAGAAGACAAAGCCCTATTACTTTTTACTTCACTTCCAGATTCCTATGAGAACATAGTGACTACCGTCTTGTATGGTAAGGATACGCTGAAGATGGAGGAAGTTGAGTCGATATCCAACGACAAAAGGAAATCTCTCGTTGATGAGAGTTCAAGTTTGGTTATGGTTGCTCATTGGTAGAATAGGGGAGGGCAGACCAACTAGGGATCTAATGATAGCAGTAGGTCTAGATCAAGGGGTGGAGAAAAGGGTAAGCAGTGGCACAGATGTCGTGAGTGGGGCCACATTAGCAAGAACTATCCACTTGCAAAGCATATGCTTGTGATAAAACCTTGGGGATGTTCTCACAATTTTCAAATGTGGCACTCTTACTCAACATGAGTGGTGTTTAGATTTGGGTTCATCGAACCATATTTGCTCCGTGAAAGAATGTTTTGATTCATTTAAAGAACTTGATGGTAGTTCTTTGACATTGCCTAATGGTGACAAAAGTTTCGTTGAGGGTGTGGGAACGGTGGAGTTAAAGATGTTTGATGGGGTGGAACACACTTTGGGGGATGTTGCTTACGTACCAAAGTTACAGTGTAATCTAATTTCCTTGAGCCGGTTAGACTCCATGGGCTGCAAGTGCTCCATTGTAGGGGGAGTTATGACGACATCAAGGGCTGCATGGTATTAATGCAAGTTGAACAAAGTAGAGGTTTGTACTGTTTGGTGGGGAGTGCTAATGACACTTAGACTTCGATTGTGGATAGGAAGCGGGGTGCACATGCTAACAAGATCTTGAGACGTGTTTCGTTTGATTTATCGAAGACACAGGTTGCACGTTTCCAGACAGATGAGAGTGAGATAAAAGTTCTTATTTAGAGAACGGTTTCATCAAAGCCCTTTTCCAAAGTCACTTGATAGTGTTGACTTGACATAGCTACATGAATACATTGGTCATACGGATCAAGGAGGAGTATCGTTTCATACTTGATTCAGTTATGTAGCTAGGCTTTGAAAGATCGATGGATCATCTGTGGATTTACAGACGAGAGTCTTGTGTATTGAAGACTTGTCAAAAATTTTGTCAAGGGGGAGATTGTTGGATTGGCTTGAATTCCTATTGTAATTAAGTTTCCATTATAGAGTTATATCTAATTAGGTAAGTTCTTAGCAGACAAGTTTTTGTCTCAAGGAAGGAAAGTTCTTGTTAGGCAAGTTTTGGACTCTAAGGAATTGTAATTCTTGTCCACCAAAGAATTGAGTTTTGGGCTCTATAAATAGTTACCTTTGTTATAGGTTGAGACTTATGAGAAGAAAAGAGGCAATACTCTCTTTGAAATTGAGAGGTCACTTTCATTGTTTTGAGAGATCACTTAAAGAGAGAATTATTAATTAGAATTTGTGATTTTCTTTTGAGTGATATTGGGTATATAAGGGTTAAGGGTTAAGAGTTGAATATATTCTTGATACAATCCTTCAACTTGTATTGTTACAATCTATATAGTGAAATCGGGCTCTCCGTGAACGTAGGCTTGTTTAGCCAAACCACATATAATTCTTGGTGTATTTTTTCAAATTGCTTCGTGCTTGTTTACTTATCATCACATCATAATATTTGGTGGTACGTGATTGGAGGCTTGTTTCTCAATAACAAGGATAAACGTGGTTGTGGGTTCAATTAGGGATCTTTTTGCAAATCTTTAGACTCACCAAATAGATTAAAGTACTTGTAACAATTTTCGAGTGGAGTATGCTTACTGTTGAATTATATAAGATGGTTTAGCCACTGCTACCTACGTCAACGACACACAAAGCCCAAAGGGTTACATCTCTTTCTTAATTCTGTTTACAATGATCACCTTTATTTATGGGTGAAAGAATACAAACATGTGATAATATGAAAAATATATTGATAGAGTATCCCTAAAATCAATCCCATGAATCACTCCGATCAATATTCTATTAAGGCTTAAATCACTTCTATAATAATATTCTCCCAACCCCCCTCCCACTCTCAAGTTGGTACACGGAGATTTTAACTCAAGTGTCCAACTTGAAACTAAATACGAAGTTGTCAAGAGTCCAAGACGAGTTGATTCGGAGATCCGAGACTAGTAAATTTGATCACAAAATTCAAGCGAGACGGAGGAGAGCCAAATGAGTCTAGAGTAGGGTATATGATAAACCTACTCTGATACCATGTTGAAATATATGGGTTTGTTTGGTATGGTGTGAAAATAATGGATAATGGATACGGTGATTAGGGTTTCAGTTGACATGATGCACGGTGAATAGTGATGGTTGGACTTTTGCTTTGACTTGGATAATTCACTTTGAACTTGGAACTTTTGTTTTGTTACCACTTGATGTAGGACTTTGGTGTGATGGCAAGTGCCCTCGCCCAAAGCAATGTGTCGCAGGTTCGAGACTTGGAAGCCGCCTCTCCAAAAAAAATGGGGGTAAGATTTGCGGACATCCACCTCTCTCTGACCTTGCTCAAGCGGGAGCCTTGTGCATTGGGTACGACCGCTTGATGTAGGACCAAGATGCTTTGATACCACTTGATGTATGACCAAAATATTCTGATACCACTTGATGTGTGACCAAAATATTCTTATACTAAATTAATGCAGGATGGTAGAGAATAGAGAAGAATTTAGGGGGAAGAAAATTTGTACCTTAATATTTTGAATAATTGCATCAAAAGTTACCAACTCAATGTATCAAGCCTTGTATATAAGCAACTAAAATAAAATCCTAGTTAAACACTACCACTAAAAATGACAAGCCTAAAAAATAAGGAAAATATCAATAAAAATAAATTAAAAATAACTCCTAGTATTCTAATTCCTAAAATATAGAGGGAAACTCTAAAATCTATCTTTCCTCATCCATTCTCCAAGCATAGTTGAGACTCATATGCAGCTCGTGTACTTGTCATGTTTTGATCTCCATTAGTCCTTCATTAGTGGGTTACCCATCAAAGGATTAGGGGTGCACAAAAAACCGGTGGAATCGAAAAACCAAACCAGAATGGTCATTTCGGTCTGGTTTTTGGAACCGAAAAAACAAACCAGAATGGGTCATTTTGGTCTGGTTTTTTAACGGTTCAGTTCGGTCTGATCCCGGTTCCAAAATATGGAACTGTAAAATTATGGTTCCATTCTAGTTTGATGTCCTTCAGGACGGAACCGAACCGTTATATTAGTCATATATATATAATATATTCTATTGGTAACAAACAGTTCTAATTCCCAGTAAACACTACACAGTGCTGTCTCTCTCACTCTCAGTTCACATGGTCCCTAACCTAACCTCTTTCAGTGACTGATCAAACACATCGCAACCTCTTTCAGAGACTGATGGACCCATTGTTTGGATAAAGTAGCCCCTGACAAACAAAATCATTATCTCACACTAAAGATTCGGGTATGTCAATCTGCACTAATCTTCAATTAAAATTTCTGGATGTCATTGCAACAGATTAGCACCAAAAATTCCTTTTTTTGAATGCCATCGTCAAACTCAATATTCACCTCACTGAATTTAACATCACCATCAACATCAACATTACCATCAAAAGCAGCATAAACATTATCATCATAGTCATTGTCAACATAATTTAAGACGCTATGATTAGAAATTGAAGCGGAGGCAGTGTTGGCGAGAAGTTAACTTTGACCCCAACCTGATGAGACTTTTTTCAAGACTAGAACCGTGGAACTGAACTGCACCGGTGCCTCACAGTTCGGTTTGTTTCCTTTCCATTGGTCATCATGGTCCGGTTTGGTACCAGCTTTTGTGGAACCGTTAGGACCAGTTTGGTTCCAAAATACCCCAAACCGTACTAAGGATGGTCTGGCAATCAATAAATCATTCATGTCGGGGGTGACTGATACTTATCATTCATGTTGGTCATGTTGGACATGACTGATACTGAAAAAAAAAAAAAAATTTGTTGGGCATGGCTGACGTAAGGAGTCTATTACACTATTCAATTCTTTTAGTAGTTTTATAGGTTTACATCACCTTATTAATCTCTGAATAAAATAACTGGTGCTGCACAGTTAAAACTAATTATTCTCTGCGTGTTATTGGATGCATGGGTGCATTTCAAAAACAAATAAAAATTGAAAATGATACACGTTTGGTCTCACTTCCACATGAATTTACAAATTTTAAGGGAAATTTTTTTTATGCAAAACATATACATTAATAAACATTCCAATGAAACAGATGCAGTCACATAGACAAGAGTAGCTTGTTTCTTGAAATTTGCAGCCGCCATCTGTGTGTGTGGATTTAATTGTTCTACATTTTAAGTGATCTCCAATTTTCTAATGTGTGCTTGTACCTATATTTGAAGGTGTGCGATGGCACTTGTCCATCAACGAATCAAGCGCATCTTTTATGCTTTCCCAAACCCTAATGCCGGTGCACTGGGAAGTGTTCAGAGATTACAAGGGGAGAAAAGCTTAAATCATCACTATGCTGTCTTTAGGGTCAGGTTGCCTGAAGAAGTCCTTAAGAGGGATGAGCCTTCACTTTCTACATATGCTGAGAATGGTCTGAGCACAACTATTGTTTGAAAGGTATGAGCCCGTAGATGGCCAACCACAGGCCAAGTATACCTTTCAGCATTGAAAAGAAATATCAGTAGCCTTCAAATTGGATCAATGACTTTTTGCTGCCTCATTTTAATATGAGCAATGTGTCTCAATGTTTTGCATTATTTGCACAAAGCAACTGCTTTTTGTATTTCTTTCTTTTCTAGTTATAAGAATATTTTATGGCAAGGAATAAGATATAGTCCAGCTTGAGTAATGATAATAGAATGAGAATATCAAAATCAACATTTATTGAGATAATGAGAGATGTAATAGAGTGTACTTTTGTTGAAGTAATGATCTCAAGTAAAGTAGAATGAAAAAACATGATTGAACCTCAAGTGGTTAAAATACTAGTTTAGTTGAGTTGAGTTGTTGAGAGTACTACAACATCTAAAATTTCTAAGAAACTAGATCTAGTTTTTGTTTTATTTTTGTAAAAGCTCTCTCCTGATGCACAGCTGCGGTGGTTTAGCTTTTGTTAATTTTTCGTCTTTTTTCTAGTTTTGTATATAAATGTAGTAAATGTAGAGGCCATTACATGTTCTGCGCTGCATCATGTGTAGTTGCATGTTTGAATGCATTGTTCTGATGACTCCCGGGGTTTAGAATTTTTTAGGTGATTCTCAAATATGGTGTTTTTGCATTCTGTGATAGTCTAACTCAAGATGTCCGAGTTTTCTGACGCACCTGAAATAATTGATCACTTAGGTAATTGGATGCCAGTTATTTATTTTATTTTTTCTCCCCTCCAAAGACGAAAAAAAGGAGGTTAAATATTTTAACCTCCTCTGAGGTTTGTCCTAATTACTTTCAAATAAAACTTTTTAAAAATCTTACACTCTCCTCCTCTCTAAGGAAATAGAGCTTACAAACGGTAATTTGTACGGTGATTTTACCTTAATACCCCCATTTATTTGAACATTAAAAAGCAAAAAATATCTGCCACGACGAGATGACCAAAATGAACACCTTATATAAGAAAGCACACTCGACAGCTTTTGTACATAACCCGTCAAATCCCTCCCATCTTCTCTTCATCGTCTCTTGTACCCAGCTAGAGTTTTTAGTTCATAAGTAGAAAATTGAGATTTATTCTAGTCCAATATTTTGTTAATATTTATTTATTCCGATTCTTACTCAAATTAGGGTTCTTTAGAAAGTCACACACATATATAATATAAGCGATGCTCTTTGAGAGATTTTGTTCCTCTCTCAATCCATTTAACCTTTACCCATCTTTCCTCCATAAAAATTTGTCCAACCCATGTACTATGTATAGTTCCCAACTCCAATTTCTGAACCCAAAAAGCTTCAATTAGAGATTTCAGCGACCCATTGATTCTTCTCATCAAATTGCCAAAATGGGCAATGCCTGACGTTCCGATACCGCCGGTCGACATGACGAATATGGCCGAATTGTATCGGGCACTCGAAGCTTTACTTTGTGGTCACGACGAGCCGGGCAGAAAGGGTGGGCGAGGTGGACGGAAAAGACTACTTTTTTGTGAGTAAAGAAGAGTTTCTATCATTGATTGAGAGATATGAGCTTTTGGAGTATGCATTGGTGTATGGAGATTACAAGGGAATACCCCAAACAACAAATTCGTGAATACATGGCAAAAGGGTATGACATACGACATTGGTGTATGGAGATTGAAATATCCAAACAGCAAATTAGCGAATACTAGCTTCACTCAAGAGGCCAGTGACGGATACGACAAGTGCACCTACAGTAGTCTAAATGCCCAGTCCGTCAGTGAATGGCCCGAGCTTAGACTGCATTCTCAGTACAAGAGCGGTCGGAGATGGCCAGAGAGGTATCCACTAGAGAACTACTGGTGTTTCGTGTTATGTATGCCTTAAATTCTTGTTAGGTTGGGTTTTTGAACTGTACTATTGTCTGTAATGTTGTCAGATTTGGGTTCAAAGTAATTGTACTTGGGTCCGAGTATTTTATTTTTTTGGTAGTCACCGTACTTGCCCAACAAGAATTTGTATACTTGTTCACAAAGCTAGGGTTATGAACTCTCTATAAATAGAGAGGGAATTGAGTGGAGAAGGCAGAGAAGAAAAAAAAGAATGGAGGAGTGAGTGAAAAAAGAAGAGAGTGGGTGAGTAGAATAGTAAAGAGATGTAGTCTCATGAAAATCGATGATTTGATGTGATGATAATGGATCTAGTTTCTCATGAGGCAATGTGAGTGTTGAATGTTTTATTCTACCACTGTAAATCACTTCTTCATAATAGTGGAATTTTTCTCTCAATGGACGTAGGTCAAGTTTGGTTGGACCACGTAAAATATTGTGATTTTATGTGTTTGTTTGTGTTTTGCTTCCATATTGCTGGACGAAAAGAAGTATAATTTCCAACATTGGACATCGTTAGGGTTTGGAGGATTAGAGTCGAGTGAGAGAGAGAGAGATTTTGCATTCCGTCTATTTTTCGGCGCTAGAACGACGTAAATTAAGGCTGGAGTAGTACATGAAAACCACTCAAGGATGTTCTTACCTCAAATCTTCAATTTTTAGGCCTCCTCTTTCATCTGTTCAAAACTTCAAATGGAAGACCCAAATCAGCCATATATATATATATATATATAAACCTATAGAACTATATAATCAACCTTTTCTTGCATTTCATGTTCATTAGAGTTGAATTTCATTTAAGAGCAATTTTGCCCTAAAAAAATAAGGTATTTCATTGTACAGGTTATCAATGACATTTCATATGGAGGGAGGACATTTTGGTTAGGTCATGCATTTTTCTTTGGCAGATCTAATGGCATTTTGGACGAAGGGATATTAGTAACAAGTGTGCAAATGTGACAGAAGGTCAGTGCAAGAAATTTAAAATATTTTATCCGAGTGTAATTAAGCCAAATCTCTTATTCTATTTAACCAAAAAAAATAAATAAACTATCATTATTCAGTCTAAGGTGGGGTTCACATCCCTATGTGATAAGAGTTTTGAACTATTGGATTGAACACCTGAAAAGTTGTTGATAGTGTTCTGGTTCACCTTCCATGTCTTCTTTTCGGTACAAAATAAAAGTTGTCAGGGCATCCAAACGCAGCTTGGCCAAAGTTACTTCTCAAGATTCAAATTGTGGTCATTCACGTTAGCATTTTTAGCCAGTCATATCACAATGTAAGGATATCTAAATTTTAACTCAACAACAGGTTCTCCAAATTTTCACTATTCACACAATTAAATTAATCTAAAAATTATATATACATATATATATTAATTTTTTTTTGGTACCTTTTTAACATGGAAAATTTATAATTTTTTCGTCTTAAGTAGAAATATAGCCTAAGTAGTACTTAAACTATAGCTCTCGGAATTCTTTTCCTATCAAAAATGATTTCATCAAAATATTCAATTTATAATCAAAGTTATTAAATTTTAAGTAAATGATACACACATATGCATATATATATATATACATGCACAAGACAAAAAATAATAATAAAAAATTTAAGGCTTGGCTAAACACTTGGCCAAATCGGGCCAAGCATGTAGTCAAACTCAAATGGGCTCCACTCTTTTGGCCATGCATTGAGAGCCTATTTTGTGATTTGCTAGGCCAAACATGGGTTTGGCCAAACTATTGCTGACGGGCCTTACTAATCAAGTAAAACATGAACACTTTCAAGTCATTGGAATCGTTAAATGTTTTGTGTTAAAACATTTGATTCCCATTAGTGCAACGATTTATCAAACACGTCTTATATTATGTGTTGCATCTAACAAGATAACCTGATAAACCGGAGGTTGAGTATTTGAAGGGACAATAATAGTAATGATATATCCGATGAACTTCGTGTAATTAACGAGTATCAAAGGTATTGAAGACTACTAAGATAAAAAGAAAAGAAAATGAGAACTTTGAAGAGAAAAACAAAATTAAGGTTTGATTGGAGATGGGGAATGTAACATTTTTTTGAAGGGATTAAAGAAATAAGAGAGATTTAGAAAGGTAGAATATTAGGACATTTTGTAATATTTCACAAAATTACATACATAAAAGTAAATAAAAAAAATCAGAGTTCTGCTCAGCGGGTGGAGATAAATCATGAAACTGAAAAATCCTAAATTTTCCTATAACATAAATTTTACTTTTCTGAAAAAAACAAATGGTAAAATGCTCTAACACCCCCCTAGGTTTATGTTTATTACTCTCGGAGAATTCTAGTGTCAAAAAAGGTGGTCAACCTCCCTCAGGTTTGGTTGACCTTGCCCTAACACCCCCTGTTATGAGTTGTCAAAACCAAAATGCCAAAACTACCATTCTTATTTGAAATTACAATTTTAGCCTCAATTGTTTGGACCTTAGTACCCTTACAATATACCTTGATGCCAAACTATTCTTCCTCTCTCCTCTCTCTCTCTCTCCATTAGCAACAACGTGTGTACAACCTGATAAACCCATGGGTAGAACTCATTTTTGAAAATCGGTTTATAAGGAGAGGGTGCCAATGTGTATATACATTGCACATTCCAAAGGTACCTAGGCGATGTGGGACTATGCTAACATTTTCCCTAAGTGTTAGGGCTAGAAACACTCGGCTCTCCCCTTCCACGCACGGCAGGAGATACAAACCCAACCCATCCCTACGGTACACCTACTCTGATACCATGATAAATCCATGGGTAGAACTCATCCTTGAAAATCGGCTTACAAGGAGAGGGTGTCTATGTGTTTATACACAACATATCTCAAAGGTACCCAAGAGATATGGGACTATACTAACACTCCCCCTCAGTGCCAAGGCTTGAGACACTCAGCTCTCCCCCTCCACGCAGGGTAGGAGATACAAACTTGACCTATCCCTACGGTACATCTGCTCTGATACCATGATAAACTCATAGGTAGAACTTATCCTTGAAAACCTGCTTATAAGGAAAGGGTGTCCATATGTATATACACTGCACATCCCAGAGGTACCCAGGCGATGTGGGACTATGCTAACACTCTCCCTTATCGCTAGGGCTGGAGACACTCGGCTCTCCCCCTTTACGCATGACAGGAGATACGAACCCAACCCATCCTTACGGTACACCTGCTCTGATACTATGATCAAACCATGGATAGAACTCATCCTTGAAAATCGGCTTACAAGGAGAGGGTACCCATGTGTATATACACTACACATCTCAAAGGTACCCAGGTGATATGGGATTGTGTTAACACTCCCTTTCAGCGCCAGGGCTGGAGACACTCGACTCTCCCCCTCTACGTAGGGCAGGAGATACGAACCTGACCCATCCCTGCGGTACACCTGGGTACCTTTGGGATGTGTAGTGTATATGCATATGGGCACCCTCTTCTTTAAGCCGACTTTTAAGGATGAGTTCTACCCATGAGTTTATCATGGTATCAGAGCAGGTGTACTGCAAGGATGTGTCAAGCCCCGATTTCGGACACCCAGGAACCGGTGGTGACGTCCGTCCATTACACCCCAACGGATCATTTCGACACCTCAATCACCGCAGAAGCATAACTTACATGCATGAACGTATGGACGTGTAATATAGACGTAACCAACCTCAATGGGCCCCACATGTACAACCATAACGTGATCTATCTACCAACCCCTCTCCTTGGACTACGATGCATCGTAATCTAGGTTTCTATGCATCAAAAATACGATGCATCTAACATGTATCATAAGGGGGTTCCAAATGTTGAACTCTCAGGACTTTTGATTCCTAATTCTCTGTAAAGATTTACGATGCATCGTCCTATGCATTACGATGCATCTCTGGTTACGATGCATCGTAATCCAGATTACGATGCATCGTGATCCCTCGATTTATGTTTCTGTAGAAAATTCTACAACTTTACATTTGGTACCTTTGGTACCCAAAATCCTCTCTATCATCCTAAACCTATTCATACAACTTCCATAATATAATAGGAAGACAACACCATCATATACAAGTTCTGAATCATGCATATAATCAAAATCATACATCCATCCAAGTCTTTCTCATTATTTCAAAACATTCCCACATTCATTTCTTTCAAAGTGCATTTCATTTACTTGAAAATGTCCATACACAGCTGCTGTAGTAACCATTGTGGACGGGTGTGAGTGGGCAGGTGCGAAGACAGGCATTGGGCTGAGCTACCACACTGACAGGGTACAGGTGCTCAATCCCACATTGCTTGGGTGTGGAAAAGGGGATGTGCCTATATGTAGTATGTTCTCTTCAAATGGTATGAGGCCTTTTAGGGTAAAACCCAAGAGCAAAATCGTGCGAGCTCAGGCCCAAAGCGGACAATATCATACCATGTGTTGGAGAGGGGTATTATAGCTGCAACATAAGAAGGGGTCATAGCTTTACATTCCATACATTCCAAAACTATAAGTTTGATCCAAAATATACTTCTCATCAGTGTGGCTTCCAAGTTTATAATCATTACAAGAATTTCATACATAAGGTCCAAAATGCTAAAAATTCTACTATGACTACGACTACGCAAATTAACATGCCACATGTCAGCATAGATAGCCAAATCCACAACATCCAAAATACACAAAAATGCTACAAGGAATCCTGTTTAATCATTCAAGTCCTCTTTGTCATGGGTGCCTTATCTGTAAAAGTTTGGAGGAAAAAAGGTGAGCATTTCAACGGCTCAGTAGGAATACCCCAACCCACCAAGGTGCCGACTCGTCACCGACCTACATGAATGCATGTCGCTACACTTCATGTCACATAGAATGTGTAATACCCTGTAATTTGAGGATATTTAAATTGGGTTTTTATTATTTAATTGAGTTTTAATTATTTAAATATTTTTGTTAATTTTGTCAATGCTTGTTTATTTGTTTAATGTGGATGTTTGAATTGTTGCTAGGTGTTGATTTATTTTTAATTATGTGTGAATTATTTGTTTTAAATGTAGTTTTTATTTTAAATAAAAAAATAGGTGATTTTTGGGCTGCATGTTCTTTCATTTTTAATTATTGGTAAGTTGGGCTAGACTGTTGAGTTGGACTATATATATATATATATATTTATATATCTAAGTGGGCTAAATATTTTATATTTATTAGTTTAAATTATTTAGGAATTATTATTTTTAGGTTTCTAGAAAGAAATTTAAATAAGAGAAAATAAATTAGGGTTCTGTAGTTTCTACGCACAGACCAAGAGAGAACGGTAGATACTAGAAAAAGGAAGAGAATGTGATTTTGCTCAACATCATAAGGCAAGTTCGAACACTTCTCTTCCCCTTTGAACCTGTAAACATAGATTATTATTTTTATATATGTTGCTTGAATATACGTAAATACATGTATATAACTATGTGATTGTATGATTATGCATGCTAAGGGATTTTCTGTGGATTAAGCGTGAGTAATCTGTGGGTTTGGTACAACTATAGGATAAATTTTCATATGTATATGCATGTATATATGAGTGTATAGGCGGATATATATATCTATATATATATATATATATATATAAACATGAGATTTGTGTTTAGCGTAATCGTCGTTTTTGAATGTTTTTGTTCTGATTAATATGTTGATCTTGCTCTCCCGAATAGACTCTAAAAGTTTGGTTACAAATTGTTGGGTAGTTTGATGGAAATTTGGTTTAAATTTTAAAATCCTAAAACTTGAAATTGTGCCTTTTTGATTTAGAATGCGATTGGGGGTGATTTTGGTACCAATGTGTAGCTTAGACCGAGAGAAGTTGAATGGTATATTCATATGCGAGATTCGATGTTCAGAGGTGGCCAAAAAATGGCCAGAAGATTCGATAACATGGTTGTTCGTAGTAGCAAAGAAAAGAAAAAGAAAAGGAGGAAGAAGAAGGAGAAAGTGGGCTTCACGAGAGATTCAAATTGGTGCCACTTTCATGGTCACCGAATAGGAGAAGCTTGTCAAAATCTCTAGTGAATGTAAACACAAGCATGCATATTAGAGGATAAAATGAGCGATTCTTCTTCGTTTCAGGGGGTTGGGAACTTTCATCCTTTTGCATCCCTCGCACTTAGATAGATTGCGACATTACTAGTACGTTTAGCATTTCATTTCTTTTTGTACCCGGCCATCCTTTTATTGTACTGAATTAACCATGCACACTCCAGACCTAGTTTCAAGGGTTGAACCTAACGTAACGGAACTGGAGAAGGAGAGGTTGGACTGTGCCTTCAATTACCCCTTAAGGACGCTATAGCCCTAACTGTTGACCAGGGGTTGCTCACGCTAGGACGTCCAAGAGCAGGTATATTCTCTAGGATCACTTGCAACCATGGGACAACTCATGGCCAACATAACCAAGGTTTGTTCTCTCAATGCCCCTCCATTCTTTAGTACTTATATCATATACCCATATTTACGTAGCCTTTATATGTTTGCAGGGCATTACTTTTGCTCAAAGTGTATCCAACTATCTTGTGTGGATGGAGGATACTCATTCTAGACTAGCCTTGTTAGTTCAAAGTGCTCGACCAGTGAGAGGGTCTATCCCTAGTGTGTCTACACAACAGTCTGGCTTCCAAGGTATTAGAGCATAGAAGCAGAGGACTCAGGGCAGAGTGTATGTTGTGACTCCTGCAGACTCTTTAGCAAGACCTTCAATGGTCAGAGGTATATTTCTAGTGTATAGTTCTTAGGCTTGTGTTGATAGCCAGTGGGTCATACAATGATTTTTGATAGGGTATGTCGGGAATGTGCTATTAAAATTGTCGGATGTACACTTGAGTTTGATTTCATTCTCATTGACATAAGTAGTCTTGATATCATCCTTGGGATGGACTGGTTGTCATAGTTTCATGCAACGATAGATTATTTTAGAGGGTGAGTGACAATTTGTACACCCGAGGGAGATTGTTTTTGTTTTGTGGGAGATTGAAGTGATTCCTATACTTCTCCATATTATAGTATTAGTGGTCGGGAGCGACATAGTTTCATCTTGGCTAGTCTTTTGACCGAAGGGGAAGGGATTTTCAGAGAGAGATACCAGGCAGTGGTGTGTGACTTCTTGGATGTATTTTCATAGGATTTAATAGATTCACCTCCCAAGAGAGAGGTAGAGTTTGGCATTGATCTTATACCCGATACAACGCCTATCTCAATGGCACCATATCTAATGGCACTTACAGAGTTAGCGGAACTAAAATGATAATTGGATGATTTGAAAGCTAAGGGCTTTATTAGACTGAGTGCATCGCTGTGGGAAGCACCGGTGTTGTTTGCTAAGAAGAAATATAGTTTTTTGAGATTGTGCATAGATTATCAAAAATTGAATCATGTGACAATCAAGAACAAGTATCCATTGCCAATGATAGATGACATATTTGATCAATTGAAGGGAGCTCACTACTTCTCAAAAATTAATTTAAGGTCGCGTTATTACCAATTGAGAGTAAAAGATGAGGATATCCATAAGACGACTTTTTCATACGCTGTATGGACATTATAAATTTTTGGTAATGCCATTTGATTTGATTAATGCACCGGTAGCATTTATGGATTTGATGAACTGGGCATTTCACGAGTATCTAGATACTTTTGTGGTTGTGTTTGTAGATGATATACTTGTGTACTCCTCTTTGGAGGAGGAGCATAGGTTACATTTGAGGATAGTTTTGCAAATTCTTAGAGAGCACTGATTATATGCTAAGTACGAAAAGTGCGAGTTTTGGATCCAAGAGGTGAAATTTCTTGAACATGTTGTTTTTGGAGATGGAGTCTCAGTTGATCCATCTAAAATTGAGGTTGTGATAAGTTGGGAAAGTCCAAAGAGTGTTTTTGATATTCGGAGTTTTCTTAGATTATTGGACTACTATAAAAGGTTTGTGAAATACTTCTCTAGTATTATAGCACCTATGACATGACTCACTCGTAAAGGTGTGAAATTTGTGTAGAACGAAGCTTGTGAGTTAGCCTTTCGTGAATTAAAGAAACAATTAACTACAACTCCTATTTTGGTGATACCCGAGAGTGGCTTGGGGTATGTGATTTATTGTGATGCTTCAAGGAATAGGCTAGGTTATGTATTGATACAATGTGACAAAGTGGTTGCTTATGGGTTTAGACAATTAAAGACTCACGAGCATAACTATCCTACACATGATCTAGAACTAGCGGCGGTAATCTTTACCTTAAAGGGGTGGAGACACTACTTGTATGGTGAGAGATTTGAGGTGTATTTGGATCATAAGAGTCTCAAGTATCTTTTCTCTCAAAAGGACTTGAACATGAGACAAAGGCGATGGGTTGAGTACATAGAGGATTATGACTTTAATTTGTAATATCATCTGGGAAAGGCAAATGTAGTGGCGAATGCGTTGAGTAGAAAGTCTCACGGGACTCTAGCTAGCATAGCCATATGCGGTATGAAGAAAGATGTGGCACAGTTTGTGGTGAAATGCCTTACTTGTCAACAAGTAAAGACAAAATATTATAAATTCGTTGGATTATTGCAACCACCAGTGGTGGAATGGAAGTGGGAACATATCACTATGAATTTTGTGATAGGACTTCTGATAAGTGCACAAAACTTGCTATTTTATATTCTAAAATAAGTTTTTAATTGTTTTTTTATTTTATTTAAATGTTCTTATCTTTGCATTTTATGTTTTTTAGGGGTTGATTTCCAAATAAAAAGAAAAGCAGTAAAAAAGGGTTAAAAAGAATATATATAGCCAATGATGAACATAAGAATTTTAGGAGAGATGGCATTCTGTGTAATCTACTTCACAAGAGGTCTTAAGTTCAAAAATTTACAAAATATTTTTTACACAGCCACATCTGTAGTCCAGAATTCAAATTAAAGATATAGAGATCAAATATTAGATATTTAAATTCAAAATTTTGTATTTTGAATTTTTTTTTTAAAATTTTGTATTTTGAATTTTGTATTTAAAATTTTATGTTTTGAATTTTTGTGTTTTGAATTTTGTATTTTAAAATTTTCCACCTAAACCATTCCCCTCTAACTCTATAAATAGGGGGTCTTGGGGGATGGTGAAGGGAGTTAGAAAATTGCAAAGAAATTATAGAAAAAAATAGTGTAATTATTTTATTGATTCAATGAAGAATAGCAGTTTTACTTCTATTTGTTTGTTTTTTGTTGATATACAAGCGTACGCGTCATTCTCAAGGGAGTGATGAAGTCACCATGGCTGAAATATAAGTTATTTTATTTTCTTGTCTAATTTTTCCTCCCAAGAGCATTCTTCTACTCTACTATTCTAGATTTTTATTTTCTAAAATTAGAGGGAGGATTCTTCGTGTTTGCCAAATAATGGTAATTCAAATAATGCCTACCTCTGTTTACCTAGCCAATGGGCATCAGATTAAGTAAAGAAATGTCTCTTTCATATATAATCAAGTCATTCTTTTTTATTCCATATTTTTCTTCATCTTTCCAAGTTCTAATTGGATTGGTGAAATGTATTGATTATTGGAGGAAAAACTAGATAAAAATATTAGAAACTTCATTTATATGGATCCATGGTGGTGAATTCTCTTTCCTTGAGATTTGTCCCATCATTTGATCTAAGACATTTAGTATTAATTTTTATTATTAAAAAAAATCAGAAGTTTATTTTTAAATATTTATTTTTCATCTCAAGAGATTTAGGTTTTGAATTTTAGACTTGTTATTGATTCTCATTTGAGAATGATTCGACTCTGCTTACTACTATACAATTTTTAGTAAAGTTTTTGCAGGTTTTATTATTTTTGTACGAAGTGTAGAAAAGCAACGACAAACATTCACTATTCTACATTCGTCAACTTCTAAGATCAACTAAGGGTAATGATACAGTTTGGGTCATTGTGGACAAATTGACCAATACAACACACTTTTTACCTATGAGGTTGACAAATGATGTAAGGAGACTTACTAAACAATATGTGGAGTAGATTGTGAGGTTAAATGGGGTTCCGATATCCATTATGTTGGATAGGGATCCATGGTTTACCTTGATATTTTGGCAAGGATTTCAGACAATATTGGACATAGAGTTGCATTTTAGTATAACATTCCATCCTCAGATTGACGGACAGTCGGAGTGTACCATTCAGATATTGGAGGATATGCGTTGTGCTTGCATTTTGGATTCTGGCATTGGTTGGGAGGACCATTTCCCACTTGAGGAGTTTACGTACAACAATAATTATCAAGCCAGTATTGACATGACACCATTTGAGGCATTGTATGGCACGCCTTGTAGAACTCCAGTTTGTTGGACTGAGGTGGACGAGACAGTAGCCTTAGAGCCGGACATTGTGTATGAGACTACTGAAAAGATTAAGCTGATTAGACAGTAGTTGTTAACAGCTCAGAGTTGACGAAAGAGCTATGCTGATCGAGGGAGACAACCATTATCTTTTGAGGTGGGGGACCATATATTTCTTAAGGTTTCACCATGGAAAGGATTGATGCATTTTGGACAGAGTAGTAAGTTATCGTCTAGATACATTGGACCATTTTAGATCCTATAGTGTGTCGGTGAGGTAGCTTATAGATTGGCCTTGCCACCACAATTGAAAAAGGTTCATAATATGTTCTATGTTTTAATGTTAAAGAAGTATAAGCCTGATCCATCTCAAGTTTTGAGTTAGATAGACATTGAGGTTGATGAGGATGTCACCTACGAGGTGAGAGCAGTGTAGATTCTTGACATTAGAGAGCAAGTTCTGAGAGGTAAGACCATTCTATTGGTCAAAGTTTTGTGGCATCACCGCATTGTTGAGGAGGCTACTTGGGAGCAAGAGCAGGAAGTTCGTTCTAAGTAGTCGGACTTGTTTCCTTAGGTATTTCCTGATTTCGAGGATGAAATTCTTTTAAGTTAGGTAGGTTGTAAGAACCATGACTATTTTAGGCTAGTTTTCTTTTATTTTCATTTATCATCATATAAATGTGTTAAATAATTGTATATTTGTTTTAAATGAAAAATACATGTTTTGGGACATGTATAAGGGTCTGGGAAGGTTTTGGGAGTGTTTGGAAAAATTTGAGTTTTACGGGTCAGGTGGGCCAGAGACACGGGTCCAGTGGGCTCAGAAAATCTGAAAGTGTCGGAATGACACCAAATTTTGATATTAGCTTAAATATAATATTTGATTAATTATAGAATTGATTTCGGGTCCGGGAAGGTACGGTAAGTGACTAATGGCATTTTTGTAAATAAGTTAGGCTAGGTCAATAAATAAAATAGAAAACAATTCTGTAATGATCGGACCATTTATCAAGTCGAATCCGAGTCGGGTTGATTTTATTTATATATGTTTGTTTTTCTTTAAACTTTGAAAATTCGTAATTCACTCATTTTAAATCTGATTTGGGTGATTTTTTTTTAAATTGAGTGCCTAGAATTTTTCTTTCCATTGGAGTCAGTTTTATTTAGAGATTCCAAAGGAATTGAGCCCAGTTAATTTAAAGTTGAGAAAAACAAAATTTTTTCTCTATGTTGGAAAGAAGAAATGTTCAAAGCTTTTGAGTTTTCTTTTTATTTTTTCCTTGGTGATTATTTTATGTATGGGCTCACATTTAGAGGTTTGAATATTTCGTGTCCATCCAGAATAATTTTTCGGGCTCATTTTGGGAAAATGGGCATTTTGGGCCTGAGCACCGTTTTCGGGATTTCGGGACCGATTCATTGGGCCCATTTTTGATTTTGATGTAGAAATAAGAATTTTTATTTATATGGTGATATTTTTTTAATAGCATTTGAAAATTTGAGATTTTAGAAAGAACCGGGACGTATTTGGACACTGTATGAGAGAGATACGATATATATACACATAAAGGGGACAAAGTGTGACTTGTGGGGCCCATAGGACCCAAAAGTCCATAATTTTTAAGTTGAGAGAACCCTTGGTCGGCCATCCTATACTCTTCTTCTCCATTTCATTTTCTCTCTATCTAAGACTCCATTGAAGTACCTTCGAGATCTACTTTCCCTCTCTAAATTTTTGACCCCTTCAAGTTGGTTTTGGCTCAAGTGTCCAAGAGAAAGGTTGTAGAGCACTGCTAGGGCTACCAATTGATCAGAAAATCATTCCTTTCGGGGCTCATTCGGAAGGTGTAAGACCTAGACAACTTCTCTTCTTCACCCCATTTTCGCACAAGTTGCTCCATTAAGGTAGGGGGTTTTAGTTTTAACTTTTATTTGGCTAAATTTTACATATGTTTACCCATGGAATGTTTAGGGTTTTATTTAATTTTATTCCATTTTAATCTTATGTATACATAGATTTTGTTTCATGTTTTTAATGATGATTGTGCAAAAATATCAAATTTTTTTCTATAGTTATGAGATATATGGAGGATGAGATAATTATATGTGGAATAAAATGCTGATTTTTGGGTTGTGGATGTATGTGCTATTTTGTGATGTTATAGTAGTTGGTGATGTATGGAGAATGGGCTGAATTGTGGATGGAGTTATTGCTAATTTTTTGTTGTTGTTGTTGTTGTACTGATGCTCTTCTTGAAACTTTAAATGACTATGAAAGACTTGTTGAATGTGTGTTTAGTTTGTGGTCAAGTATGTGCATTTCATGTTGTGTATTGCCTATCTTAAAGAGATTAATTATGTTTAGAATAATGAAATTATATCATGCTAGATGTAACCCTAGGACATGAATTGAATGCTATTGCATTGTTTATGTGTGTATGGATATTACACATGTATTGAATTGATTGATCATGCCACAATGTGTTTGGATAATGATTTTGGGATTTGATGTCGCATTTAAGGGTATTGTCCCTTGAGAGAAATCCTTATATATTGGCCAATTAGAGTGGTAACCAGTGGGCTAGTATCCCAGAAGAACCATTAGGAACATCATCAATGACACGTGTCCTGTTTGATGCCTAGTGTGTGCCACAACCATGTGACTTGAAGGGTGTCTTGCGAGCCAACCCTTTTTTGATGATTTCAAAATTTTCATTTATATACTTTGGTTTTTGAATTGCATACTTGTTTCACATGTTTTATGTATGTTAATATTACCCTTGATTGGATTGTGGAAGTTATTGTTGCAATGTCATTTTATGTTTAAAACTATTAAAAAAAATTAGACATTTAGGGAGCATGAACTCTAGTTGCATAATTGATCACTTAATGATTTGATATGCAGTATAGTTGGCGATATAAAGCTTTTAACTTACTGTCTACTGAGTTATGAGAGGATAAGCTCACCCCCTAAACATTTCAGGTAAAGGAGTCGACACCAGAAAAAGTTGAGCCTCCATTGGTGAAATGAGCTTCATGGAATTTTTTTTTATGTTAAGGCCTTATGTGGCCTTCATTTTGTTATATGTATAATGAAATTTATTTAGAAGCATGATCGTGGCCTTTTGTAAACTTAGCCACCTGCTACATGTTTAGGATTGCTTCTCCATGAATTTCATCCCTTTTGATTCTTTTGAAAATGTGTATGTAATGACACCTTAATGTCATGTTGTATATACAAGTTTATGAATCTTGACGCATTTCACACCATTTTTCATTTTCAGATTTTGATATCTTGAGTTGGGACTTGTCATGGATGATTTTAGGCTTTTATTCATGCTCATATGTTGTGTTAGGTTCAGTTTGGAGCAGGTTTATGGGAGAAATGGGAAGAAAAATTTTCTTGACAAATTGTTCATGAAAAGACCCTTTTCTGTCCAGATTTTGACACTTTCTTTATAGGCCTTCACTATTCCAAATCACTTGAAATTTTTACCATGTCTTTTCCTAGATGTCTAGTATTCTATAATTAATTTTATGAATTTTGAAAATATAAAATTTTTTATAAAAATTCCAAAGTGTCCTGCTCGTTAGATTTTGAAACCACTGTTGTGTGCTAATTTGGAAAAATCATTTGACCCATTTTGAAAACTCAATAAATTTTGAAAATTTTTATGATTTTATTAATTTATGTCTATTTTCTAAATACCAAAGTGCGAAATTTTATAAATTCTTTCAGGCATCCAAAGAGTCCATCCGAAGGTCTGTTTTTAGCTCGCACCATGTGAGTTGTCTTAACTTAAAAAATTATTTCATTGGCATATTTTCAGCTATTGGAATTTAGTTATCCATATTATACGTTTAGTCTAGTTTCTATAGAATTTAAGTTTGCTCTGTTTTGAGTTAAAATAAATTTGTTATGAATTGTTTTGTAATGGGTGTTTAGATTTTCTATCAGCTAAGGGCTGGTTTTTCATTTTTGATTTTAGTTTTCTACTTTGGGCTCGGTTTGAGTCCGACAACTCTCTTTTCACCCTTGGATCTCGGGTCTCGAGGTTTGGAGTGTGACAAATTCAGTACATTCATTCTCTCATTGTGGTAGCCGATTGAGAGTTATATATCCCTATATTTTTCTTCTTCCTTCTTCATTGAAATTGAGGAGCTTGGAGCATGAATTGGACAATGCCAAAGAATAAAAAATTGATCTATGCAACAAGGGCTCGAGTTTGGTATGTTCAAAGTCAAATTCAGAGAACGTTAATTTTGGTGAAATTTGGAAATTTGGGGAATTTTGTTTAGATGCTCTTCTAAACTAAGGTAGGGATGTCTAACCGATGAAATCCGGGGTTTGCGTGAGTATATTGGTTGTCTATGGTAACCAATTGGTTATGTGGGTATAATTAGATGTTTTTATTAAAGTTAAAGCATGCTAGATTATACAATTAAATGAATTCTCAATGTGAGGCGATATAATTATGTGTTTATAAATACTACATGTGATTATATAGTATGTCGAATAAATAATATGAGGGAATTGTATATGTGTTGTGTACATGTGAATATGACACTTATGTGTTTGATAAATTGTCTTAAAGAGTATGATTAAATGTAAAGTATGTTTTTATCATTGAAATAATTGCTTTGACATGAGATGAGGTGGACATGAGCATGAGAATTATGAATTTTTTATGCATTGCACATACATGGATATGAGGGTGTATGTGGAGAAAAAAAGGAACACCGGATGGACCGACAAATGAGCTCGATAGCAATATCATCCGGTGGGCCGACAAAGGAGTTCAGATGTTCAAAAAGAGAAGGAAAATGAATATTGGGTTGGCCATCACGGGAGCTCGTATTCTAGGTCGCGTGTGTGAATATAGGACACTTGGGAGGAGCACAGCACTATGCATATCAATACATGATGCATGGCATGGATACTTGTATATAAAAATTATGCTTAACATGATACTATGATTATGTGTTATGTAGTACTCACAAAACTTGCAGAGTTGTGTTTTAGACATTTCTACTGAGCATGTTGGAGCTCATCTCATGAGTATTAACTCTTTTCAAGAAATGACAAGCACGTAGCGAACTCTCCCTAACCATGAGTTGGCATAGACTGTAGTTAGCTTTCTTTTAAGAACATTTTGCATTTTGCAATTGAAATGCATATCCAGTTTGTGGACTATATGCACAACTTTCATCTTGTATATGTTCATTGATATTTTGGAAATATGATAATGGTTATGTTTATTGGTTTTCTTTTTATGTACGGTATTGGGAAACGAATAGATGTTAAATTTTTGAATTGATGATTCCAAGTTCCGTTTATGATTTATTTGAGCATGTGAGATCATTGTAGGAATGATTGAGTTGATGACCTGATTAATTGAGAGAATGGCACGAGAATGAACACTTAGAAAATTCTACAGAAAAACAGGTTCGAGGCATTTTGATTAATCGAAATCACCATTTCAATTGATCAAAATATCAGACATGTTTGAGTGATCAATTCCAGTAGGTCTTCAATGGTACGTCGATAAAAGTTCAATCAAGCATAGTTTTAGATTGATCGAAACCTCCATTTCAATTAATCAAAATGTGAAGGTCTTGATTAATTGAAGGATGCAATTTGATTAATCGAAAGTGTATAGACTGTGTAATTACAAAGGAACCTAATTACATGTATTGTTTCAATTAGGGAACCACTTGTAGGAATTGGCTCACCTATGAATGTATGAGCACTTGGCATGTATGTAACGATTAAGCTTTTGCAAAATTAGCCTCAATGATCTATCACGGAGCTGAAGGTGTGTATTATTTTGCCATGGTTGTCTGGGTTGTGGGATGATGATCGGACGATCATGACACCTCATAACCCGGGATTTAGACTCAAACCGGGGGAGTTCCGGTGGTTCAGATTTTGGGGCGTGACAATTACGATGGATCTTATAATTGAGGTAAACTAAGAGCATTGAGGATCCATTTTTTTGAGCACTACGATGCATGTTACGAGGGATGTGTGATTGATCTAAGGATTACAATTGATCGTAATCCTTATTATGATCGATCGTAATATATAGATAATGGATGGGTTATTTTCATGGACTATTTTGGGTTGGTCATTCAAAGAGGGATCTATTAGTGAGGATTGTTTAGGGAATGATTTTATGTGAAATTATGAAGGTATAATTCTTTGAAATTGATAGACCAAGATCTTAGGTTAATGAGTGATGTGTACTTCTGTTTTGACAATCAAAGTGTATTACCACTCGCAATAGAACGAATCCTTGGTAAGATAGGGCTCTATGTAGACTAGCCTCATAACATGTTCATTGCATAATAAATCGGAGAATGCATATAAATGTGTACAATTGACGCATTTAGCTTGTGGCTTACAATGACTTTGTCAAGAGGATACATGAACCCCAACTAATAATAGTCCATCTTTGATAGGCATTCTTTATCTACCTACCTAAATTAAACTACTTACCTAATTACTTAAGTGTAGTGAAATTATCTTCTCTAAGCATGAACTATGAAAGTCAAGAGTTGACATGTTTAAGTAAAAACATATACCAAGCCATCACTTATACTTCTTTTGAAAGTAGAAGTGTTAGGAACTCATTTGAGGCAAGTTAATGTTCTAAGAAGTGAATAATTAAGATACATCAAATGAAAATGTAGAGAAAATCAACTTGTATTGAAATTAAGGCACAAGGCAATGTACAAATACTCATATATACATATATCCCCAATTCATTACAAATTTGACATAGTTATATGGCTAGGGTTTTGTCCAAACCTTAGAGAAGGAATTAGTTGATCAAGGTGGGGTGGAGGCACTCCATAGACAGAGATGGTTCCAGCTCCATGTGGTCTTTAAGGCCTTGTAAAAGCCCTCTTTGAAGCTTTCCCTTTCTAGAACTTCACTTCTCTCTTTAGACACTAAAACTATGCTCTCTATTACAAAATATATCTCTCTATCTATCTATGAGACTAAAATTATATATACATCTGATTCAAGCTCAAAATATCAAGGAAAACACGTGCAAAAGCATCTTGAGGAAGATTGGGGACAAGTGGCAACTGGCTGAAATATCTTCTGCAGAATTGATGATGCATAGCCATTTTGATGCAGCGAAAGGTGATTTACAATGCATCGCCATTTTAATATATTGAAATGTACTTTAAGATGCATCGAAATGCCTTGGCTGCATGGTTTGCAATGGTCTTCATCTTGTATTTGACTCTAGTTTTAGTATTCAACTTCTTCGCATTTGCTAACCCTCATTGCTGGCATTCAACCAAGTAGAATTTGAACTCATAATGCATTCTTGAAATGTTAGTGGGGTTGGATTTAGCCACTTTTCAGAATAAAACCTGAAATCATCAAAAATAAAAAAAATGTAAAAACTTTGCAATATGTGCAACTATAGGATTAGAACACATAAGTAAAGGCGCAAGAATGTATAACATTCAATGCTTATAACTAAGTATAAATTGATGTTCCAGAATGGAATTTGAGGTGTTACGTAAAAGTTTTCATATAATTAATCTCGGTGGTCTGGACGAGAACCGATGTGTGGTAGAAAGTTATTTGGAACGTATATTCGAGGACTGGTAAGCGTAACAACTCACCTTCGGAGTTCGGGTTTGGACCAAAAAATCCGGTAGCTCGGATTTTGGGGCATGATAATAGTAACTCCAATGGGTTCACTAGGCCCATCGCTCTAATGGCATCAACGATCGCTCAACTAAGCGATGCTTTAAGCGACCGCTTTGACTAATTGTTACATTTAATAATAGATAAAAGTTATATTTGAATTTTTTTTATCAAAAACCTTCTCCAGTTGTTTGGGTGCACACACACACACACACACACACACACACACACACACACACATATATATATATATATATATTTGTGTTTCCGTCACTTAAACTTCAATAACTTTTATTATAAATTGAATTTTTTTATGAAACCAGTTTTGTAAGAAAGAGAATCCTCAGAGCTTCAAATTGAGTATTACTTAGACTGTTTTAAGACTTAATTTTTTTTAAATAAATTTATTTAAAGTCGACACATTTACTTCATAAATAAACAACATATTTTTCTGTTTCAGCAACTCCAATTTTATTTTCAACGAAGTTAATTCATATTTCTAAAACTCAATTTAAATTTTAAAATATATTTTAGAAATAATATATGTGTATATATATATTTAGAGGGATAAAAAGCGTTTAAATAAATATTTATAAATTTTAGAATTTATATAGATTTAACACACTTAGGATTAAAGTGAAAATTTAAAAATGTAAAAATACTAAAAAATTATTTTCTTAATTTTCTTTTCTTTTTGAAAGATTTATAATATTATTATATTACTTTTCTTTTGTGTTGGGAACAGTTACAGTACTTTAGTGTTGGAAAGAGTTATAATTATTTTTTATTAAGTTTTTTACTTGAGTGAATATAATTCTATATGTATATATTTGTGTTAGTTTACTTAAACTTCAACAAATTTTACTACAAATTGAATTTTTTGATAAAACCATTTCTATTAGAAAGAGAATTCTAACAGCTTCAATTTAAGTAACACTTAGATTATTTCTTGGCTTAATTTTTTTAAAATAAACTTCTTTAAAATCAACACATTTACTTCATAAATAAACAAAAAAAAATTCCATTTCTGCAATTCTAATTCTATTTCAACGAAGTTAATTCATCTTTCTGAAACTCAATTTATATATATATATATATATATAGAGAGAGAGAGAGAGAGAGAGAGAGAGAGAGAGAAATAAACAGAGTTTAAATAAATATTTATAAATTTTAGAATTTATATAGATTTAATACACTTAAGATTAGAGTGAAAATTTTAAAAATTTAAAATATATAAAAAAAATATTATTTTATTACTTTTATTTTTTCTTTTTGAAATAGTTATAATATTATTATATTACTTTTCTTTTGTGTTGGAAAGAGTTACGGTACTTCAAGAGTTTTAATATTTTTTTCATTAGGTTTCTTTACATGGGTAATTTTTTGTTGACTTCAAGGTTTCAACCCAAGGTTATTTGAGTGATTTTGATGATAACAACCTCTTGTAGTGTAGATTTAATATGTTTCCTTGAGTGTGCAATTTACAAAGTATCATATTATCTCAAGTATCTTAAAAGCATTGGACTTCAAAATGAATTGCAAGAAAATATATGAAGCCACATGATCATGAAACTCAAAGATCAATAATCAAGATCAATGGAGAAGTTGAAGTGAATCCAAGCCACATGATGAAAGAACCAAAAGCTTAAAGATTTAAAGATCAAAAGGCTTGGGTAAGCTAGTCTTGGGTGAGTACTAGATTTAACGTAAAGTTATTTTTGAAGTAACTTCTTTTGAAAACTCATCTATTGACTTAGTTGACCTTAGAACCAATATATATCATTCATATCATATCATGGTTCCTTACACACTTAGAATTAGGCCATGAACTTCATTGAATCATCTTGAAGATCTTCGTTGAGATTGAGTTAATTCAAGCTTATGTTTAGCTTTGAAGGAACTCAATTTTTGAGTAAATAAATTCTAAAACCTACACTTGAATTAGGAAATATCATATATGGTTCTTAGATAGATTGACTTAGGATTTCAGCTCAATTGAATTACTCTATAAAGCTGTGTCATGCACAATTACTGTTCAGGTACTTATCGCAAAATTTGGCTAAGTGTTGGATTATAGGGGCAAAAATATAAATATTAGTTTTTTAATGAATCTTGACATAAAAAGTCTCAGTAATTGTGCCCCATGATTTATCATGATCATATGAATTTTCTCAGCCCCAAATGACTTAATTTGGTCATTCATATTGCACGATGAAATTTTATGTCAAAGCTGTGAAAATTCGTTTTGTACTAAAACTGAAAAATTATATTTTGATTCACTTGGAATTTGATTTTGAAACTATTTTTATTGAATCCAAATGGGGGGTACTTTGTTTATTTACATTGAATAACTTAAAGTAAATCGAAATATAAAAGATTTACTTAAATGTCCTGATGGAACCCATCAGGCGGTTGGTAGAGGTCTTTCGGTCGCTAATGGAACCCATCAACTGGTTGGTAGAAGATGAAATTTATTCCAATAGGGTGTGCAAAATAGGAGATGCTCAAACATTACTTCAGTCGGCCGAAACATAGCTTCAGCCAATCAAAACTTTGTCATCAGCAGCCGATATTGACAACAAGTTATAACGGCTAGTTTTTAAACGGCTGTTTCTGCATTAAATTATCAAATTACCCCCAAACGGTCATATTCTTCCAAAACTCTATATATATGAGTTTAAGCTACATGTTACTAGTGAGAGGAGAAGAAGAGAGAGCAATAGAGCTAGAGAGAAACCTACCCATGAGCATACACTTGAGAAACACTTGAATGCAAATATTTGCATTCTACTTGGTAAAATATCTCTTGTAGGAATCACTATTGAGCCTCATCTTTCCCATCTTTTATTGTGATTCATCTTGCATATCTAGAATTGAACTTTTCATTTGAAATCTTCATATATAACTTTAGGATTTGAGCGTCTATTGAATATCTATTTGTTGAGGAATATTGTTGTAATTATACTACAATTTCTTATCTACCTTTGAGAGGAAGACCAAGTGATACACTTGGCATGGAAGCCCAAGTCATGAGGTTGGCAGAGAAGTCTTGGTGATGTTTTCATTGCGCAAGGAAGCCCAAGTCATGAGCTTGGCAAAGAAGTTGAAATATCCCCTACAAATTTCACACATGAGGTGACCAGTCTCACATATAAAACATAAGGGATACTTACAATTGATAGCAAACAAACATAGAATACAAGAACAAAAAGAAAAAATTTATAAATGTTGAAAGGAAAGTCTAATTGAAATAATAAATACCGTTAAATAAAATTGATACTAGTCTGAACAATACAACTTGGTAGTCCCGTAACTCAAGGACCCCTTGACCAAAAGACATAAAAGTTATAACTATTCTAGAAAAGATTCAAATCCTTACACTGAAGTCTGGTAAAGAATACATGATTGCCATGCACTATGAACTCCACGCTCTAACCTTGAGGTGGAAGCTGCCGAGAACTTGAAATATCAATAGAGTGGGTTAAACCCATGAGCAAGTTCCCTCTACTACGACCCAACAGAGAACCGGTAAACATACCCTCTATATGAGGGACATTAAAAACATAGATATATACATATTATTTCCTTATTTAACCTATGTCCCAAAATAGAAACCATCCTACATACCAACACAACCTAACCCATCTCCTATCACACAAATTAAAGAACCTATTTTCTAAGTTCAACCCAAAGACAATCCTTACATGCCCAGACACTTTATTAAATAAAATACCTTATTAACATTTGTCAATCCTAACATGTCTCCCTTATATACATATTAAGTACCCTACTATGTAATTGGCAATCCTCACATGCCTCCCTAATTAACCTTAAATACCTTATTAGGTATTGGCAATCTTGACATGCCTTCTGGCAATCCTTACATGTCTCCCTTATTCCTTTTAAAATAAAAACCAACCTACTTATAAGTACATTAATTTAACCTAATGCAATTCCAATCACCAAAAGAAAAAAACATAAACAATTAACTAAATCCAACATACCACGCAAGCAAAAAAATTACATGATTCCATAACTTGATTTAAACATCAATATTTAACCATAAGCAATTATGATTGCAAAGAAAAAAATTAAGGAAGAAATAAAATAATTAAAAAGGAAAAAACACATAATCAAGCCTATAATGTAACTTAAACATCAAGGGCATCTAAACCTAGCTCTAAACTAGGTTTCCATGCATAAACTGTCTTAAAAAGACTTAATTTACCTTTCTGGAATTTTTCGATAATTTAAGAAACTTCCAAAATAAAAGAAAATTCCAATTTTTGAAATACACTTTTTGTACTAGTTCTACAACAAGGGAAATTTATTTTGTTTTGAAAATTAAAATCCAAGTGTATTCTGCCCCTAAAAGATTATTTTAAATTTTTGAAAATTTTCTAGAATTTTTTGGAATTTAAAAGCAATTTTAACATTTTTTTCCTAATTTTCTACATTTTAAAAATGAACAAAAAAATTTTAAAAAACACTAAAATATTCTGGACTGGGCCCAGAGGTGGGCCCCGGTGAGTGGGGCCAAACGCACCTTTCCCTGGCACTGACAGCACCCGCCCCCACATGCCGATAGCGTGCATGGGGGAGGCACCCTCTCTCTTCTTCTTCTTCCTTTTTTTTTTCTTTCCCTGTTACTTTCTCTAGAAGTTGCGCGTGACAATGGCAGTGTTTTTTCGGCCTTATTCCAGCCACCTCTGGCGGCCTAAATCAAAAATGCCCAAATTAAGTTTCTAGGGTTCTTAAATTTCAAACTCAAATTCTTATCAAACTACCCAATGATTTACCACCAAACTTATAGGGACTATTCAGGAGAGAAAGATCAACAATTTAATCGAAACAAAAACTTTCAAAAACTATTTACAACTAACCCAAATCTCATGTGTATATATATATACATATATATCTGCCTATATACGCATATATACACGTATATACATATCAAAATTTACACCATAAAACTCTAAATTCACAGATTAATTATGTTTAATCATACGAAAATTCTATACATGAAATTAAGCAAAGATCCCAAATTATTAACCCTAATCATGTATAAACCTATAGTTATCTATGTTTACAAGTTCAAAGGGGGAAGTGAAGAGATTTAACTTGCCTTTCGATGAACACGAACTCGTCCCAATGAATAGCTCATTCGCTCCCTCCTCTCTTGCATATACCGATCTTTTCCTCTCCGTGCATAAAAGCGACAGCAACCCTAACCCTTTTCTTTTTTTTCCTTTTAATTTATTTCTTTTCTAAAATAATAAAAAAAATTCCTAAATAATTCAAATAATATATATAGCCCACATATATAGATATATTTATATAAATGTGACCCAAACCCAAAAGTCTAGCCAACCTGACAATAATAAAACAAATAAAAGAAAAATCAGCCCAAAATCCCACAGATTAATTAAAAGAAAATTCTACATAAAAAACAAATATTTCACAAATATTTAAAAAAATCAACCATCTATATTAAATCAAAACCAAGAACAGGCATTCACAAACATTTACAAAATCATTCAAACCACAATAAAGCACTATGAAAAATATATTAAAAAGGTAGATTTTCTTCCTTTCACTAGTGTAAAATTCTAAGCATTTTATGAATCCATTTTAATGAAAAACATAAGATCAAAGATGATCACTTTTAAGAAATACAAACCCAAGCTTAGATTAATTATAATACTTTCTAACTACCATATATACAAGATATAGATGGTGAAAGAACTATAAAATAATTAATCATAAGAAGAGAAAATTATAAGCATTTAAATCATACACATGGGAATCAATTAATGAAAAAAATAACTTCACTTCGTTAATGGAGGTTTCCTCCTCAACCCTAGTTGAGGAGTTTAGTTACACATGGTAGAAGAAGATAACAAATAAATAGAAGACATAATGAAATAAAATAAATAAAATCCGGATTGTCTCTGTCTTCTCTACTCTAGCCTCCACTTGTTTTTCCCGCAGCCCTAAATAGGTGGGTTTTTCTGCTGATGTTCGGCCCAAGTTTTGACCCAGTAGAAGTCTAATTCACAGAATTTACGTGAAATACAAAAGTGTCCAGAATCAAATTTTGTTTAACTTATTTAGAAATCAAATTGAATTGATGCTCAAAAATAAGACTTTTGGGCCATTTTTTGAAACGGGATTAAAATTGGATTACGCACAAAATTGGGCGGCAGGCCCGTAATCTCCTTCAGTAATTATAATTCTCTTGGACCTCTTCTTTGGATTGATTTAAATTAAAATATGGAGTTGAATGGATCCATTTGATGTAGACTTCATATATATATATATATGGCATTTTGGTCAATTAGGCATGGTTAAATAGGTAATTTTAGTATTCAAAAAAGTTAGGTCAAAAGTCAAAGGGTAGCATGGTCTTTTCAGCATCAAAAAGTGGTCTGGCATGGCCTACTTTTGGCAAAAGGGGGTGTATGTGATATATGGTACAAACCTCAGGGGGTGTTGGTGACAAAATTACACAAAGTTGTAGCCGCATGACAATATATCAAACCTCAGGGGGTGTCAATGAAGTTTACCCTTTTTTTTAACAAAAAGCTAGTAACATTCAAACAAAACAATCCGACAGACAAACAAACAAAAATATGGAAGCAAAAATTACAAAACTTACCCTGTGTCTTTGAAAGATCAACTCTCAAGGATGCCGACGTTACAAAAGGCTCAAAATTTCTGGCTTCTTGGAACCGATTATAGCAAACTAAAACTCTTGTAACTAAATTCAATCACACAACACAAAAAAAAATAAAAAATAAAACAAAAACAAACAAAATATACACAATTCCTAAAATTATAATCAAACTATAATTAATCTTTAACTTTAACAACTAAACTGTTTAAGCAATCCCTGGCAACGGCACCATTTTTGACAGGTGTAAAAATGTGATAAAGTATTTTGTAACAATGTCATTGTTGTTTTACACATCGACAAAAGAATATTTATAAATACCTATAAATACTTTACTAAATTTAGTAAAGCGATAAGTAGAAGTCGAACCCACAGAGACTGTGTTGATTTTGTTGTTGTTGTTTTGAAAATTAAATGACATAAAATAAAAACATAAATTAAAGATAGAAATTTGAGATACAAAGATGAAATTAGGACTTTAACTACACCACTAGTCACATAACCATGTCCAAAAGTAATGCAAATGGGAGTGTGCAATTATATGTAAAATGACTCGTTTGGCTTGTGGCCTACAACGACATCGTCAAGAGGATAATGTGAATCACAAAAACCTAGAACAAAAGTCCCAAATTTAACTTGATTCACAACACAAACCCCAAATCACATGCAGATCTATTTTCAAAAATCTAGAAAAACCTAATTCAAACTTACATTCACATTCAGCAACATCAAAATAAAAAATCCAAGAAAAGAACAATTTCACAACAAACATATCTTAGCAGGTGGAGCTTGGTTCTTCGTGGATGGTGGTTGTGAAGCTTCGATTTCTTTTTGGTGAAGACGGTGGTGTTCAACGATGGAATGGAGAAAGATGGTGCTCCGATGTGAATGGTTCTCTGGGTCAGCGACGCTTCAGCAAGCTTGGAGAAGGAGCTCAATAGTGGAACTTCAATGGAGACCCAACTAAAACGGGTCTTCGATTATGTTTCTTGATGGGAAAGATAATGGTGACAGAGATGGAAACTCTTCGGTGTTTATGGTAACTATGGGGCTTTTCGATGATTCTGGTAATAGATACCATTGTTTTCGGCAATGATTTGGACAGTGCTTTTGTGTGTGAATATATCTATATTACATTTAAGGTTTGCCTTTGAATTTCCCTCTCAAAAAATTTCATCATCTAACGGTCAAAAATGCTTAAAAAATTCATCTGACGGTTCAAAATATCTATGCCTATCTACGGTCTAAAATTACTCTCTCTATCTTCAATCAACGGTCACAATTCATTCCCACTCAAATTCAAATTTAAACTCTCACCTACCCTCACTCTATCTCTATATCACTCTCCCACCCATTCATTTCTTTTATTTGTTTTCTCTCTCCTTTCATCTCACTCACTACTTCCACCACCATCAACTTCATCAGACAACCATATTATATTAGTTTGTTTTACATATCTATTTATTGACTCAAGTTCTGTTTTCAATTTTTGTTATTCTCAATTTTCAAGCATTCATCAAATCTATTGCAATAATTTGTCATTCCAAATTATTCCTAGATTTTGTTGCAGTGTCGGTAATTGTCAAGGTTGCAATGTAAAAATTTTGAGCCGATCCACTCCACCATGGGGAAGACCCATTTCCTTGCAAACAGCCTCACTGTGGCTACCATGGAGTCCAGCCAAACACCCCAAGCAACCATCAATCAGCTAAACATCCATGGCCAGAACCTCAAATCAAGAGGACCCACAAAACAGAGCTAGCCACCCCCCTTCTCCGGCAGCTGAAAACCTAATTGAAGGCTCACCTCCGGCCACCTCTCCGATCACTTTCTCCGACCAACCAGCACGTCACCGTTGAAGTGACCACCCATGGCAGCTGACCTCCGCCAAACATCCATGGCCAGAACCCAAACCAACAAAACCCATGAAACCGAGCTAGGCACCCTCCTTCTTCGGTAGCTAAAAGCCCAATTGAAGGCTCACCTCCAGCCACCTCTCCCACCAACCAATACGTCACCATTGAAGTGACCACCCATGGCAGCCAACCTCCACTTCTCACTCTTCATCTCGGTTCCTCTTTCCATTTTTCTCTCTCTAAACTCTTCCCTCTCTCTCTTCTCTTCCTCTTTCTCTCTTCTTTTCTTTTTCTCTCTTTTTCTCCTCTCAGTCAGCCGACCCACATATCTATCAGCCATTTTGGTTTTTGTGTATACATATATACAGTTACCTATGATCTGTATATATCTATCTATGACCATTAAATTGTATATATCTTTTGGTGTACATGCATGGAAGTAAGCCCCCACTTGAGGTGAAGAATGACTTATATGAGAGGTCTTAGTTATTTGCTGTAAGCAAAGTAACTGTGCACTTAAAAAGAGAGAGAGAGAGTGAGAGAGAGCCATTGATTGAACCTAATGTACACATTACTAATGGATACTAATGGAGGCGCACCAGTTTTGAAGTCTTAATTGTATATTATTATCCTGAAGTCTTACATGTATATCATTTTTTTGTTGATTTGATTTTCACAGAAGTCTCTGTCTCTGCATTTATCTTGATTAATGGTAATATTTGATTTTTGTGACTTTGTTGGCTTCACATTAACATTTCAAACAAACAAATTAAAAGCAAGAAACAAAAATTGCCACAATTTTGACACAATTCTTTATTTTTTTCACTTTTTTCTTTCTCACCAAAACACATTTGCCTTGACAGATCAAGTGCAGGTGGTTTAGACCATGTTTAATATAAAAAACATTTTTGATTATTGAGTACTATCTTATTTAACTCAAAAAAAAAAGTAAAAAATGTGTTATATGAATATAAAATTTTTATTTTGTTTTGTATTAACCCAAGGTTTGAGTTTAAACCTTTAATAGTAATGAGTGAACAGACCCTCATCTCAACATTCACTTACAATTAAAAAATAACATGCTTATTAAAAATTAATGAGGTTATTGAGCATGATGAAATTCCAAAAAAAAAAATATGATTCTTTTGCTTAGGAGCATCGGATCCATTGAGGCTTACACAAATATTGGTTATACATTAACTATCACATATTTCAAGCAAAAACAAAAAAAAAAAATTAAGAAAGGGAGAAAGCTAGCTATATGAATAAGTGTGCATAAAGGGGAAAAAAAAAAAGATTGAAAAGCAAAAAGAAGAAAGAAAATTAGCTAGCATGTGGTTGGTTCACTGACAAGATTTAGTAAGAAGAGAGAGAGAAATTTAAATTAAGAAAATAATATAGTATATTATATTTGAACTTTAGTGGACCCATTTTTATTAACATATACACCACTTGCAGTCCAATAATTTGGTGAACCCATCTTTATTAAGATATTAACATAGTAATTATTTATTTATTGATACATTGATATATTTCAGTCTAATAATTTTTTATTTTATAGTATTGTACGTACAATACACTTGAAATTTTAGAAATTTTTTGGGTAAAAAAAAGAAATTGAGAGTGTTAGATTTAAAAAAGCCCAACTACCTTTGCATGATTTTTTTACAGCAATTCACTCTTTTTTTTTTTTTTTGTCACACAGATATGGCGTAGGCACGGGCAATATCATATATATATATATATATATATATATAGTAAAGATGTTTTCTTTTTAAAATTTGATTTAAAATCAGGGTTTTGGCAAATCCAGATAAGTGAGAAAGATAGGTATAAGACTGCCTTTACCACACCCTTTGGTCATTATGAATGGAAAGTCATGCCCTTTGGTTTAGAAAATGCACCTAGTGAATTCCAAAATGTCATGAATGATATTATTAACCCATACAGTAAATTTGCTCTTGTTTATATTGATGATGTCCTTATTTTCTCTCAGTCCATTGATAAGCACTAGAAATACTTATTTACCTTTAAAGCTCTCATTAAACAAAATGGTCTCGTGGTTTCTACTTCCAAAATTAGCCTTTTCCAAACTTGAGTCAAATTCATTGGCTTTCACATATACCAGGGAAAAATAAGTCCAATAGATCGAGCCATCCAATTTGCTAATAAATTTCCTGATGTCATCACAGATAAAACCCAGTTACAACATTTTCTTGGATCTTTGAATTACATCTCAGACTTTTATTATGATCTGTGAAAAAAATGTAAACCTTTATTTGACAGACTTCAAAGTAATCTTTCCCCTTGGACATCAGTTCACACTGAAATTGTTCAAAAAATCAAACTAGATGTCAAGACTCTACCTTGCCTTGGAATTCCTTCAGTCGATTCTTTTAAAATTATTGAAATTGATGCCTCTGATATTGATTATGGTGGCATCCTTAACCAGCACCTCCATCCAGATTATCCTGAACAAATTGTTCGCTTTCATTCTAGAACTTGAAACAACACACAAAGTAATTACAGTACTATTAAGAAAGAAATTTTTTCTATTGTTTATGTGTTTTCAAATTTCAAGATGACATTTTAAACCAAAAATGTTTAGTTAGAGTCGATTGTAAAAGTGCTAAATATGTGCTTGATAAAGATGTCAAAAACATTGCTGTTAAGCAAGTCTTTGCCAGATGGCAAGCTATTTTAAGTATTTTTGATTTTGATATAGAATATATCAAAAGTAGTCACAATTCTATTCCTGATTTTCTTACCAGAGAATTCTTGCAGGGTAAACATGACCGACAAAGCCAAAAACAAAGACAAGGTCCCTCAAGGGATAGTAAAAATTGAACATTCATCCTTAACCCCTTTATCCATGACCAATAGATTTGATTTGCTATTCTTAGTCAACCTCCAAGACCCTCTTTTAGCTCTGCTCTAGCCTCTCCATGCCCTAGTCACCTTCGCCTCCAATAACCAAGTCACCTCCCATCTGTTGATCCCTTGTCAAAACTAACCAGATCAACCTATACAGTCTATTGACCTCAAGATTTCAACCCTAGGTTACTTGGGTGATTTTGATGATAACAACCTATTGTAGTGTAGATTTAATAAGTTTACTTGAGTGTGCAGTTTACAAAATATCATATTATCTCAAGTATCATACAGGCATTAGACTTCAAAAGGAGTTAGAAGAAGATATATGAAGCCACATGATCACAGAACTCAAAGATCAATAATCAAGATCAATGGCGAAGTTGAAGTGAATCCAAGCCACATGATGAAAGAGCCTACAAGCTTAAAGAATTGAAGATCAAAAGACTTGGGTAGGCTAGTCTTGAGTGAGTGTTAGATTTAATGTAAAGTTATTTTTGAAGTAACTTCATTTGAAAGCTCATCTCTTAACTTAGTGGACTATAAGAATATGAATATCATTCATATCATCTATAAGTCCTTAAACCATAAGCGATAGGCCATGAACTTCACTTATAACATCTTGAAGGTCTTCGTTGAGATTGCGTTAATTCAAGCTTATGTTTAGCTTTGAAGGAACTCAATTCTTGAGTAAACAAATTTTAAAACCTACACTTGAACTAAGAAATATCATTTATGGTTCTTAGATAGATTAACTTAGGCTTTGAACTTAATTGAATCACTCTATAAAGCCGTGTCATGTACAGTTACTATTTCGAGTACTTAAGGATAGAAATTTGGCTAAGTGTTGGATTCTAGGGGCAAAAACATAAATATGAGTTTTTTAATGAATCTTGACATAAAAAGTCTCGATAATTATACCCTATGATTTATCACGATTATATAAATTTTCTCAGTCCTAAATGACTTAATTTAGTCATTCATATTGCACGATGAATTTTTATGTTAAAGCTGTGAAAATCCTTTTTGTACTAAAATTGAAAAATCAAATTTTGATTCACTTAGAATTTGATTTTGAAACTATTTTTATTGAATCCAAATGGGGGATACTTTGCTTCATTACATTGAATAACTTAAAGTAAATAGAAATATTAAGTTTTCAATGTTTTCAATGTAAAGGTTTATGAGAAATTTACTTAAATATTTTCAATGTAATTAAGTGTGCAGTGTATTAATGCACTATATAGGAGAAACTAGCTGAGTCTGACAACATATTCTGAATTGGGGACTTTTGGTCGCCTGATGAACCCATCAGTCTACTGATAGAGGCCTTTCGGTCAACTGAATCTCTTCATCAGTTGACTAATAGAAACTGGAAATGAATTCCAATAGGCTTTACAAAATAGAGGAGGTTTCAGCCGACCAAAGCATTGCTTCAGTTGATTAAAATAACACTTTCAGTCGACCGATGAATTCATCAGTCGAACAAAACCTTGAGATTCAAACTCCAATGAATTTATTCTCCATTAAACAGCTGCCACATGTCTCAAAAACTATATTATTCATTGAGCAAGGAAGCCCAAGCCATGAGCTTGGCAAAGAAGTCTTGGTGAGGTTTTCATTGAGCAAAGAAGCCCAAGTCATAAGCTTGGCTTTACGGTTTGTTTTCCACCCTTAAGGAAGGCTTTATAGTGAAAACCTCAAGAAGTGCTCTTGAGGCATAGACGTAGGCAAGAAGGGCCGAATCATGTAAAAATCATGGTGTCACTTGGTTTGCATTTCTCTATCCCTAAACTCCTTTATTTGATAACATTTCATTTGTTTAAATTTCATATGTTTTATATATAAATGCTATAAATTTAAATGTTTTAATTCACATGAGGAGGATGGGATGAATGCTTGGAATATATTGGTTGAGTTGTGAAATTGATTAAATTATTGATTGATTGAGTATTTATTTAAGTATCTATTTGCCAATCAATTTGCATACCATGTATTTGATAAATGCACAATCAACATCTCCACATACTACAAACATGATATGTTGTACTTATATGTACACTTACACTTGTTGAATCCACTAGATCATTTAAGTGCATAATAGATAGAAAAAGTTCTATTGTTTGCTTAAAGTCCTTATTCACCCCCCTCCCCTCTAGGGACAATTCTCAGGGCACACAGTCAATTTGTCCTATAGCTCCTAGTCATTTTACCCAAAACCCCAAATCTGAATACACCCATAACTACACTTCTAACCTTTTTTACATTGAGCCTTCTCATAGTCACCTCAAAGACCCAGTTGATGTAGTCAAAGCATTTCTACCTCCAGCATGGTTCTTTGTCTCAAGTCATCCAGAAAAATCTTTGTCCTTTTATAAGGATATACTGATCTTTACATAATCAATTCGTATCAAACCAATTTATAATTGAAATGATTCGTCCAAAGTCATATATCACTCTCTCTATATCAAAAAATTTATTTCAGTAAAAGAATGAGGTTCTCATCCCTCCATTCTCAAAGAATTGCCAAAGCATCGACTCCAATTTAACTATTATGATTACCTAGATGCTTGGTTTAAACTTCTCCTCCACTAGAATGAGTCATTTACTCATTCTTGGTTTATTAACTTTGACAGTAAATTCAAAAGTCAAATTCCCACTTGGTTTCTTAGGTGGTGGACGCAATATGGCTCCATCCAGCAAATTTTCGCAACTATTCTTCTTAATTAAGTTAAATATTTCTCTTCAGTATAGAAAGTTAATGCTCACCATTCTCAATTTCCTGCTATCCTCCTATTCTCCAGTAAATACAAAGTCCCATGGATTTTTAAATGGCAGTTTGAGATTTTTGATAATACAGTCATTCGAAGACATTTTGTCAAATGGTGGGATTCTTTCAAATCTGAGAGAATTATTTCCCAAGTCCAAACTAAATTTTCAGTCCTCCCAACAGCTTCACCTTCTCTAAATCAGAAGAAGCCTGAAGCCCCCTCAAAGTCAATAGAATCTATCATGGCTTCGAGCTCCAAGTCAGAACTACCACATCTTGCTAAACAATTACTAAGTCACATTTCCAGTCTATCAGAAGATGAAGATACTTCGTCTGCAGACTCCAACCAGCCAATCAAGGATCCCTACTCCAGTCAAGCTCTCCAAGATGCACAAGATCCTTATGATCTTGGTTAGGATTGATAAAATCTATAAATTTGATCATATCAATTCCGTGCTATTATAGTCAACATCAGTCAAAACTGCTACAGTAAAAAGAATAAAATCACTGTTCACTACAGTCACTGCCGACAAAATAGTAACCCGACAAGATACTATCCATGAACAGTACTATTCACTTTTACTGTTCATTACAGTTAGATCCAAATTTTTTGAAAAAGATGGTCAATTTTCTCTATAAAAGGATGGTGGCCCTTCAGCTCAAGGCATCGCCATTTATTCACCTATTCTCTGAACCCTCAGAATCACCCTTAATCTCTATAAACTCATTGTAATACATTTATTACATTTGTATACAGTTATGTATCAAGTATTGATTTCTTCAAGCTTGTACCAGTAATCAGTTCAGTCATTTTTAAGTTAATCTATTGTTATATTTCTTATACAAGACAGTTATCTTTCAGTATTCAATTATCAGTTATTTTCCTGAATTTATTTTACATGGAAGGCCAAGCCTCCTCATAAATAACAAGTCAATTATTTATTTATTTTGTATTCATTTCAATGGAAGTCTAAGACTCCTACTATAATTATATACTTATGTTTATCTGTATTATTATTGTTATTTATTTAATTGCTTTATTATTAATTGTTTTAATTACCTGTGCGCTCTATATTCTGCTTCTTAGTTAATCGCTTTAATTGGAATTCACTAGGTGCATTTTTTAAACCAAAGGGTATGACATTCCATTCATAATGACCAAAGGGTGTGGCAAAGGTAGTCTTATATCTAACTTTCTCAGTTATTTGGATTTCCCAAAACCCTGATTCTAAATCAAATTCTGAAAATACAACAGCTTTACTAAGTCTATTAATAAGGTCTCTTTTGTTTGGAATAGGATAGCGAATCCACTCTAAAACATCATTAAGGGGTTTATAATTGACAATGAGTCTAGGAACTCCCCTCTCTAACTCAGCCTGTTTTGCAACATAGAAAGCAGAGCAGGACCAAGGAGATTTACTTTTTCTAATAATATTTTTGGCAAGGAGATGTTAATTTCTTCTTTACAAGCTTCAAGAAGTTCAGGATTCATTTGTATGGGCCTGGCTTTTGTGGGGATGAGCTTTTCATTAAATGACTGAATGTAACGTAGGCTGACAATATTGTTTTCTGTACTAGAAAGCATTGGGGAATAAGGAACAAATTTCTACTTCAAGTTTCTTCTGAAAGGTTTTGACTGTTTGTTGAAAACTTTCGATACTTAACTGATTTTCTATTTTTTATAAATGACTTCTTCCTGTAAGGATTTTATATGTTGTTGTTTAGTAGTGAGTAAGTTTAAGGATTTAGAAATAGAGGAATCAAAAGGTTTAGTGGTGAGAACATTATTATTTGTTGTAAATGGGTATAACAAATAAATAAATGGTACACCCAGAACAACCTTATCAGTTATATTTTTAACCAAGACAAATGATGTCTTAAAATATACATTGTCTTGACAAACATGGGCCTTTAGCAATTTGTATTTAATTTTCATTTTACTACCATTAGCAGAACTTAATCTTTGGGAGGTCTTTTCAAAGTATTTAGAAGGAATTAATCATTCTTGAATACAATTAAGGTTAGCTCCCCTGTCAATTAAGGCAATAACTTCAATGGTTAAATTTTTATCATTTATAATGGTGACTTTCATTTTTGAATGACCATTGTAGATATAATATTGATATGTTGACTAATATCTTCTTCCTCGTTAATGACTGGTGGTTCATTAGTAGGTGCAATAATAGGAGCTTCATCAAAAGAGGATTCTCCATGATCTTTTAAGTTTTTATCAACTTGCATTATTAACATCTTCTGTTGTAATTCATGAGTTTCATTTTTTAAAAGTTCTATTTCTTTTTTCAAATAGTTAATTTCTGATTGAAGTTCTTGCAACGTAATCTCTTTTTGTGATTGATTAAATCTTTCCAGTGTCTTAGAAAGACTAAAAGTTGGCTTATTAGTATAACTCGTAGGGACATCATTGTTGTGGTTTCGTTTTAAAAGAGTTTTTAGTTTCTTTTAAAATATAAAGATTTATTTTCAGGATTTTCAATTTTACTAATGAGTTCTATGAGAAGAGTTTCTTGTTCTTCATCTTTGGTAAGAACATTAATGGACTTACAACATGAATCTTTACATCCTATCGTTATATCAGGGGAGGTATAACTATAATTACTATTACTAGAAGATGAATCACTTGTTTCAGCATTTTCTTCACTAGTGTTCCTTAATTCAAAGATTTCAAAGATTTGTTTTTTACTTTATTTAGAGATTTGTAGTTGGTTAATCTTCTTCTTTATAGGGCAATTGTTAGCAAAATGACCTTCCTTACCACATTTAAAACATTTACCATTTTTATTATTTTTACTATTTTGGATACGAGTCGTTCTCTTTTCCTTAAATTTCTTTTTAGGTTTTTTTATAAAATTCTTCTTTTTGAAATTTAGGTTTTTTATAAGAAAACATCTTTGTACCATCTAAAGCCTAAGAGTGTTGGGCAACTTAAATTGGTTAACTGGTCATGGACTCTAGTCATGATGTTACTAGGTGTTCTTATAAAATGATTAATGATGGTAAAAATTAATATATTGACTCCATCTGGAATACCCATACCTATTCTCTCGTCAAAAATAGGATTTTCATCATTATCTTTTTTAACAGCATTTTTAACTTGTTGTCTATCTTCCTCTGAGAGGTGATTTTTCCACCATGATCTTGACATACCAGTGAAACCTGATGTGAGAAGATCAACAATCTCAGGTTGGGTAGCTGTGTGGTTAGTAATGTAACTATTGGCAATCATAGAAATATGGTTTAGTTTATTTAAAATTTCTGTTTCAGAAAGGCCATCTATATTCCATTCATAAAGTTTATCGGAAGATACAAAAAATTGATTTTTGAATGATTTTTCTTCAAACTAGATATCTGGAGATATTGATTTAGGGTATCAGTTTTTCGTGAGGCTAGTGGGATTGACTTTATTACGATAGATTGGTTTTATCTGCATGTCTGTGAAGGTTTGTTCAAGCTTATGGATTTCACTATCGTCAGAAGAAGTGGTTGATTCAGTATTAGAACTATTGTTTTCATTAATGACTGTAATAGTGTTTTGTTCTTCTTTTGCCTTTCCTTTGATTTTTTCTAAATCTTTTAGCATTTTATTTACGATTTGGGGTATTGTTGACTCTAAAGATTTTAGGGCTAAACCTTTTCTTTCAGCAAGAAGATTAATTAAAGGTTTTTCTTGTTGATTAACGCTATTTTCCATACAGGATTTAATTATGTTTTCAATTTTTTCAAGTTGTTTTCCTATTATGTGTAGGCTTTTATCGGAAAAATTAGTTTGTTCAATGATTTTTCTTAAATTAGGTTGGGCATTAGCTTCACTGATTTTGAGAGGGGAGGCTGTTAAATCGTGGTCTAAGTGTTGGATGATCAGAGTTTCAAAAGGAGGATGACTTAAAGAGATAGGTGTTTTGTCTGGTTTAATCCATTTGGTTTTTGTTAAAACATTTACTTTATTATAATAATTTTCTAAATAATCAAATAAATTGATTTCGAGATTTTAATCTGTCATAAATGATTTCCAGTTTTGAATTATTTTTGTCACTTCTTTTCAGAAAAATTATTTCTATATGCTTGTCTTTTGACTTGTTCTCTTTTTATTTGAATTTGGCATGAAGTTTAAGTAAATCAATCTTCAAATCCCGACTTAAAGAACTTATTTGAGGATCAAAAAGGCATTTGGGGTTCAAAATCTGTATGGGTAGGAGATTTTGATGGTGACGACTCATTATCTTCAGGTCTGGGAGCACAACAAGGATTTGTATTTAATTTCCATTTTACTACCGTTAACCAAACTTAATCTTTGGGAGATATTTTCAAAGTATTTAGAAGGAATTAATCCTTCTATATATATATATATGCCCACACTCACTGATTTGCAATCTAATAGAGAAATATATAATATAACATATTAGTTATATTATAACTATAGTATAACTTATATAAAAAAAATGGTATTTTGGTTCATGAAAAGATTGTATTTGGGTAAATTGGTAATTTAATTCGGCAAATATGTCTTTTCACAAGTCAAAGGGGGGGATGAAGGTCAAACGGAGCAAACCTCAGGAGGTGTTTGTGACAAAATTTCACGAAGTTTGTGACAAAATTTCAGTGATATTTACCCAAAGAAAAAACATAGTGTAATACCAATAAAGCTAGTCTTAATGTTTATGACGATATGGAAATTCAAAGTTATTTTGCTGAAGTGAGGGAATAAATTCTTTTTTATTTTTTGATAACCGTGGTGTCAAAATTTTGTTTCGACCTAGGAAGCAAGAATATGGATACGTGATACGAGTACGTTACGATACGGATACAGCGATACGAGAAATCTCAAAGAAATAGAATACGAACACGGCAAAGATACGTCAAATAAATAAATAAATAAAAATATTATATTATATATAAAAAATTAAATTTTGTTCTTCAACCATATAATAAATATACTTAAAGCTATTATGCAAAATATAAGAACTTAAAATCTAGAAATCTCATTTCTTCTATGATATTCTTTACAATGACACACTTGTTTATGAGGGTTTTAATAATATTTTTGTATTATTACAATCTGACCCTCATTTTTGAATATTAGAATCTAAACCTTACTTTATAGAATAAAAAATTATAAAATTGTCTCGAAAAGTATCTTAAACGTATCCCACACTTATTATAAATTCAAGGATTTTTTTGGGTGGCCTTGGTTGACCGTGGAGGAATCGAACTTCTCATTCCGTCCTTTCTTGCCTTGTTCTTATCCATCTAGATGTCCCCCATGAAGAGCCACATGAAAAGGTTGGAGTAGCACAGATAGTTTCATATTTTGTGGTAGTAGTTGATTGAGCATGTTATTCAGTTGTTTTATATTAAGATCCTATTCCGTCTCTTAAACCGTATTTTTACGTATTTTAATTGTATTTTAAATGTTTATTTACGTATGCTAGACGTATTTGACATTAAAAAAATAATTAAAAAAAATTAGATACTTTTGACAATTATTCGGTTCTATTCGTATTGAATACGTATTCGATGTGACTACGATTTTTTTTTTTTTTTGAACTATTCGGTGTTTTCTATGTTCCCACTAATTTCCAGCGACGCCGTGCAAAACTACCTCCACACGAGTAAAGGTTTCAACTTTTGGAGTAAACGGCGATGGTAAAAAATTATTTAAAAAAAAACTCGTAAAAAAATTTCTTTAAATAAACAATAAACACTGAAGATGTATTATTAAGTTTTCCTGTTCAATTCTCAGAAAGAACAGTGTGCCGTCTTCATTCGGGATGATTCTATTATCTGAAATCAAGAACTCAGAGAAGCCAAACCTCCACTCAATAAGGCATCGCTCTTTTTTTTTTTTTTTTAATTAATGGAGTTGTATGTTTGTTTCTATTGCTTCAAGACCTGTCTTCAATGGTTTCGATAGTCTAGGGTTAGGTTTTAAAAGAGGAGCCAGACCTGCACACTTGTTATTCCCTCCACCACCTCCACCCCCACATCGTCACCTTCACAGCCGCCACATTGCATCGCCACCTTCCTCCACCACCACCTCCACCTCCACCACCACCCCACCACACCACTGCCGCCACCTCCCCATCGCTTGTTTCGTTTTTTTTTGAATTAATTGAATTATGTGTCTAGGGTTAGGGTTTTCGGTTTTCTGTCATAGAACATATGATGAAAGTTAACCCAGATTCAGCGAGAGCCATAGAATCAGAAATTCATGTTGACTGGTTGAGTCAAGAATCAAAATCTTGTGATGTTTAGACACTAGAAGGATCCACGGCAACACAGTTCTGTCGAAACTCTTTTCTCTATGAATATGGTTTGAAATTGGACAAAAACTTGGCTATTACATATGTATATACTCACTCTCACATGAGCACAGTTGAGGCACTTTGTTGACACTCACATTCGCGCACGTTTAACTCTGTTCTTCTACTATATGTTTTTGCTGAAATCCTAATTTAGTTTTTGACAATCTGTTCTGCTGAAGTTCATATTGCAAATTTATTCTGTGTTAATGGAAATTCATATTGAAAATTGATGTTGATGTCTTGCTGGTTTCAAGCATGTGAAATTGTCTTGCGAAATTCCTGTTGCTGGAAATTGTTATCCAAATGTTGGCTAATTGCTATGTTCTAGGGTGTGTTTAGTAACAGAAACATTTTTTGTTTTTGTGCTCCGAAGAAAACAGAAATATATTTCTGAGTGGAAACAAAAAATAGAAATAGCATTCATTAAAAACTTGTCATTTTTATATTTTTGAGAACAAAAAATAAAAACAATGTTCAATAACACATCATTCTACTCCAAACAGCCCACAACTAAACCCACTAAATAGCCCAAACTCAATTCAAGACCCATTTCAGCCCATATACCATCACCACTCACCTCCAAGGTCCATCAGCCTTTACCCATGCCCAAGCCCATAAAAGACTCTTCTTCTTCACTCACGCCTGAACCAAACCATCATCACCACCAAACCCATTTCTCTGCAGTTACATCTGACGACCTAAAATAAGGAGACCAGTAATGCAAGAAGCAAAAGAAACCAACATCCTCTAATGGAGTCGAAAGTGCAAACCTCGCAGAAGACGAAGACGGCGACAGCGTAGAAGAAATCCTTATCGATCGACACTTTAGGGGAGCAAAGGTACTAAACTTTAGGGGATCCAGTCGATCGATTCTGATTCTTCTAAATCTACTATGATATATATATATATATATATATATATATATATATGAACAGAGAGATTTTTTCTTCGATGAAGTTTGGAAAATTTTGGGGATTTCAGACATCTAGGGTTTCTTTTAAGAAAGTAAATCTTGTAAGGGTCTTTTATATAGGTTTCTTTCTATAGTCTCTGGGACGATCACCACCCAAACAGTTCACTATAATCGATTTTAGAGATTGAAAGTTTTAGCCAAAGTGATGATCACTGCAAAAGTGGACATATTTTGGGTTCTATTTGGTGAGCCTGTTTGTTTAATCATTGGTAATGTTTGCAAATGGTGATATAAAGCCAATGGTTGACATGTAATCTTGGTCCAACGAAGAGAGAAGCACGGAGGAGGAGGAGGAGGAGGAGAAGAAGAGAAAATGAAAAGAATTGAAGAGTTGGCTCTGCTACAGTGATAGAAATGTTTCCTTTGCTACAGTAGAAAAATAAGAGAAACAACTTTTTTTTGTTTCCTCTTTCTTTAACAAAAATGAAAAACATTTTTATTTTATAGAATAGAAATATTTTTACTAAACATATTTTTTGTTTTTGTTTTTGCCTTTTCAGAGAATGGGAACAGAAAAACAAGAAATATTACTGTTACTAAACGCACCCCTAATTGCTGGAAATTGCTATCCAAATGCTAGTTAATTGCTATGTTCTAATTGCTAGAAATTGATATCCAAATGCTGATTAATTGCTATGTTCTAATTGCTGGAAATTGGTATATGATTTGTTTCTCTTTTCCTATAGTACTCCCAGATTTATGATGGCTACAGCGGTTCTTCCAAAAACGATGTATTGGAGAGAGAAAGAAATTCGGTTGGGCAAGTTTATTGCAGCAGAATCGTGGACTGCTGAAGCACCAACAGAGAAGACTGCAATTTCAATTCTAAAATTTGCTTTAGAACAAATGTTTGAGGCACAACAAATGAACGCTATTCTAAAAAATTACAATCATAAGAATATACAGAAAGTGATAGCTATGATACAGGGTGAACAGGAAATCACAATTCTTTGTGATGAGGTATATATTACATTTGATGAGTGGATCGGTGGTCTCCAATGTTCACAACTGTGGGTGCATGATTGCGATACAGATTCACTTGCAGGAACCAATTTATTTCTTAAGGTGTTTAGGTATAGTATTTCTAACTTAACATAACAAAATATTCAGTCACTTTCATTTTTTTCTCTAAGAAAGAACACATGAACTTATTTTTTTATTTGGTTTCTTTAGAGGTATTATTGGTGGTTTGGATGAATTTCTCTCCCATAATGAATACCATGAGAATCTGCAACAAGGCATTACCGTAGCTGCTGATGGTTCTGTCAAGCTAGTGTTGCCAAAAACATGCAAGGGTATATATTTTGTTTTACGCCTTTTAATTAATTAATTAATTTTATATATATATATATATATATATATATATATACTATGCTAATAAAATTTTTGATCTTTGTAGATAAGTTCGAAGGTGTGAAACAGGACCTTGAAGATTTGAGAACTTTGGTTGAAAAGGCAGCAAAGTTCACAGCACTTAACCATGTATCTGCAGCTTAATTTCTGTAATTCTCATCTGATTTTTTTTGAATATTTTTTTATTTTATTTGTATTAATTTTTTATTTAATTTGTATTAATTATTTAATTTGTCTTTGGAGGGATATATGACTTTTTGTTAAAATTAATCCACTGTTTTACAATTCAGCCAAGCGATATGATTTCGTTCGAAAAAAGTTTCAAATGTTGGCAGATCCAAATGTAAGTATGATTGCAACAGCTACCCACAATTTGTGCCAAACGGCGCTTGGATCATGGCAAAATAGAATACAGAATCAAAGCCCACTTTGGAGTGTGTTAACATACTCGGGTCGTGCCCCAGTTCATCAGGCAAATCCTTGCTATAGTGGTGGTGATGGACTGTACTGGTTACATCGTTGTGCCTATGAGCACATGACAAAACAGTTGGTAAGTGACAAACTGACAATTTATTTGATATTCTGTAATTCCACATTACTTTAAAATTAAGTTTTTTTTCCTTTTCTTTTATCTCCTTGTAGCTTCCATGCACATTTTTGGAGGTGGAGCATGAATTATTTCATGTTTTTCCAGACTATGTGCCCAAAGCTTTTTATGAGCTTGTGGTGCGTTTTTTTGATTCAGCAACGACAGTTTTGGCGAGGTTCTTTTTTTAACTTATTTTTTCCTCTATTATTTATTTTGTGCTATTTTAATAGAGAAAATCCCCTTCGCAGTAATTTTCATTAGATTCAGGTTGGATACTCTGCCAGTTAGGTACTTGGAGTATCTAGATTAATTGAAAATCAAAAAGATGGAAATATAATTCACTTTTTTATGCCTTTACAACATTTAAACCATTATCTTAAGGCTTTATCATCTTTCAAAGGGAAAAAAGTCCTGCATCTTGACCACCCAGCCCAATAGTCTTAGGTTTCGTCTTTTCAAAAACCTTTGTTGGACAGTTGGCCACCAAACACCTAAAAAAGTACAATATTGTGGAATGGTGTTTATTTTTAACTTTTCAAATATATGGATTAATAAAATTCCACTTTTCTTGTAGGGATGCTGTCAGAATAATGCTGATTAAAAGGACCACATTCGCTCTTGTAGGAAGGGCTTGAATTTGGCTATCTACTTGCAAGGTATACAGTTGTTATGACATTTGTTTATACGCGTCAGACACGCCCCGACACGTGTCGGACACGCCAAAAAAAGTGTCTTATTTTTTTTTTTTGAATTTTTGGAAAAAAAATTGGCGTGTCTAAAAATTCAAAAAAAAAAATCAGACACGTTTTTTGGCATGTCTGACGCGTATGAACAAATGTCATGACAACTGTATACCTTGCAAGTAGATAGCCAAATTCAGGCCCTTCCTACAAGAGCGAATGTGGTCCTTCAATCAACATTATTCTGACAGCATCCCTACAAAAAAAGTGGAATTTTATTAATCCATATATTTGAAAAGTTAAAAATAAACACTATTCCACAATATTGTACTTTTTTAGGTGTTTGATGGCCAACTGTCCAACAAAGGTTTTTGAAAAGACGAAACCTAAGACTATTGGGCTGGGTGGTCAAGATGCAGGACTTTTTTCTCTTTGAAAGACGATAAAGCCTTAAGATAACGGTTTAAATGTTGTAAAGGCATAAAAAAGTGAATTATATTTCCATCTCTTTGATTTTCAATTAAACTAGGTACTCCAAGATACCTAATTGGCAGAGTATCCAACCTGAATCTAATGAAAATTACTGATAAGGGGATTTTCTCTATTAAAATAGCACAAAATAAATAATAGAGGAAAAAATAAGTTAAAAAAAGAACCACGCCAAAACTGTCGTTGCTGAATCAAAAAAGCTCATAAAAAGCTTTGGGCACATAGTCTGGAAAAACATGAAATAATTCATGCTCCATCTCCAAAAATGTGCATGGAAGCTGCAAGGAGATGAAAGAAAAGGAAAAAAAACTTAATTTTAAAGTAATGTGGAATTACAGAATATCAAATAAATTGTCAGTTTGTCACTTACCAACTGTTTTGTCATGTTCTCATAGGCACAACGATGTAACCAGTACAGTCCATCACCACCACTATAGCAAGGATTTGCCTGATGAACTGGGGCACAACCCGAGTATGTTAACACACTCCAAAGTGGGCTTTGATTCTGTATTCTATTTTGCCATGATCCAAGCGCCGTTTGGCACAAATTGTTTAAGTTTGGGGGTGACGCAATGCCTTATGTGCTTTATTGCAATGGGGGAGATTTTTATGAAAATTTTCTTGTTTTTAGGACTTTTTGGTTACATTATTTTCATAGTTTGTTTTTTATTTTCTTTTGTTTTGTTTTTAGATAGGATGTTTTTACATTATTCAAGGGATTAATACTCTATGTAGGTGCTTAACTTGCAATTTTTTAATATGTTTTAAATTTTTAGAAACTATGGTTTGAATTAGTGGTTTAAATCATTGTTTGCATTGACATGCCTTGAGGTGATTGATTTTAGTTTCCTCACATGCACAGGCACACTAGCATAATCTTATGGGGTATAAACTTTGGCTTTGAGTTGTTGGGTTACATATACTTGATATTAATTGGTATCCCTTGAGAATGAGTACCGATGATGTGATTTACATGATTTCAATGAAAAAAAGAAAAAAAAAAAAAGAATATGTGATGAATAGAAAATCAATTTGATCCTTTTCATGAGTAATCGGGCCTCTATGCCTCAGGAAGCACGGAGTGTTCGCGTCAAAAGTGAAAGGATGAGAAAAGATGAGCATTGGTTGTCTTGATTTGTAACCTGACTGATTCGAGTAATTAGGTTCTTCGGGGGTGTCTTAACGCCTAGTGCCCTAAAGCCATCTGGTTTGGGAGTCACTGACTAAAAACTTGCTACATGGGTCTTTCAGAAAGCTTAATAGATCAAGACATTGCACAACCAATAAAGTAATGAAAAAAAAATGAAAAAAAAATATATATATGAAAAAGTCATGTATTCATGTCTGGAAGTATGATTTCAATAAGGGGAGCTAGTGAGTTGAAGGGGTATGTGACTTAATATATTCAGAGCTGAGTTATGCTACATGAGATGATTGCTAGTTTACTTTTCACGAGGGAGCTAGAATTGGTTACTTTGAGATATGTTGAGGTGAATTATGCATAGGGACCATTACTTTGAATTATGGAATTCGAAAATTTGAAATTATTCTTGAATGCAAGTTTGTAACTATATATTGTAATCTTCTTTTTGATTAATGTTTAAACAGAAATTTTGAATGTTTGTGGGTAGCATTTCTGGAAACCCTCACGAGACTATAACTCGTCCACTAGGGGGAACCTAGGGGTTCAAAGGCTTGTTGCATATGCTAAATGCAATCGTTTCTCCCACGAAAGAGGAGTTGGGTAGTTTAGTTTGTGTTTAGTTAGTTTCCTTTGTTTTAGTTTTATTTTATTCTATTACTAAGGGACTAGCAATATGTAAGTTTGGGGGTGTGATCGACGTTGAATGTTACGCATTTTAACCTTTTAATTTGCATATTTTATTCTCTTAGTGATATGTTATATGTGATTTTACTCTGTTTTTGTATTTTCTGTCTTTTTCAGGACCTTAATGATTATTTCAGATAAAACCATGATTTTGGGCTTTTAAAGATGATATTCAAGAAGATTATATGAAGCCTACATCTAATGGGTCCATTCAACTCCATATTTCAACTCAAATCAGCCCAAGGAAGAGGTTCAAGAGAATTACAACTGCTTAAGAAGGTTACGGGCCTGAAGCCCAGTTTTGCATTTAATCCAGTTTTAATCCCATTTTGGAAAGTCGACCGAAAGTCTTATTTCCGAGCATCAATTCGACTGAATTCCCGCGTAGGTTGAACGAAATTCGATTCTGGACACTTTTGTATTTCACGTAAATTTCGTGAATCGGACTTCTACTGAGTCAAAACTTGGACCGAATGTCAGCAGAAAAATATACCTATTTTGGGCTGTGGGAAAACCCTAATTTTCTCCTAATTGAATTAGGACTTTATCTCCTAATTGGATTAGGACTTTATGTATTCTCTTGGGGTATAAAGAGGTGAATTGGAGGCTATTTTGAGAGAGGAAAAGAAGTGGAGGCCAGGGCAGAGAAGACAGAGACAATCCGGGTTTTATTTATTCATTATGTCTTTTATTATTTTTTTGTTATCTTCTTCTTCTACTATGTGTAACTAAATTCCTCAACTAAGGTTGAGGAGGAAACCTCCATTAATGAAGTGAAGTTCTTTTGTTCATTAATTGATTCTCATGTGTATAATTTAAATTCTTATGATTTTCGCTTCTTGTGATTAATTATTTTATAGTTCTTTCACCATCTATATCATGTATATGTGGTAGTTAGAAGGTAGTATAATTAATCTAAGCTTGGGTTTGTATTTCTTAAAAGTGATAATCTTTGATCTTATGTTTTTCAATAAATTGGATACATAGGATACTTAGAATTTTACACTAGTGAAGCGAAGGAAAATCTACCTTTTTGATATATTTTTCATAGTGCTTTATTGTTAAATCTTGAGTGAGCAATAGATTGATTTCTTGATTGCTACTCTAACTTTGGGAATTAATAAATGAATATTAAAAACTTCATGGGTTTAATGGTGGTGGAATCCAAAACTTTAGTTATTTTCTTTGTTTGATTTCAATAGTGTTATTTTATTTACATGTTAGTTTAATTTATCTCAAATCAATCAACTTTTGTTTAAACTAGATTAGTTTTAAATTAATTTGAATTTGTGTTAGTTTTTCTTCTCAAAGCATTCCCTTGGGTTCGACCTCGTTCTTGCCGAACTATACTTTAATAGATTCGTACACTTGCGAGTTATTTAATAATTTTAAAACAAAATCAAGTTTTTGGCGCCATTGCCGGGGAATTGCAAACAAGAAAACTAATCAAATTTCAATTGATTTAATTCTTCTACTAGTTATAATTTAGTTTTTTTTTCTTTCTTTTGTCTTATTATTATCAAAAAGAAAAAAAAACTTTTTCTTTATTATTATAGTTTAGTTTTAATTTTAGTTTTATTAATTTTATTTTTATTATTAATTTTCTTAGTTTAGTTTTAGTTTTATTTTATTGTTATTGTTTTACCTGATACTTCTTGAAATTCTATAGGTGGCATTGTTGAAAATTTCCTTTTTCGCATGTTCTTGGGCACTACTTTGGAATCCAAGTAAGTACATTTTTTTTTCTTTTCGTTTATTTATATTTTTATTTTCTTAGATTAGGAAAACATAGATTTTTGTTTTAGGTTGATAACTTTTTGCATGAGAACTTTAAGATAGAATAACTTAGAAATAGCCTTAGGGTCACACTTTCTTCAAGTTTATTTTATATTTTATTTTTATTTTATATTTTTTTTCTCTATTTAGAAAAAAAAAAAAAAGAAAGACCACACACTCACTCACTTTTTATTTTATTTTTGTTTTTATGGTGTGTTTTGTTTGTGCATTTTAATTTAGCATTCTTGCATTAAAATTTTAGTAGGGGCACAAACCCCCAACAAGATAAGGATTGGATTTCATCACCAATTTCTTGCCCAACTAGGTTAAAAATCTCCTTGTATTTGTTTATCCCAAGCCAAATTTAGTTTAAATTTAAAATCAAGTAGACATTGGCCATAGGAATTCATATAGCTTATAGGACCCTCTTGGACAGAGTTAACTTTTGGTAACTCCAGTGAGCACCTTCCAACTTCACAATGTCTAGGAAAGTTCTGAGAAGATTGGTTTTTAAGTGGGACCGTTTGTGACCCCTCCAATCTATCTTAGAAACTTTCCTGGTTGTATTGTTGGTGGGGCTTAACTGGTAATCCTCTAGTTCCTCTGAAAGGGAGTAGAAGCTGTTTAACTAGGTAAGAATTATTTTGGAACTAGTCCAGATAATTCTTTAGGAAAATAAATAAATAAAAAAAATTAAAATAGAAATCACTAACCTTGAATTGGTTGGTGTTTTGGTTGGTGTTTTTGTGAGTCATTTTAGTGTATGTTAGGTCGTCGATCTCTGAATCCAGAGTTGCTTCCATTAGATCTTGAGATTGAGAGAACCTTTCGAAAGGGTGTGAAAAATTCTAGTGTTAGAGATCCTTCTTTACCCAAGATGGCAGATCCCGTTGAAACTAAATCCCTTAAGGACTATTACACTCCCGTGCAGATTACAAACCCGTCTTGCATTGTGTTACCTGCTACCCAACAGGAACATTTTGAGATAGGGGCGGCGGTAATTAATTTACTGCCCACTTTTAGAGGTCTTAGTTCTGATGACCCATACCTCCATGTTAAGGAATTTTTAGAGATTTGCTCCAGACTACAATTTCAACATATTTCTGAGGAGTCAATTAAATTGCGATTATTTCCATTCTCTTTGAAAGAGAAAGCAAAATCTTGGTTATACTCACTGGAACCCGCGTCTGTCAATTCATGGGATGGGTTATGCACTAAATTCCTTACCAAGTTCTTTCCCATACACAAAACTAACTTCCTTCGTTGAAATATCATGCAATTTACTCAAAAAGAGGGTGAAGAGTTTTACATATGTTGGGAGAAATTTAATGATATTCTCCTTAAGTGTCCACATCATGGTTTTGCCAAGTGGCAATTAGTTCAATTCTTTTATGAAGGGTTATCACCCTCTAATCGTCAACTAATTGAGTCACGAGGTGGGATAGAATTCATGTCTAAGAATGAGGATGAAGCATGGAAATTTCTTGATGCGTTGTCAGAGAACTCTCAACAATGGGAGTACTCAGGGAGGGTTGAAAGGAGTGGTCTATCAGTGCTCTCAGAACTGAAAAAGGAAGGAATCTATGAACTCCGAGAGGATACCGATTTGAGTGCGAGGATAGCTAGTCTAACTAGGAAAGTAGAGGCTATAGAGATGAGTAAAGGAAATAACTCTTCTATTCGTACAGTTAGTGAGGTGTGTCAATTGTGTGAAAGTTTTTCTCATAAAGCGCAAACTTGTCCATCTATTGCATCTTTTCATGAGTATATAGCCGAACAAGCCAATGCACACAATTCCTATAAGAAACCATTTGATAGCCCCTATTCTGACACATACAATCCTAATTGGAGGAACCATCCTAATTTTTCTCGGAGGCAAGACCAACCTCGGAACAACCAAGGGGTGCAACCTATGCAACCCCAAGGGCAACCACAATTTTCATATCCTTCCATGTCCCAAAATACCCCTCCGTATATTCTCCCACCTCAACAAAGACCAACTTTAGAGGATACTCTCCAACAGTTCATGCAACAGACTAGTCAATCAATTTCTAAGTTAGAAATGCAAATAGGTCAATTAGTCACTGTTGTAGGAGAGAGGGAGAAGGGAAAGTTTCCTAGTCAACCTGTGCCTAACCCAAAGGGCCAGTTTCATATTAGTGACCCGTCCACTTCTGGTTCACATGAGCAGGTTCACTCTATCACAACTCTAAGATTAGGTAAACAAGTTGATAATGGAGTCCAAATGTCTATACATAGTGAGAGAATTGAAAAGGACCATGTTAGCAATTTAGGAAGGGAGGACAAAACTACATCTGAAGTTGAATCAGAAATTCAAATCCCTAGTCTTGATCTACCATCTCAAATAAGTCCACCAGTTAGGAACTTTGTTCCTACTGCACCATATCCTCAAAGACTTCAAAAGCCTAAGAAGGGGAATTACTATAATGAGATTATGGATGTAACACCCTGAAATTAGGAATTTTCTTTTATCTTCATTCTCTTAGGATTTAAAGGTAATTCTAGGATTCTATAGGGTTAGAAGGGTAGTTATGGATATGTGTATATATATATATGCATATATATATATATAGGGGTGTGTGTATATATATATATAGACTATATGTACTATATCGTGTGAGAGAAGCTTGAGTTGGTGTGTTGTCATATGAGTCAATTGATGTATGAAGTGATGAAATGGGTTGGTAGCAGGCAAGGGTGCATGGGTGACATGTGGGCAAAAGCTTAAAATCAAGTGGAAACTTGTTTGACCCCTTTTTGATAGTATATATACTAAGTGATGTAAGAAGCAAAGTTTTTTTAAGAACCAAAGGACCAAAGGCTGTCCGATAGAAACAAGAAAAAAAAAAAAAAAAAGGGAATGAAACTGGGTCTGCAGAATAGAGAGAGAAACAGAGAGAAGAAGAAGAGAAGAAGAAAAAGAAGAGAAGAAGAAGAAGAAGAGAAAAAGAGAAAGAGAAGAGAGGAGAAGAAGATCATTAACCAGGCAAGTTGAACCTTGCTTTTCATTTCTATGTATATATAGAAATATATATATATAGATAAATCAAATACATGTCTGATTTAAGTGGTAGCTTCTGTTTTCATCATCAATTGTTGAGTTATTTTGCATCATTTTTTTTATGTTAATGTTCGGATATAGATACCTGTAGGTATATATACATATATATATATAAATATGTGTATATATATATATATGGGACCTTCTTGGATTCAGTAGGTGATGGGTCCTGTTCTTGGCTGTGGTAGTAGGTGTATGGTTCGGCTGTGAGAATGGCAGCCATGGGGTGATGGTGTGATGCTAGCTTGGGGGTGCTTATGCGTATTATTTGTGAGGTTGTGGAATTAAGAAAACTAGTGAAGCTCGGTTGGGTGTGTGGTGGTGGCTGTTCATGGCTTGTGTTGGGTTCTCACGGTTTGGGTTTGGAGGACATGCATGGTAGGTGATTCACAATGGTGGCTGGCGGTTCATGGTTTGGCCATGGAGTGGGCTGCTATGGACGGCTAAGTGGTCTGATGGTGGAGCGGCTAGGTGGTCCGATGGTGGAGCTCGGTTGGGGTTCAGCCATGATGGTTGTGGGTTCATGGTTGGCTTCCATAGTTATTGATTTGGAGGTGGACAGGTGGCGCCGAAGGGACTGTTAGTGGCTGGTGTGGCAGCCATGGTTCCAACTTTATAGGCTTCTTGGTGGTTGGTTTGTAGGTTCACTTGGGTTTGATCAAAGGTGTGTATGGTGGTGCCGAAAGGGGCAGCCATGGTGGATTCATGGGTGGCTCACAGGTTGATGTTTGGGTAACTTGTGAAGATGGTTTGTATGAGAGTTGGCAAAGACTATTGTGACAGTTGCTTGGAATTGAAGAATCCATAGTGACCTGTTTGGTCTTGAGTCCTCAATTGAGGTTTGATAGAGTGGATTTAGTTATGATTTATGATTGAATATAACATGGGTTATATTGATATGAAGTTGGGCTGATTTCTTTTGGGCCTTATATAATGTTGGGAATTTGATAGTCTTATGGAAATGGGCTGCCCATGTGCAAGAATTGGTTGAAACCAATTACACTTTGTTTTGGGTTCCTTATAAATGGTTGCATGACAATGGATTGGGCTGAAATTAAGATTAGGCCCAATGTCATTTAAAAGAAATTTAAAGAATTTCTTTTGGGCTGAAATAGAACTTGGAGAAAATGTTTCTAATGCTCCATTAATTACGAAAATTTCCAAAAAAAATTCTATGTTTATGCATTTAGAACTAATTATGCTAGAATAATTTGTTCTAGGGAAAAATTCTCGAATGCTCCAAATTGTGTAAATTTATGAAATCATTTGTTTTAACGCATTTGAGCTTGTTAAGTTAAATTAGTTGGTCCTAAGGATTAAAGTTTCGATTAGCGACGTTTTAAGCTTTAAGAACGTGCCCAATTCGCTCTTTTAATTTATTAAATGTGAAAAACATTTAATAAATTATAAAAGAATTTATGTTGGTTTAAAGAACACTTGTTTCATTTTTAGAGTGAAATAGGGAAAAATATCCTTTAAGTTTTAAAAAAATTACGAAAAGCTCTAGAGTTGTATATTTTGGCATAATAAACTTAATTATGCTAAAATAATTAAGTTTATAAAAGATTTAAGTGGTAAAATCTTAAGTGTTTAATTAATGTGATTAGAGATCACATTAAGAGAGTGATTTGATTTATTAAATGTCAAAAGCATTTAGTAAATCCTAAAAGCTTGAACGTGTGGAAATGAGATAAAAATTTCTAAAGAATTTATGAGGTATGGTCAGGGACCTGCCTATAGGGTGTGTACAACCCTTTTGTTATGGCCATTGGGCGGAGCGTGCCCTTATTGTGTGGACGTGGTCCGGGACCATCTGGGTAAGTAGACGTACAAACCCAGCCACATGTGCGAGCTTCCTTAGTCCGGGACTATGCGATGCGCACCACTTGTTGGCTAAGCATGCCATCTATTGGAGGGGAGCCCGGGGCTCACTGTGAGGTTATGTTAAGTTAATCGAGATGATTAGCTTAATAAGGAATTGCTGATAACACGGTTCCTATGTGTGAACTAATTGTGAATATGATAATTAACTAGCGTTTAATTATCATAAGAAAGAAAATTTGTGAATGAAATCGACAAAGATTGTTGTACGTGTCCTTATATGTAGGAATTTAAGGCAAGGTCAATTTGTTGAGCAATGATAGTGTTTTGCAATTCTTGCTGAGCTTGTTGAGCTCACCCCATTTTATTTTTCAGGTACCGAGTGAATGGAAGCGCGGTACAGGACGATGGAGACCATTTACATGTAATTTTCTTAGCATGTATTTATCTTTTGTTGTACATAGTTGACTCTCAGGATGAGGGATGAGGTCTCCAGATGGAATTTTTGTAATAGATGATCTAGACGATCACATTTTGATTGTAATATGTAAAGTTTTTGGATTGATGTATGGTAAGAATGACGATGTTGTTTTTCAAGTCGCGCACCAAATTTAAGTGTCGGACTAGAGTTCCAGATATTTAAATTTGGGGGCGTGACAATGGAAATGTTTAAACAAGTCAAAATTAATATTTCATTTCTTGATGCAATTCAACAGATCCCCTCTTATGCAAAATTCTTAAAGGACTTGTGTACGGTCAAATGTGGCTTGAATATGCATAAGAAAGCCTTCCTCACTGAACAAGTTAGCTCAATCATCCAACATCGTACTCCACCTAAATTTAAGGATCCTGGATGTCCTACGATTTCATGTACCATAGGTGATCAAAAAATTGAACAAGCTTTGCTTGACTTGGGTGCGAGTGTCAATTTGTTACCTTACTCTGTTTATGAGCAACTAGGTCTTGGTGAGTTGAAACCCACGAAGGTGGTACTCCAATTAGCAGATCGCTCAATTAAGGTTCCTCGTGGTGTTATTGAGGATGTGCTCATTCAGGTTGATAAATTCTTCTTTCCTGTAGACTTTATTGTCTTAGACACTCAACCTGTAACTAATCCTACTAGCCAGATTCCTGTCATCTTAGGTCGTCCATTTCTAGCCACTTCAAATGCTCTAATCAACTGTAGAAATGGTGTTGTGAAACTTTCCTTTGGTAACATGTCTGTTGAACTTAATATTTTTAACGTAAACCAACAATCACCAGACTCTGAGGATATTTGTGAGTTAAATTTAATAGAGAGTCTAGGTCAGAATACTTTTATTCATGCTGGTTATAAGAACCCTTTAGAGGCAAACCTAACTAATTTTGGCTGTGATTTTGATACTAATAGTGCCTGTAAAAATGCGAATGCTTTAGTGGATGTGAATGTTTCCTTAAATTCAGTCCATTTTATAGACACCAAAAAATGGAAAGTCAAGATGGAAAGCCTAGGTATCGGTTGAGTTATTGACCTATTTGGTCATCATTGTACATTATTAGTTTTAGGATTTATAGCTCTTGCGTCTTTTTATTTTTAGTTTGTGTATTTAATTTTCAATTTTTCTCTAAAAAATAAAAAAATAAAAAAATTCATCATGATCCGGTATAGCCGCCCATTCTCTGACTATGTATGTAGTACCAATTCTACAATTTGTGATATGATTGATAAAGTTGATAATTTTCGTTTATTAAAGTCTAGTTTCAATACCCAATACTGTCGAGATTGCTTCAACACAGTATGACTTTAATAAAGAAAGGCAACCCCTTTATACTTTATACGTTAGCGTATCTGGATAATCAATATCTTATCACATATACATCTTGAAAAATTGGGACCCACCAGTTCAGAGAATGGGGAGCAAAGTAGTACCCGTGGTTTTCACGTAAAGATTAGGTTTAAAAAATAAAAAAAAACCTTTTTGTTTTTCCTTTCTGTTTCATATTTATCTTCACCCATGTTATTTCACTTGGTCGTTGGAGTGTAGTCGTTATTTTGACAGGATGTAGCATCCAAGTTTGGGGGAGTGACTTCATTACCTTCATGCTACTGATTTGCTCTATTTTCTTGCCGCTACTCTCGTTTTCTGGTAATATCGTTCTACCCCTTCTCTATGCTTTGATTGGGTGTACATTGAGGACAATGTACAGTTTAAGTTTGGGGGTGACGCAATGCCTTATGTGCTTTATTGCAATGGGGGAGATTTTTATGAAAATTTTCTTGTTTTTAGGACTTTTTGGTTACATTATTTTCATAGTTTGTTTTTTATTTTCTTTTGTTTTGTTTTTAGATAGGATGTTTTTACATTATTCAAGGGATTAATACTCTATGTAGGTGCTTAACTTGCAATTTTTTAATATGTTTTAAATTTTTAGAAACTATGGTTTGAATTAGTGGTTTAAATCATTGTTTGCATTGACATGCCTTGAGGTGATTGATTTTAGTTTCCTCACATGCACAGGCACACTAGCATAATCTTATGGGGTATAAACTTTGGCTTTGAGTTGTTGGGTTACATATACTTGATATTAATTGGTATCCCTTGAGAATGAGTACCGATGATGTGATTTACATGATTTCAATGAAAAAAAGAAAAAAAAAAAAAGAATATGTGATGAATAGAAAATCAATTTGATCCTTTTCATGAGTAATCGGGCCTCTATGCCTCAGGAAGCACGGAGTGTTCGCGTCAAAAGTGAAAGGATGAGAAAAGATGAGCATTGGTTGTCTTGATTTGTAACCTGACTGATTCGAGTAATTAGGTTCTTCGGGGGTGTCTTAACGCCTAGTGCCCTAAAGCCATCTGGTTTGGGAGTCACTGACTAAAAACTTGCTACATGGGTCTTTCAGAAAGCTTAATAGATCAAGACATTGCACAACCAATAAAGTAATGAAAAAAAAATGAAAAAAAAATATATATATGAAAAAGTCATGTATTCATGTCTGGAAGTATGATTTCAATAAGGGGAGCTAGTGAGTTGAAGGGGTATGTGACTTAATATATTCAGAGCTGAGTTATGCTACATGAGATGATTGCTAGTTTACTTTTCACGAGGGAGCTAGAATTGGTTACTTTGAGATATGTTGAGGTGAATTATGCATAGGGACCATTACTTTGAATTATGGAATTCGAAAATTTGAAATTATTCTTGAATGCAAGTTTGTAACTATATATTGTAATCTTCTTTTTGATTAATGTTTAAACAGAAATTTTGAATGTTTGTGGGTAGCATTTCTGGAAACCCTCACGAGACTATAACTCGTCCACTAGGGGGAACCTAGGGGTTCAAAGGCTTGTTGCATATGCTAAATGCAATCGTTTCTCCCACGAAAGAGGAGTTGGGTAGTTTAGTTTGTGTTTAGTTAGTTTCCTTTGTTTTAGTTTTATTTTATTCTATTACTAAGGGACTAGCAATATGTAAGTTTGGGGGTGTGATCGACGTTGAATGTTACGCATTTTAGCCTTTTAATTTGCATATTTTATTCTCTTAGTGATATGTTATATGTGATTTTACTCTGTTTTTGTATTTTCTGTCTTTTTCAGGACCTTAATGATTATTTCAGATAAAACCATGATTTTGGGCTTTTAAAGATGATATTCAAGAAGATTATATGAAGCCTACATCTAATGGGTCCATTCAACTCCATATTTCAACTCAAATCAGCCCAAGGAAGAGGTTCAAGAGAATTACAACTGCTTAAGAAGGTTACGGGCCTGAAGCCCAGTTTTGCATTTAATCCAATTTTAATCCCATTTTGGAAAGTCGACCTAAAGTCTTATTTCTGAGCATCAATTCGACTTAATTCCCGCGTAGGTTGAACGAAATTTGATTCTAGACACTTTTGTATTTCACGTAAATTTCGTGAATCGGACTTCTACTGGGTCAAAACTTGGACCGAATGTCAGCAGAAAAATATACCTATTTTGGGCTGCGGGAAAACCCTAATTTTCTCCTAATTGAATTAGGACTTTATCTCCTAATTGGATTAGGACTTTATGTATTCTCTTGGGGTATAAAGAGGTGAATTGGAGGCTGTTTTGAGAGAGGAAAAGAAGTGGAGGTCAGGGCAGAGAAGACAGAGACAATCCGGATTTTATTTATTCATTATGTCTTTTATTATTTTTTTGTTATCTTCTTCTTCTACTATGTGTAACTAAATTCCTCAACTAAGGTTGAGGAGGAAACCTCCATTAATGAAGTGAAGTTCTTTTGTTCATTAATTGATTCTCATGTGTATAATTTAAATTCTTATGATTTTCGCTTCTTGTGATTAATTATTTTATAGTTCTTTCACCATCTATATCATGTATATGTGGTAGTTAGAAGGTAGTATAATTAATCTAAGCTTGGGTTTGTATTTCTTAAAAGTGATAATCTTTGATCTTATGTTTTTCAATAAATTGGATACATAGGATACTTAGAATTTTACACAAGTGAAGCGAAGGAAAATCTACCTTTTTGATATATTTTTCATAGTGCTTTATTGTTAAATCTTGAGTGAGCAATAGATTGATTTCTTGATTGCTACTCTAACTTTGGGAATTAATAAATGAATATTAAAAACTTCATGGATTTAATGGTGGTGGAATCCAAAACCTTAGTTATTTTCTTTGTTTGATTTCAATAGTGTTATTTTATTTACATGTTAGTTTAATTTATCTCAAATCAATCAACTTTTGTTTAAACTAGATTAGTTTTAAATTAATTTGAATTTGTGTTAGTTTTTCTTCTCAAAGCATTCCCTTTGGTTCAACCTCGTTCTTGCCGAACTATACTTTAATAGATTCGTACACTTGCAAGTTATTTAACAATTTTAAAACAACATCACAATTAGCCAGCATTTGGATAACAATTTCCAGCAACAGGAATTTCCCAAGACAATTTCACATGCGTGAAACCAGCAAGACATGAACATCAATTTTCAATATGAATTTCCATTAACACAGAATAAATTTGCAATATGAACTTTCAGCAGAACAGATTGTCAAAAACTAAATTAGGATTTCAGCAAAAACAGATAGCAGAAGAACAGAGTTAAACGTGCGCGAATGTGAGTGTCAACAAAGTGCCTCAACTGTGCTCATGTGAGAGTGAGTATATACATATGTAATAGCCAAGTTTTTGTCCAATTTCAAACCATATTCATAGAGAAAAGAGTTTCGACAGAACTGTGTTGCCGTGGATCCTTCTAGCGTCTAAACATCACAAGATTTTGATTCTTGACTCAACCAGTCAACATGAATTTCTGATTCTATGGCTCTCGCTGAATCTGGGTTAACTTTCATCATATGTTCCGTGACAGAAAACCGAAAACCCTAACCCTAGACACATAATTCAATTAATTCAAAAAAAAACGAAACAAGCGATGGGGAGGTGGCGGCAGTGGTGTGGTGGGGTGGTGGTGGAGGTGGAGGTGGTGGTGGAGGAAGGTGGCGATGCAATGTGGCGACTGTGAAGGTGACGATGTGGGGGTGGAGGTGGTGGAGGGAATAACAAGTGTGCAGGTCTGGCTCCTCTTTTAAAACCTAACCCTAGACTATCGAAACCATTGAAGACAGGTCTTGAAGCAATAGAAACAAACATACAACTCCATTAATTAAAAAAAAAAAAAAAGAGCGATGACTTACAGAGTGTAGGTTTGGCTTCTCTGAGTTCTTGATTTCAGATAATGGAATAATCCCGAATGAAGACGACACACTGTTCTTTCTGAGAATTGAACAGGAAAACTTAATAATACATCTTCAGTGTTTATTGTTTATTTAAAGAAATTTTTTTAGGAGTTTTTTTCTAAATAATTTTTTACCATCGCCGTTTACTCCGAAAGTTGAAACCTTTACTCGTGTGGAGGTAGTTTTGCACGGCGTCGCTGGAAATTAGTGGGAACATAGAAAACACCGAATAGTTAAAAAAAAAAAATTCTCATAGTCACATCGAATACGTATTCAATACGAATAGAACCGAATAATTGTCAAAAGTATCTAATTTTTTTTAATTATTTTTTTAATGTCAAATACGTCTAGCATACGTAAATAAACATTTAAAATACAATTAAAATACGTAAAAATACGGTTTAAGAGACGGAATAGGATCTCAATATAAAACAACTGAATAACATGCTCAATCAACTACTACCACAAAATATGAAACTAACTATGCTACTCCAACCTTTTCATGTGGCTCTTCATGGGGGACATCTAGATGGATAAGAACAAGGCAAGAAAGGACAGAATGAGAAGTTCGATTCCTCCACGGTCAACCAAGGCCACCCAAAAAAATCCTTGAATTTATAATAAGTGTGGGATACGTTTAAGATACTTTTCGAGACAATTTTATAATTTTTTATTCTATAAAGTAAGGTTTAGATTCTAATATTCAAAAATGAGGGTCAGATTGTAATAATACAAAAATATTATTAAAACCCTCATAAACAAGTGTGTCATTGTAAAGAATATCATAGAAGAAATGAGATTTCTAGATTTTAAGTTCTTATATTTTGCATAATTGCTTTAAGTATATTTATTATATGGTTGAAGAACAAAATTTAATTTTTTATATATAATATAATATTTTTATTTATTTATTTATTTGACGTATCTTTGCCGTGTTCGTATTCTATTTCTTTGAGATTTCTCGTATCGCTGTATCCATATCGTAACGTACTCGTATTACGTATCCATATTCTTGCTTCCTAGGTCGAAACAAAATTTTGACACCACGGTTATCAAAAAATAAAAAAGAATTTATTCCCTCACTTTAGCAAAATAACTTTGAATTTCCATATCGTCATAAACATTAAGACTAGCTTTATTGGTATTACAGTATGTTTTTTCTTTGGGTAAATATCACTGAAATTTTGTCACAAACTTCGTGAAATTTTGTCACAAACACCTCCTGAGGTTTGCTCCGTTTGACCTTCATCCCTCCTTTGACTTGTGAAAAGACATATTTGTCGAATTAAATTACCAGTTTACCCAAATACAATCTTTTCATGAACCAAAATACCATTTTTTTTATATAAGTTATACTATAGTTATAATATAACTAATATGTTATATTATATATTTCTATATTAGATTGCAAATCAGTGAGTGTGGGCATATATATATATATATAGAAGGATTAATTCCTTCTAAATACTTTGAAAATACCACCCAAAGATTAAGTTTGGCTAACGGTAGTAAAATGGAAATTAAATACAAATCCTTGTTGTGCTCCCAGACCTGAAGATAATGAGTCGTCACCATCAAAATCTCCTACCCATACAGATTTTGAACCCCAAATGCCTTTTTGATCCTCAAATAAGTTCTTTAAGTCGGGATTTGAAGATTGATTTACTTAAACTTCATGCCAAATTCAAATAAAAAGAGAACAAGTCAAAAGACAAGCATATAGAAATAATTTTTTTGAAAAAGAAGTGACAAAAATAATTCAAAACTGGAAATCATTTATGACAGATTACAATCTCGAAATCAATTTATTTGATTATTTAGAAAATTATTATAATAAAGTAAATGTTTTAACAAAAACCAAATGGATTAAACCAGACAAAACATCTATCTCTTTAAGTCATCCTCCTTTTGAAACTCTTATCATCCAACACTTAGACCACGATTTAACAGCCTCCCCTCTCAAAATCAGTGAAGCTAATGCCCAACCTAATTTAAGAAAAATCATTGAACAAAATAATTTTACCAATAAAAGCCTACACATAATAGGAAAACAACTTGAAAAAATTGAAAACATAATTAAATCCTGTATGGAAAACAGCGTTAATCAACAAGAAAAACCTTTAATTAATCTTCTTGCTGAAAGAAAAGGTTTAGCCCTAAAATCTTTAGAGTCAACAACACCCCAAATCGTAAATAAAATGCTAAAAGATTTAGAAAAAACCAAAGGAAAGGCAAAAGAAGAACAAAACACTATTACAGTCATTAATGAAAACAATAGTTCTAATACTGAATCAACCACTTCTTCTGACGATAGTGAAATCCATAAGCTTGAACAAACCTTCACAGACATGCAGATAAAACCAATCTATCGTAATAAAGTCAATCCCACTAGCCTCACGAAAAACTGATACCCTAAATCAATATCTCCAGATATCTAGTTTGAAGAAAAATCATTCAAAAATCAATTTTTTGTATCTTCTGATAAACTTTATGAATGGAATATAGATGGCCTTTCTGAAACAGAAATTTTAAATAAACTAAACCATATTTCTATGATTGCCAATAGTTACATTACTAACCACACAGTTACCCAACCTGAGATTGTTGATCTTCTCACATCAGGTTTCACTGGTATGTCAAGATCATGGTGGAAAAATCACCTCTCAGAGGAAGATAGACAACAAGTTAAAAATGCTGTTAAAAAAGATAATGATGAAAATCCTATTTTTGACGAGAGAATAGGTATGGGTATTCCAGATGGAGTCAATATATTAATTTTTATCATCATTAATCATTTTATAGGAACACCTAGTAACATCATGACTAGAGTCCATGACCAGTTAACCAATTTAAGTTGCCCAACACTCTTAGGCTTTAGATGGTACAAAGATGTTTTCTTATCTCGAGTCATAATGAGAAATGATAGTAATAGCCCATTTTGGAAAGAAAATTTCATCAATGGTTTACCTAGTCTATTTGCTCATAAAATTGGAGAAACCCTGGCTAAGCCTGCTGGAATTATTAATTACAGCCAACTTACTTATGAAAATATCGTTAACACAATCCAGAAAGAAGGATTAAAAGTGTGTATTGATATGAAAATAAGTAAATAACTTAATAATGAAAAGAAAAAGCTAAATATAAATTGACCAATTTTTGCGAGCAATATGGTCTTCCTCCGATTGCCCCTTCTCGCACAAAAGTATATAAAAGTCGTAAAAATCTTACTAAATATAGAACCTATAAAAAAATATCATAGAAGCGAACCTAAATTTCAGAAAGAAGAATTTTATAAAAAGACCTAAAAAGAAATTTAAAGAAAAGAGAACGACTCGTATCCAAAATAGTAAAAATAATAAAAATAGTATATGTTTTAAATGTGGTAAGGAAGGTCATTTTGCTAACAATTGTCCTATAAAGAAAAAGATTAACAAACTACAAATCTCTGAATAAAGTAAAAAACAAATCTTTGAAATCTTTGAATTAAGGAAAACCAGTGAAGAAAATGCTGAAACAAGTGATTCATCTTCTAGTAATAGTAATTATAGTTATACCTCCCCTGATATAATGATAGGATGTAAAGATGGTTGAAAAGATTCATGTTGTAAGTCCATTAATGTTCTTACCAAAGATGAAGAACAAGAAACTCTTCTCATAGAACTCATTAGTAAAATTGAAAATCCTGAAAATAAATCTTTATATTTTTAAAAAAACTAAAAACTCTTTTAAAACGAAACCACAACAATGATGTCCCTACGAGTTCTACTAATAAGCCAACTTTAAGTCTTTCTAAGACACTGGAAAGATTTAATCAATCACAAAAAGAGATTACGTTGCAAGAACTTCAATCAGAAATTAACTATTTGAAAAAAGAAATAAAACTTAAAAAAAATGAAACTCATGAATTACAACAGAAGATGTTAATAATGCAAGTTGATAAAAGCTTAAAAGATCATGGAGAATCCTCTTTTGATGAAGCTCCTATTACTACACCTACTAATGAACCACCAGTCATTAACGAGAAAGAAGATATTAGTCAACATATCAATATTATATCTAAAATGGTCATTCAAAAATGGTTCTCTAAAGTCACCATTATAAATGATAAAAATTTAACCATTGAAGTTATTGCCTTAATTGACAGGGGAGCTAACCTTAATTGTATTCAAGAATGATTAATTCCTTCTAAATACTTTGAAAAGACCTCCCAAATATTAAGTTCTGCTAACGGTAGTAAAATAAAAATTAAATACAAATTGCCAAAGGCCTATGTTTGTCAAGACAATGTATATTTTAAGACATCATTTGTCTTGGTTAAAAATATGACTGATAAGGTTGTTCTGGGTGTACCATTTATTTATTTGTTATACCCATTTACAACAAATAATAATGGTCTCACCACTAAACCTTTTGATTCCACTATTTCGAAATCCTTAAACTTACTCACTATTAAACAATAACATATAAAATCCTTACAGGAAGAAGTCATTTATAAAAAAATAGAAAATCAGTTAAGTATCGAAAGTTTTCAACAAACAGTCAAAACCTTTCAGAAGAAACTTGAAGTAGAAATTTGTTCCTTATTCCCCAATGTTTTCTGGTACAGAAAACAATATTGTCAGCCTACCTTACATTCAGTCATTTAATGAAAAGCTCATCCTCACAAAAGCCAGGCCCATACAAATGAATCCTGAACTTCTTAAAGCTTGTAAAGAAAAAATTAACAACTCCTTGCCAAAAATATTATTAGAAAAAGTAAATCTCCTTGGTCCTACTCTGCTTTCTATGTTGCAAAACAGGCTGAGTTAGAGAGGGGAGTTCCTAAACTCGTTGTCAATTCTAAACACCTTATTGAGGTTTTAGAGTGGATTCGCTATCCTATTCCAAACAAAAGAGACCTTATTAATAGATTTAGTAAAGCTGTTGTCTTTTCAAAATTTGATTTAAAATCAGGGTTTTGGCAAATCCAAATAAGTGAGAAAGATAGATATAAGACTACCTTTGCCACACCCTTTGGTCATTATGAATGGAATGTCATACCCTTTGGTTTAAAAAATGCACCTAGTGAATTCCAATTAAAGCGATTAACTAAGAAGCAGAATATAGAGCGCACAGGTAATTAAAACAATTAATAATAAAGCAATTAAATAAATAACAATAATAATACAGATAAACATAAGTATATAATTATAGTAGGAGTCTTAGACTTCCATTGAAATGAATACAAAATAAATAAATAATTGACTTGTTATTTATGAGGAGGCTTGGCCTTCCATGTAAAATAAATTTAGGAAAATAACTGATAACTGAATACTGAAAGATAATTGTCTTGTATAAGAAATATAACAATAGATTAACTTACAAATGACTGAACTGATTACTGGTACAAGCTTGAAGAAATCAATACTTGATACATAACTGTATACAAATGTAATAAATGTATTACAATGAGTTTATAGAGATTAAGGGTGATTCTGAGGGTTCAGAGAATAGGTGAATAAATGGCGATGCCTTGAGCTGAAGGGCCACCATCCTTTTATAGAGAAAATTGACTATCTTTTTCAAAAAATTCGGATCTAACTATAATGAACAGTAAAAGTGAATAGTACTGTTCATGGATAGTATCTTGTCGGGTTACTATTTTGTCGGCAGTGACTGTAGTGAATAGTGATTTGATTCTTTTTACTGTAGCAATTTTGACTGATGTTGACTATAATAGGACAGAATTGATCTGATCAAATTTATAGATTTGATCAATCCTAACCAAGATCATAAGGATCTTGTGCATGTTGGAGAGCTTGACAGGAGTAGGGATCCTTGATTGGCTGGTTGGAGTCTGCAGACGAAGTATCTTCATCTTCTGATAGACTGGAAATGTGACTTAGTAATTGTTTAGCGAGATGTGCTAGTTCTGACCTGGAGCTCGAAGCCATGATAGATTCTATTGACTTTGAGGGGGCTTCAAGCTTCTTCTGATTTGGAGAAGGTGAAGTTGTTGGGAGGACTGGAAATTCAGTTTGGACTTGGGAAATAATTCTCTCAGATTTGAAAGAATCCCACCATTTGACAAAATGTCTTCGAATGACTGTGTTATCAAGAATCTCAAACTGCCATTTAAAAATCCATGGGACTTTGTATTTATTGGAGAATAGGAGGATAGCAGGAAATTGAGAATGGTGAGCATTAACTTTGTATACTGTGTTAACTTAATCAAGAAGAATAGTTGCGAAAATTTGCTAGATGGAGCCATATTGCGTCCACCACCTAAGAAACCAAGTGGGAATTTGACTTTTGAATTTACTGTCAAAGTTAATAAATCAAGAATGAGTAAATGACTCATTCTGGTGGAGGAGAAGTTTAAACCAAGCATCTAGGTAATCATAATAGTTAAATTGGAGTCAATGCTTTGGCAATTCTTTGAGAATGGAGGGATGAGAACCTCATTCTTTTACTAAAATAAAAATTTCGATATAGAGAGAGTGATATATGACTTTGGACGAATCATTTCAATTATAAATTGGTTTGATACGAATTGATTATGTAAATATCAGTATATCCTTATAAAAGTACAAAGATTTTTCTGGATGACTTGAGACAAAGAATCATGCTGGAGGTAGAAATGCTTTGACTACATCAACTGGGTCTTTGAGGTGACTATGAGAAGGCTCAATGTAAAAAAGGTTAGAAGTGTAGTTATGGGTGTATTCAGATTTGGGGTTTTGGGTAAAATGACTAGGAGCTATAGGACAAATTGACTGTGTGACCCGAGAATTGTCCCTAGAGGGGAGGGGGGGTGAATAAGGACTTTAAGTAAATAATGGAACTTTTTTTAGCTATTATGCACTTAAATGATCTAGTGGATACAACATGTGTAAGTGTACATATAAGTGCAACATATCATATTTGTAGTATGTGGAGATGTTGATTGTGCATTTATCAAATACTTGGTATACAAATTGATTGACAAATAAATACTCAAATAAATACTCAATCAATCAACAATTTAATCAATTTCACAACTCAACCAATATACTCCAAGCATTTATCTCATCATCCTCATGTGAATTAAAACATTTAAATTTATAGCATTCATATATAAAATATATGAAATTTAAACAAATGAAATGTTATCAAATAAAGGAGTTTAGGGATAGAGAAATGCAAACCAAGTGACACTATGATTTTTACATGATTCGGCCCCTCTTGCCTACGTCTATGCCTCAAGAGCACTTCT